>JAAGVU020000001.1:20756712-20776528 GCA_011763525.2 Mormyrus iriodes | reverse complement strand
GCAAAGAAGGTTTTCAAGTAAGAATTTCATTGTACCCTGTACATCGTACTTGGTACATATGACAATAAAACTTTGAAACTTTGAAATTGCATATGAAGCGAATAGTTGTAACAAGTTGTCTCCACTAGAGGACGTCATATGACAACTGTGAGTCGTTAGCGTTGGACTTCTAAAATATCTTTTTCTCAGTGCAAAGCATTAGCGCACTGAAGTCCCTATGATACAGTAGCTCTGTCAGGGAGTAAGTATGATATAATTTATAATTTAAAAACATTTATTTAAACCTTGATAATATCTTGTGATTTTGAGAGTAAAAATGTCCAAGGCAGGCGTGCATAACTGTAACTGCTGGCGTTACAGTAAGAAAACCTGTTCTTTAAGTTTCTACAACTTTTGTCATATTGCTATATTTTTTCATATTGCAAAATTTTGTTATGTTGCTACCACTGAAAGTATTTCTCTCTAGGAACTAATTTCCAGTGACTCATTTTCAGTTTATCAATTGCAATAACCGTAAAAATTAGGGAAATGAGACAATCCTGGTTGTTTATCTCCTTTTGGACATAGACTACTGAAGGCTGTGACAGATCGGCACCGAGTTCGTCCCAAAAGTTTCGTCATGCTTGTTGATCGAACCGATGCTGAACAAAGCGACCGTTTCTAAAGACTGGTAACAAAGGACCAGTGTTTCCGCAAGCGGCCGATGCTGGAACGGTTCCCCCGACTCCGGAGTAGGCTACCTGCGTCGCGCCCCGCCTACTCCCTGGGTGGGGTGTTCGCGGGCAACAGGTAATCGCGAGAGCTTCGCCAGCGCACTATGATCCGCATAAGGGTTCTCACGGTAGATACTGCCTACCCTTTCTAAGTTCAGTAAGTATGTTGCATTTGTTTATTTTTCATCTTAGAAATGCTGGGTTAAATTACAGTATGTCTTTGGTTAGTCTGTTTCTCATCCGTGAAACTAGCCTATAACATCAGTTGAATGTGTAACTGAATTATGAGTGATTTCACGGATGTCTGTAGTTGACAGTTGTAAACTGTAGAATACCAGCTGTTCGTTTATTTACTTATTTATTTATTTATTCATTCATTAATTCATTTGGTTTTTGGTTTTGATTAGACCCTTGTAGACAGCGCGCTGATTGCGGAGTATGCATTGTTATATTGATGTCTTGTTTCTTGGTATGTTTCAAAACCATTAACAGGAACTGCGCAGAGCTAAACAATCTTCACCGGAAATGAGTGTTCATTTGTTTTAATGTTACGCCGAGTTTTGAGAGTTTCGTGGATATCATATGACGTATTGTGATTAGGAGGCGGCACCACTGTTGCGTGACGTACTCGCGTTTTGGGTGAGTTTCGCCCCGGTAGTCCTCATTGTTCCCACAAACCAAAGACACGCCGTTCTTGGAAACTGCTTACTTAGTGTGTACCTGTGCTAGTGAAGGTTTTTCTTCTAGTACCTACCTTGTGCCTGTACGCAAGGCTTTGTATTGCTCTGATTTTTCCTGAATAAGTGGGTGGAGAGGCGTTAGGTTGTACCATGCGGCCCCAGCAAACACCAGGGCCCCGCCTCTTCCCGGGGAAAATGGAACGATTATCGGCAACAACTGACTGTCCATATCGATGTCAGCCTAGGGCTCCCACATAAGATGAGTGGATATGAAAGATGGATCTTAATGGTGGCTTGGGTGGTTTGTTGCCTTTAAAAGGACAAAATAAGTTATGTGTTTTTCTTGTAATTTGCAGATATGAGCCAGACAAGAGCTCAGCGGGGACACAGGGATGGGAATAGCGAGCTTGGAGAGGAGAAACTCCGGAGGGGTCAGAGAAACGGAATGTCTTCGTCAGGTAACAGGTCAGTGTCTTGCTAGGATGTGTCGCATCCCTGATCTGCTTCATGAGAAGGTGTGTGCCAGTTTATTTTCCACAGAGATTTCAGTCTGCTCAAATATTTGTGATCCCCCCCTTTACAAATAGAATAGAATCGGGATGCTTTATTCATTCCCATAGGAATTGTCTTTTTGCCTATCCTATCTTGCTCTCCATGAGACACACATAGCGAACTTGGGGGTCACAGCAGTTGGTGGTTAAGGGCCTTGCACAAACACCCAATGGCAGCATCAGTCTGTCAGCCCTGGGATTTGAGCCGGCAACCTTCTGACTACAGGCACCGATTCCTAACTCGCTGAGCCACACGCCATTCCCAAGAGCTCCCCCTTTTAGAAGGGGTTAACTGATCATAACAGAAAGTAGCTGTTGGTGTATGCCTGTATCAGTTTTCATTTGAAATCCAGTTTATTTTTAGTTGTCAGTGTTGTTATATCAGTTCATATTTTTAAGGTATATTTTTATGTTGTTTTCATAGCCCAATATTTTAGTTTAAGATATTTTAATACTATGATAAACTGAAAGTTGTAGAGGTATTTTTTGGGTCTCATTTTATATTTGTGTCTTACAAAAATCTTTTTTTTATAGCTTTTGGTTTTGTAAACGTTAACCTTGCAGCCAGTCATATGATAATCTCTTAAAAACAGGCACCCTATGCCAACAAACGCACAGCAAGTCTGAGTTAGCGGAGTGTGCCGCATACTAATGTTTCAGTAATATAGGTGAGTCATGGGAAAGATGAGCATTCCCTCAGAGGAAAATCCTGGTGACAGTGAAGAATGCGGCAGCTCAACAGTCACAGCATATTTTTAAAAAGTTGATATTGTAGCTAAGCACGGCAAAAAGACGGCAGTGGTGTGGTGGTACTTTGGCAATTTTCTATGTACTGTAAACTCTGCTGAAGACTTGTGCCAACTAAAACTGGAAATACTACAAGCTTACTTTACCTCTTGAATCATTGCCATCCAGTGGAACATAGAGAATATAGGCCTAAGTGCTTATAGTCACAGACACCGAAATTCAGGATGCCCCCAGGGTCCCCGATGATCAAATTTGCTGTGCAATCACAAAATATGGGCCAAATGACATATCATGTTTTAGTTCAAAACACAGAACACAGCATTTAATTTTTCAATAGAGGACAATCCCATAAAATACGGGATGGCTGGCAACCTTACCATGTCAAACCCGTTCCCTGGAACAAGCAGTGAGGCAGAAACAAATCCAGCAACAGTCTGTACTATTTCCTGGAATTACACCCATGCTGCTTTTTTGTGCTTC
This sequence comes from Mormyrus iriodes, assembly GCA_011763525.2. Taxonomy (NCBI): domain Eukaryota; kingdom Metazoa; phylum Chordata; class Actinopteri; order Osteoglossiformes; family Mormyridae; genus Mormyrus; species Mormyrus iriodes. The sequence goes on along the minus strand of JAAGVU020000001.1, from coordinate 20,773,357 downwards.
AAGACCTTGAAACCCCTTGCCGTACAGTGTAGTGTCGTGGATGAGCCAACGTAAAGGAAAGCTATAACGAAACATGTTTGAGAGCTAAGGCTGCTTTTCCCCTTGTCTTTTTCACCAGGGCATCCTCACAGCCATCCTACCCCAGGAGTGCTATGAGCTCTCACAGGCAGGCAAGGCACAGCCACCACGAGCAGCCTCAGAGGTCCAAATGGACTTACATCTGCTCCAGGAGAGGTAGGTGCTCGCAACCTCCAGAGCATGACAGACTTCGGAGTACCTTAAGCGGGTTTTTCGGGAGAGGGTGCCATTTTGAGGCGTAACTCATGATAAACCTTGAAAAGTAGGATTTTGTAGGTTAGAATCCGTGTCGCTTCTCCTGTGTGTGTTACATGTTCCCCCGAATGTTTACATGCATGGCAGGCCTGAAACCACAGGGGGGGGGGTTCAAACTGCTGATTTTACTGTATGGCTATGTGCGTTACATGGGATTCCTCCAGGTACTCTCTGGTTTTCACTCACTGTTCTAAAACATGCAGACTGTGTAAATCAGTGACTTGGAATTAGCCCTAACAAGTGACTGTGTGAGTGAATGTGTGTGTTCTGTATGACTGAGCCCTTCTCTCCGCTATACACACACATCCTGTCTGATGTTCTTGGCCATCAATCACAGGATTTGGGTTGCTAAATAAATGGACTGATGTTTGACAAACCCAAATATATTCATATGACCCATTCTTTCATATTTATGCTGTCTACAGAAGTTTTTTTTTTCTCTGACTTAACATTGCAGAGAGCTGTAAGTGTATCCATCCATCCATCTATCCATCCATTTGGAAAAATATGATAACAACTTGAAAGAGGTCTGATGTGACTGATGTGACAGATGCACGCATTTCCAGCAATCCATTTGTCATGTGAATGCAAGAGGGAAGCAGCTGAAATCTGTCATTAGGGGATAGCTGTTGCCTGCGAGGGGGTGTAAGGACTTAGGACAGACTAGGATTGTTGGTTTCTCAGGGCGAGTGGAGCTTTGTGGGAATGGATTACATAACTGGAAGACCTGTATCCAGGGCGATGTCCGGCTCGAGTATAAGATGTTCCCAGTTGGTAGGCAGTGGTGAAAACGTGTTCCTCTTTTGTATTAGTACACACATACACACAGCAGTACCCTTCTGTCTGCCTGGCATGCATCCACAGTAACACACACTTGTGTGCATGCACACACACATACACACCCGGTATAATCTTGAATCCGATTCAGATTTCATAGGGCAAGTTGGCACAGATGGGTTGGCATTTGTGCACCCCTCGGATCGCCTGGCAATGACAGCAAGGAAGTTGGCTGCGGAGGAATGTGGTAAATGATCAGCGGGTTAGCTGGGGCAGAGCGCAGTGAAGTCGTTCCCTGCTCCCCTACTGTTGAAACTCTAATTTTGTGAGAGAATGCTGCTTGCGTAGTATTATCCATCACAAAAAGTAGTAATGCTACATCAGTCTACTGCCTTTTTTGTTTGAACTATAAGTCCCTGCTCTGTATATTTGTTTACTAAACAGAAAATGTTAATCTTGGTGAATTGTGAACGTCGAAACTTGCACTGGGAGCCTTCTAGTGACTGACAGCGGGAATGCACCTGGTACATTGTTGCACGGATTGCACTGGAATGACAACCTGCTTGTTCCATGAACTGCATTTTCTTTGAATTGCATGTTGTTTTCTTTTTTTATTTTCTCATGGCCACGCCTGCCGATACTAGCAGGATGATATCCTTCCCCACTGCTGGTCAGGCAAGTCTGACTGGTGCAACAGGCACACAGTGGGTTACTGGTTTAACAGGGTATGCACCTTTCTCTCGTTGTCTCTCTCTCTCGCCCTGTCACTTACACACGCAATCAAGTCGTCACATGCAGGGTTACACCGTTTTGTTTTGTTGGGTCTTCTTATTGATTCCATTTATTGTAATTATCAATCCCGACTCTAACAAAGCTGACAATGGAGAATTTTTTTTGGCACCATTAGATTAACTCAAAGAAATTTATTTTTAAAATCATTTCATATAACTCGCCATTTCTTCTTAATCAAAAATTCAAAAAAGTAAAACACAAAAAACAATAAAAATGGGTTTATACTGTTTAGTGACCATTTAATGGGATTATAAATAGTAATTATAGGGTTTTAAAGGTGCCAAATTCTTCCTCTGATCTGTGTGGGAGGCCAGGGCTCTGAGGATAGGGCTTCTGCTCTGAGATCACATTCCTGTACCATGTGACCTGCTCTGCGGGTGACACGTGACTCGTAAACGCAGGAGCAGATGTGAATTCACGTGACTAACATGCTTGTTTAGGTAATATATTGACATTTGTTTTGAAAGTGACTTCCAGGATTTAGGCAGCCATTCTGTTCATGGTACAACAGAAGGACACTCTGTTTCTCCCCCAAGGGTACAACAGTAGGGAACTGAAATGGGAAACCTAGTTTATGAAGCAAAAGGATCATGAACACTGTTTACAGTCGTCCCACCCACATATTCTTACCTGCATGTCCTCACCTGCTGTTTGTGACATCACCACACCACCATTGCTTCAGCAATAAACAAGGAGCTTAATCAGTGTGTTGTTCCAGAAGCTTTCAGGTGGTATTGATGTCCCGGCTTCCATGATAGGCCAGCCAACAGGTTATAATCCTTACCTTGTAGAGCTAGTGTTTCTTAGCCTGGTCCTCACGGATCCCGAGATGGTCCACATTTTTGCTCCCTCCCAGCTCCCAGTGGGGAGCAAAAACTGTGGACTGTCTGGGGATCCCCAAGGACCAGTTCGAGAAACACTGTTGTAAAAACTGAAATCCCAGGTTTATTTTAGGGCTGAAAAAATCCAGATCAAAAATATTAATTTGAAAGTGTGCAGTCTTTAAAAATGTTTTGACTCTTAGTTTTGATTGTGCCAGTCTGGTTTAAGGTTAAACAAGAATGAAAGTGAAATTTCATGGTTGTGACTGGTTGCTTAACCTACACAGCAAAGGAGTGTTAAGTGCAGTAGGAGAGTCAGCCTCTGTTCTCACAGACCCAGTGATGTCATTTTTATTACCGCACAGTTTTACACAGGAAACGCCACATCAAATAAGGCAGCTTAGTGCTAAAGCCTGCAACCAGACAAGAAGCCTGTAGATGCAGTACAGAGTTGCTTGTCACTGAAAATAAGTCTGACAGTCTTTGTGGTGCCAGTCACATAATTGACCACTAACCAGTCATCAGCTGACTGTTAAGCCACACTTTCTTACCCCACATTGCTGCATCCACGCAGATGCTTAATTTGAGATATCTTGTTCTCAACAGACTGGTGTGTGTTCGGGTGTATTTGAATACCATCTGTGGTCTTTGTGAAGCTTTGTGTCACTGTGTATGTCTCCACTAGATCAAAGCCATTTTATTTGTTGCAGATTGTATCTATTTTGTTAGGGTGGAATTTGGAGTAATTAATTGTATTACTAGGAGCCAGCAATGATAGGGAGGGATTTTAACACTACAGAACTCAAAACCAAGCACCAGATTCATTAAAGAATTTCACAGAGTTCATGGTGATAGAGAATTTCACCCATACCACAAGTTTTACAAAAAAAAGGAAGTTGATCTGTCTACATGGGCTGTGCAAATAAAGTTATGCACTCAGCTACGTCTTAGCTATGAGACTGGGGTACCTCTGATTGGTGTGTTCTTATAGCTTAAATGGACTTTATCCAGTCACCACTGGTTTTGTCGTTCGCAGGCACAAGCTGACAGTTAATTATTTAGAAATATTAGGAATCACCACTAGTGTAAGGTGTACAGAGAACTGGAAAATTACCAGTCCATACTGGTGGAAAGTATGTCCTCAGGTTGTTGGGGTGTAAAACAAAAAATAGACATGCAGACCAAATGGTGCAATCCAGTTCCATTCTCATTTTTGTAGTTCAACAGTGTGCAATTTATGATAGTAATGTAGTGATATCATATTTGTTGGTTTTATGTTATTTGGTCAAACGCAGGAGCACGAGCTCAGCGCCTCTGTTGCTTGCATGCGCTGGCTGCCTGTGATCTGATTGGTGGGGACTGAGGACGCAGTTCCCTCAGGGGACTTTCCTGGAGGAACGCCCAGAGAGCCCGCTGGCACTAGATGGGCATGTTGCACAACATAAGCAGGACAGCGATTAAGAAAATAACGTGTGTTTACAGCGATCATGTTTCATGTTTGTGAATAGGAGGCCCCACTGGGGCAGGAATGAAGGTGTGTGTGTGTGTGTACTTAACCCACACCCCTCCCTCTGCAGGTATCGTGCTGATGTGCACAGTGCTGACCAACATCCTGGTGCTGATCTGCGTTGTTGCAGCAATGATGGTGATGTCAGGAATGTCAGCCATGGGGGGCCTGGCTACCGGGAGCTTCAGCATCAACACCATGTACACCCCCTTCGAGGGTACCGAGCTGCAGCAGGTGCGCGACCTGGACATGAAGTACAACCAGATGCGGTCGCCGGGCGTCTATGGGGGCGTGGCCTTTAGCCTGGCCCTCGGTGTGCTATCGCTACTCTTTGTGGTGTCCGGGAACCGGCCAGCTCACCTGCTACCCAGCAAGCTGCTCCTTGGAAAGTTCGTCTTCCAGGTGCTGGGCACTGTCGCCTACGTTGTGGCGGTGGGCCTGTACCTGCACTTTGTCATCCAGGTTAACGCCACTGACGTCTGCAAGATGCGGGAGCGCCTGTATGCCCGGCAGGGCTACACCTGGATGAACTGCAACGTAGGGGGTGCCGACGCTGCTGTGGCCCTTTTTGGCCTCATTACTGCTGGCCTGTATGCTGTGGGTGCTGTCCTGACTGGCATAACCATCCGGCACGTAAGGAATTACCTCTCCCATATGGAGGACCAAGGGAAGTACAGCTGCGAGGAGACCTCCCACCAGCAGGAGGCCGCATTGAGATCTGACACGACATTTGTGTGAAGGCTGCTTTCTGAACTTTGACATTTACTTGTTTTTACATACAAGAGTGCCAAAATGTTGCACTTATGCTTGTTAATGTCCTGGCTAATATCTTTTTTCATTTGGTTGAGCTGCCGATTAAATGAATTTTACAGTTTAGATAATGTGAGCGGGTTGATTCAGGATTCCCTGAAACGTTTGTAGTGGTTAGACAAAATGCAAGCGTGTCAGTTCTTTGAACAGTTCACTATCTTTGTAGAATTTATTAGAGTAACTTAGATTTGGACTTAACTGAGTTATTTTTACTGAATGATGCTATTAATAATTTCCTTAATTGTCCAAGGGCTCAGCAAGGGCTAAACAGCATAATTACTGGCTAACCAAAATAATGAAATTATATCTCTCTTCTTTCAGGGAGTAAAAATATTAAGTACCTGTTATACAAATGTACATGGATGATATGTAACTTAACATTAGATATACCTCAATTTCATGACATTATTATAGAATTACCTCATTAACTTTTTTTTGCTTTCAGATTTAATAAGATAATTTCCCTTGATATCAGTAAAGTTTAACTGAATGAACTGAAATTATTCTAGGTATACCTCACCTTAGCATGACCGGTTGTCTCAACAAGACTCAGTGGTGTTTTAGGTTTACACCAACTGAACATAACTGTAGTCGTTACACCCTGCAGTAACTATACCACGATCTACCACAATTCCAAGTCTTCCTGTACTGCATTCAGTTACATTTTTAAGTGCATTTTAATCAACAGCTCAGTAAAAGCAACACTGTCAGTTCCTTCAGAGTCTGACTGAAGGAGAAACCAGGGTGGCTGGGGGTCAGGGAGACCTGCCTTGCAGGGGCTAATGTCACCATTTTATCAATATTTTATTATACTGTGAACCATGAGCTTTTAAGATTTTCCTGCCACTACATCTTAATAGTCATCTGAATATTTGTATAACAATTAAAGACTTTTTACTAAAACACAGTGCAACTGACTGGATTATGTTGGACTGGATCCTTTCCTTGTAAATGGTGTGCCACCCTCGCGGAATATTTGAAGGAGTCTACTGCAAAGGACTTTGTAGTGAAAATTTACACGCGGAACAGGTCACGTAAAAGCCCCTATTGACATTATCATGTGTGACATACGACGACACAGGAAACACGCATTCGTATGAAAGGCATCCTGGGAAAGGTCGTCTTCTGGGAGGCCTGGCTGGCGCTCTTCCAGGAGGACCAGGCCATTCTAAGAAAAGCACAGCTCAAAAAAGTCACCGATATGGAAAGAAATGCTAGGCCATTCCAGTCTTTTGTGAATATTTGACTTGAATTTTCCCTGCTGCTGCATCATGTTAATACAACAAAGTCATGGACCCTCCGAGATTCTGAAATATAAGCATGCCTCCCACCCCACATTTATACCAATAAATGCTCCCCCCCGCCCCAGTTCAGGGAAAGGGCCTTTCCAGATCTTTCCACTCAACAATAAGGCAGCTCCTCAGATGGATTTAAGGTGGTTATTTGAGGGTTTCTCTGATTCAAACAGCACATGGCTTGTCTGGCTAAACTGAAGTAATGTCCACCCACTTCCTGTGCAACACTTGTACTGCAATGCACGCATACCCTTCAATGTGATTAATTAAATCATCCAGGTGATCAGAACATCACAGACTGCTAAATCAGATCCTAATAATGCTACCTGCCTTTAACCTTCTCCCCTACGTAAACACACCCATTGATCTCAATTACAGTGCCTTGACGAATGCTGGAAACTTTGGTATTGGGGTAGGGTGTCTCTTCTATGCTCTGAAATAACTGGGAATTGCCTTGATGTAATGCAGTACATCTCCTGAAGGGGGCAGCAGAGCACAGGACACTGGACTGCAAGTCTCCAGTCACTTGAGGTCACCTAAGCTCAGAGGAGTTTTAGGGCCAAGGATGTGTCTGGCTCAGGACCTCTGTCTTCAACGCTGAGGGCCTGTTCAAGATGCTGGGTGCGAAACCTCAACAAAACAATCCCTCCCAGGCCCCATGGGGTGCCCCCCAACGAATGGCACTGAAACCAAATTTTATTTTGTAAATCTTAGATTTATTATAGCAAAAAAAGTAATTTTTCTGTTTTCCGTGTGTCGCACTTGGATACAACTGCTAGTAGATAAATCTCATACAGAGAGTGTCATGCTGGTCAGGGTGGAATTGGGGGGGGGCGGGGGTGTTCAGCAGTGATCCTGGCCCCCCACCCCACCACTCTTCCTCTGTGGCCCTTGGCATCAATCATCACTACACAACATTCATACTATGTACAATCACTGGGGAACAAAAGGATAGGGAAATCAACTTTTTCTCTCAGAGAAGATTAGTACAGTGACTAAGTCACATCAGTAGGCAACTCCTAGGAGTTAGTCTTCGACAATTTCTACACATTTCTATGACTTTCTTTTTAATGGCCAAAAAGCCATGATTCACTGAAGAAATAAACTCGCCACCTACAATAATTCAGTGTGGTACCGCTGGACAGATACAAATCAAAGGAAGCGATCGGAAATAAAAAAAAGTGCTCTTCGGCATAATTTCTCGATGTAATACGACATGGTAAAAATTATATTAACTTATTAAACCTTGTATGTGAAGCTGTAACACTTGGAAAGTAGTGTTGGGGAAAAACAAACGGCACATTTGGTGGGTTAGCTGTATAAAAGATTAAAAAAAAGGAAACAGTCTAGCTAGTGTGGCAGTCCTGTGGCAGGTCAGCTGGCTCATAGTGGTGTGTTGTAGTAGTCAGGCGGGAGCTCGGCTGGCTGGGGGCGCTGCTGCTGCTGCTGCTTCATGATCTCCTTCACCTCCTCCTCCAGCTCCGGGGGGATGATGAACTGGTCATCGAGGTCCAGCTGGGCTGGGGCGGCGAAGTACCCGCCGGGTTTCTTGGCAGGGGCATCAGCCGCCACCTCAATCAGGTTGTGGCTTTGCTCCTGCGGTGCCACTGAGCCGTTGGCCCGCCTCCTGCCCATGGTTCGCGAGGAATGGTCCCCGCCTCCAGTTGGGCCCGTTGCCTCAGCAACCAAATCCGCTTCACCATCACCATCACCAACACTAGGAGGCTCCATTCCATCGGCAGAAGCCCTGGAGACAAGGGAACGCGCCCGGCCCCGCAGGCAGTGGACATCGGCCTCCACTTCCACACGGCTGCCGTTGGAGAAGACGCCAGCAATTGGCTCCTCGTCCTCGCTGTCCAGCCCATTGTCGGAGAGGGCACTGGAGAAGGTGGCACTAGACAGCTGTCGCTGGAAGGAGCTGGCCGGGCAGACAGGGTGTAGGGCGCAACCGCCGCCGCCGCGCAGCTCTTGTATGAATGGTGCCCCCGTGTGGCCGTCATGCAACTGTGCACCCTGTGGCAGTTCGTCTGAAGCTGTGGATCCTACCTCACTGCTCATCTCAGACGCGGACACCTCACTGCTGACCTCGCTGCAGGGAGACGGCGTCGGGGGAGCAGGCAGGGAGTCGCGGGCCGGAGCCGGGTAGAGGCTGGGGCTGGGTGGAGCAGGCAGCTCGCGGCAGCAGCAGCAGCAGCAGTCTTCAGCCACGCTGAGCTGCACCACCACGGCGCTCAGGCTGTCACCGCAGCCATAAGCCTGCGCCAGCGTGCACAGCTTCTTGGCAGCAGCGAGCGCGTCGGGAACACTGCGGACGGCCTCCACCGCCTCCGCCGGTGACACGCTCTCCCAAAGGCCCCGGCTGCCCAGCACGAAGAACTCGTCCCGTGCAGTCAGGGTCACAGTCTGGACGTGGGGTCGTGGGATCACTGACGGATACAGGAAGGAGTAACCCATGATCCTTGTGGAGTCCGTCACCCCGTTCACTTTGTTGTCCTGGAGGAGTAAAATAAAATAAATAATAAATGGTCCAACTCACTGGTGTTTAACCCCAATCCTGAGCTGAAGGTTTTCAGTACCAGGGGATCATCCAGGTCAGGTAGTGAACAAATGGTTTGGGGAGGAGACCATCTACCCAGATGGACTAGCGATCTGGTCAGTGATTCCAACTTTCCAGAACATTCTGGGTGATTTCCCTTATATTGCCTGAGGGATCCCACAACCCATAACATTTTCTTTAGCAGACGCCTTCATCCAAAGCAACATACATTATTAAGAGGAAGAAGGGTCAGCCAGTCACTGGAGCACTTTGGAGTTAAGGGCCTTGCTCCAGGGCCCAACTGTGAAATCACTCTCTCGAGTCTGGAATTTAAACCAGCGACCTTTTGATCACAGACACAGTGTCCTAACCCATTGAGGCAAACACCACACAGCCATACCTCCGTGATGATGGCCTTGTTCAGCCGCACTCTGTGATACTCCTCGGCCACGCCCACGTTGTGCAGCACTGACAGGGGTAGGGGCTTGCCGTCGCGGCACAGCACAGCCTGACACTTGCCCACGTTGGCAGCAGTCAGCGTGAAGCAGCCGCCCGGCTCTGCAGGGTCGTGGCGGATGTGGCAGAGCGCGGCTGAGCCGCCCAGCTTCTGGCCTGCCGTGCCAAGCTTCCTGCACGCACACACACACGCACGCACACCTGGGTAAACCCTAGGAGGAACCTGTCTTTTCATTTTCTTTCCCTCTTTGCTGTTTCTTGTTCCATTATCCTATAAACGATGTATTAGCTAGAAACTCTGGGCCCCATGATAAAATGTCACATTCAACCACCTTCTGCCAAATTGGTACATTTTGCCAGGATGCGTCCCCCTCAGCAGATTTTGCTCAGCAGCCCCCCAAAAGTATATTTCAAGGTCCCAATAAGGTGCTGGGCCTCCTGAATCGGCCAGGGTAATCCATGTCCCTCTGATGTCCTGGATTGCCACACACACACTTGTCAAGTGTCCTGAGGTGGCTATCTTGTGAAAGGTGCTATATAAGAATAAACCAAACTGAACTTCATGTCACCGTAAAGTCTGTCTGTCTGTCTGTCCGTCCGTCCGTCTGTCTGTCTGCGTGCATGCGTGTGTATACATTCAGGCTGTACCTCTGCATGACCAGGAAGGTGCTCCCCATGTACTCCTCCTGGTTCTTGCCCCGGTGCAGCTCCTCTGCCAGCACGTCGCTCATGGTGCACTGCAGCAGGTACGGCACTTCCACGTTACGGTCACCATCGAAGACGCCGAACAGTGCCTCGCGGCTCTCGCGGAAGCGGCTCACCGACAGAGCCGCCACACATGGTCTGCAGGGAGAGGGCGCAGCTAGGCACTAACCTCTGAATTTTAATCCCTATGTAGTTTACACCACTGGTTCTCAACCCAGTCCACAGGAATCCTCAAACAGTCCACATTTTTGCTCCCTCCAAGCTCCCAGGAAGTCAAGAACATCAAATACTGTACCTGGCATAGGTGTGCTGGGAGCTAGGAGGAAGCAAAAATGCAGACTGTCTGGGGGGTCACAGAGGACTGGGTTGAGAAACACTGGTTTACGCTATTACCTTTTTTTCCAATTTGATTCATTTTAACTGAAGGATGAGGCTGAGATTATAAGTGAATATAACATTTTACATCCAGGAACATGAAATAAAGAGTTATGTGTAATAAAACAAATGTCGCTTTATAAAATTAGTTGTTTCTATGAGAAACACATTGCATCAAAAGCCTCAATGCTCTAATGAGACACTCATTTCATACTCAAATGGCTTTCTTCTGCTGAGCCCCATGCCAACAGCCCCAGGGAGCTTGATGGATTTGTCCCTGACAGCACCTCTAAGGGGGCAATGGCTTTTCCAGCCTGCGGTCTAAATCACCAGTTTACGTCAGACTGAGAGCCACAGTTGTGATGAGTGGCTTTTACAGACACAATCTTTCTTTCCTGAAAATGAAAGGGGGTGCAGTACCATTTGGTAGGATCCATTAGGCCAGTGTTTCTCTTCTGATGGGTCATGGTTGCAGAGTACGTGTTTAAACAACCACCAGTACCCAGTCCCCCAGTTGACAACTTTTATTGTAGCCACCCCCCCACCATAACTCCATCCCTCCATTCATTTATTTTTGGTAAGCACTTATCCTATTCAGGGTTGTGGGGGCTCCGGAGCCTATCCCGAAGGCTACGGGCACAAGGCAGGGAACAACCCAGAATGGGACGCCAACCCATCGCAGGGCACACTCACATACCACTAACTCACACAAGGACATCTATGGACAATTTGGTAATTCCAATTAACCTCAATGTGTAACCTTAAGGAAACCCCATGACGACACGGGGAGAACATGCAAAGTCCACACATGGAACCCCCCATAACTAATGTTTAAAAAAAATAGTAAATTAATGACTAAGGAAGCAGAGCAGGAGTGTTGCTAGGATATTAATACACATTATTAAATGTTATTAAAACATCTGAGCTAAACAAATTATTCAAAGCTCATTTGGATGCGTGCCAGAGCTTAGTGATGCCTCTGGTACTGAGGCTGAATCAGTTGAGAACCACAACACAAGACGGAGCATATGTGGGTGGGGCTTAGCATTGGTTTGGCCAAAAGTTGGACTCACCTGTTCTTCACACCTGATGCCTCTGCACAGCCGTGACTCCATACTGCCAGGGCCCGGGGACCATCATTTGGCGAGTGGGTGGCAGCAGACTGGTCGATCCGGAAACAACGGATGTTGCTGGAAGAGGGGATGGAAGAAAATGCACCAGATCACGCCTTTCCCAAAAAGCAGAAATGGCTTGGCCTTAAAGAAACAACACGTTCTGAGCGATTAATATATCTAAATTAGACACACTGTAAAACCCTTAACAGATTAAACTGCACTCTTGCAGCTGTACCCAAAAAGTTCTCATGGCACTCATTTTATTTCCCAAATATCTAATCGCCTGTTTTAACAGAATAATTTTCAGCTCTGTTCCTTGTTATTTTGAGCTGATCTCCTCTGCATACAGGCCTTGGCCACCAGGGTTGTGGATGCAGACAACAGAGAGCCTGTTGTTATGAGGTAATCACTAATGGACAAACAGGGGGTATGGCTGCAATGACAGCATCAGCAAAGCCCCCCTCACAGGACCATTTCCATCGGCTAACAAAGACCCACCCCCTTACAAGTGGCTGACAGAGAAGGGTCCCCCTCAGAGGATCCCCTTTCTACAAGCCAAAAAACCCACCCTCTTACATTGCGCTGACAGAAAGAACCCCTCCCTCCCCCCGAGGACCCCTCTCAGCTGGCTAACAAAGCCCTGCCCCCTTACATGAGTCAGATATGGACCCCCCTGCACTGGCTAACAAAGCCCTGCCCCCTGACATGGATCAGAAATGGACCTCCCCTCAGAGGGCCCCTCTCTATTAGCTAACAAAGATCCAGCCCCTTACATGGGTCTGATACAGACTCCCCTCTGAGGACCCCTCTCCATTGACTAACAGAGGCCTGCCCCCATGGGGTCAGATGCGAAGCCCCCTCAGAAGACCCCCTCTTCCAGCAGTCTCTCTTACTTGAGAAGTTCCAGGGTCTTGTGGTCCAAGGAGAGACGGGGATTCCCAGTCAGATCCAGCTCCTGCAGCTTAGGGGGCAGGTTCTCTGGGAGAGTGACCTCACTCAGCTCATTGCACGCCAGGTCCACACACTGCGGGGGGGTGAGGTTCGGTAATGGTGGTTGGAGGTTAGCAAACATTACCAAGTACAAACCAATCTCTCTCACAGACACACACACATACACCCAAACCACTTCAGGGACCTGCTGCCTTGGTGAAGAAAAGTTTTCATTATCTGCTGAATAGCAGAGTGAGTCATGAACCCTCTGGCCAGTCCTATACTCAGTTTGGCTATTTATTCATATAGTGCCTTGCCCTGCATGGCTGGTCCTGTGTGAAAAACAACTTCGAACAATATCGAATATCAATAACTTTACAGACTCCGAAAACAGTTAATTAGTGTCAGTTAAAGTTATTTCATTAACTTTAAATTATAGCCAGAGGACAGCAGTGGTGAGTAGTACTAAACTCAAAACTGGGATAAAGAAAAACATTTCATTACTGTAGAATTTTGGAGTCTGCAGTTAGCAGTCAGCTGGGATTTTTCACAGGTCTGCCTCCATGTGACACACAGTTTTTCTCCATTGGCCAGAGATCAGGCCAGAAGCGTAGGTGCATCTATTAAGGGTCATCCAGGTTCATGCAGTGCCGCAGACTACAGGGAGGATTTTCTAAGCTTAACGCTAACTGAACTGAACACCGGTCAAATTAGGATGGCAACATGGAGCTTCTCTCTAGCTAACACAGGCAAGTCTTGGACATCCTTTCACCTGCTGTGGACCCCTGGGGGCTAGGATGAACTCACCTTCACCTCCATAAGCTGCATGACTTCAGGGAAAACCTCGATGCAGTTGGAGTGAGCCAGGACGGTGTGCATCCGCCGGCAGTTCAGAATGGTGGTGGGCAGGGCCTTCAGCCTGTTCCCACTAAGGTCCACCTCCTCCAGCTCTTCTAGCTTGGCCATTTTACTGAGCAAGAGAGTGTGAAGGAAAGACTCCCTTAAACTTGTCATGAACACTAGATATGTGTTAGGAACCATAACTCCACTATGTCCCTAGATCAGTGTTTCAACACCCAGTCCAAAAGGACCCCCAGTCAGTCTACTTTTTTGCTCTTTCCTCAATCCCAACATCTCCATACCAGGTACTTGGTGTTCTTGACTGTCTGTGAGCAGGGAGTGTGTGAAAATATGGACTGTCTGAGGGTCCCCTAGGACTGTGTTGAGAAACATTGCTCTAGATGTAAGGTGTACCTGGCAGCGAAGCTGTTCAGTTGGTTGTAGGCCAGGTGCAACACGCGCAGGTGACAGTGTCCCGTTAGCAGAGGCACACACTTGTCTGTCAGCCGGTTATTGGTGAGGTACAGCTCTTGCAGGGCACCGCGATTCTCCTCCGAAATGCAGGCAGGAGGTAGGCTATCCAGCTGATTGGCTGATGCGTTCAGGCACCGTAAGCTGGTAGGACAAAATGGGATTAGTCATAACGATGCTTCATCAATCAACAAACTCAATAAAGGCATGGGTGGAGGTCTTACCTGTCGGCCTTCAGGAAGAGGTTGGACGGGAGCTCTGTCAGCTGGTTGTGCTGGACGTCCAGTACCTCCACCGGGGTGCACTCCAGTCGCTCAGGGAGCCGGCACAGAAGGTTGTGTCCAGCCAGCAGTTTCCTCAGACTACTGCTGCAGAAGAGCCTGGGTGCCAGGAGGAAGTCATTTAGAGGACTGAGGAGTGGGGTCACATCTCACAGGCCTGGCAGACTGTCCATCTGTCCTAACCAGTGACGTAAACAACATTGCAACAGTTCACCGCTGTTGTTATGGCAATAAGATGGCCCACAACTACGACCAGTTCCAAGAATATCAGCCTGGTCTATGTAGAGGAGACAATGAATTTTAGAAAGAGATAAAGCAGAAATTGGTGCCATTTCAGCATGTATGGTTTCTTGACTTCCTGTCACTTTTAGCAGACGCACAGCAATGCATGCTGGTAGCTGGAGTCCAGACCAGCACAACAGCATCATAGAGGCATTTGGGTGGGCTAGTGGAAGGGAGTCAGTTCAAATCCCAGGGGAGGGACGCTCCCTTCGCAGCCCCCCCCCCCCCCCCCCACCGAGTGAGGCACATCGCTAAGGCAACAGGAGGTAAAGCTAATTTTAGAGGTCCAGTAAAGGACCATGGGCTGTACAACAAAAATAACATCTGGGGATCAGGAAACCCACGGACTCTGGACAAGTCCATGGAGTCTCCTGTCCATACGGTCAAAGACATGGCAAAAACATAACAAAACAGTCCTGTCAGAAAACTGCACGGCTGAGATCGATCATCCTGACACACCAAAGGGGGAAACAATGCCCTGGATATCTGTGACAAGAACAGGTAGGGCTGGGGGGGGGACAGATAGATGTGAAATTCACGGTGACCGACAGTGTGCTGCTCACAGACGGGCCAATCACAGAAGGCTGTGCTGAGGGGGTCAGAGAGATAGGACAGGAAAAAGAGCCAATCAATCAGGCCTCTTAAGGACCCGGCCCCAGCTGGACAAGTACGAGTGCAGAACTGAAACAACGAAGAAGTCAATCGGTCCTATTCAAAATGACATGGGTAGGGAGGGGAATGAATTGCTTCACACTAGCCACCTGCCTCCCTCTTCTCAAGATCCCATTGTACTGGCCAGTGCCCTTCTGTGACCCCTTTTGTGTGTGGATGGGAGGGGGTAACCGCTGTTTGTCAAAGCCCTTGTTTTCTAGTCCCCATGACTACTGCCCTGGGGGTTGGGGGGGTGGTGGTGGTGTGTGAGAAGCTTCTTATTCTGTCAATATACAAGATGGTGAACCTCAGCTGCTCCATGCAGCTGGGAGGTAGTATTTACACTGATGACAGAACCTTCTGGAAGGAGCCGTGCCCCACTGTTATTGAGTAGGTGGGTAGCTCTTTAGCAAGAACCAACCATTTATGCATCAGTGACAAATGACTAAATCTTTTTCAAATAATGGATATCCACCCCATACACACATACAGAGGGCAATCTCTTTGTCTTTTGGGCTTGACTCACCGGCTGGGCAGCTCGCTGATTAAGTTGTGTCTGATGTCCAGCGTCTCCAGCCTTTTGCTGCTGCTCAGCCACTCTGGCAGAATCTCCAGCCTGTTCCTAAAAAGTCAAAGTGGGTGGGAAGGGGGAGGGGAGAAGAGAGAGATTAGGCGGGGTCAGTTAAGGTTGCCATTATCATGAGAGTCAGATGTAAGTTTTTCCAGACTGTGTTGGTCTCACCTTGAGACGTCCATGTAGGTAAGGCTGTCTGGAATGGGGTGAACCTCCAGGTGGCTGAGCTCTGTTGGAAAGCAACAAATATGAGATCCCAAGTGTGGAGCCTGGAGTTTTTGCCAAAAAGCAGAGTGTACAAGGCAGGGGGCCCCGTGGAGGGGATGCCAGGTCATCACAGGGCGGGCACAAACACGCACACACACGCACAGAGTATCAATCAGAAAGTTCAGAGATGCTAATAATGGGGTCGTCGAATATCTGCAAGAAACAAATAAACTGGTGGTGTTGCAGTTCCTGCATGTACCCAGGCAATGGCACCAATGCGCACTCACCATTGGCAGAGGCGTGCAGGCCTTTGAGCATTGCGCCCCCCACCCTCAGGCTGTCTATGTGATTGCGCTCACAATGCAGCACCTCCAGCATGGGCAGGGACATGACGTCCAGCTCCGTCAGCCGGTTGTCCCGCAGGTCCAGGTGAGTCACATGCTCTAGGAAGTCTGGTTCATCTGGAATCACCTCTCGAATTCTATTAAGTCTGGGGGGGCACAAGGGGAGCACTATTATCAGTGGGTTCTTTTCAGCAAGGCCAAGGTCACATTGTAAATGACAGACACACATGCACGCACACATGGATTTCTTTCTTTGGACCCATCACCTCTCACTGCACTGTAATTAACTAAAGAGGGTAATTAACCAAACCCAAAACAAAACACAAACTAAAAACAATGGAAACTGACAAAATATCTTAGCAGCTTTAAATTTCCTGAAAAAAAATGCCTGATGTTCCTACATATTTTTTCAGCATAATAAAGAGAATAAGAAGAAAAGTTTGACATGAAGACAAAAACAGAAAGGAAGACACACACACACACACACACACACACACACACACACACACACACACACACACACACACACACACACACACACAC
>JAAGVU020000001.1:20736388-20750746 GCA_011763525.2 Mormyrus iriodes | reverse complement strand
AAATATACTGTGCATCTGCTGGCGTGTTCCAAACTAAATCTCATTGTACTTACAATGACAATAAAGCATCTATCTATATCTATCTAGTGTTTCTGAGGTAGCGCGTGGTGTAAATATTATTTATTGCAGGGAGTGGAGTGCCGATGATCCTCTGCGCCATCTTCACCACTCTCTGCAGGGCCTTTTGGTCCTGTACGGTGTAGCTGCTGTACCAGGACGTGACACACCCTGTGAGGATGGACTACACAGCACACCTGTAGAAACTTGAGAGGACTGTGGTGGGCATCTTAGCTTTCCTCAGACGCCTAAGGAAGTGGAGACGTTGGTGGGCCTTTTTGGTCACAGCTGTTACATGCTCCGTCCACTTGAGGTTAGTGCTGAGGGTGACCCCAAGGAACCTGAAGCTACTGACCCTCTCCACAGCATCTCCCCCAATGTAAACAGGGGCATGAGTCACGTCCTGCTTTCTAAAATCCATCACAAGCTCCTCGGTTTTGCTGACATTGAGAGAGAGGTTGTTCTCATGGCATCACTCTGCCAGGAGTCTCACCTCCTCTCTGTGGGCCGTCTCATCATTGTTAGTGATGAAGCCCACAATGGTGATGTCGTCAGCAAACTTAATGATGGTATTGGAACTGTGTCTGGATGAACAGTCATGTGTGAACAAGGAGTAGAGCAAGGGGCTCAGAATGCTTCCTTGTGGATTTCCAGTGTTAAGGATTAGGGCCGATGAAGTGTTTTTGCCAATCCTTACATACTGTGGTCTGTTGGTGAGGAAGTCCAGGACCCAGTTGCAGAGAGTAGCGCTGAGTCCCAGTCCCAGCAGCTTCTTGATCAGCTTGGAGAGGATGACCATGTTAAATGCAGAGCTGTAATCCACAAATAACAGCCTAACATAGCAGTTCTTATTGTCCAGGTGAGCCAGGGTGGTGTGAAGGGTCTGTGAAATGGTGTCCTCAGTGGACCTATTGTGCCGGTATGCAAACTGCATAACAATTACTGTTGTTGATGAGAGAACATACACCACCTCCTCTTTTCTTCCCCGATGATTCTGTCCGATCAGCACGGTAGATTGTAAACTCCTCCAGCTGGACTGCGTGGTCCAGGATGCTTGCGGTCAGCCACGTGTCCGTGAAGCAGAAAACAGCAATTCCTCACCTCTCTTTGGAATTTAAGTCTTCCTCTGAGATCATCCAATTTGTTGTCCAAGGACTGGACATTGGCGAGGAAAATGCTGGGCATTGGAGGTCATAGTCCACGGTGTTTTGCTCTGACTTGCACACCGGTCCTGCGGCCCCGTTTCCACACGCACGTCCTGCGGTTGCCCCCAACCGAATCTCCACGGCCAGGCTGGTCGCGGGTGAACAGCGATAGTAATTCTGGGTCTAAAACACTATCTGTTGTAACTTTTCGGACTGTTTCACCTAATTTTAAGAGTGTTTGTCTGTCATATGTAATTAAATTGCAGACTGGCTGCAAAATTGACATAAAAAACAGGACAATATATATAAAACACACTATTCTGTGAAGAGCGGCATTCAACACGTCACCACGCACTGGCGCCATTTTTTCAATATCTCTAACTCCATAGATTTCTATTTTCCCTCTAATCTGAGGCACCTCTATTTGTGAGAACATGTAAGATCATTACACCATGGGGAATGTCTGGTGGTTTTGACTAGTTTAACTTTCAAAGGAACTGTTTTGTCCAAAACCTCACTAACCACTGTTCTAATATCGTGTGATGACATTTGTACTACAGGTTAAGTTTGCTTTACTTATTGCATTGGCAAATCATAGCAAAATTCAATCATTTAAGTGATATGTCATACTAATGTTCTTTATCATAGTCAAGGAGGGTGGCTGAATCACAAAGCCGATTAGGAAATAGTCAGCGAGGGACTTATTTAACAGTCAGAGAGATGCATGATGAATATGATTTCTGTGAGTGATAATCAAGTCTTGTGTGTGACTATGTGCATACGTTGGTCTCATTATGTGCTGGTAGCATCCAACAGAGCTGAGGTAGGACAGGAAACTTCAAAGTAGAGCCACTGCTCCTCCACATCAAAAGGAACCAACTGAGGTGGTTCAGACATCTGTTTAGGATGCCTCAGCTCCCTGGGGAGGTATTCTGGGCATACCCACTCGGGAGGAGACTCCGGGGCAGACCCAGGACATACTGGAGAGAGAATTTCTCTTCACTGGTCCAGAGAGCACCTGGATATCCCCCTGGAGGAGCTGAAGGAGGTGTCTGGGTAGAAGGAGGTTTAGGCATCCCTCCCCAGACTGCTGCCCCCACGACCTGGCCTCAGATATGCGAGCAGGAAATGGATGGATGGATGCTTCAAATGTTTTTATCTTTTATGTTTTTGGGTTTGATTTTTAAGTGAGTTAAAAATAGCTGTTAGTTCGCCTCCATACCCTGGGCCCGTGGTTTCTGTACAAAACTAAAGAGGCTTCAACAAGAGGAATAGTGTCTGTTGGTCTGAGCCAGGTTTCTGTTAATACACACAGATCTGCACTAGTGTCAAGTACCATGTCATTGACAAGAAGTTACTTGTTTCCTAGAGAGCAAACTTTCAATAATGACTATTTTCTGTTGGATTTATGTTGTACCTCATTTCATGTTGATAGTGGAATTGACATTATGTCATCAGCACAGGAGCCCCTAGTGAAACATTTAGGTTTAAGTGTGGTCTAGTAATGGTCACTATATTTTTTCTAAGTTCATTCAACTCTGCTTCTATATAATTGTTAAATTGAGGGTATGCTGTTTTGTAAAGCACAGGGTGACGGAGGGTTGGGCCACACTCAGAGCATTAAAAGCAATGAAACAACCAACGCAGGAGCAGAAACAAGAAGTAATCACCATGTTGCTCTCTGTCCATGATCATGTATTATTAATTCATCTTAATTTTAAACCAAATCATCTCGGGTTACTCCTCCATGAATGGCCACCTTGTGGTGGAGGGGGTTGTGTGCTTTTGTGACCCTAGGAGCTATTTTATCGAGGGCAGTTGCCCCTGGTAGGGACTCCTAAGGCAAATTGGTCCTAGGTGAGCGGCCCGGCTAAGTGTGCATAGACCCTTATGATGATGGACAATAAGGACTGGGTGACCCCGCCTGAATTGGGGAGACTGGGGCTCCACCCTGGATCCAGGCTCGTAGATGAGTGTCTGGTGGCCGGGCCTCTACCCATGAGGCCCAGCCAGGCATAGTCTGAAAGGGTTACTTCGGACCACTCTATCGTGGTCCCTCTACCTGTAGGAGGGTCCGTGGGAGTCAGGTGCAATATAGATTGTGTGACAGTTGAAGGCAGGGGCCTCGGCGGACCAGTTGTTGGCTATCAAATCTGGCTTTAGGCATATGGAATGTAACCTCTCTTGTGGAAAGGAGTCTGAGCTGGTGCAGGAGTAAAAAGATACCAACTAGAGTTGGGCTCACCTCAACGTATAACTCAGACTCTGGAACGGAACTCCTGGAGAAGGGCTGCAGTATATTCCACTCTGGATCTGCCGCTGGTGAGAGGCGCTGGGGTGTGGGTCTACTTATATCCCTGTTTGGTGACTGTATGTTGGAGTTTACTCCTGTGAATGAGAGGGCTGTCTCTATTCAACTTCAAGCTGGGGGACGGGCTCTAACTGTTGTCAGTAATGAATATACGGCCTTCTTGGAGAAATTGGATGGGGTGCTGGAAGGTGCCGCCTCTGGGGAATCTATTGTTCTCCTGGGGGACTTTAACACTCACGTGGGTAACAACAGTGAAACTTGGAAAGGTGTGATTCGAAGGAATAGCCTGTCTGATCTGAACTCAAGCGATGCTCTGTTATTGGACTAAAGTGCTAGCAACAGTTTGTCCATAACAAACACCATGTTTGAACATAAGCGTGATCATAAGTGCACATGGCACCAAAGTACCCTAGGATGCAGTTTGATGATTAATTTTGTAACTATCTTCAGATTTGTGTCCACATGTTTTAGACACTTGGGTGAAGAGAGGAGTTAAGCTGTCAACTGATCACCACCTGGTGATGAGTCACATCCGATGGCGGGGGAAGATACTGGAAAAACATGTTAGACCTAAACGCTTAATGAGGGTGTGCTGGGAGTGTCTGGAAGGGACCCCTGTCAAGGAGATCTCCAACTCACATCTCCAGCAGAATTTCTCTTGCATCCCGAGGGAGTCAGGGATATTGAGCCTGAATAGGCTATGTTCTGGGATTCCATTTCTGAAGCAGCTGTGCCTGTCGCAGTGGCAATCCCTGAACCCGGTGGTGGACACCAGTGATAAAGAGAGCTGTCAAGCTGAAGAAGGAGGCCTTCAGAGCTTGGTTAGCTGGTGGGACTCCTGAACCAGCTGACAGGTCATGGCAGGCCAAGCGGAATGCAGCTTTGGCAGTTGCTGAAGCAAATACTTGTGTGTGGGAGGAGCTTGATGAAGCCATGGAAAATGACTTTCGGGCGGCCTGAAAAGGATTCTGGCAAACCGTCAGGCAAATCAAGAGGAGGAAGCAGGGCTTTAACCTCACTGTTTACAGCAGGGACGGAGAACCGTTGACCTCAAATGGGGATATAGTCAGGCAGTGAAAGGAGTATTTCGAGGACCTTCTGAATCCCACTAATATGCCTTCCTTGGAGGAAGTGGAGCCAGAAGACTCAGAGGGGGACGTACTCATCTCTAGGCCGGAGGTCAGGTAAGGTAAGGGTCTGGGAGTGGATGATATTCACCTTGAGTTCCTGAAAGCTCTTGAAGTTGTTGGGTTGTTTTGGCTGACATACCTCTTTAACATTGCATGGAGTTTGGGGACAGTGCCTTGTGATTGGCAGACTGGGGTGGTGGTCCTAGTCTTTATAAAAGGGGACCAGAGGATGTGTATCAACTTCAGGGGGGTCACACTCCTCAGCCTCCCCGGGAAGGTCTATGCCGGGGTCCTGGAGAGCAAGGTTTCCCCGTTGGTTGAACCTTGGATACAGGATACAATGCAGACTCTGTCCTGGTCACGGAACACTGGACTAACTCTTCACCCTCACAAGGATCCTTGAGGAGTCATGGGAGTTTGCTTAACCAGTCTAGATGTGTTTTGTGGACTTAGAAAAGGCATATGATTGTGTCCCTCAGGGTGATCCTTTGGGAGTATGGGGTATGGGGTCCGTTGTTGCAGGCTATCATGTCCTTATATAAATGGAGTGAGAACTTAGTTTGCATTGGCATCAGTAAGTCAAACTCATTTCTGGTGGGTGTTGAACACCTCCAGGGCTGCCCTTTGTCACCAATTCTGTTCATGACTTTGCCTTTGACAAAGGTTGCCCTTTGTCACCAATTCTTGTTCATAACAAGGAGTAGAAGGGTCAAGTTTGTGGACTTCAGGATTACATCTTTACTTTTTGCAGATGATATGGTCTTGTTGGTGTCGTCAGGGTGTGACCTGCAGTAAGCCCTGGGGGGGGGGGGGTTTGTGGCTGAATGTGAAGTGGCCGGGATGAGGATCAGTACCTCCAGTTCTGAGGCTATGGTTCTCAAATGGAAAAGGGTGTATTGTCCTCTCTATTTGAGGAATGATTTACTGCCTCAAGCAGAGGAGTTTAAGTTTCTAGGGGTCTTGTTCACGAGTGAGGGAAGAAGGGAGGAGGAGATGACAGACATGTCAATGCAGCGTCGACAGTGGAGCTGACTATGGAGGGCTGGGGGAAGGCGGCTTTCACTCTGTTAGGGGCCTGTGGCAGTTCTGGGTTCCCCCCTTCATGCTCTGCAACAGATGGAGTGGGTGCTTGAGGGGATCCCGGAGAGCCACTGCTATTTAGACAACCTGCTTGTCCACGCCCACAGCTTTCATAATACAGAAGTTAACCTGTGGCTGGGAGCTTATTTGCATCTCCCGGCATGCTCTGCTGGACTTGTAAATGGCCCTTGTCCGTGTAGTAATGTAAATAGCTGTGTTGTGCCTTGAAGTCGTGCATTGTTCGTTCCTATGTTGTACGTGAGCCTTGTCCCATCCTCGCGTGTCTCCAATCACTTTGTAGATACCTACTGTGTGCGCAACCTACTGTTTGTAATGTGGTTATCCCTCAGTTTCCCCCATGGTAGTGTTTGTGTTTGTACTGCAAGATTTACTCTTGCTATTCACAGGTTGTGCTGAGTCCTTTTAAAGGCTAAATGAAACAGCCTTTCTGTTTGTAGCCAGGCTGCCATATTTCTTCACTGGGATAGCTGTGTCTGTGGGGCACATTAAACAAATATATTAAAAAGGGTCATTCTCACAAACTTGAGAATTTTTTTGCTCTGATTTTGAACTTTTAACTTTTTAACACAAACCTAGATAAAATGTTTTAAAGTCGTACAGCTTTTTTGCACGTAACCTGCAATAATAATAAACGATCAATGATCAGTGTATGAAAAGCTATACTTTTGTGCACAATTTTTGGTTAGTATTGTCATTTTTTCTTATCTCTGTAATTCTTGCTCTGGATTTGATGATATACTTTTACTATATAAATGTATGGTAATATAATAAAACTGATTAACTACCCCAGAGGCTACATCGAACGTTTGGAAAATGAAGCTGTATAATTTCAGTCTGTCATTAAAATTTTAAAAACAATTTCTAGAAGCACTGGATGGATCACCTGGAAATGTGAAAGTTAATAAATTTATTTTGACCTGAAAGCCCTGAGTCCCAGTCATGACGCATAACTCTGAAACTACACCTATTCATTTATTACACTATTGCATTTTCATGCCAATTTGACATGACAGTCTTACCCACTGGTAAGGTGGTTAAACTGTATTTAATTATGTCTTAATGTTCATATCTTAAAAAACAAAAAACAGCATCTAGGAAAACTGTGAAGTAATATGAAATGAAACCACTGGTATATGGGGATTGAGAAACAATACCAGGTAAAATGGGGCAATATTTAGAGATGATGTGTATTACAAAGTTACACACTATTTACAAACTAAATACATGCATCTGAATATAAACAGCCAGGAAGGCCACAGCCTGCGTGCAGCTCATTAGCCTTGTCACTGTGGACATGGCCATCATTACATTTCATTACATTCTCCAGTTGGGCAGACATGACCATCTGAGGTGGGGCTCTGACGCGATCCGGATGGGGGCCGGACCCACTGAAGAATCAGTACAGCCCACCTGTAGCAGAGAAAGTGGAATGGGGGGGAAGGGGAAACAGAAATACACCCAGAAGCTGATGGCGTGTGACAAATGTCATCATTTGCACTATGACTAATTTTCGTTCAATATACCGGAGTGCAAAATAAAAAAAAAATAAAAAAATTAAAAAAATTAAAAACTGAGCAAAAATGAATGTTCTTATTTACAGTATATACAGAGGATTAGCTACAATCAACAAGAACAGTATATTTAACTCTAGGGGCTAGGCTGCCCTCTTAGGGTCACTGTGCGGTGCTGCTTCAATTTTGGTGCAATTTGCCTGAAAGTTGTATCAGGTCCAGACACCCCTTCCCCAATACTAAAAGTATCAAACGCCTGAAGCTACCCTTTTCCTTCTATCAATATGTGGCACTGCTCCAATTCTGGGGTGATCTGTCTCATAATTTAGGGAGTTCTAGTTTGTTTCCCATATAATGTGTCTGTAAAGTTTGAAAAATATCCGTACAATCCCATTTAGAATTACTGTATTCACAAGACCAAGTCAAAAGATCTGACCCTCCTCAGAAAGTAGCATCTGCTCTGGCCTTCCTCGTACAGTACTGCTGTGTTGTCTGCCCAGTCCAGTCTGCTGCTCAGGTGGACCACCTCCACTTCCTCCCCCTGGCTGGTGCCTGGTCTCAGGGGCCCCTCGTCATGTTGGAAGTCCACCATTAGTTTCTGTGTCTTGCTGATGTTGACTTGTCAGTTGTCACAAGAGGCAGCATTCAAGCAAAACGTTCATTGTACTTCATACACTGTACTTTGTACATATGACAATAAAACTATGAATTTTGAAAACAGTCCCCTGTGCTCTGAATCATCTCCATTGCTTCGTCTCTTACTCTCACTCGCCAACAATTTTCTTCTTCTGCTCTTATACCATCCCTCATTTCCCTGATAGGAAAATCTCTAGCTAAATACCCACACATTGACATATACACATTCACATTTAGACACATAGACACACACTGTCTCACACACACAGTCTGTGTGATTGTGGAAACTGGCTGAGATGAATGAGGTAATTTTTCTGGAACAAAGTAACATATGTTGCTGATAAAGGGAGGGAAGAGGTAGAGAGATGGAAAATGTGCTTTGGCAGACAACCAGGGGAAGGCAGACAGGGAAACGACTGGAATTTCAACAATGCAGCCAGTAAGGGGGTGCAGCTGGCCTGTGGGGTTTGCATGCACACACAGAAAGACAAACACAGAAGTATATTTGCAAGTTTCCCCATTTTCTCCAAAATGGAAAACATGAAAATCGATAACACAAACACAAAAAAATAAATTGAAAAAATTAAGAAAAAAAGATAAAAGTCTTCTGCTTTTGAGTTGACCACAATGTCTGGAAAATCTATGCATTAGCCCACTTGCCCACACATAGAAACACATGCACGCACATGCATTTTGACAGAAGCATTACATACACAAGCTCAGGCAAAACACACCCTAAACACACATGCAGACACACTGCAGTCGCCCCAGATTCAGATATCTGTACCTTTTATATGAAGCTCACACCGCCTAGACTGTTCCTGATGGAAGATTCCCCCCACCCCCCCGCCACTGGGTAGCGTCCTTATGAGCGTCTTGGTGAGTGCAGGTCTGCCAGTCGGAGGCAGATGGTCTCACTTCTGCGTCATTCCCTCTTATTTTTTTATTATTTAAAACATTACATGTAATTATTTCAATAACTAGTGAAGAAACCCAAAACCCAGTGTAGCAGAGCAGTCTATAAGACCCTGAGCACAATGAATAGCTGACTACGCCGCCCCAGGAATTCCCCCCAGGGAATGTACCAAGAATGGTGGAAACCGATCACAAGCACACAGGCTCGGCCAGCCGAAGTGGGCCAGAGACGCAGCACAATAAATTAGTATTTTATTACACTCCAAAAAAAAAAAAAGTTGTATACACCACAAAAAGAAAATCCACTCACAAGAGGGGGGCTTAGGTAGTGAACAAGTGGCTCACCACAGGCTGGGCCTCCATAAATAATCAGGTGCTTGCACACACACACACACACACACATACACACACACACATACACGCTCGCACACACACACACACACAGACACACACGCGCGCACACACACACACACACACACACACACAGACACACGCGCACACACACACACACACACACACACACACACGCGCGCACACACACACACACAGACACACGCGCGCACACACAGACACACACACCCTGTAAATCTCTGCACTGAGTCAGGGGAGCAGCTGTTGCATTCAGGGAGAGCTTAAGACAGACTTGGAATGCTTTCAGGGGATTATGGAACTAAAACAGAATAACAGGGGTCGGTTGTCATGGCAGCAGCAAAGGGCCCAGGGCCCTACCTCTGAAGCTCGGTGAGGCCCTTGCCAGGTGCCATGAAGTTGTGCTTGAGGTTGAGGTGTGTCAGGTCCTGGCTGTAGAAGAGGTTGTGCGGCAGGCGCTCAAGACTGCAGCCAGACAGGTCGACGGAGTTGATTCGCTGGGACACCATCTGCAGAGGTGGGGGGGGGGCAGTTCATCAAGGGTTACTGAGACCCAACTGTTTCCTCCCCTCCTGTCTCCCGGCAACTGAGTAATTATTTTATTAACGTGTCGTTGTCCGTTGCTCTTCCAAGCAGAGGTTAGGTCTCACCACCTGCTCTCACCTTGGCAGCTTGCCGCTGCCAGCGCAGGTGCTCGGTGAAGCTCTCCAAGTTGACGTAGTAGGTCTGACTCTGTGGCCCCGAGGAGCTGAAGGCCAGGCAGTGACTGTGCTTCTTCACCTCCTCCACCTGCCAAAATCATAGGGAGAGAGAGAGAGAGAACAACATTACACTTACATCATTTTAAAATGATAATCATGCCATGGCTCCTGCTGTTACTGTTCCTGTCCTCTAAGTGGTGCTATTCTCACTGGGCCATGAACGCATCACATTCCTTCAGGCAACATTTTTCATGCATAGCATGAACTTTTGGTCATATATGATTTCTCACCACGACCTGTGTGAACGAGGACCACGGAGATTCTTGAAGATATCAACAGATGGAGAAAAGCCCTACTCCACAATGCCTCTTAGCTACCAAAATTGTTTAAACTGGGGAGGGGGGCTAGCTCAGCCCTGTACAGCCCCAATCCAAACCGCCTCTTACGTTACACTCACTGACCCATCCCTTTAACCCTGTTCCCCAAGAACATTAAAAACGAGAACTTGTCCAAAGATGGTGATATCGATGTCAAACCAGGACACTTAATGCTCCACTGATTATTTCTTTTAGTAGTAAAAGCCTAGAAAAGCTTTTAGACAAGTTCAGAGTATAGTAACAAAATGAGGGAATAAAAATAAAACCGACCTGAAGTTGGTGACTAAAGCCAGTCCTGAAGAATTAAATTATGAGGACTATCAGCATTTAGCGGGTGAATCTACTAATTAGAAGGTTAAGCAGAAGGAGGGGCGCTCTCGACCCCGAGGCCGTACCTTCCCACCCAGCAGGGGCAGCACATGCATCTTGCCCGATTGGCTGTCCTTGACGGAGGAGACGATGAGGCAGGTGCCACACAGGATGACTTGTCGCCGGGTCCAGCGGTTCACCGGCAGCTGCATCTTGCCCTTGCGCACAGTGTAGGTCCCTGACAGCTGGACGCGCTCCGAGCTCTCCGTGCCATGCGGCTTCCCTGCAGGCACAACAATGTAGCATGGGTGGCTTCAGGCAGATGGAAAGATCCACAGAAAACTGGCTATGATGCAATGGACTGCAGTTAAGGTGCACGTCTGAAACATTTTGTAAAATACAAAACAAACCATCTTGACTGGCAAAGCAGAGCCTACAAATGTAAGAAGGTAATAACGCCCACAGATGGTGTTTTTAAGGTTTAAGTCACCTCAGATCAGACCGTGTTTTTTTTTTTTTTTGTGCATGCCGGGTACCCACATGTTCCGTATGAGTCATTATTGACGAGCCACAAACCAGCATACCGATTGGCTGCCTCTGATAACTGAGCCCCCAGGACGGGGGAGGGATCCAGCTCATCAGAACAACCACCTCAACAGGGGTGGGAAGTTTACCGCCGCTCAACAGAACACCTCAGACAGGAGCGGCTGAGCTGAGCCCTCTAAAGCCACTGCAGGAAGCTCATTTGTGAAAAAGCAGGCTGAGGAGTGTGGTCACATGCTTCCTTTATCTGCCAAGAGGCCGGCCTTGGGAATGCCCCGCGCCCCCGCACAAGCCAGACCCGTTAAATCTCAATAGCGGCACTCTTTTTTGATTATCTAGTCACCTGTGACATTGGGGACACTGGCTTACTTGTAAACATGGAGGCACTGACCTTCTAGGAACTGACAGTCTCGAAAATGGGGGGGGGGGAGCTTATATGCAATAACTAGTTTTTGCTGAGCTGGGACTAAAGAAAACCAGTGGCTTCAAAGCAATGCTTGTGACACTTTAGGTTTCATACACACAACAGCAGATTAGGAATCCATTCATTTCTATGGGCTTAACCCTAATCCCAGCTAGGACAACCTATACCCCTACCCTGCCCTAACCTTAACCACAAGTAACCAACCGAATTACAAGACTTTTGGCATTTTTAACTTTTTAGACTGCAGTCACAAAATTTTATCAAATTGACACTCTCCTTGTAGGGACCAAAAAACATGGGCCGACAAAGTCAAAATAACAGGTTTTTAATCACATTGTGGGGAAATCTGGTCCCCACAATGTAATAATTACAAAAATGCTCGCACGCACGCACACACGCACGCACGCACGCACGCACGCACGACGTTTCGTGAGAAACAAAAAGAGGTTAGACACATCGGAAAAGTTCAATCGAAATGTGCCAGGACTATTTTTAGATTGACCAAAAGGACACAAACCACAGCACATTCTTGTCACTGGTCCCTTTTGAGTTTTATGGAAGTTATTAATCTCAAGCCTGCTACGTCAATTAATCGTGTAGCTGTCTGGGGAACACTGCAAAAGGGGAAGCCAGATTAAAGCTGAAGAATGTCGTGATGAGGCAAACGCTACACATTTAGAAAGGTTCTGTAATAGCAATGATCGCCCAGTGCTCTTCGCGTGTGTCACGCTGCACTGCAGAAGCAGAACTCTGCTCCGGGCGGGGTCCTCGCACGTGTGCCTGTTTCATGCCTGCTCAGAAAAAAACACCACGGATGTGTGTTCACCTTGCCAGGCTGGAGAGCCTTGGCAATCAACATGATGTACCTACAGGGAAAATTTTCACGGGGGGGTGGGGGGGGTGGTGGTGTTCTGATGACATGTTGACAGTCTAACTGAATCCATCATCACCTCCAAGAACCAGAACTGGAATTGTATCCCAGGCCATAGGAGGTATCCCGCATTCAATCCCTCAGGAGAGGGCACAGCAAAGTCAAACTATTGTCGGATATTCTGTTTAACAGGTCAAGCTACAGACTTCCAGTTAGAACCTTTGCTTTTCCAGCATGTGCCGGATGCTGGATGAAGCCTTGTATATGGCATCTTTGCAAATACTTTGATATATTTTGTGCGATTATTTAATGTTTTTTTTTATACTTGATTTTACATTTATTAATGCACCTTGGGGTCGTCATAAAAGTTATTTCGTCATGTTACACAATGACAAAGTGCTTGAATCTATTTTAAGCAGCCGATTCCCTCAGTCAGAACAGAAGCGAGGTCCCGTGCTGTTAGCATCAGATAAGCACTGTAAACACAGCCTGTTTGGTGAACATACATGTAGGTCACCTACAGAGCGCCGACTCACCTTGACTTTATGGGATGCGCTGGTACTGTGGTACTGATATTTGTTTACAGATTGGCTTTGATGTGCCGTGTAGAGACACGCAGCGAGAGCAAGACATGGATAATGACAAACACACTCAGCAGAGGTTCCCGGCAGAATCAATACTCTTCAGTTTCATGCTGTCATGTACTGGCATGTTTGTGCACCAGTGGCACAGTTGGGGGGGGGGAGATTGCAGGCTTCAGGCTGGGGTGGCACCCACCTGTCAAAAGTGTGATTTCTTTTCCTGTTCCTGCCTCCCGCCCCCATTTTAGGAAAGACGGTGGCTCATGGCTACTGTTGCTCCCCATGGTCACGGAGGTGCTGCCCCAACCCACAAAAAAAAACAGACAACAAAACACCTCCAGCTCATGGCTGTGATTTGTACCAATCAGCTCTGGCCATCGCATGTGTGGGGTATGGTGGGGGGTTCGTTGCTGAATGCCTGCTTGCCTCTTGCTTCTGGACCTCCCCGGTCCACTGGACTCTCACGAAACAGACCTACATACTGCACGTCAAAAACCCACAACCCTGCGATCGAGCCGAGTTCCGTGCTGCTCTCGCCATGGCAACAGGCAACACTGCGATTAAAAAAAACCTAAAAATGCACTGTTTCACCCGCACCCACGCAAAGGCAAACCATGCCTTCCTTCGTCTGATAAGTCTGGGGGGAGCTTGGTGGTTATTCTTAGAATAAACACTGCCTGTAAGACTGGCAGTTCATGAGAGTCAGAAACGTGCCTCTGTCCTCTGACACATCTAAATCACGTCACGACTTGCATCCTGGTAACGGGGAACCCGGGGTGTAAGGTCAGAGCTCAGCTGCAGGGATTTGCAGAGACATGTAGAACAGGCAGAATGCAAGATCCTCCAACCGCCTCCAGGAAGAGATTGCGGTTTCTTGTCACCTGTGAGGAAAACCATGCTCCCCTCTGGATCTCTCTGGCTTCATTCATTCACATGCCCTTAATCGCTCTATGCCAGTGCCGGTCAACCCATTAGGTGACATAGGTGACACAGGTGACCGTCCCCTCTTCGGAGGACAGGGAGAGTTGGCACTGATGCTTGCTTAGGGCACCACATGGGCTTCTAGTAGTACTGCCCTAAACCCCCCTGCCCCCCACACCAAGTGCCCACAATGTACCCACCCATAGTCAAGTGAAGACCCCCACCCCCACCCCGAAAGCTCCTATGCAGACCCCGTGAGGATAATGTGAACTAACAGGTCTGTAGGAGCTATTAAGGCACCAGGCCTTCCATTATGAGCCCAGCCTACCTGCAGGTCGAGATCAGGCATGGTGTGTAATTCAGCAAGGCAGCGGGGGGGGGGGGGGGGGGGGGTGGCTCTTCTCCCCCCTCAACAAAAAAAAAAAAAAAAAAAAAACTCTCTTCTTAAAAAAATTG
>JAAGVU020000001.1:20699115-20736378 GCA_011763525.2 Mormyrus iriodes | reverse complement strand
GGGCTCCCGGGAGTGGCGACCCGCGACGAGGCGTAGCGAGGGGGAGGTGAGGGCAGGCAGCAGGAGGGGGGGGGGGGGGGGGGGTGCGGGCGGCTGCATGTACTCCCTCCTGACATACAAATAAAAACAAATACTACAGTACTTCCTAAAAACTGACAGGAATCATTAGGTTATTGTAGAGTAGAATTATTTCAAAACCCAGAGAAAAGGCTGCCAGAGTCCCTTTAATCCTCTAATGTGGCTCTCTGTAGCTCCAAGAGGTTCTCAGATAGGCAGAGAGCTCACAGCCCCTCACCAGACTCTCCTTTGGGGTCTTTGTGTGGAATGTTTTTGTTTGGACTTTTTTTCTGGGGGGCTGATGGTAGAACATCTGAGAGGATGGGCTGGGGGGGCCTTCGTCTATAGGCCAACTTTACATTGTGATTTCCCATACCAAAACCCTCTATGCCAAGAATGACTCTAGAGGCGGGGTGCCTTGTTCGGATTCCTTCAGGGATGCTGGCTACATCACGTCTATCTCCTGCATCCTGCCCTCAACCATATCCCTTGAGCGGCCCCCCGGTTTCAGGCCTAAAGCTCTCATGGGTCTGTTCAGATGCTAATTGTGGCACAAAAGGGATGGATGGATCCAGAACAAGCCCAGCGCCGGAGGCCGAGGACTGGGGGCGGGGCATGAAGGCCCCCGTGGCTTGCTAATTATGTGCCCCGCTTTTGGTGCTACAGCAAGTGAGAAGAGCCCTCATGGGGGTCATGTGATTAGTAGGGCTTCTCTGCTCCATACAATTAACAGGACATACACACTCTCACCATAAAAATTCTTCTAGAATCATCCTTCTATTTGCACTCTCCACAACCCTAAGAGACTCCAACCCAACCGAGAAGCACCAACCCATTGCCACCATCGTTCCCCCATAACCCTAACTGGCAGTATGAGGTGCCATGGAGTCTAGCTGCAAACATATGTCTAACGCTATAGAGGAGGTTACTGCCCAGGAGGTCTAGAGCCATACCTTTGCCATTGATGATGTTACTGTCCAGTGGGTCTGCAGTCTCAGGCCCCAGCAGCTGCCTGGACTATAACATCAAATGTGTCTACATGCAATTTAAGAGACTTGAGCAAAGAAATCACATGGTATGGCCTAGACCTGCTGGAACAAATTGGCACATCAGCGGTGCGCAACCAAATAGGGGACACACACACACACACACACACACACAGATCTCACCCCATCTTTAATTCTGACCCTAGCCCTCTCCCAACACCCCCAACATAAC
Organism: Mormyrus iriodes; assembly: GCA_011763525.2. NCBI lineage: Eukaryota > Metazoa > Chordata > Actinopteri > Osteoglossiformes > Mormyridae > Mormyrus > Mormyrus iriodes. The sequence goes on along the minus strand of JAAGVU020000001.1, from coordinate 20,735,103 downwards.
TACGCAACTTTCCCACCACCATCCCTTGCCTCAGGGGCGCAAAAGGGGCCTGCTGTGACATCTAGACAAAGCTTGTCGTCTGAGCCCTGCTGGGCACCGATTAAGGGCCTCGGGGGAAGAGGCTCCGTCACAGTGGCAGGAGAGGCAGACACTGCTTCCTCAGGGACCAGGCTCAGCAGCAAGCACAGCTGTACACTGTGCTCAAACGGGAATGAGGGCAGTAATAATAACGAAGTCTTCATCACTATCACCATTATTGGTCATAATCCAATAGAGACAATCAACCGGCCTTTTAGTCACTTAAAGTCCTGTTACACTGCTATGTAAGGCAGGGAGGCCTTTTAAGCATCTACTTTGCAAAAACAAAGTAGCATTCATACAAATATACATCCATCCACCCATCTACTAACTGTTTCTATGGGTGAGGGCTACGGTAGCTCAACTGTGCTGCAGAGTTACTAAAATTGTTAAAATATTTGTAAGAATATCTCCTGGTCTGCAGGGATGTCATCTTACCAGGAGACTGGACCAATGACAACTCAGCAGTCTCTCTCTCTCTCTCTCTCACACTAACAAGTCTGCACTGAAGATTCTGTCTGCATCGGCATTGTATGCGCTTTTCCATCTGACTGCATTCCTCTACTCTGTGCCTTACCCCCCTCCCCGCAGGATTGGTCAAAGGACAGCAGCTCCACACCACCCCCTCTCCTTAAACACTGTGAACCTTGCTCTGGGAATGTTCCCTGGGGAGCCGACTTCCGAACTTGTCAGCGCCCCCAAGCAACTTATTTTAGCAAGCCTGTAGGGGGAGCAGTCGTCCTCCAGCCTACGTGTGGCCTCCGGGGAGAGATTCATTTCTGTACGGTGAACCGGCTAGAAAGGAGGAAATATGACATTTACGGTTCTCAAGAAAGTATAGAGGCTGAAAAAGAGACGCAGACGACTGCGAAAAGGCTGGAGTCATCACCATCAGGCATACGCTCCGCCCACACCACCGGGACCCAGCCAGCCAAGCCGTCCTCAACCCGTCCACTCCCATCATCCACACCGCAGCTGATGCCGACCTTTCACGACAGTCACCAACAGGCAACAGCAATGACAAGCTTGAGCCGACCCTTGGAAAATAACCTACTCTATCCCCAGGGCTGCTGACCCGTCTTGGTAGCTTGTCCTGAAGCCACACACATGCGTGGGTGATCAGCTTTTAAGGTTTCCTCGGGAGATCCTAACAAACTGATCTCTGTTCTCTTTCTTCTCCATTCATTAGGTTCGCCTTGAGTTTTCCAAGAAGCGGCCGATCTCTTTGCAGAGCAAAGGCCGCGCAAACCTCTGCTCACCTGTTACATAATGGGTATTACAAAACTGATGCAATTCTCCTTTCGAGATGATTGCCTCAAACGCCACCAAGTCCCAGCAGTGCTCAAGGGGCTTTTGCTGCAAGATGAGGTCAAAGACTATGTCCTCCTTTGTCCCTGAAGGATTCCTGTAAAGTAGCGGGCAGCTTTATAGACCCAACATCACAGCTGTATGTGTTGGCTTATTGCTGAGGTATGAGCACATCCAAGTGCACCCACACACAAACACCAGATCCCTCAATGACTATCTACCATCAGGCAGTCACAGTTGGATACAAAATTTAAACTATTGGTTTTCAAAATTTTCTGCTTCCAACAAGATATGTCCCTTGCACAGCCCACTAAGCTAGTGAGGAATCCAGACAGAAGCTAAATGTACAAACTGGAGTTGGTGGGGGGGGGGGGCTTTTCCTGTCCCACTGTGAACAGAGTACAGGCTGAAAATAAATAGCAGGGAGGCCCGGATTTCATACATGCCGGAATTTGGATGGGCACTTCCATGCTGAGGCAGAGGAAGTAGACCGACCCCATTCTCTTCCTCTCCCTGAGACACACAAACACTAGATTAGACAATCATATGTTAGCCATCCATCCATCCATCTAACCTGTACCGAGACGTGGGGTGCAAAAGGCAGCAGTCAACCTGAACAGGGCCCATTGCAGGCAACAGACTTTTTAACAGCAGACAAATGCTGCCCATTTCTGTACACTTACCAGTAACAGCGAAACCACACTAACTATGCCACAGGCATACCTGTATAAATGAGTCACACCCGGCTGTTTGGTGATGCACAGTAGGACGGGTTACACTTGTGTGACAGAGAGGCCCCTCAGGCCTAAAGCCAGGAAGTCAAACTGACACAAACTCCACATGATAAGGAAGAACCTTAACTCATACAACAGCTTCTGAAATCCCATTCAAGGTCAACAAAACCTTTTTCATAAGGTTATTTAGCAGACTACCTACAGCTAGGCTACAACTCCCCAAGGCCCCCTGTCTGCAACTCCCAATGGCACAGACCACTTTGTTTGGCAGCTGTTGATCAATGACACAAACTCGAGCAAGACAGACAAGCAGTTACGTTGTCATCAAAATTTCCAACCACTATGAGTGTGCCCTGGAGAGAAAGACGATGAAGAACGAGCTGCTAGCGAACCCCCAACTATAGTGGAGGTGAGAAAAAAAATCTTGTTCGTATAATTTGTTACACCAACGATATCAAACACCAAACATTCCAACACCAGAGATGTCTCCTGCTACTGGCCTGAAACATGACAGGAAAACCTCCTACTGGTTCTATATGCAACATGGTGACAATTTAGCTAATCTTTGCCTGTTTCTACATAAATGCAAGCCCAAGAACATAAGAACCTCCAAGCAGTTTAGAAAGGAAAAGAATACACTACTGGAGGCATGCAAAGTAAATTAAACCACTTCAGTAAGGGTACTGACAAAAAACTTGAGCATGACGGCTGGACAGCACTTTGGTAGCCAGCAAATTTATGTAAGTGCCAGATCATCTTTCCGACTCTGATCGAACCACTTCAGCTCCAATGTACTATTTTAGCACCAAGAAAATTTGACCTGATCTGGACCCAGGGGTGATTCCTTTTTTAGGGTGCAATTTTTCAACTGGGAACAGCGAGTTCTTTTGTAAACGTGATATCTGGTATAACCTGTACAGGGAACAACTGCCTCTTAGGCACATATACAATCAGGAAGGGTGGAGTTCAGGGGTCCATTACACCCATTAGTCAGTAGGGTGAATGAGCAGCAGCCTGGGATGACCTTTCAGGGGTTGGGTAGCTACCCAGAGGATAACGATTGACTTCATTGGCCTTTCACTTTGTCTTACGCAAGGCTTAACAGCCTTGCCTATGACACAGCCAAAGTGATTTTTGGTGTTTGTTTGAGGAAACTGGATTAAAAGATTGGAATTAAAAGGAATGCAAGCATCAAGCATGAGCATGTGACTGTCCCTGTGGCTGGTGTACTCACCTGGGCACGGGTCATGGGCATGACATGGCACATGGCTGACCCACGTGAACGACAAGGATGTGAAACTGGCGTTAGGAGTAGAACAAATGCCAGACTATAAACTACGACCAAAAAGAGCTCAACAGCCACAATTAAAAAAAAAAAACAACAAAAAAAACAAAAACAGCCACAATGCAGTTCTGCTTCTGCTGATTGCCCTCCATGGGTCAATGTCATCCATGCTTGATGGATCCTGGTAGTGGAACAGAATGGTCTAAAACCACCATTTATCCTTGCTCTCTTTCTCTTGTGGGTTGGTCATTTTACAGAAATACCAGAATGACCTCACTCAGACGGCAGCCGATGTAGCATGTCAGTCTACGGCCCAACCCCAGTTCAGAATGTTTCACATTTCGAGTCCTCTCCTTGCAGGAACCAGGCCACTTTTGCCACAACTCTTCGTCTAAAATGTTGTCTTCCTCATTTGCCTCTTTTCATACCAATCACACTTCAACCCATTTGACGAAAAAGAATGGAGGCAAGACTGGGTTTCAGAAGCAAAACCTTTGAATGTCCCGGAACAGGCAGGACTCGAGCAGCCTTGCCACAATTCCCATTCCAGTCACACCTTCAGTGATGTGTCAGAACCAACTCACACCCTCCAATCCACTCAACAGAGGTAGGACCATGTGAATGTAGATGTGGGAGACCATTGTTCATGAATATTACCCTGCTGTGGGTCAGAACTCCCTACTTCAAGGTCCCTTGATCCCTACAGTGATCAGGTAGAATTAGAGCTTTGGTCTTCTGCCGGCCATCTGTGCCATTCATCACGTTTAGCTGTGATTACAGTTCAGAACCTGGGAGGTGTCCAATGTGTCTGCACCTCTCCCTAGTGCAGCAGCTTTCCAGGGCAAGAGAAGTCCAGCCACGAGGAGACATATTGTTACCTCAGCTATGCCGGGTTTTGCATTATTTCCAGCTAAAGCTGACCAAGAAACATTTTTTGGAAGCAATCGAGACGTATTGCGGGTTTAAATCTGCTATTGAAAGTTGGAAGCCAAACCGCATAGAAGTTTTTTCGAGCTAATCATCAGCATACAACATTCCATGGCAAAGATGGAGAATATGAGATTGCACCACAAGGACAGGCAGCTGACGATGACTGAGGGAGTCGATTCTGCTGTGAAATGGAATGAAGACGGATCAAAATGCTTCTTTGATTATCAAGACAGTCTTATAATCACCTCATGGTGGAAAAACGTATGAAAACAGAAAGCTTTTTGTTGCACATCTTGTCACAATAGTTAAGTCTTTGACTAACCTTATGAGAGTTGGAATTGTTGCAGACTTGATAAACACACTTAGATCAGCATTTGAGCATGGTTTCAGATGCACATAAGTAATGTCACAAAACACAGATAATGTTCTTTTATTTTACTGCAGTTTGTAAGCAGTATTGAGAAATCACTAAAAAATGATGCCGTCGTGACAAATAGTAATAGACAAAAATATATCGTTATTGACAAGGCCAAAATTCCCAGATGGCACACCACTTCCTGTGAACTCTGCTCCGAGTCCAAGTTCCAGGAACTGCCCATCTACGGTGTTCCAAAGCAACATAAGAAACTGCTCCAGTAAATGCTTCTAGCTCTATAAGCAGGTAGAAGTAATTTCAGATAAACAAGCACCTACACGTTAAAGTCAGGCCGTAAGAGCGCCATTCATGTGAGACAATTCAGTTGAAAAATGAGTAAGCAAAATGAAGTGAGATTTAAGCTTGGATGACAGCCTGAACAATAAGGCAGGAGGGAGAATGGAGAGAACAAAGAGTTAAAAGAGCAAAATAGATTGAGACTGAGAAGTGGGATTGTAGGTCCTCCATTTCTACCGCTTGTCCCATTAAGCTTGCAAGTGAAAACAATTAACTCTTGTTTAAGTGGGTTGCGTAACAGCCCCCATCAAGACTTCTGCACGCCATTGGATAGTGGAGCCAATTCAACGATCGTCACGGTAATGCAGCGCAGTACCTGAGGGCTTAGAAGGCCAATCACGCAAAATGCAGCTCCCTGTTAAGCACTTCAAACCATCCATGGACAAAACAGCAGCATTGCTCATCCAGAAACAGCAGGCTTCCTACTTGCAGGACAGGTCAATTGTCCTGCAGAGAGTGGGATGACTGAGGACTGGGAATTCTGTTGCGATGAACCTCAAAACCAAATTTCCATTTGGACATTTTGCTACAGGTCCATACTATGACTACAGCCTGTCCAAGACAAAGGATGGTATCCTTGATGTATTCTTAATACTTCACCACAGGCCACAACTCTCCACATCACTCAGCAACTGGCTAACAACAAATAAGACCATGCTCATACTCAACATTGGCTAAAATCCATTTAAAAAAGGCTTTGTTTTTCTATGCTTTCTGCCAAGGGCATTCCATACCAGTGTTTGAGTCAGAGGGCGGACACGTTTAAAAATGCATTTTAACGATAGCCTCACTGACAGCCCAAATCCCGGGTAATACAGCATGCTATCAGACAAAAAAGGTCATTTGAACTGGATTGTGTTTGCTGGGTGATGAGTTCTACTTGTCCCTGTTTTTATTTCTGATTAATTGGGGTTTAGTTTCTGGCAATGTAGACCACAGTACTATTAAAAAGATAACTACCCTGTATTAATACTGTATTCTGGAATAGACCTACACCTGTTACAAAGGTGTGCTTGAATACGTCCATAAAATGACCCCTGAATTCTGTAGAGAATAACCTTAGACATAGGGTGGAAATTACAGACGTCTCTCTGAATCTCCACTGCTCCCACTGATCACAGTAATAGATCTAAGGTCTTGCTACTGGAGTTAAGTCACTTTCCACCATAGGAAAGATCGGTCTGTTTGCAAACATGCCACCACTTTGGCTCTTGCCGCTTTACTCTCGGGGCTTGTCGTCATCCAACCTGCCAGCTGGGACGAGACAATTAGGTCGCTATGACAATCAAACTGGGTCCCTTTGCCTACCTCACCCACCGCATCAGTCCTCAATTCCAAATAAATAAATAAAGGGAGAAAGCTGGGGGGTAAAAACAACAAACTCTGGCCCTAACCAAGTTCTGTCTGTGTAATTTGAGGAGCGACGCGATCCTGTGATCATATTTCTTGGCCGTTCCCCCCAGCTTTGCCGGAACGCAGCAGGCGAGATAGTCGCCATGGATACGGCAGCACCGAGCCCCGGGCGCCAAGAAGTTGCTAGAGCTGGAAAAAGCATGATGACGCCCACACAGCACACGCCGGGAACAGCATGCTGTGAACACGTGGAACGGCGGTGAGCTGCTGGGCTGTGCTAATCTATCACACTGCAAAAATCTCTATGGGATTAAGCCTTATGCACCCTTTTATGTTTTGACACCCATAAAAATTCATTATTGGCTTACCAAATAAGACAGATTACTAAAACATGAGGGCTCCTAATAACCACACCTACAGCTGGCCCCAACAAGAAAGACCACCCTACGTGGTCATTGGTCGGGACACAAATATAGGTATACTGACCCTTGTCCTTTGCTAGGCTATGCCTCGTTCGGGACATCTGCCCCATGCACAGTGTTATTTTGTCCGGTCATGAAGTTACGCCCTTTTATGCAACGTGCAAGTTTCACAGGTGTACAACGAAAATTTAGGACAAACTGTCCACTGGCTTAATCAGCTGGATCTGGGTGAATGATACCAACGTGCTGGTCCTTCAAAACGAGCAGTAAGTTCAGCCAGGACGTCCAAAGTCTACAGAAAGCTAGTGCGACTGTGTGTGAGTGTGTGTGTAAGAGTGAGAGAGACAGAAATACTAAGTTAGCTCCCAAACCAGTCTCTCTCAAGGGTGATTTATACTCCATGTATGTACAAAAATAAACACATCCATTTCAAACGATGTAACCATCACTGCCCACATACTTCCATGCACCCTTTATGTTAGGATAGATGCTAAGCAACACTACCACTGGGGGGCTGTTACTGGGACATAACAGGGTGCAGAGGGCTCAGACCTCCAAATTTTTCCTTCACTGCTGTCCAATCTCCTCCCAGCTGTTCTGTGATAATCTCTGAGGCCGAGCAAAGTAACATCATATTGGTATTTAAGATATTGTATCAAATTGTACAGTTGCTCCTCAAAAAGTTCCACCATTTTTAAAATTTCTTCACTGTATCTTGCACAGTGCCTCTCTTAAACTATGCACTACACTGTCCCCACAATTGCCAAATATGGACGAATCGAATGCAGAGTACAGGCAGAAGGCTGTCCGTACCCATATCCATATTTAACACTGAGCATAAATGAGCCTTTAGACATGTACTGTGATCTCTACACTTTGACATTAGAAGACCCAAACTGTGTATTGAAAACTCCATCACAGGATGAAGACCACCAAGAAGCTGAGCAACTGCACACCTGCACAGCAGCTTAATGCAACAGCCTGTGTCTTCTCCAACCAGATGACACACTGCATTCTTCACTAAATGGCCCTGCCCCCTCCGCCACAGCCACACCACACCACACGACACCACACGACACATGACCCAGGCAGTAAAACGTGTCAAAACAGATTGATCGATTGCATAATCCATCGCAAGACAAGCAACTTGTTCAACATTTAATAGCCCTTGACCGTAACAAGGACTAACCAAAAACAACAGAGCTTGCCGGTCAGAGTCCTGGGATGGACTTCATAACAGCTATTCTCCTATTCATGTTCTATTCCGGACATTCCAAAATTTATAATATAAATAACAATAATAACAGTTATACTACTATACATATATGTATAGTAATGTCTTGGGAAATACTGTCCAAGTTGGAAAACAGGATCTGTTCCTTCCTGAGTGGTCTGGCCTTGGGACATACAACTATGCACTAAATTAAAAATTATTAAGTGTTGACGATACAGGATGATTTACTTGGCAAGGGGTGGTTTGCAGTTGTCGCTGCAAAAAAGCCAAAATTATCAGCTGACACGCAAAAGGACCCTGACTCTGTGAGGTCCTGAACCTCTAAACCTCTCTGTTGCGTGTCACACACTAATCAAGAGGCATCACACGTTGCTAGGAGACCAGTGACACAAACCAAAAGTGTGCTTGTTTTTCAGCGGCTTTTTTTTTTTTTTAAATCTGTATCCCAGCTGGCAACCCTTGAAAAAATAAAGCTGGGGGGGAATCTATCACCATATGTACTGAATAACAGGTTGAAATAAACGTGTGGGAGAGATGTAATTACAGGTCGCTGCTACCTACATGGGAATGCATGGGACAAGTGCAGACAGGACATATTGGTACCTACAGCCCAAGACCCACTGATACCCACACCCTAATGCTTGAATTCCCAGGATGCATTCCCACACTGGATGGGTGGTGCTACCAGGACTGTCACAACAATAGAACCTTGACCTTGTTTGATACTTTAACCACAGCATCTTAGCCGACTTACACGCAGCATCAACAGCATAACAGAGAAAATGTCACGTGACCAAAGTCATCACCCACACACGGTTGACTATACCTATATAACACAAAGCTGTTAAGCCTCTCTGAACTTTCAAACTAAAAAATGTATATACATAAAAATGAGTCCTTAATTAAATTATTTATGACTTAATTATTCACACTGACCAATTAAGATTCAAATGTCCTTTTTAATGCATGACCTACTTTGGTTTTTATAAGCATTCGGCATGAAACAGCATGAAAATGATGAGTTATATAATTACTAGAAAAACATTATTCTTCATGTTAAGGATACACCCTCCTCCAGGGCTGCCTGGGAACATGCACACGATGCAGTCTGTTTATTCACACCATGTTTACCTGGGGTGAATGAGGTGGAGAAGGAGGAGGAGCTGATGCTCTTCTGGAAAGAACTCCCATTCAAACCACCTAGGATGTCAAGCCCCAACAAAGACGGTGATATCATCACCCACTTCCGAGATCACGGGAGCCGGTAGAAATGCAGATCAGGTGCTCGTGCAAACAACACCTTCGACTGCAAGTTCTCCTCTGTCTAAACTGGAGGAGGAGGCCCAACCCATTTTCGCACAGGCTGAGGTTAACCACTATGGGGCGAGGTCCAATGCTAATCGCTGCAAGCTAAAGGGCACCTTGGCCAAAGACACTACGTTACCACGCCGATGGCTAGATGTTAGGAGGAAGAGTGCTGAGCCCTTGAAAGCCCAGTTTCCCCCTCAGGACCGTCACTTGTGTGGGGACAGCCATTTACTCTGACGCCATGCTTGAGCCAGGGGACGGTGGCCATCCCTTGACAATTACACAGCAACCATCATTTGCAAGGGGGTAGAAAATGGTGGCTTCTTCAAGTTCCCTACCCCCGACAGGAATACACGCTCGACATTTGCAGGAGGTCAGAGAACATTCCTCAAATAACTCAGCCCAACCAGAGAGCTCGGAGAAGAGAGTTCGGGGTCTCCCCTCACATACTTATAAATAAATAAAAACATAACTTTGCACATGACATCACATTCTAATAGGCGAAGCCCTAAGCTGTTCCACTAAGAAATACCATACTTCTTCCCAAGAAACTGGTCACACACTGAAATGTTCGTTGTAGGTCACAGACTGACCTATAATAATTCCAGAAGCTTCTCTCCACTCCATTGCTTTTCAATGCTTTCATTTGTAACATATTGACGTTACAACAGCAAAAACTGGACAGACAGATGACAAAGGCTTCTGTCCTGTTTGGTAGAAACTTTAGCTCTGGTTCTTGGCAAGTCTGTGATATACTCCCTAAGCATTTATTTATGGAAAAGGGGAAAAATGAACAGTTGATCTCATTTCTAATGTTCCAGATTTTTTCATAAGGAAGGTATTAATAGTCATTGAGTCTGCAGGGACAGGATGATTTGATGTTTAATCATGATTTAAATCTTTGGAAGAGGAGGTCTGTTTTGTTTATTATGCTGGCACCCCTTGGTAGTCATGTCACATGTCATTATGTAAACAGACAGATCAATCGCCTGCTAGCACTAGATAATGTGTTACAAAACGGGCATCTGATACAACCAGCTCACAAACTGCCCTCACAGATGCAGTATTGCAGAGAAATGGACGGACAAATGAAGATGATGAAAGAAAGCAAAAGACCACTTAAAACTTTTTTTTTCCAAATCATTTTTGAAAAGACAGAAGATCTCTGACATAAGCACAAAAGGAGGGAGGCCATGCCTCATGACAGCTGAGGGCTTCTGAAGTTCGTAATTTAAGTCTCATGAAGCCACAGAGGTCACGGCTCCTTCATACCCACCTCCACGTTACTTGTGAGCCTGGCGTCAGAACTTCTTTCCAGACCATTTTAAAGGACATGAAAAAAAACCTCCTGCTTGTTTAGCTGAATGAAAGCGTGAACTTCCTGTGTGCGTTGAGCTATGAATGGGGGGGCCTGGCAGGCGACCTGACAGACAGCGCAGGACTGAATGCCATGGATTCAGCCCCCGCAAAGCTGCTAAATCGAAGGAATTCAGAGGCTTGCCCAAGCTTTCAGAGCCCCTAGTGGATCGAGCCCCCCAGTCTCCTGGACTGTGACAGGTGAAAGCTGCGTCACGCACATTTAGTGGGAGGTGGGACCACTACTTTGCTCTAAGTTTTCTTTAAATGAAGTAGGGGGGGTGAAATCACTGTTCTTCAACCAAGAATCCCCACTGCCCCTCCCACACCAAGGTCTGTCAGGTTCCGGCAAGTTCTGGCAGGTTTTAGTGAGATTGCATTGTGACAGGTCAGGCTGAAACCCTGAAGTGTGGTGCAGTAAACACTCACACTGTAGCGTCGTTCAGCCCATGCTGTGACAGCACAACCGGCTTCCTCCCAAAATTCAAAGCTCTTAGGGGGACATTTTTTGTCCTATGATTATTTGTTATTTTGCTGACCTAGTAATTAATAAGAGGCTGGTTAAAGATGGACTGGCTTTGGACTCAATATTTACACGTCCCCCCACCTCCATTTCTCTCCCATGGTCCTAACCTGGCAACTCAGGACATTCCAAAACACGCCCCTCCGCCCCGGAAACCACGCCTCCCGTGCCAGTCCCCGTACGTTATCTCTGTAATCGGTTGACCTCCGCAGGAATGCTCGGCACTCAAAAGCGCCGCGCACGGCTACGGAAAGGCCGCCGGCACACACAGCTGTCAACGCTGAGATTAGCGTCGCTTGAGATGATTACAGCCCCCGCAGCACGTTAATTTGATAAATGCCAGCGTGGGCGGGCATCTTTACGTCCGGAAGCAACAAGTGAGGGAATTTTCCATCTCTTGTAATAAACGGTAACCACTGTTCATTGTAATGAGGCGACTAGTAAAGCCCATTTTACGCAGTCTCCGTTAACTGCAACCTGCTCAAACCACACAGCAGAAAATGATTTATCCTGCCCCATTTATAAAATATCGCTAACCACTCCAAGCAGACCGCAAGATTTTTCGAATTTATTTTCCAGGGGCATAAGAAGACTGCAGCTCCGTATCTCAACGGTTGTCACAAATCCTCATTAGTGAAAGACTGACGCACTTGTAAATTTAGTAATAGAAGGAGGCGTGTGAGAATTATACACGTAGGAGATTAAACAAGAAAGGGACGTTTCTTTTCCTTACAATGTATGCAATGTTACCAAGCCATTTCTAAACCTTCGGCAAAACAATTTCCAAACGTCCAAGCCGATGCTAAATACTCAGTCTAGTTTAATTCTAAATATCTGCATTTAGCTGTGACGTAATAACGCAGGACAAAACTGCATTACTTTTTTCCTATTTATATTCTCGGGGTTAACAAGGGAAAATACCTTGTGTGCACCCCGAAGTGGAGCCCAACCTACACCACTGTTCCCCCACTAGTTTCCTTTTCAATAAACAAACAATGCGATCTATTCCCACGTCTTTTTCGTGTATGCAGCCAGCGAAGGCACCTGTTACCCCCATATGCATATTTTAAAAAGGAGAAACAGCGGGACAACACAAGTCATTGTCTCCGGGGTGAACCAGACAACCCCTTTTTGCGGGGCTACCATCCGTCAGAATGGGATACTGCATGTACGGGGTCCTTGGGGACCTTGTTTACTGGGGTCTTAGAGCATAACTGAAAAAAATCGATACATGCCTACGCCATGACCGCCCTCTTCTCGACCTGAACTGTTGCCAAAGATCATCATGACGATAGTTAACAGTAAAACAACTTTCCATATTAATGCGCTGGCACACCGCGGTAAATCCCTTTACCTGCGTAGAATCGGATCAAGCAGCCGATCTCAGTGTCCATCCCCTCCTCCTGCACTCGCCACGGGTCCTTAAATCCCAATCTAAAGAGGTAGTCGTTCTGGATCTGCAGCGGCTTTTCGTCTTGGTCTAACCTCCTAGCGGCTTCGCCATGCAGCTGAACGTAAAGAGTCGGCATGTCATCCTCGAGGTCGGGCTCCTGTCCGCCGAGATCCGTCATGGCCCTCGGCAAAGTGTCACGGTTCCCGCCGCCCGACAACCTGCCAGTACCGAGAGGCACGCCTCCGCTGAGTGCAATTCTTCCAGCGCAGTACGAAAGCTCCCCGCCACCTCTGACCGTGCTGCTGTAGTTATCCGCGGAGGGCACCAAAAGCCGCCTTGCAATGGACTCGGTGGACAAGCATGAGGAGGGACAGTCCAGGTCCAGTTCATCGGAGGAGCTCCCAAACGGGTCAAGTCCCTCCGTGGGACTCAAGGCGGCCGCGTCCGCACCCAGCACCATGCCGTCGCTCAGGGAGTCGCGGCCGCCGGAGCTCAGATCGTCAAAGGTGCCGCTCTCCACATCCGAACTCGAGTTCAGTCCGCAGCTGTCCGTTCCTGTGTGCCGCGAGTCCTCAGTCTCCGCGTTTATCAGGGCATCGATCTTGGGGCGAAGGAGGATGTCCGCCGGCGATACTTCGTCCTCATAAAGTTTACTCGCCGCGTTATGTGCGCCGGTCCTCTGCTCCGCGTCAGGCAGGAGAAGTAACCCCAACCTGTCATCTGTCGTACCGGACTGATCCCCGTGTCCAGCCCGCTTCCCAGTTTCCACAAAATCTTGCCTGCCGCGCAGATCAGTGCCCGCACCGGCCACTCGGACAGCAGTCCCTCCCCTACCGTGCTGCCTCAGCCTGCGCGCTATCTCCCCCGCAGTGGTGTCCACCGTGCACAGCACCGGCCTAAGGCAGCTCAGCTTCAGCCTGTCATGAACGTGCACGCATCCCCGCTGCAGGTCTCCTCGCACCCACTGCTTGTCGGACGGCTGCATCTGCACTCCGTGCCTACGCCTTAACGGGACTTTCCCGTCCAGGGTGCGAGCGGCGATGGGTGAGGCGGAGGGCAGCGGGCGCATCTCGCCGCCCGGGGGGGCGGCCGCAGCGGCGGCGGAAAGATTCCTCTTCAGCCTCTTTCTTTTCATTAGCAGCGAGTTCACGTTGACGCTGCCGCTCAAACCGCGGCTTTTCACCGGCGATTCGGCGACGGCTCGCCTGCGGTGCACCGCCTCTACCCGAAGCAAGGTGGTTGACGGTCCATCGTAGTCTGACGCCGGCTCCCCGGCTCCGCCATCATCATCGTCCTCTTCTTCATCACCATCATCATCCCTCCTCACGGCGGCGGCCACTCCGTTGCCAGGCTTCTTGAACTTAGACACACTTATTTTACCCGTTTCCGAGCCAGACACCACTATTGCAACAGTTCTCGCCGGACCACTCCTCTCCAACCTGTTTTCTCCCACTGCCGCAGACTTTGCACTTTCCATTTCTGCCCAAGTTAAAAAAAGCGAATATTGCTTTGCGTCTAAAAAAATAAATAATAAGGGTGGTTAAGAAGAACGCTCTCCAGTTGCTTAAGTTAAAGAATCGCGTCCCTCCTTACGGTTTACATTCTTTCGCCTGTTCTGCTAGCTAGCTATACCGGTATAGCTAGCCAGGCTTCCAGTTGTTGGGCTACTTGCGCCAGCGGTCAGCGTTGCTCCGTCGTTATTGACATCGCCATAATGGAGACTGGCTAACGAGATCTGCTAGGAGAAACTCCACAGGCACGGCAGGAGGGAGGGGCGGGGCGGAGTCACGGGGCGTGGTCACGCTCCATATATTATCAAATCATATGCGGGAATATTTAATGAGCCTTAACTCCCTAGCGACACGAAGCAGGCGGAAAAAAACTTCGCGCATCCCCTTGACGCGACCTCTTTGTGGAAGCTACTGCCTGGAGAGTTGCATCGTGGGAATGGATTTTTTTCTGAGCGCTGTATTTTTACGTAATAGCTTGTGCTGGCGGCTGGAACTCTGTTTCCCGTCAGACATTGCGCAGTAAATTATTGTGGCTGTTTTGGCTTGTGATTTTAACAATGGAAGTTCGTTTTGTTCAGCATTCAACCAGCTCCTGCACAGCATTAGCGTAGTCATAATACAAAGCGTACCCTGTACGATTGTCTGAAAAAAAAATCAGTGATTATTTTGTCTGAATGAAATATGCGCCAATTTTATAACTAGAACAGTTTTTCTTTAAAAGTTAAAAGGGGTGCTACTTCTCCAAAATTTTATTGTGGAATAGATTAGTTATGTTATGAGGTAGTTCGGTATTTATTACATCGCTATATTTTGACTTCCACACGAAATTAGAAGCAGGTAGTTATTTGATGCCCTCTGCTGGACAGCTGTTGCACATATGATACACCTGGATACATTTTCATAATTCATATTGAAGTGGTCGCTAGATTTGGGAGGTAGAAATGGCATTGTAATTTTGAGAAAATAACTGGTACTCATTCTATACCATTATCCAAGTGAACAAATGATTAGTAAGGTTTTACTCTGCAGATGATTTACTTTAGATAAAGGCGTTCAATACATTGTGAGTGTGATGATGAAGATCTGAAGAAACTAAGCAGGATAGAGGAAAAACCAGCAAATGTTAACTAGGACAACAAACGATTTACCCCGATGAATTGTCCTGGAGCCTGCAAATAACTAGGAAATGGCTATAGATCTTGTTCCCAAAGTTGTTAAAAGGCCGGACTTCTGTCTAAACCGTCACAAATTCAACTTCCAGCAGTGTAACAGCTGCGTCTTTGAAATGATTATAAGAGTAAATTATAGAATACTAGTCGATTTGGATAAGTTTAAAAACCATGCTTATGGTTATCTCGTAAACCAACCTAAATAGACTAATCAACAAAAACGATTTTTTTCATTCAATACAGATACTGAGTTCACAAAATGGTTTTGCGCCATCTGCTGGCAAGTGCGGAAACTAAAATCATCCAGTAGAATTTACTGGTTAGGCATGTTAAATGCCGGCTTAGCAGTATAACGCCTTTTAATTTAAGTATTGCTTTATTCTGCTAATATGAACAATTTAAATATAAATTTATCACCATTTATATTAAAATTTAGAATGTAAAAATTATCGGTTGACTTTTGTAAATTCGTGCTTGCGTAAGGACGTTCTGAATGTGAGCTCGTACGCTAGGATAGCCCGTGGATTCTGTGAGGCCTACTCGTTTCAGATGGTATGGATGCTGGGGTCAGTTATTTCAGGGTTATATGTATTAAATTATGTTGGATTTTAAGGTTTCTACGTTTTCATTCTACGTTTTGATTTAATAAATTCATTTAAATATCAGAGGCTACGTAAAAAACCGCAAAGCTGTTTTGTTAGCATTCTTATTAGCACGGTCTCTTCGAGTTGTAAGGAGATATAGCGCGCTGTGGTTGCGTTTATTTTGGTACATGTATATATAGTGAATTTCATAATATGTCGAGATGAATTATCTCTTTTCTCTGAACCTAAAATTATGCTGAAATAAAACTTCTTAAGTGTTGTTCAAAACCCACAGGATTATGAAGTAGAATTCTTGGTTAGTTACAGCATGCCGCAAAGCAGTAAAAATTCGCAGTATAATTTCATAGAATAGATGAAATTATATTATAAATAATAAACATTATTTCTTTGTTCAGTACATTGTGAGTGTGATAACGAAGATCGGATTGTGAATTAAGCAGTGCATCTGCTTGCTGGTCCACAAAAAGCTCACCTGATCTGATTCTCTGGGTGCTGTGTGCTTTAAACCTCTGCTTGGTTTTTTGTTAAATTTACACGATTTCTTCTCTTTTCAGTCATGGCCGAAGACCCACAGAGGAACTTTCGATCGGCCTACTATGAGAAGGTTGGGTTTAGGGGAGTGGAGGAGAAGAAATCCTTGGAAATCCTGCTGAAAGACAACCCACTGGGTAGGTGTCCCATCCAGATGTGTTTCTGCCCTGTAGCTGTACCTTCCTGTAGACGCTGCTCCTGATCTCCGGCAGGATGAATTGTCCTGCATCCTTGCAAGCTGTTTAATCTGATTTTCCCTTGGTAGATGTGGAAAAGCTCTGCACTTTCAGTCAGCGTTTTCCTCTTCCCTCTATGTATCGGATCCATGTGTGGAAGGTCCTGCTGGGTAAGTGTGGAACAATCTTTTGCCGCTTACTCACCTCTAAGATCTTATATGTAAGCTTTGACAGCACAGGTTAGGATGACTGTTCTCTGTTTTAGAAGTTGGATTTAAAGTTATTAGTACATTATGTAGTGATGGCGAGATAAGGTTTTGTGAAGCCATGCCAAGGAAAGTTTGTGTGTGTGTGTATGTATGTATGTATGTATTTGTGTGTGTGTGTGTATGTATGTATGTATGTATGTATATATATATATGTATATATGTGTGTGTGTGTATATGTATATATATGTTTTATATTTATATATAAAATCACATTATTCTACAGTCATTCAGTGTGCTCTACAGAAATAAGTAAAGCATACCATAATACAGGTAAAAAGCATAAAAAAAGAAAATGGTAAAATACACAGAAGTACCGGTCAGAATTAAATAAACAATGTAGAGATTAAAGTAATTAATAGTAATCTATAAAAATCAATGTGTGAGTAATATCTAAATAAAAGTGCAGGTTTTTGAATAAATTAAATGTAGTAGATAAAAGTAGAGGGAACTAAATAAAAGTGTAAGTATTGTAGAGATAAAAGTAGAGGGAACTGATGAATTGAAGCCAGTGGAAAATACATGGGGGGCTGTGTGTGGCTTAGCGGGTTAAGACACCGTGCTTGTTATCAGAAGGTCACTGGTTCAAATTCCAGGGTTTACAGGGTGATGTCACCTTATCACCAATTGCCCCAGGAACTGGCTGACCCTGCATTCTCGATTGTATATCGCTTTGGGGGCAGCATGTGATCAGAAGGTTGCCGGTTCAAGCCCAGCCTCTGCCGATGAGCAAGGCCCTTAACCCCCAGCCCCCTGGGCCTCACAACAGGTTGCTGCCCTTCACGGCCAGTTTGCTCTCACTTACAGAGAGTAAGTTGAGGGAGGCATAAAGAGAATTTCCCTATGGGGATCAATAAAGTATCAATTATCTTACAAACTTCTTTGTAAAACAGGTTCCAGTTGGGGCTGATCTTATCTCCATGGGGAGCTGGTTCCTGCAGTGGGCAGAGTAATGACTGCCCACTATTTCACCCTGTTTAGTTTCTGCTCTGGCCACCAGCTGACCAGCTCCTGCAGATCTTAGAAATCTTCCAGGCTTATATTCATCAAACATTTAAGTCATGTATTTAGGACCCAAGCCATTTAGTGACTCATAAACTATAAGTAGTATTTTGAATTAAGTAACTGTGTAATAGTCTTTTTGGGAAGGCCGGTGAGGAGAGCATTGCAATACTTAATCCTGCAGGATATGAAGGCATGAATACATTTCTGTAAATCTTGCCTGGACATAAAATCTGACTTTGTTATGTTTCTGTGATGCCAAAATACTGATTTAGTTAGTTTTGATGTGGTCACCGAAATTAAGATCCTCACCCACAAGGTCACGATGATTTTTGACATGGGTTGGCGTCTTTAGTGCACTAGATTCTAAATCGGCACTAAGTTGCAGCCTTCTCTCTTTGTCCCCAGATAGAAATATCTTTAGTTATTGTAGTGATTCTCAAACTTTTTTTATCCAAGCATCCCCTGTGCCCAGGAAAAGATGTTTGCAACCCCCCCCCCCCACAGGTTATGATATGGTTTCTCTTGTATGCAGTCTGCAATGATGACAGCAGTTGCCAATGTTTATTAATATAAACATATTTTAATTTGGTTACAGTGCCAAAATGTATCTTCTTTTTATTTATACAAGGTTTCAAACATTCAGTTACAAGGTCCACAACACTCTTTCTCAGTGTATTATATTGCTCTCAAAAAGGTGAATGTTTTTATGAGCAAAAAAACTAAATATAAAACCTACTTGGCAAATGGCGGTAAAATCAGAATTATGACAACCATTAATATGCACTTAATAACTGAACAGACCCACATTTGAAGGTCTTAGCCTTCAACAAAAAACATATACTGTATTGCAAATTGTGGTATTTTTAAGTTTTAAAATTAAATGAACCAAGTAACAATGATTCCTCGCCTTTCCCTACCATCTGCTTCCCCATGACACGGTAACCAAATGGTTTGATTTTAGCTGTGAATTCTGGGATTCCATGTAACGTCACGATTGAAGCTCTCATGTTCTTTCACAACAAGGAGGGAATACTATTGGTTTCTATAAAAAATCTTTAATTTCAACACTTAATTAAAGTATATTGATAGAAACGGTATTGTGTCATTCTCGATATAGGCCATCGCCCAGCCCCAACTTTAGCAATGTTGTATTTTTTTTTCTCTGCTTTTCAAATTAATTATGCAGTCTCCCTCGGTCCTCACTGAGGCCCCCTTGTGGACTGTGGCTCCATGGTTGAGAACCACTGATTTAATATTTAATGTGTTCTGAAGCACTGAGACTTTCCAGCCTATTGATTCGCTAAAAGGTTCATTACTTGAAGCCTCATTCAACACTGCACACCCGTGTGCTGACTGTGTTGAATAAAATGAAGGCCTCAGAAGCTGCTGACCCCCACTATCCTGCACAGGACAAGTGGGCATAGACAGTGGATGGATGGGGGAAAAAATAAAGATTTTAATAGATATTTGTGGGCTTCAATTGGGCAATAAATATGCTTCTGTTATTGGGATTGAACCTTTAATAAGGACAGTGGAATGGAACTGCAGTCGTATCACAGCTTTTTGTTCTTTTATTTATTCTTTTGTTTTAATTTTTTTGTATTGCATGTTTCTGTTTGAACGCATCACAGGAAGTAGGTGGAAAACATCACTAAACACATGTCCAGTGTATGTGTGTTTGACAAGTAAAGCTTCAAATTTGACTGTATATGAGAAGGGACATTTGCATAGATTTTTATATAACAACAGAAGTTGTTTTATGGCGTAGGGGCGTAACAGATTGTTTCTAAGAAGAGAAATGTGACCTGCTTTGGAAAACACTTTCTCACAAGGGATTGAGCACGGAGGATTAGCTGGTAGAGATGTATGGTTATGCCTGTACAAAAGTGGATCCGCGCTTCTTGGGATGTTAGTTTCAGAGAGGTAGTGCTGCACCTTATTATCAACAGCAGCCGTTTCGTTAGTGCTCCTTCTGCTCTGGTTGACTGTGCTGTCTGGCAGGAGTCACAGATACCCACCTAAGACAAAATTAATGTACATCATGCCACACATGTACCATCTAGTAAAATCAGTAGTTCTTCTGCAACAGCAACATTACAGACTGAAAAGTAAAATAGTAAAAATTATGTGAGTTGGTTGCAGATCCCAGAGCTTAGGATGAGACGGAAGGCTGAGCAGTTGTCTGATGCTTATGGAGTCATGTTAGGGGTCATCATTTTGCTGGTATACTTGGCTGTTAACTGCCTGATTGCCTCATTTGCCTTAGACTACCTGCAAAATCTAACAGGTCAGAACCTTGGGTCCAACGTAGTTGCCATGGTCATTATGCTCACCGACTCCAAAGCTGATAAATTGCCCCTGAGGCGTCTGAGCAGGTATTCAGCCAGTTGACCAACCATCTCTGTAGTGACGCCAGTTGCTTTACAACTGACAGATTATTGCAGTATTTTTATTGGTGGAATGGCTTTTGAACCAGACACAATTTTTGCCTCAGAGAGGTCCACTGTCATTTGTGCAAAAAGGGAGAGCACATGGAGGCAGTCTCCTACAGCCTTATATTCCCGAGCACTGAACCTGGACAGCTCTATGTTGAGACATTCCAGGGTTGCCCCCACTGGTTCACTCTGATCATACAGGCAATCAAACAAGTGGAAAGTGCTGTTCCAGTGTGTCTGCCTCCAGTGTGAAATTGAGAACTGATATTCTCATCTGCTCCTGCATTTGAATGAGCCTCTCCTTAGCCTGCTGGTCCTAAAATATGCTACCAGTCCCCAGCATCTGGTTCTTATGTGGTTAAGGTCTGGGGTTTGATTAATAGCCTTGTGTTACATTAGATGTAAAGCATGTGTAACACAAATAGCATACTTTATCTTAAGTGTTTTTACGCATGCAGTCATACTAGGGGCAACATCTGTGACAAGGCATTTTACCCTGTTCTTTAAGCCCCACTTATGCATGAGGCTAGTGGTAACTACAGCAATGTTCTCTGCTGTGTGACTTAGGGCTGCACGATATCACTTTGCGATATCACGATTTGTGTGCATGCCCAATCATCACAATGGCTTTAGATAACGGGCATTAAAATTCATCCACACACCAGATTTTTGGTACTCTATGGGCATTTACTCACACCCACAACTTGATAAGCAGATTTGTAGTACACCTAAAATACAGGGTGACACGGTGGCACACTGGTTAGCACTGTCGCCTCACACCCTATGTGTAGTCATGGGGTTTCCTTCAGGTACTCCTGTTTCCCTCCGTAGTCCAAAAACATGCAGAGGTTAATTGTAGTTACCAAATTGCCCAAAGGCGTGCTTGTGTGAATGACTGGTGTGTGAGTGTGCCCTGTGATGGGATGGTGCCCCATCTTGGATTGTTCCCTGCCTTGTGCCCGAAGGCTCCAGACCCCCCATGACCCTGAATAGGATAAGCCGTTACAGAAGTTGGATGGATGTTATTAGTAGAATGCCTAAAATATTAATGAGACACATTGTGACACCAAAAAGTTAGTAATCTGTATAAATTCAGCGTATCCTTACGTTTATTAAATTTGGTTAGCAGAGCATGCCACATGCTACTGTTTTGGTATATCATGGAAGCGATAAGCACTGAAGTGGCAGTGAAGAAAGGGGCAGCTCAGCTGTAACAACAGCTTTTAAAAGAGGAGTTATTGTGGGTTAGGTAAAAAGGTGTCAGTGGTGTAGTGGTACTTTTTACAGTTTAAAGTCTGACATGTTTATTAAACATTATTGAACAAAATTCAAAGCTAAAATGTAAACATTGTTCGATCTGAGATTCTAACATTCTTTCTTATACTTTTATTACCATCTGTTCATGAAGCCTTTTTGAAATCCAGCTGTTACTTACTTGCAAGGAGTATTTTTGTTGGAAATGAATAATCTACATTTTTTTTTTGTCAATTTCCCCCAAATAAGTAGCCAAAAATTAGTAACATAAAACCAGATAAAATGTTTTTAAATCTTTCAATTTTATTGCGTGCAACCTACAATAATGGATGGATTTGTATATTTCGTTTAATGTATATATGTATATTTTTACTTTTTTTATTTAGTCATTTTCTCATCTCGGTAACTCATGCCCTGTCTTTGTTGAAATACTTTTATTACAGAAATATATGACAACATAACAAAACTGATTCACTGGCAAAGAAATTGACAGTTTGGACAATGAAGTTGTATAATAAGAGTCTGTCTTCAGACTAATTTTAAAAATGAGAGATTATCAATGTGTTATGGTTATGAGTTTGTGACAGTGACCCATATATTCACATTTGTGTTAATTCCACATTAATTTGGGGATTCATTGTATAAATATTTATGATTATAAGTCTTAATATTAGGTGTGATTAATCACAAAAAACTGTGCTATTAATAGGTTAATTTTTTTCAGTTGATACACAGCCCTAATATTAATGTTATACATCGGTGGTGGGACTTTCCCTGAAGGATGGAACTGAGGCTCAGAGACACAAACTCAAAGAAACAGTAAACCGAACATCAGCACCCTGTAAAAGGAAGAGCTCTCCTAGCCACTCTCCTCTATCCAGTTGGGCACATTTGTCATTCTCCAGTATGTAAATTGGACCAGCTGGTTTGAATTGATTGAAGAACCTGTTGACATGGATTGAAGAGGATGTCCGGAAGGGATGAAGCAATTACTCATACTCGGCTGCAAGTTATACCTTTGCCTCTCACAGATTGCAATGCAGAATGAGTAGTTGGGCAGTAATCGACTTCAATGTAGAGTAACCGCTAGGGTTTTCACTGAGTAAGGTGCCTGATGTTAGCTGTGGATTCATGATGTTGGTATTCCGCTTTCTCTGCAGTGATGTCCATTGACCTCTGTACCTGTGCCCTCAGGGATTCTACCTCCTCACAGTGACTCCCACAGCCTGGTAATGGGCTACCGCAGGGAGCAGTACCGGGATATTTTGGAGGCTCTGAAGGCTATCCGTGTTGTGCAAGCCAGCACCCCCCAGGTGGAGATCTACCTGCGTATGTCCCAGCTGGAGGCCCAGGAGCTGTCACGATGCTCTGAGCTCGCTCCACCTGTAAGGGATGGCTTTGTTGTTTCTGCCCCCCCCCCTAATGTAGTGACTGTTTATGGCCAGCAGGGCCAAATATGCGGTTTGAATGGTGGTAAATATCACTGCTGGGTACAACAGCATTCATGAGATTTGACCAGCAGACTTTAGGCAACACAGGTCTGAATTTAAGCACTGTGTTGGCAGTCGACCAGATGGTGCCTTTGAGAAGTGGGGGGCGGATTTGTTATCAACTTGAGATCACAAACTTGTGCAGAATTCCTTTGATCTGATTTGAAATAGAGGGTCATTCGTTGCAGGGGAAAGACGACGAAAATTTCCTGTCTATAGCGAAGTCGATGGAGGAGATTGTGGAAGACCCCGTGGACTGCTACTGGCTCATCAAGTGCTTCGTCAGCCAGTTCAACAACAAGTTTGGGGACACCATCCCACACCTGGTGAGTGCTGGAGCTGGAACCCAAAATGGGCAAAAACGTGTTACCTGACATCTCAAGCAATGCATAGCAGTGAAAACACAAATGCTTTATACAACCTGGAATTTGATCCCACAACAGTCTGGGCCTTTTTGTTTTCTCTCAGCCCAAGAGCCTAGAGCACTACCTAAACATGGAGGACAGCAGACTGCTGACCCACCTGAAGAACTGTCAGGCCCTGAACAAACTGCCCTACGACCTGTGGTTCTGGAGGTGTTTCTCTGGGTGCCTCCCAGAATCCAGCCTGCAGAGGTACAGAGGCAGGGGGAATTAATGCCACATCTAATTAAACCCTTTCAAATCATTAAAGCTGTAATTAGGGGGTGCAGATTGACAGTATATAAAGGTGAAGTTCATAGAAGGAAATTATTCCATCCAAAAATAGAACCAGACTGTGGAGTAAATATGTTGGTTAACATTTACAAGATTCAGCCAAACTCTTTATCAGTGCTGTAGGAAGAGGTGCCTTTTCTTTTAGATCAACCAAAAAAAACGTAAGGATGTTGTCAACCACCCCCTTTCCTCACAGGGTCTGGGACAAGGTTATCAGTGGCTCCTGCAAGATCCTAGTGTTTGTTGCTGTGGAGATCCTGCTCAGCTACAAGAACAAGCTGATGGGCATGAAGCGGCTGGAGGGAATCCTGCAGTTCCTGGCAAATGTAAGGCAATTTAGACACGGATCATTAGAGTGCCCCCTACAGGATGCATGCATGCATTGTGACAGACATAGTGACTCTTTTTCAAAATAACCAGCATGGGAAGTTAAGGAAATGGTCATTTATAAATGTAACTTTTCTTTTACTGGTATCAGAGATCCATCATAAATTACTTATTTTTATTTTGTAATGTCTTTTTCTGCTTTTCTTGAAGACTTTAAAATGAAGAAGCTTTAGGTACAGGGAAATTTTAAGATGACATGACCGATAGAGGTCGATGGTGATATAGGTTATCAGTGACCGATGCCTTTTTTTGGGGAGGGGGGGGGCCGATATTAGGCCAGTTTTTCTTTTAAGTAGAAAAGTAACAAATGAGCAACACAATTGCTTAACTTTAAATATTTATTTAACATTTATAACATACAAAAACAATAATTTAATGCTAAATATTAATCACACTTTAAACAAGGGCATGCAGCATTTTTAAAGTAATACAAAAAAACAACTTGAGACTGGCATTTCATGATTCAATTTTGAACAAAAGTAACAAAACGATATTTCCAAAATTTAAGATTTGTTTCGGCTTTGAGGCGATGTTATTTTTGAAGTGAAACTGATGCAAGCAGGAGGAATTTAAAACTCTTACCTTTGGTTGTCGCGCAGGTTCACTACTGTAGGTGCTGATACACCACACTAGAACACTGATGAAGTGAGTAAATCACGCATGGCCATAAAATGCTTAAAAATCGGCCAATCTTTTTTTTTCTGGTCAATTTTGATCAGTTGACCTCTAGTTAACGATTCAGGCCACGCAGCTCCAGCATCCGTTGAAATGTATTCTTCGCTTATGATGCAGGCTTTACCAGAGAGAAACTAAGTACTGCTAGTTTAAAATGGCAGTATGTGGTGTCATCTTTACAATGTGTGGTGAGGGATTAAGCCTGTTGCTTAAAACTTTTGCTTACTTGCCAGACTTCGCTGTTCTTTTCCTACTAATTTGAACCTGTGTCCTGAGTAACTGCCCAAAGTCTGATTTGTAGCCCACTTTTTTTTTTTTGAACATGTGATGAGGTCATCCTGTGTGTCTGAAATACCATAGTTACACAGTAGCTATTGAATTTCATCCGGAACCTACTATGTGACCATTACTGTATGTACAGTTGTGGAAAAAAATTGAGACCCCAGCACAATTTTTTGTTTTACTCATTTCTCAGTTTATGGGTGTGCATCTGTAAGTAATATAACTTTTTTGCAAACTGCAGCCTGACCATTCCCTGTTTCTCATTGATGAAGTGCTTCTTCCTTGCTTTATGGGACTTAAGTCCTGCTTCAAGGCACCTGATACAGATTGTCCTAATAGGGCATTTCAGACCTGAGAAACTGTCGGATAAGTTAACGGTCATCTCTAACATTAGAAAGTTGCTTCCACCCTTTACCCGGCTGGTTTCTGGTCGTTCCTAGTGTCTCCTCCTTCACCTTATTCTTGTGTTCTGCTGTCTTCGAAATTTTGAACCTGGAAGCAACCTGCTTCTCAGCACAGCCTTCTGCCAGAACCACGATGAAACCAGGAATCAAAAATGCAGATTTGTTTAAAAACATTGAGTGGTCTCTTAATTTCTTCCTGAGTGTAGGAGAATAGTATGCATGCACTCAGACACACCGTGGTCACCATCATACATATTACCTGACCTGGACGTGTACTGATGACATAGCTTGATCTCTGCAAAATTTCACAGTTGTTTAAAACTGTCAGTGAAAAAATATATTTTAGTCAACTTATGACATTGGGTATTGTTTTCTTTTGATTTGATTTTTGTAGAGAGACTGCTCTTCCTTCACCATCTTGGCACCAATTTCTAAGCGAGCGCCATTTTTCGTCTGTGGTTACGGCGCCATCGGTTGCACACTTAACAATTTCGCAGAATGTAGTGCACTGTCCAGGTACTATTTGCCTATGGTCTCATCCATGCTGAGGATTCTACCATACTGCTCACTTCGCATATTACATTTTGCCTACTACACAGAAAACAATTATGCATTTTCTGATACACCCAGTGTTTCTTAGTCCTGGGTCCTGTGGTCCACCACTTTTACAAGTTCAAGATGTTTTTAATCAGCTCAGGATTTACGAGCCCAGCTGGACTGCACTGCAGTTGTGTATCCAAACACACAGTCAATTTTCAGAGATGCGGGTTGTGGCTGAGGCAATGGCATCCGCAGGGAGGGGGTTCTCTAAACATCAGCTGCTTTTGCATTCCAGATGCCGCAGGAGAACACGGATGCCATCGTAACCAAAGCCATCGACCTCTGGCACAAGCACTGTGGCACTCCAGCGCACTTGGTGTAGCCCCGCCTCCATCCTCCATGGGCTGCTGCTATTGGGTGACCCATCCACCCACCAGATCACTTTGGGGCTAAAACATGACCGTATTTATTTTTCCTTATATAGGGAACAGAGACCATTTAATCTCCGCTTCCCTCATTTCCATGGTAGCCAGGTGTAACGTATAACTGCACTGGACACTTGAGCCCCTGTGGCAGGTTGGCTCCGCCCAGTTTGGGGGAAATCCCACCCCACTGCTTTTTACAGGAGATAGTGGCACTATCTGAGCAGGAGGCGAAGCAGGCAGTGAGCGTCTGTGTTCTTGTCTGCATTACCTTGACGCCACCCTGTACTTTCCATCAGATGGGGCCCGTCGCTGCATGGTGCCAGAATGGAGCTTCCGGAACATCATCTTCAGTTACATTACTCAAATAAATGTCAATGCTTGATAAAGACTGGATGTGGTGCATGTGTAGTTTTGCCTTAGACGCAAAACAAGCATGTTTATTTAAAAACATATTTAATAAGGTTTCTTTTATACAAGAAACTGCATACATCATTATAGACAGACAGTAAATTAAATGCTTCCATGCAGTTTCAATGTGTACAAAAAGACCAAAATGTACAAGATGCTTAGAGACCTGGGAACTCTGCTATGTACATAAATCCAGGATCTCGAACAGTACAGAGACAGTCAAACCTTCACTCCTGTACAGGTACAGCTGTACAAATCAACAAAGTTCTTCAGACCCCCTAATGAGTATGTAGACCCATCCTTGCGTTGAACTCTATCAATGGCCCAATCCTGGGTCATGTTTTACTGCCCCTGCTGGAGCTACCGCTTCATGACGCCTTAAAGGGACAATGTCGCGACTAGTGGTGGTAAACATCCCCCCAATCACACAGTGGCAAAGGTCAGAAACGTGGTTTTCCATTGCATCATATTGCACATGGGGCTCATGGTGTCAGACTTGTGGGGGGAAATCTTAACGAACCATCATCCAGTTAATCAAACAGGCTAACAACAGGAAATGCAACGTACCAATTCAGTCATGTTTTGGTGGCGGTGAGACACCTGCCTGGGTTAACCGGCAAATGTTTGAGGGAGTTTCTGGTGAGCTTGTGTGATTGATTACAACATCTCTGGAAAAATAAGTAATAGTAACAAAAAATATTTCGCTTGGCTTTGGGCTCCAGCAGCATTTTCAGCTGGGCTTAATACAGGCTGAGGAGAATCACAGCTGGAATCCATGCCATCAAATAGCAGTTATATGCAACAGGGCAAATGCAGGTTGTCTCTGCTGAGGGAGTGGAGGGGTTTGCCTGGGCTTTACCACTCATGCTGACCTGGATGACGGTCTCCCAGGGAGTGGCCAGGTTCCTGTAATGGAGGGGGTCAGATCCTTACACCCCACCTGCACAAATCCTCTGATGTCTGGTTGGTTAACATACTAAAAAAAGTGGAACTGTATACCGCAGGAAAGGCAGTTTGAGTCCTGGTGGGGTGATTTGTAACTGGATGCATAGCAGATGGGGGGGGCAGTGACAAATACTGTCCAATTTTGATACTCAAGTTACAACAGAAGACAAAGGTGGATTTTTACAGTAGGAAGCTGTCAGATCAAGATATATCAGAGGAAAATGGTAACGGAAATTCCCTAGTGATCAACTCTTACGCAAGTGTTCAGTGGTAAACAGGAAAAGAAAAACAAAAACAAAACAGCCAACCACAACCCCCCCCCCCCCCTTCAGTTTTCAAAGTAACAATGTGACAGAATAAAGTACAAAGCAGAGTGACTAAGATGGTGATCCTGTCAACAGGGACTTCAGTTCTATTTTTGGTCTTAGGAGACAAGTAAACACCCTGGTGATATTTACTGCAGATGTGGCAACGTGCCTGGTTAACGAGGCTTTCTGTTAGTGGTGCTCATTGAGACTAACTCCATGTACCAAAAACAAATGAACCTTAAATGAAAGTTATTGCTTGGTCTCGTTAAGAGTTACTTTGATAATTGTGTTACACGTTGAGACACTAAATCTAGAGAAGTGATTCATGCAACCACAGTGACAGCATTTTAACACTCTGAGGCAGTTTCATATTTATGCAGATAATTATGCCTATTCAGACATAAAGTAGGCACGCATAATCATTTTAAAATGTTACTGTCCCGATCAAACGGATCCACCCACTGTGCTGGCATTAATCACATGGCATGCATTGCCTGCTGATGATTCAGCCCTCAGGGTCGGTACAAACATGGTATCACAGAAGCTTCCAGAAAATGTACTGAACAGCTTGAAAACGTATTTGTTGTGACGTATTTAACATTTCCAAAGGATTCCTCCCACATGGCGGAAATTAGCACATAGTAAATCATGATGTACACTATGCAAACACTAAGTAAACGTCTCTTCCGTTTTACATCACTGTCTCTTTGCGGTACGGGTCAGGTACAGCCTGGTTCCTGCATGCCAGTGGAAAAGCGCCAACAATAAAACAGGTGGCGCATTATGCCATAATGAAATGAAATCATATACATTTAATACAAAATATTTAACGACACACACTCAGAAGATAGTGTCAACATAACTTGTGTGGTAAACAGACAGGGTAAAAATTCCTACCATGACAGGTGTGTATAGAGAAATGCTTGTGGAAGGGACACTCCCTACTGGAAAATCAGGGAAAGGGCAGTTAGAAGGATTTTAAAAAGACCCTTTTGGCCGAAGCCAGTGTTCTGTACACTGTGCCAAAGTAGATTAAAGAGCAAAGGCACAGTTCAGATTGTGGCATTACAGCAGACACACTTTTTGAAAGTGGTGTGAAGTTGGTAAAAAAAAATTAAACAACAAAAGGTGTTACACTGAACTGATGCATGAGACCTTTCCTTCAGTATCTTTAGTGATGGTTGTTCGGTATTCCGTTACACAGCAGAAACATTGTAAATTAAAAGAAAATAAAAAGTTTGGATCTTAGTTACCAGGAAACATCTACAGTAGCAGTATGGTCACAAAACAGACAGCGGGTGCAGGAGGTGGTCCAGATGCCTACTTTTTCCCTTGTAGTACACTGTAAACAATCAGGGGGGTGTCAGGGAAAGAGTGCCGCCATGCTGTAGGAAGGAGTATTGCACAGGAATCCCAGACATCTGCCTTCTTGGTTTCCAACTCTCCAGTCTGGGTTTGTCCTCAGAGAGGGCGAGGGTGACAGTCCCCCCAGGGGACGGTCCCATGCTGACAGAGGTGTGGATGGCCACGATGGCTAGCCAGCAGAGCAGGACAGATCACCAGGCTCCCCCCCCCCGTCCCCCCATCTGGAACCGCCTTCTCCACTGCTCTCCAGTGTCATTTTACAGGGTCAGTCCTGCCAGAAGGTCTGTACTGGATATAGTGGACTTTCCTGGGTCGACTGTACTGACCTCAATCAGACCACGATATACAACAGTTCTGAGTGAGTCTGATGGAGATTCCATAACAGGGTTCTGTACTGAGGGCTTCTATGGCCTGTGGAACCTGAAATTAAAACGGAAGGGATGTGGTTACCATGTGACAGGAAATGCTGGACAGGATGTTCAGGTTGATACTGGCTTGGTGAAGTAAGTTTACACATACTTTTAGAAAAATAGTACAGTCGGTCCTGCTACAACATGTAATATCACACCATGAATCTGTTATATCCTGACTGACATATTAGTACCCAAGTCCAATACAAAACGGAATCAAATTTGTATTTGCACAATTTTCCATGGGAGAAAAAAGCACTACATTAACTACAATGCGAAATGATTTTAGCGAGAAACTTCTTGCATGCAAAAACCGCTATCCACGTGAATGACAGTGATGTCCAAATCAGGAACTAATAGTTCTTCTGAACTGGTTCTTTTCAGCGAATCAGTTGAACCAGTTTTCAAATCTAACACAATCAAAATTTTTGTATATCCACACATTGCACAGATCAAAGTTTTAGATTATTTAAAATCTAAAAGTACTAGATATATCATAATATAGGCATAAAAACATAGCATGGAGACTGTCTGCAGCCATGTTACACTCAATGCCCCTCTGCACACCGCAATCCGTTGTATTTGTGCTGTGTGCATGCCTGGCTGCATGGCGGCTCCCGACTAATGATGGCCAAAACAACCCTTCATGAACCATTTGCTGTATTTTCTGACCCTCAGTAGATGGTGCTCTCTGTTCAAAAAAGGGCTCAAAGCATGTCCCAAAGTAAACCAAGAGCACCAACTAGTGGGGTAAGAAAACACAGCAAATGGTTCACGAAGCGTGGTTTTGGCCATCACTACTCCAGACTCGTGGCAATCAACAAGTTAAGGAGTACAGTTGGTTCAGCTGAAGCAGTTACTAGGCAATTCTCATGAGACTCATAAGACTGATAGGATATGTTTATGATATAATTTATTAATGTATTATTATTTCGTATTTAAAATTCATATAATTACATTATTGGCCGCCGGTATCACCGTTTTTATTATTTAATTCATTTTGTGTGCCGTAAGTTACTAAGTTTTGAAGTCGCATTCCCCTGACCCTAATTTTCCCATCTGTTTATTTTAGAACATGATTTTAGTAAATGTGAAGTTTTTCAGGAACGCATCAGTCATGTTGTACCAGGAATGACTGTATAATATAATAGTATAATAATGTAGTAATAAAATGGTAACATTATAGCAGGAGCCATGCTGCCCCCTACCTGGTCAGGTGTCGACTTGACTCATGCACCTCCATCTCTGTACTTTTAAACTCGTTCAGCTCCTTCCGAATGGCTGCCTGTGAGTGAAAAGGGGGGCAAATGATGACACTGAGGCTTAGGAAACATGCCTAATGTACAATGGTATCCATGGTATCTACAATATTCAATATACGACTTTGTGCAAAGTAATTCAATAAGAGTGTTACAATAGAGCTTGGCAAAAAACACACCTGCAAGGACGTGGCCCTCAGGGGACACCAATGTCTTTTAACAAGTTAAAATGATTTAATATCTAATACATTTCATATGACTGTACATTGTTCTTTTAATATACCAGTTAATAAAAATGCCCATGTAATATTTTCTCTATGTTGGATGCAGATGTGGGCATTTCCAGAAACCAACACAGCGAATTGCAAATCATCCGTTTAGCTGGCAGTAGGAAGTGCTGAAAGTGACTCGTAGCCCAGGATCACATAACATCTCTCTGGGGTGAATCTAATCTGATGTAGCTGATCTATGCATTGTAGTCACACGCTCTGTTGCCATCATTATGCAATACAGAGGGTAAAGTTAATCTTTGCGCTGCATGGCACACCAAGGCCTTTGAAGCTCCAACTAGCCATCGCTAACATGCTCAGGCATGGACATTCACAGGACTCAGGGAAAGCTATACTTGTATTCAGGCCTACAGTCAGAAGGGCACCAGGTGCTGGTCTAACCAGGGTCTTTGAGGGCAAATCTCTCAAGGTCAAGGAGGTTGTTAGGTCACATGAGGATGAGCAATCTCCAGCCAGGACAAGAAAAAAGCAATAACAGTCAGGGTAAGAAATCTACCAGTAGAGGGCGCTGTTGTTTTATTGTTCCTTCTGCATTGTAAGACATCTCACAGATGAATCCCAGCAGAGCAGAGAGGCCTGGCCCATGCCGTGTGGCCCCTGTCCGTTACCTTGTCAGCCGCAGTGAGGCGTGTCCAGGGTTTGTCTGCCCGCCGGTCATAGTCCTGGGCATCGGCTACCTCCACGTAGTCACTGAAACGTATTAGGATCTTGGCCTCCCTTAGCTCCTTCACCGTCGGCCTCTGGCTTAGCTGAGGGCGACACACGTCTGGTCAGAATCTCAAAATGAGTTCAAAGTGTTTCACAGACGCTGCTCTTATAAAATGGGACAACAGACACAACTGGAGGTCAAGGCTGGACTTATGCATTCATGGTCCCATTTTGAAGGGGGCCCCAATTTTTTTCTGGTTGTTACAGCAGCATTTCATACCAAATGTAGGGTCCCAGCAATAATTTGAGTCCAGGGAGACCCGCACTCCCAATTCAGCTCTGCTGGGGGCCCATTCTAGTTCCCAATGATGGGGAGCAAGAATTGAATGGACAAAAACTCCACCCTGCTGACCTACGTTCAGACTCAGCGTGACAACACACCATAGTCATGCTCAGCTGCACCAAAATCTAATCTTTCTAATACCATTTGCCCTGATCTTGATCTTCACTACTCTCTCTCCCCCGTCTGTAGCTTCCCAGCCATCCTGAATTTCCCAGGTTTCCCCTCCTCATCCCCCGACTTACCTTTCGTGTCAACCGCCGCTTAATCTCCCTCTTCTCCTCCTGTTCCTCTTGTTCATTCCTTGCTGGGGGGGGGGGGGACAGAGGTGCCATTATAATGATTGTGATGACATCGTGCCCACAGATCTTTCTCCACCACACTTTGTGACCTGTGAGGCCACAAGGGGACTAAATGTGCCAATTCACAGCTATGACTGTCCCATTCCAGAGAAACAACAACGACAACATCAACATGCATTCAGAGTCCCAGGCAATCCACTTTTACTTTGTATCAACTTCCCATAATATTACCATGGTGCCTATGGGGTCATAAGCTTCAACAGAACCATCTCAGGCAGCTGTCAGAAATACCAACCTAGGCTCTGATAACAGCTTCAGTAAAATTAATTACTAAAGTTAAAATTAAAATGACTGAAAATGGAGAGAAAAGGATAAATGAAACTGGCTGGGTATGTAGGCCACTGTGGACAAATCAGTCTGGTTCAACCCCTCAGTGGACGAAGTGGTCAGACAGGCGTTAATTTAATTAAAGAAAAGTAGCTTGGGGTTTCAAGGATTATGAGAAGGGAGGGTCAATTTACCAAACGTGAGAGAACTCACATTCAGCTACATCTAGGAACTGCCAGATCCAGTCATTCAGTAATTTTTTTTAAAGTACATCCCATGGCAACAGAGATGACGAATTGAAAGCCCTCCTCGTCAGTTAGTCATTCCAAATCACAACCACACGTAGCTTAGGCAAGACAGGCGAACAGAGTCCAGGGACTCGCTGTTCTCAGAAAAAACAGCTTTCCTTTAACTGCCCTGTTTTCATGTGTACAAAGCTGTCATTGTTAAACATCAGGACGTGAGCTGATCTGCTAGAACGCTTGTCGAAAGACACACCACGTGCTCCTGATCCCTTGCTCCTGATTATCTGTTGGGGTCTAGAAATCTTGTCCAGAGACTTTCCACTTTTTCACACTTTCATCAAAAGCTGGTCAGGCTAAGAAGAACCATAATTCACTCTACTGGCCAGGTGTACCTACATGTACTAGTAATTTGTCTGGGCAGTACTGGTGCAATAATTGCAGATAAGTGAAACTCAGTCAGTAAATATTCATGTACAAAAATGTGCAATGTGCATGAGTGTTCAGATAGATGTGCAAGATACTAGATACTAAATAAATAATAACTAAATAAGTCTTACATAAATACAAAATAATCAAATAAACAGTACATAAATATGACATGAGAAACACATTTTCTGTTGTATTACCCCTAAGGTCCAGATACCTTGAATATGGACCCACAGAATGCATGTGACAGACTGGGACTGCGATAGGACAGGGGTCAGACTCACGTTTGAGGATGTTTCTCTGCTCAAGCTCCTCCGCTGTGGGCCGCTGGCTCAGTCTCCTGGTGAAGAAAACCCTGATGAGTTTGTGGACCATCACCACCGCCAGCTACAGCCGCTGCAGGTTTGCCCGTCGCCTGGGTATGGCGTGGCATTTCAGCTGCGGCAAAGTGAAAGTAAGGGCAGGGCCACAAAGAGGGCGGGGCCAGGCAACCACAAGTGAGACGACTTTCCACTAGCCATGCCGATCCTCGCCTCCTTACGTACTTCCTGTCCCACCCACCCAACCTTTCGAACGGAACTTTGCAGAATTCCGGTGGCGATTTGGCAAATTTACGACCTCGTGACGATGACTGCGTGCTCTTTTGCTTCCCTTTCAGACGCTGAACATTAAAGATGGTGGTGTAGGTCTGAAGCTAAAGGAATCTTCAGAAGCCACCCTGAGGGTCTGTCATGGATCCAGGATCCAAAATGCAACTGAAATTTCTCCAGGTGTTTATAAACATGTATGCATCCATCCATAACTATTTATCCAGAACATGGTTGCAGAGAGCGTCACAAATTATTTATAAACCCAAAAACATGCACAATGTCAGCATCCCATCAGCCATCATGTTTATTTAGCAGATGCTTTTATCCAAAGTAATGTACAATTGAGAAAGCAGGGTAAGTCAGTCCCTGGAGCAATTAGGGGTTAAGGGCTTTGCTCAAGGGCCCAATACTGACATCACTCTGATTTGAACCGGTGACCTTCGATCACAGGTACAGCATCCTAATCTACTGAACCACACAGCGCACCCATAATTTCTTGGTGCTTCATGTCAGCTTCCAGATAACAGCTCTTCGATCAAACGTATGTACCCTTAAGTTCAATCACTGTCAGCTCTTCCTCTGAATGACCAGGAGAGCTATCCTACTTTTGCTCTTGTACTTCCCTTGCTAAGACACACTGGGGTTCAAAACATGGAACAAACATGGAACGTCTTAGTGTTTCCAGGATGGCTGAAAAAAATGTTAAGCAGTAACTGAATGGCCTGTAGAAGGTCCAAATATCCAATGTTGTGTCTGAGTCGATTCCCTTTCTTTCCACCTGACATCCCCTGTCTGGGTGCAATAGCTTGCCATGTTTTCGCGATTAATACATGTTATGACCCATCGTGTTTCCCCCACAAAGAGCTGCTCTCAGGCCTGAACCCTGAATCCGCTGTTAGGGGAAATGCCAGCTAAGGTCAGGCCTTCAATAAGTCACAGTCTGCTGCTGACTGGAGGTACAACTGGGAGTTTCAGTGGTGGCCAGGAAGCCATGAGAAATGGGGGTGGACGCAAACGTCAATGACAACAGCAACAACAACACTGGCAGAGCTCAGAGACAGCCATGACTTACACACTGAGGCTAATGCAACAAGGTCAGGGGGCCCAGCACTTGGCAGGGGCCCATGAATAAGTAAAATTATACATAAAATTAGGCCCAAGATGACATTCTGTCAAAGGGCCCAAAATTTCTAGGTACCCCCCTGTATAAGTGAGACCATTTACTATCACTGACACAATGGTCAGCTTTCTGTGTTGAAGTCCCCTGTCATTCAGTTTGAGGACCGTCACAGGTCACAATTTGGAAGTTTGGGTGGGGTTTCTATGATTATATTTCTATGAAAGAGCATCAGTTAAATGGCAAGAAGTGTTTACAATGGCGAGCTACAGCAGGAAATCATGAATGGGGGAATGTGGAGCTGGGGAGAGACTGGGAGTTGTTCCATGGGGGTCACTTGCACCTAATGCCTCCTGAATATTCAAGATTATCAACTGAAACACTGAAAGGGGCCTCAGATAATATTTTATATGAAAACAACCTCTTACCATTTATATGATTTTTCCTCTGGCCTGTGGTGGAACTTCCGCCTGCCCACCCCCACCCCCCACACAACCCCCCCTCCTCCCCCCCCATCCCCCC
>JAAGVU020000001.1:20671856-20698909 GCA_011763525.2 Mormyrus iriodes | reverse complement strand
GGAACTTCCGCCTGCCCACCCCAACCCCCCATACAAGCCCTCCTCTCCCCCCCGATCCCCCACCCGCCGCCCCCGGCACCCCCACCGCGTGAGCTTGCTGCCAATCTGCTGCCGTGCCTCCAGTCGCTCCTCGTCCGTCTGCATGGGCAGGATGTTCTTCTCCTCCAGCTCGCGCTGCGACGGCCGGTTGCTCAGCTTGATGGCGAGAGAGTCCTTCCTGAGCACCTTCAGCGCCAGCGTACCTGGGGGGGGGGGGGACATACAGTGAAGCCAGAATCTCTCTCCCACAGGGTACAAGGAAGGGGGCACCCCAGACCGGACACCAGTACGAGCCACGATCCTTTACATACAGGGCCAGATCCAGATAATAGGCAAACTAGGCAGCTGCTGAAGGCCCAGTTGGCACAAGGGGGCTCAGACAAAGTCATGAAAAATATATACATTATATACATGGTCGGCTGTAGCTATACCCAGAAAAGACAGTTGCCTAAGGCCTCAAACCTGCTTTGCAGAGGAAGTGAAATGCTCATCAGTATTCTTGGAGGGGGGACCTCCCAAGTAATGCTTTGCCTAGGGTCTCTGAAAAGGTAGAGCCAATCCAATTTGTGTACATAGTTAACAGCGATTGTGGAACCCCTCCCTAAAAGATTAGTGGCGTAACATATGATATGAGATTATGGTAATATCAGCATTATCACGCTCACTGATGCTAGAGGACAGTGAGTGGTCGCATAGAGAAACAAGGCCCCTGCATCCTAAAAATTCTACCCACCAGAAGAAAAATCACATCTAGGGAGGAGACTAATCCCTCTGCTCAAGGAGGGGGTGGGATCAGTTGGAGAGTTGCTCCACTGCGCCCAATGACCACGCACCAGAGATTAAAGCTGCCACCACCCCCCCCAGGAAAGAAATGGCAGATTGTGGGGCGATTCCTGAGATGAACAGGTCCTTCAGCCATTGCATGCTGACAGCACATACTAGTGAAAAGGGAATCGTCGTCATCGTCGTCCTCCTCTTCACCATCATCCTCCTCTTCCTCCTCATCCTTATACATGCAGGGCAGATCCTCGTAATCAGACTCGTCCGGCATGTTCTCCTTGTCATCCTCGCAGTCAAGCACAACCGCAGGGATCACATGCAGTGCAGAGTTATGACTGGATGAGGACAGGAAGAGGAAGCCAAGACCATTTCAGTCATGGAACTACCATGGTGTCCACCCCATCACACCCAAAACACAAACAAGCCAATTTGCTGTTATGTTCACGGCTAAACTATCCACCCAACAAATGGATTTATTTAGCTTTATACCAGGAACTGGAAATTAGGTAGGTAGGACATGTTTACACTTAAGAAGGTGAACCGATCATATCTCCAAACAAGGACATGTTAAAAAGGAGTTGTTTATTTGCAATGTTGCCATATACAGTACTGTGCAAAAGTCTTAGGCAGTCAAAGAAAATGTTTAAAGCTATTTATCTGGGTAGTGAGTGTATATTTGCTCAAAAAAGAAACACTATTTAGCATTACAATATATGCAAATAAACAGTAACGCAATAAAAATATATACCAGAATTTCTTCTGTTCTCCAAAAAGCTACTGATATTTTGTTGGATGGCTACATGAACACTGCTTCAGTTCCCAAACCTCTCCTCAGGGCCACCTCAGCCATTCCACGTGTTCAGTAAATTTCACCACCAGCTCAATTAATTGATTAACCTAATTACTTAAATAACTCGACGAGGTATTGATCAGCCAAACTAGGTGGGGTAGTCGTCGAGTCAAAAAATGCATACATATATTGGATGGTTGCTGAAAATACTGGGGTGACTTTAGCAGAGGTTTTGAACTGGCTAAGCTGACACTTTGACAGACATATCATAGTTTTACACCAACATGTAGATGATTTAAACATTATTTTCTCTGCCTGCCTAAGACTTTTGTCAGTACTGTATCTGACAATGAGACACCACTGGCATCTAATGAGAATCAGTCCATAAACGACACCAACACTGACATTTTAAACACAAAAACCATGGGAACTACAAGACTGGAATCCACCTCTTCTCTTTATGTGTACTTAGAAGCGACAAATTGTGCGTTGTATTGCCAGTTCAATTTTTCTAGCGGGGGGGGGGGGGGGGGTCAAAGGTTCAAATCTTACAAAGGGTTTACACTACACTACAGTTTGGTTTAAAAAATGCTACAGGGAAATTAACCCAGGCGGAAAAGCTTAGCTGTCAAAGCTTCCTGGCCTGAAGCTCTTTACAGATGTGACCTTGCTTTCATAAGGCAGGGCTGCCTGCAGTGGTCGCAGCATGTGCCGTGTTGCTGTTGCCCCCTGCTCCCTGCCGCAGGAGGATGGGGGGTAAGGTAATGGCATCGGAGAACCCACAAACTACAGACGAAATGGAACTTCAGCTGAGCGACAGAGGGGGAAAAGTCCCCCACCCCCTGCTGCCTGCGTCTGCATGTGGAATCATGTGGTAGCGAGCATCACCTTGGAGAGGTGCCGTCACACTCGCCAAAATCTACCAGCTGACTAACTTAACAGACATTCTGTTCACCAAAAGTAAGCATCCTGCAAAATAAAACTGCCTGCCTCAAATTCACAGAGGAAGTCATACTTTCTTAAAAGGTACAACAGGAAACTGCATTAGAATCTAAATCTGGAAACGTCTGGTTAAGTCCCTCAAGCAGTACAGGACCTGAGCAAAAGGCAAAAGGGTGGCGTCCCACAATTTTAAGATAAAGCAGCTTTTTTAACCAGGAAAATAACTTTGAACGTTAAATGCTATTTTTACTGATCTTAAACCAGCAGGCTCCTTCGACACTCTGCAGAACCTCGCTAATGACCAGTTTTGCTCTCAGCGAAGAAAGAAAGTAGGAAAATAGGTTTATGTTTTTTTTAAAAAGATGGTCTTCTGCCTTCCTTATCAAGAGCTATACAGCTCCGGTGGCATTTAACTAAACTGGCGTGACAGAGGATTTCTCAGGTCAGCGGTGCAAGACCCACCAGCTGTTAACCCATATCAAGGGGGGCTGCAGAGATGGGTCTTCAGAGGGGGAAAAAGGCAGCAATTCAAACTGAGCAGGAAGCAGGAATTTGGACCAGAGCCAGGACGGGGATCGGTGCTCGAGAGGGACCGTTCAGTCAGCTGTGACGAATGCAGGGCCAGTAGTCACTTAGCGACACTCTGCTAACTAACCCTGCCACCAGCCCAGCCCATTTCCAAATTTCTCCTCGGTGTCCCACGAACCCCTGGAGATATGAAGAGGCACTGTATTCTACATACTGTGCACTGCGTGACATTGCCGCCTACAAACTGTGAAGTGCACAACAGGGAACCAAAAGATGCTGAAATACTTATTTCATCACTTACAAACCCAAATGTCTTTCAGTGATGGGGAGAGGGGACAGTTTATTATTTAGTGCTGGGATGCATAAAGGCAGCACACATATTACATCACATTCAATTATGCATTATTGTATGTGTACAACACACCTGACTCTCACTTTAATGCAAAGGCTTAAACCCCATCTGACAAAAAGCCAAGAATTAGTGAATCAGAAGGCTCCTTAGCAAAATTAAAATAAGTGGTTTTAGGGGCAGCACTGGTTTCCTAGCATCTTCATGGGCTCTCTCTCTCTTAAACACACTCTCTCACACACACACACGCATGCACGTACACACACCTACCTCTCCAGCCGCTGCATGGTCAGCGCCAGAGTCTTGTTGAGCTCCTCAATGACGCGGCTGGGCGGGTGCACGGGGACGGGCAGCGTACCGTACTGAAGCATAGCCGAAGATGACACCCCCTGGAGGGAGGGCAGCAGGCCACCATGATGGGTGCCCGTGGGCTGCGCAGAGGGGCACTTCTGGGAGAAGGCAGGGAGCAAGGGCTCCGAACCTGGAGGGGCGCAGATCACCACCTTCTTGGGGGGCAGAGGGGGCGAGAGCCTGCCCACCACGCAGGGCATCTTTATGGGCTGACCTGGGTCTGCAGGGGTGGTGGGGAGTGAAGGGGTAAGCTCTCTGATGTGCAATACTTCATCATCCTCAACTCATTAATCACAATCCTAATTATCAGGGCTGGCCCGAAGCATAAGCGGCCACCTGGGCCAGCCCCCCATCTGATCAGGGCCCCAATTCAAATTTTGCTTAGGGCCCCCAAGAATGGTTGGGCCGGCAGTGTTAATTATATTTTAATGAGAGTGCTGGCTATGAAAACTGTGACTTTTGTGCCAATCGGTGTGCTTTGTGACACTGGCAGATTTAGGAAGACCAGTGACAGGCGACATTGTCAAAATTCAGACAGAAGACTCTCTGGTGCTTGACCTGAAGGTAGCGTTAGCTTACATGCGAATCAGGGATGGCTGCCAAAAAAAAAAAAAAAAAAAGTTTAGAAGACACTCAACTGCTCTAACAGACGGGCTATGGGGTGAGTAGAGACTCAGCCAGAAGCTTCTTTAAGAAGCCATCTGCCAGACCCTCCCAGCACAAATGTCGCCTTTTGGCAGTATTACCACAGCATTACAAAATCGCATGAACTCTCATATTGGGAACAAAAGGATACTGAACAAAGAGGCGAGTCCAAGAGTGATTTTCCTTTAGTAATTAGACATGGACATTGGGAATTGTATAAGCAAGCTGGTCTGCCTTCCAGACTAGAAAAAATTCTCTTTCACCTACAGACACACCCCTCCTTCCAACCAATGACGTCCCAAAGGAGGCAGAGTCCAAGAACTCACCGGCAATGTGACTGGGCAACCTTGCGAAGGGTTTCGGGGGGAGGGCCGGGGGCTGCTTGGCAAAGGAGGCCTGCTTGATGGGCGTGTCCTGGCCATCGCCAGGAAAAGCAGTGATTTTCTTGGGGGCAGGGAGAACTACGGATGACTTCCCAGTGTGGTCCAGCAGACAGGTACCCACCTTTGCCGACATCTGGTACTCCACGGAGGCTGCAGTGAGAGGAGAAGAAGGCTGGTATGAGATGCCACTGGATGCTGCTTTAAAATGGCTCCCACAAAGACTACGACAAACACTGGTGGAGGTGATACGGCATGTATGTCTTATGGAGGTGAAGCGTAATAAGCTCTCAAGACTTGCGTGCACGCGTGGATTTCACACAGAGTCCAATTAAGACTCTTGATGACATGGCGGATTTTTCTTAATGTTTTTTTTTAACATTTTTAAGAAAGAGGGAAATGCTGACTGAGTGATAAAACTTTTTTTCTGAAAAACACCAAGTATTAAATGCCACCCCAAGCCTGAATCTGTAAACGTGTTAACATGATCTGTGCATCCAATAAGTGACAAACCCGACAACGTCACAAGGCTCAGAGAGCATACAGGAGCCAAACAAAAAAACTAAATTCATGCTAGCCTTTCATTACAAACGCAGCCACCCATTAAACAAACCTACCACACAATCTTATCTTGCAATACCCCATCCATGCATTATACTGCACTCAAAATGTACATAATAAGGACCCCTCCCATTTTTGATGTGCAAGGCCAACTGCAATACACTGTTATCCCATAAGGAGGAGCCCTTGTCACCACGGGCTGGAGCCACAGAGGTACTATGGTCGGGGTGCAGTTGGATCCTGACTGGCGATGGCTCTCAG
This sequence comes from Mormyrus iriodes, assembly GCA_011763525.2. Classification (NCBI taxonomy): domain Eukaryota; kingdom Metazoa; phylum Chordata; class Actinopteri; order Osteoglossiformes; family Mormyridae; genus Mormyrus; species Mormyrus iriodes. The sequence goes on along the minus strand of JAAGVU020000001.1, from coordinate 20,693,283 downwards.
CTATTGGTTAACAGATTAAATATCTGCTTTCCGAACTGGCCACAAGCCAAATGGAGCGAATGTTATGATGAGAGCATCATTAATCACACATCATTAACCATAGAGTACGCAAACACACACAAGCGGTGGCCACCAGGGTCACCTAATTTCTCCACTCCAGAAATAAGGGTTAACTTGCTTAAATCATGCTTAGTACAAATTTGGCTTGCATGTCTGTGCCTAAGGACAGTATTTTTATAAAATAAATAATTTTAAAAATAATTTTTTAAATAGTGTTCTACATTTGTAATTTTAAGCAACATCAGTTAAAATGAAAGACTACAGAACTACTGTGATTCATCAGGCTGGCAGTAATTAATCAACACCCCTCTAACCAATCAGATTTGAGAACAGTGCCATGGCATAACTTTCATTAATCTGCTTTTTTAATCTTAAGTGGTTAAATGAGGGTGCATGTCCACTTACACCCTCCGCATGGCACTGTTCCTTTAAATTAGAGGCCTCCAAACCACACCCCCATAGACATTCAGGGGACAACAGCAAATACACTCACACAGACAAACACAGACAGACACAGAGACGAGACGTTCGCGTGTACGTTCAGGCCCAACTCAGCCAGCTGTTCTCAGCTGTGCTCTGAGTTTTTGCCGACCCAGATTCAGCGGTACTTACCTGTCCCCATGCCATCCATAAGCTCAGGGTGGGACAGCACCTGATAGGCGTCGCAATCTAACGGGCTGGCCGTTGCTACAGGTGACTGCCCATTCTCTAACTTCCCGTCCTCCTTTGTTACAGGGATTGTACTGTCTGATGCGGTAGAAAGAGCAGAGGGGTAATAAGCATAAATGTTATTATTGCTATGATTAGTACGAATACTGAGAACAAGCCTATGGGCAATGGCCAGGGAGAGTAAGAAGTGCCTACAAGCTAAAAGTTACCATGCTGATTCTTTCACAGTCAGATGCTGGAAGTATAAAATCCTTCATGAGTTTTTATATGCATGTTTCTGCACTGAGAATTAAATGTCTGTCGAAGGACAATTTACATGTACAGTGGAAACAGCTTATAGTGACCATGTTATAGTGGTCAACCACTTATAAGGATCAATAAGCTTTGGACAGAATCAATCATGTACAAATACTGTTTAAATAATTCACTAATAATTATAGTAATCAAGCAGGCCACTTACAGTGTTCATTTTGGGTCTTATTATACATGACAACATATGAAAAAATGTAAAACTACGGTCATTTTTATTTAATTTTTTTACTTTATCTGATCGTCTTACTTTGCCTTGCAGTAACCCGTCTGCTTCTGCCTAGCTACCTGAGGCTAATGCTGCGTGCACAGAAAACAAGACGGGAAAAAGAAAATTTTCTCTCAATGTCAAATATAGACTCAAAGCTTATAATAAACTGCGAAAAATGAGCCACCGAGATGCAGCAGCAGAACTACAGTAGGCTATATTTTATGTACGGTAGGCAACTATATTGTAGCATATTTGAATTATACACAGTCATTTAATTTGTGCAGTACTGTAATTTGAAAAGCATTTGTATACAGCTGTACTGTATTTTGAAAGAGTCAATAAAATTCAGTAAATAGCGATGCTGTCCATTTCATTACCATATATTCATGTAATAAATATACAAAATGTCAATTAGATGGTAATCTGCCCAAAACATAAAGAAAAAGGAAAAAACTGGTTATAATGATCAACCGCTTGTAGTGATCAATTTCACCCAGACAGGCGTGATCACTGTAAGCGGTTTCCCCTGTATTTATTTATCAGACGCTTTTATCCAAAGCGACATAAACGTGTTTGAGAAAGCAGGGTCAGCCAGTTCCTACAGCAACTTGGAGTTTAGGGCCTTGCTCAGAGGCCCAATGGTGATATCATTCTGCTGACCACAGAATTTGAACTGGCAACCTGGGCACAAAGTCCTAACCTGCTGCTAACACCCTCCCTGCCGGTGAATGAAATGCCATCCTCGGCCAATGCGAAGCTGCAGTAACCATGGTCAGGGGTCGTCTTAGCTAAAGCAGGACTCTAAGTGAGGGGATTCAGATTATTTTTGTTTGGTTTACTAAATCCTGCACATAGCTAGAGAGAGGAAACACCAAGATATATGGCAGTAATTCAGGAGAAAACAGATTCTGAAGCTCCCAAGGTCACGCAAGACAATTTAACCATGCTGAATGAACCCAGGCTAACACCAGTAAAGCACGAGACTGATCTGTGCCCAATAAAACTCAAAAAGTGGCCATGTGGCACTTTCAAATGAAGTCACATGACTACATTTAGGAACTACCTGCTGACTTTACAAGTATCTCCACAGGTGTGGGGGGCCGGGGGCACATTACGGGAAGTCATGGTCCTTTAAAGAACTATGAAAAGTTCAACCAAGGAGAAATATGGAGCCATTTCAAGAACCCTCAGCTGGATTGTATATGGCACAATCATTAAAATGAAAAGTCTAAAGAAAACTGTATTTGTGCGAACTGCTGAAATTAATGTGTCATTTTCCTCAAGTAGCAATCTTCCTTTTATAGTGCTACCAAAAATGATGAATCATTTCTATGACATGACACATGACATTCCTGACCCAACAGGGGCCAACAACTCCTACTGAAACTTAGTTTTTACAGTCCATTCCATTGCTACATCAGGCCCTAATGTTAGCCGCAGAACATGTAGGACTCAAACAAGCAGCCCCAATTGCATCTTGCATGAAGGTCCTTACTCTCCAAGCTAATGAGATGCTCCAAGCATGGTGACAGTGATGCTTCCCCTCCATGCTTTTTGAATGAGATGTCATGGTGACCAGATGATACTGGACATTTTAAAAAGCCAGGCTGGTGAGAGTCTATCCAGCAGGTCTTAGATAAAGAAAACAGAAATGAAATCCCCATCCTGAGAGAGAAACATTGAATTCCGTTGGATGTTTACACATGGAGTCCTAACTGGGGTGGATCTGCTTAGTAAACGTTCACGCGGGGCCCCAGACGGGGGGCTTACCTTTCTCGAAGATCTCCTTCAACACACCACGCTTGATCAGCTCCTCCCGGCTCTGCCTGCTGGAGATCTTACGTTCCAGAGCTGTGAGAGTAATGGAGGAGGAGAGCATAGAACATTAGCCTCTCACCAGACAAAGTCCATGTAACTGGCTCTATTTAGACCTTCTCCTGCTGGCCCAACAAGACAGTCACCTCACCATTCATTTCTTATGGGGCACGTCAACCAATAGTCTGAGATAGTGTGGGTCGAAACCCACGTAACGCCCTATGCAAGCTTTACCGCCAGTGCCCCTCCATCTGTGCCCTCTATCAATAGGCTTCTAAAGACCCGCGTCCCATCCCGTCCCCTTTGGTCAGCAAACCAACGCCTCTCAGTGCTCCCTCCACCACACAAGAAGTGTCACGCCAAACGATTCTTATGTGTGATTCCCCGATGGTGGAATGAGTAGCCAAACCACATTCAGTCATCAGACTCCCTTATCCATCTTCAAGAAATACATCAAAATCCATCTATTCCTTGAATCTCTTGGCTAGCTTGATGCCTCTTTACATTCACTGAATGTTCTCATGTTGCACTTCTGGTCATTGAATAGTAATATTAGGTTCTTGCTTTGTTAGAAGATGTAGTGTAGCTCCAAAACTGCTCACACTTGTACCTGAGTATTCACTGGAAGCTCAGCCTATCTGCACTTATGCACTTGTTTGTTGTTTTGGACAAAAGCATCTGTTAAATATGTAAATGTATAAAGTGAAACTGGCTTGCTAAGTCAGTGCCCTCTCAGAAGACAGTGCCCTAGGAAGTCGCCTAGCTTGCCTAACGCATTGACAGCCATTGGTCGGTGTTATTTTCGCCCGCTCATGCACATGTTAGCTCAGAGAAATTTAAGGGCCCTGTAGGACAGGCATGTGCTTGGGGGCTTTAAATGTTGAGGCATCTGCCCTCGATGGCCATGGTGCCCTTTTTTGACATGGTGTTTTTTTTTGGCTACCCATGGCCTTTATTAAGAAGAAATTTACCAATAAAGTAATACTTAAACTAGAATATTAAAATGGCCATCTTGCTGCTACCCATAAGCTGAAGGGTGAAGTTGTCAGTAGTCCGGCGTTTGTTACATCATCTGTTTGTGCCTCCCTTTCCCTCTTTGAAGGAAGAGCCCATTAGTCAATAGAAATGAAGTGGACCACCAACAGCTCACATATGCCCGTGAATTTGAAGCAGCAGCAGTCATATCTGCAGTTTAAATGAAAATCTGAACAGCCGCAATATCTGAAGTGAAACCAGTGAACTATTTGTGCACTTCGGAGACTGCTACTCCGTGAAGCTGAGAGATTCAAAGCAGTCGGGAAATCATGCAATAGCAGAGTAGCCAGCCAGCAATAGATTTTAGGATAGTTAGTTCTATGGTCGTTCTGCTAATTTGGACAGCACGAGTTTACTGATAAAATGCATTTTATAATGTTTTAATGTTCATATATTTTTGCATTTGAGGGAAATAAACTGAAGAAACCGAACACAAATAAGCATGTTGTATCATATGAAACAGCTTTTGCTTGTAAATGTAATAAAATTAGATTCTAATTCTAGTGTCTTTCATAACTGATTTTGCAATTTACAGTTTTAATTGTACGTCTCATTGTTTTGTATAATAGGTTTTTTATCAAGATATTAAATATTCATCATTCAATCTGCAGTACAAAGATTTATTATTATTATGTTATTATTTTTTTGTTTTGCCTATTTTAATAATAAATTACAGCTAAAACATTATTTTGTTTTGTATTTGTTTCATTATATATTAAATACAGCATTGATTCATAACCGAACAACCTTACAACAGTGCTTTCTGGTTTGCGTTCCTGCCTGCTTACAGCCCCAGCAGAAACTGAAAAGGAACAGCAATATCCAGGCACCCCAGCTAATCATGTCCTCGAACAGCCTGAGAGTAGTTTGCAACTCTGAGAGTAATCGTCAAATAATAATTCCAATAATACATTTTGGTAAATGCCAAACGATTCTAAGGTGCAATCATAAAGTATGACGTGGTTTGTTATAAGAATCCATTTTACATTCTCTTTGAATATCGGTTGCTATGGTTCAGCAGGCTATGCTGTAATTGGTATTCGAACATCTTGAGCTATGCTCCCCTTTTTAAATTTGAGCACCTGCCCCTCTAGTGGTCTCTGCACAGCCCTGCTGTGGGATTGGACCCCCCAACCCCCCGGTGGAGGTGGCAAACAATTTGAGATGCCCATTTGTCCAAAACAGAGTGTTTGAGTGATTAAATGCCACAGAAAAGACGTCATATGGCGCAACGCTCACAGAAATCAACCAAAGGCTCAATAAAATGGTTTGGTCTGGCACACTGGTACTTCTGGGTTGAATTTAAGTGCTCCGCCATTGTGTCCCTAAATAGAAAGGGTAGAAATGGGCCGGCTGAAGGGAGACGGAACCAGGGCCAAATGTATTACTTCACCAGACGGCCACTCGCCAACGGCATTAACTGAGAATTAGAGTCCCAACTGTGGAAGTTTAAGATTTGTGCTTGGAGCCAGAGGCTTTTCAGAGCACAGTTCATAGCATGGAAAGGCAGCCAGTGGAAAGTTTACCCCTACCAGCTGAAATGGAGGCATAAACCACAGAAGGTAGCTTGTTCTCGACTTCCCCGGGCCAATCTATATGTCAATTTGGGCCTTTTAAAAAACATATTAGCATAACTATCAGGGATGTGTACATGGGTGCGGTCATAGGGACACTAGCCCCAACTGATTGGTCCCCAGAGTGCCCTGTCGCTTGTCACTCACAGATTCAAAATATGTCATTGGCCAATACAGTTGGGCTCTCTATATGAATTATGGCTACTCTTATGCAACCCCCCCTTTAAAAAAAACCCTAGATTCACACCTGATAACAGTACATGCTATATACTAGGGCTGGGCAATTAATAAAAAAATATTCAATACCGACCCTCAGAACCTCTAATTGACATAACCCTGCCCATGTCAGTTGCTTTGTTTTCTTTTTTTAAATCTGCTAATATTTTAATAAAAAAAAACATTAATACTTTCCCCAGTGTGTTCATGTGCTGTCCTCTTAAAAACATATTACCGCACATGTTGTCACGTAACTACGCCCCTTCCAGTCTGCGACACGGAAGCAATATGGAAGAGAACTCAATCACCGAGCCAACTGATCAACTCCAGCAGCTTGTATCAAAGAAAAATGCCTTGTTTGTCGTTTAGACACATTGTGACTTTAGTGAAGATGACACTGATCAAAAAGAGGTAAAATGTAAACATTGCGAAAAAACTGTTTCAGCTACCAAAGGTGATACCAATCGGTTTCACACTAGCAATGTGTAAAATACAGTGGTTATACTGCTTATACTGATCAATACTGATCATTCCATCAAAAAGCTTGATACAGAATAATTCCCGTACAAATACTGTTTAAACAATTCGCTTGTAGTAATCAAGTAGTCTGATTAGAGTGTTCATTTCTGGTCTTTTTATACATACCAACATATGGGGAAAAATAAAACTACTGTAACTTTTTTTTTTTACTTTCCTATTTTGCCTTGCGGTAACGCGTCACATTCTGGCTAGGGCCTTTCAGACCTCGCGGCACAGCGCGTCGCGGTCAAAGTTGAATTTTGTACTGTACTGCATTATAGCTTATTTGAATTATACACAGTTCAGTAATTTAACTTGTGCAGTACTGTAATTTGAAAAGAGTTTGAAACAGCTGTACTGTATTTTGAAAGAGTCAATAAAACTCAATAAATAACGATGCTGTCCATTTTGTTAACTTATATTCATGTAATAAATGTACAAATGACAATTAGATGGTAATCTGCCTGAGATATAAAGAAAAAAATCGGTTATAACGATCACCTGCTTATAGCGATCAATTTCACACAGACAGGCATGATCACTATAAAGGGTTTGATCGCAAGAAATAGCAACTATTTTCTACCTTTTTTAGAGAATTTTAAAAATTTAAAGTAAAATTTGACTTTTTTCATAAGACGTTTACGTTTCAAAATATTTGTGCTTTGATTTTAGTTGTTTGAATTATTCAATGAATAACCATAAATGGTTCATCTATGTGTTTCCTTCAATGATTTTAAAATCTTAAAGATATACAGTCTTTCATTAGAAAAAATATCCCAGCTTTAATAGTTGAGCATATTTACAGTAAAACATTGTCAATGAAATATGAGGGCCAAAAAACAAACAAAAACAAAATAATTGTCCTTTGCATAACAAAGGAATGACCTAAGTTGTAGACGTAAAACAGTCAATGACCTTTCATCCCATTTTCATGAAGAGTGTGTTATAAAATACTACAAAGAAGCAACCAGTCAAGGAGGAACAATTCAACAAGGCCCATCAACCTAATTTGACAACATATCAACCTGACCAGGCCATGCTCTAATGAACACAAATAATAGTTGTCTTAGAAAATATTAAGCCAGCAATAAAATCACCCTATCAGTGAACAATTCACTTCAGTTTCTGCCATTGGAGAGAGATGGCTGGATTGCCCTGGTGGGAGAAAAGCTCATTTCATACAGAAACGGGAGCCTGGTTGCTGGAACCATTGCATCAAAAGCTCCACACATACCCAGACTCTAGAGGGAGGAACCATCAAGCAATTCAATGGGACAGAGGCAAAACAAATTGACCTTTGAAATCCCAAAATCGAAACATTTGTGTAAACATGTAATAAGAGAAATCTGGTCGTGTGGCTGGGGGTTTGAGGCCAGGTATCAATAAACAACATGTTTGGCTAATGTCCGATAAATCTGAACTAAATATCTTAGAGAAGACAGCCTATGACTTAAAATTTACAAAATTCCACAGAGGTACTTTTAATTTAAAACAGAGACTGTCAGCAACAATGTAACTGAAACTAAACACAAAGTGCGTGTGTGGATATCACAGCGATCCTACACTTGGTGGCAGTGAGTGACTCATTCCTCTCCAGACTCATCAAAGCAGGCCGCCACTTCTCTGTACACCAATCAACACCCAGAGCCTAATGGTCACTTATCAGAAGCCCCGCACTATGCCCTAGGTATTATGTGACTGATACAGAGGCGAGGTAGAGGGCATGGGAATGGGGGCGGGTAAATGGTCACCTGACATGGCAGATTGATCACCACACCCAGCTGAACACATTAAATTCCAACTTAGTTCACTTAATTTTAATTGTAAATTAGTAAAAATTAACTCATTACTCAAATTCAATCGATTAATTGATCTAACGGTTAAGATGAAACGGAAGCCTTGGAGGGCAGGAGAGAGAGAGAAACGTTTATGTAACAAACAGGAAAATGATGACGGAGAGTTTAATCAAAGCCGGGAACGGGGCCTCACCTGCAGAGGTCTGCTTGAACTTCTCACTCTTCTTCTTCCTCCACTTCCAGGGCTTGAAGAGCCGCCCCAGGGTGGCGAATTTGCTCCGTCTGCGGATGGGAGGAGTGTGGGTCCCGGGTACGAGGGATTCGGAGCGCATCGCCGCCAGTCTTTCCACTTCCTCAGCTGAAAAGGCAAGACAAGGCAAGTTTAATTTATGCAGCTAAATTCAGGCACAAGGCAATTCAAAGTGCTTTGCAGAGGGATTTGTTGGTGCCTGTCTGCCATCACTGCAGTAAACAACCAACAAGATTTAAAGAAGATGAATTTTAAACTGCAAAACTAAATTTAGGATATGTAGCAGTCATTAAAGCCCGCCTGGGCACTGCCTTTACAGTCAATAATTTTTCTGTTTTAAAAGAGACTGAGGGAATAAAGCGATTTGTTACCTTGAGGGGCAAAGTAGACCCCTATTCAATTTTACAATGGACATCCCCCATATACACTGTCCTCATCCAACAAACACCGTATCCACAAAAAACGTAGATGCTGATTTAAGCCTAAAACCGGATGGTCGCCTACCGCATGTCTAGGTAAAAAAGAAAAAAAATGAGATGACTACAGATCAATTTTCAGTAGAGTGATGACTTTGAAAGACATTCCTCCCAGTTTACACAATGCAGTTACACACCAGACAAGCAGTTTTCTATAGCTCTTAAAAGTAGTCCCGTTACTTGCGGTCTCCCTTATTATAATTTTTCATATTAAAAATTATGCAGACATACTCAGACACTTACTTTTAACTTTGCAGTGAGCTTCCGTGGCAAATACCCCTAAACGCCGTTGTTTTAACAGACTTGTTGGTCATGCTGCCCAAAAAAATGTCCACCAGTTTAAACATAAACACATGTGGGACTGCGTGACTGAAATTTTCCCTGAAGGAAACAAAAAGTCCACTGTTGCCCCACTCACCTCAACGTTTCAAGCGGAAAGGCTCATTAGTCTTATAGCCTACCCTAAGACGGTCAGATGGTGTAAATCATTTTGCAATTACTGTGCCAACACTGATGCAAACATAATTATATTTGCTACTTTTGCTCGATCACATAATCTTATTTAATTCCAAAAAACTGCAACGTGCACGTCCCATCTTCCGCTTTTCGAAAAATTATATAATTAATCTGCTCACGGGCTGCTGAACGGTTACGCATTATGCTTTATTTCAGATGCAATACTGGCTATCCGTTCAGGTTTAACACCATAAGACAGGGACCCAGCGCTGCCATACAGTAGCAGTCTATGGCCAAGCTTGATTAGTTATTTTGTAACACTCCAACGGAAATTTGTTGTTAGAATAAATCCAAATGATTCAACTCAAGTTAAAACGCGACAATGTCACTGCATACTAGAGATCCAGGAGGATTCGCGCGGTGTGAACCCGCATGTTTACGCCCTGCACGGACACCCACTGACCATAGCGGGACACATCGGTAATTAGCGGTCCGTTCCGCTCCGATTGCTCTCAGCTGAAAGCTCACCGTCCTGCGACTCAGTCCCGCGGCTGCAGTTGCCGCAAATGTGCTTGATCTCCTTTCCTATGTGGCAGTGGATGGTGAAGGGCATGTTGTTGTTATTGTGGTGCGGCTGCCGGCGGGCGGGCTGCTTGCTTCCCCCGAAAGGTTTCATCCCAGCTCGGCTGGAGGGTTTCTTCCCAGGCTTCTCATCCGCTGTCTCCGCGGCGATCCAATCGCCTAGCATCGCTGAAGACGGCACGTATATTCAGACTGACAGACGATCCGTGATCGCGTACTCAACATGCAGGAATGGGGCGGGGAATCACCAGTTGGTGAGGTCCTGATTGCCCGCATCACCCTGTATGAACCAATGGTCCGGGCTGGGTTACCAAAGGGCTGTAGATTTCCGCCGGCGCAAAATTACAAACACCTAGATTTACTTTCTCCTCCACACGTCCTTGTTACAGTTCGGCCTTTAGATATATGCACCGCTTATTGGCGTTTCATTCATGTTAACTCAGTGAGATAAACATTATGGACACAACTATATTTAGACCATAAAGAGGCGGAATCTTCAATTAAAGACGCCGCTGCGAGTCATTTATTGGAAATAATTTTGCTTCGTTGACCGGATAGAAGTGACAGACAGAAACTGTTGCAAGGATTTCTTCATAATAGGTTTAAACTGGGAGAGATGGGCCGGATTAAGCAAGTGTATACGGTGTTAAACCATATAATGTGCTTGATAGCCTAACTTATGTTATTGCTATTTTACGCTTAGCCCACACAATTTAAAGGCACGCGATGTACGCAGCATATATTTTAACATACATTTATACAGATGGATAGATTTACTGGCAATTTTCACAGCACACAAGAATGCTGAAAGTGGTCATTTACCCAGTGGTTCGTGAGACAGGTTTGTAACCTGCAACTGTGGTATCGTAAACGAGTTAATTATTCTATACATTTTGCATAACAGTACAGGGGCAACGCACAACCTGACTGGGAATCAAGCAAATCTCACACTACGGTTTTAGAGACGCCAGTTAGCGTAGCTTCACGTTTCTGCCCAGGCATGCACAGAAAGGCCAGGTAATGAATCCACAACGCTGGAGGTGTGATTCTGGCCTCTGAGTTCTCGGACCTTAACCTGAACTGATGCAGTAAAATGTATGAATAACAGGAAGGCATGAAACAGCACTTTGTTTTGTGTAAAATGTTCATCTGAGCAACTGAATGTAAATACACATAGATGATATAGCTCTCTACAAGCTTTTCTTTAACTTTCTAGAAATCCAGAAACCTTGACCCTCGGGGGAGGGGGGGTTACCTCAAATGAGCTCTCACATCAAAAATGCAGAAAGCTGTTTCATCTCAGAAGGTTTTTAAATAATTAAAAACTTTTGGCAAATGGTTTTAATGAGACGCTTTAGGGTTGGCTGATTTATGCCGCTATTTCAGCACTAATAACAGAGACACACCAAAATGTTGAATGTGTCTTCTTGACCAGATTCAGTCTGTGGGCTGTAAGTCTAATTTGGAGGTGGCCGATTTGTTCATTGTGTTACATTAGTTAATTCAACTCATCTTTATTAATTATTGCATGTCTGATGTACAAATGATCTTCCTCATTTGACCTGGACTCTATAATAATATAATATAATAAAAAATAAAAGGAAAATTGTATATTAAAATACATTAAACCAGGGCAGTGGCATGGTAGGGGAGTGGTTAGCACTGTCGCTTCACACCTCTGGACTGCAGGATTCGAGTTAGCACCCTGGATCTATGTGTATGGAGTTTGCATGCTCTCCCCATGTTGTCATGGGGTTTCCTCTGGGTTCTCTGGTCCCGCCCCAGTCCAAAAACATATTAAGGTTAATTGGAGCTGCCAAATTGTCCATATGTGTGAATGGTTTGTGCCCTGCGACGGTTTGGTGCCCGTCCTGGGTTATTCCCTGCCTTACACCCACAGCTTCCAGGATAGGCTCCAGATCCTCCGTGACCGTGCATAGGACAATGGGTACAGAAAATGGACAGTTAAAACAGAAGGAGCAATTTTGAAAAAGTAATCATACCAGGAATCATTAGTCATTTAGACTGGACATTTCGATTATTGTCACTTATTAAATACTATGATAAAAATTACGGCTGGAGAAATCAGCTGGGTATAAAGCATAGTGGAACAGTAAGTACACAAGTACACATCTGTCTCAATTAACAATTGGTGCGTTCTCTGTCCTCGTGGTCTTGGAAGGCAAGTTCACAAGACTGGTCTTACCAAGATCACAAATACGGTCTATGCGTTCTTGATATTGAGATTCACATCAAGATTAATCTGTATCAGAGTGATGGCAAGAGGAAAGTTTGGAGACGAAAAGGAACTGACCAAGATCCAAAGTATACCAGCTCATCTGTTAAACATGGTGGTGGGGGTGTTATGTCTTGGGCATATATGGCTGCCACAGGCACTGGCTCACTTATCCTCATTGATAATATAACTGCTGACGACAGTATCACAATGAATTCTGAGGTTTATAGAAACATCTTATCTGCTTGAGCTCCAGTAAATGCCTCCAAACTCATTGGGCGGCATTTCATCCTGCAACAAGATAATGATCATACTGCTGAGGCAACATGAGAGTTTCTCAAAGCTAAAAAACTGAAAATTCTTGAATGTTCAAGACAGTCACCTCATTTAAATCCAATTGAACATGTCTTCCATATGGCAAATAAACTTAAAGGGACATGCCCCCGGAACAAGCAGGAGCTGAAGATGGCAGTAGAGGCTTGGTAGAGCATCACCAAAGAAGATACTCAGCACCTGGTGATGTCTATGAATTACAGACTTCAAGCAGTCATTGCATGCAAGGGATATGCAACAAAGTACTAAACATGACTGCTGTAATATACCTACCATTGCTTTGTGCCTGAAATGAGGTGGACTATGTGTTGTAGTTTCAACATGGTGAAACCAAATTGTATGCAATTTTTTTATTAAAGTCTAGAATGTGTACTTTAATCATGTCTGAATTGTTTGATTTAAAATTTGAAACTGAGGAACAGTGGGGTAAATCAAGGAAAAATGTGTCCTTGTCCCAAAAATGAGGGAGGGAACTGTATGCCTATGTAACTATTGCAAAAAGAACATTATGTGTTATTTTAGCCACAATAGTGCAGGCCAGGTGGTCCCAGGAAGGCAGCCTCAGATTGAATAACCTCGCTGCTCTTGCTGTAGCTGCAGCAGAGGTGTCATTGATCATGTGGGGTGGCTTGTATCCGGCATCAGGCATCTTTACGCCCCTGTGTTTCCTTGTCAGCCTGGTGGTGGTTAAAAGCGCCGTTCCATTCAGCCAATTGAAATAATGAGACAGCCCCCTCATTCGTCTCGCTCCCCGAGGCTGAAGAATTAAACACATACATCCAGAATATGGATGACTCCATGGGAGAGGAATTGGGTTTTTGAAGCAAAAGGTCTGGAAGCAGCCTCTTCTGGCTCTCAGGCAGACCAGCTCCAAGCTCAGCTGAAGGTTAATCAAAGGGCCTGTCAGAGCAGATGTTGTGTGGAGGTTTGCAGTGCAAAGGCTGGCTCATGGTTTTTATGTGTAGTTTGAATTAAGGCTGCGAAGAGGTGTGGCCTGAGAAAGACTGATATTCTGTCCATGCAGCCCCTGCCTCATGCCCTGTGCCTTCTGGGATAGGCTCCAGGCTCACTGTGACCCTAGAGAATTTGATTGCTCAAAAATTTTGTTTTGATAGCATTATATTTGTGTAACAGTCACACTAGGACCATAGCACTTATACGAAGATCCATGCATCCATGCATCGTTCAACTGCTTATCCACTAGAGGATCACAAGTTTCCATCCGAGGAATGAAAATTCATTTTACAGGAATGCAAATTGCCCTGATACACGTTGTTCAGCAGGGGCTGCTGGGCCACGTTAAGAACCATGAGCTCTGCCCCGTCTGAGGCTCACCTCCTATGCATCAGTAGTGTGACCCAGGTCTCTCTCTTTTTGAAACTCTAAACTTTCTGAAACCGGTACATCAGTTTAGCCATTGGCTGTGAACTGTGACTTTCAGCTCACCTCAGCAACACGCCTTGGGTAAAGACAATCACCTTCTAGGTGACCCCTAACAAAATATCTTAAATATTAAATATGAGCCATGATCATCCCATTATATATTTATGCGCAATTTTGAAGTGGTTGGAATCTTACAAAGACCCCCTCAAGGACTGTGCACAGCACCCAATCAGCTGTTTTCCAAGGCATTTTACCTGCCTGCTGAACATAGTCATCAGTCCTTTCCTGCTGGGGGGACATCAGCAGGGGGGGGTCACTGAACATGGTGTTAAACACACAGGTGAGTCAGGTCTCCACTTCCCATTACACTGTCCCAATCACCCTCATGCAAACCGTCCAAAGCAGACAAATGGAGAATCTGCAAAAGTAGTAAAAAAATTCTAAATGTAAAAAATCTGTGGTTCCGGCCTGTGCGCTGTGATGTTCCCTGCTACTCAGTCACCTGTGTGTTTTACTGCTGTTTACTTTCTGTCCAGGTGGGACAGAGAATAGAGCCAGGAGACCCGAGGATGAGAGGAAGGGACAGGTTTAATGAAACAGTGAAGAGGGACCATCACAATATATGAAGGGAAAGTCACAGGAAAACTGAAAACATGGGATGCATGCTTAGGCTGAGAGAAGCAAACAATTAGTAATTAATGAAGCAATGCTTTATATACTGAAGTACAGGTACATCGAAATACTTCTTTTTGCATATCCCCTCTTGCTTTCCTTTGAAATATACACACATACCCACTGCCAAAACAAATTCCTAGTACTTGCAGTTGTAACTGGCTAATAAAGTGAACTCTGATTAAGGGCAAAGCTTGGGGTTTGAGCACATGATTAATCATTTATTGGTTGTCCTGCAGCACCATGAGACTATTCTGCCAAGAATGAGATTTGAAATGGTGACCACCTAATCACTAAGACAACGACCTAAACCACTGAGCCAGACATCACCCCCACGTTAAGCTCACATGATGAGAATTAATGGCCTTATCACCTGCCCTTAAGATGCCCCAGGACACCCTCCCCCCCATACATTTACACCTTTCATATCCCACAGAGGCTCACACTCTAACACCACTAACCATGACAGCATGATTCCGCCACATCAGTGGCGTGAATAATTTGTACTATTTTGTATAAATGGAAGCATTTCACTGTAAACAGAGAAAAGCTGAATGCCATTACCGGCTGGAAGGGGGAACTGTGCGTAAACAACCCTAAACACGCAAAGCACGACATCCAACATTACATGCTTTGTGTTATATTATTATTAAATGCACAATACCAAAAACGTGTAAGAACAATAAATGCAAAAACACCCTTTGCCACATTGAAAGAGGAAAAAATTATATTTTGCTGCAGTTGTAGACTTTGTTCTGAGTTCTAATGTGCCTCTCCTGTTTTCCAGATTCACGCACATTTTGAATGCGGCTGTAAATGTGGCCATGACCAGCATCCTGCGTGACGCTGAAACCTGCACAGTGGCAGAAATGAACATGAATTAGGGGGATTCATTTCAAGTAGCAGAAACAGTTCAAAA
The DNA here is from genome assembly GCA_011763525.2 of Mormyrus iriodes. NCBI lineage: Eukaryota > Metazoa > Chordata > Actinopteri > Osteoglossiformes > Mormyridae > Mormyrus > Mormyrus iriodes. The sequence goes on along the minus strand of JAAGVU020000001.1, from coordinate 20,677,772 downwards.
CACCTAAAACCATGTTCCAGCCACTATGCCCTGAAGTAATGGTGCCGTTTCAGTTGACGTCAGAGGCTACTCACACATCAAAACGTATTAAGTCCAGCATACCCCCTATTCCGCCATAAGATTCTCCGGTCCATCACCCTGCTCACTCACTCTCACATTTTCTGATCTCTCAGTGGACACTGGGTTTCATCAAGAAATAATAAATAAATTGAGGAGAATGAGTGCCATCTATCTATCTATCAACCACAGCTAGACTCTGACAAGCTCTACACACACACTGACCCAAACCCAAACACACACACAGACAGGGGACCACTCTTGACACCCTAACTGGCTCGCCAAACTCCCCCCATGAGGAGTTCATCCTTCCCCTGGGTTCACCGAGTACTAGATGCTAACACGCTATATTTTGAAACACTAGCACCGGTGCTGAGCCCCAGAGCACGAGGCCCACCATCTCACTCCAGCCCTCCAGGCACACGACACCTGGCTCCATGAGGACCACAGAACCACTTGGCTCATCCTTCCGCTCTCTTTCCATCCCTGCGTTGTCTCTCACTCCAATCCCCCAGCATCACAGCCCACACCTCTGTCTCTTTGCAGCACAGAAAACCCCTTCACCTCTCCATCTATCACGCCTTTTTGTACTCTCTGCTGTCACCTACATCTGTCTGTCTATGTGCGTTATTTTCCCCCACAGCCCTTTATGTACCACGTCTCTCTCTCACTTTCTGTCCTGTGTATCTCTGAAACTCCCCTGTTTCTCTGTCCCCCGTAATGCATGTCACTGCATGGCAAACAGGTGGCTCAGCCCTACGCAGCAGCCTATCTCTCCTCTCCTGCTCGTCCCATGCTCTGCAGGAATTCTTCTGTGGGGAGGATCCTGCAAGTGTCTGTGTGTGAGCGCCTGCGAGTGCATGTGTGTGTCAGTGCAGCCCCTGTTTTTGCTCGTCTTTATGCATGTGACATCCATCCATCTTCCATCCACTTATCCTCATCAGGCTATCCCAGGCAACACAGGGTACACCCTGGACAGGATGCTAGTCTATCACCAAGCACATATACACTACGGGTAATTTAGAGATGCCAATAAGCCACTGGAGGAGAAAGCTGGAGCACCAGGAGGAAACCTGTGTGACAAAGGGAGCACATGCAAACTACACACACACACACACACACACATACACACACACAGGAAGCACGATTTGAACCTGCAATTCCAGAGGACCGAAGCCAGGAGCACTGTAAGGGGGGGAAAGTTAGGATGATTACAAGGGCCTGTGAATGACAAGGACCTTAAAAACTTTGGAACATACTTGGATTTGTCTGAGTTAGGGGCCCATGCTTTCATGGAGGGTCCAAAAACTCTAGCAGCTCTCTGACTGGGACTAATTTTCAGCACGAAGTTTTATGCCAAAGACCAGCCCATTTTGTCTTTGTTCTGTGGGAACTTTGGTAAATGATACCACAGTTCAAGCCTTATTAACCAAATACATTTATTATTTATATGACATTATATGACATTTCAAGAACAAAATAAATAACAAGTAGTACATTGAACTGTTTAGGCAGTCTGACTATTTCAGCTTTGCCTGGTATCTTTCTACCATCCATCGTTTGAGGAACTTACAGTGATCAGCAATAGCAAGCGATTAGTTGCGGAACCCCCGTAAACCACGAACCGCACTCAAATGATCAGATGCACATGTGCCGCGTATTTGAATGTTTTTCTATGCAGAGAAATCTTGGTCTATTGTGTGTGTGAGAAAACTTGCTGGTTAGCATTCTAAAGCGTTGTAGAATTTTAAACATAAAACGATCTTGTTTCCAACCAGCTCAATTTTAAACCTGGCACAACAGCTAAGGGACCCACCAAGAATTCTCCCAAGACTCCCGATTGGCCACTCTGGGCCTGCCCCAACAGCACAGCCCTCTGAGCCACCATTTCACCTGGAACAGGTATCTGTAAGATCTTTAAGATCCTCTAAAGTCCATGTCATCTCCACTAAAAACAGAAGCAAAGCACAATCAGGACGTGCTGATTTCACAAATCCTCACCTTCATTCTCAGTGCAAAAAGCTGCAGCTCATTTGTAAAAAGGGTTCAGCCTAAGGAATATACTGTTTCTGTTTGATGTGCTTCTGTGGTGATGAGTATACTGGCTCCAGGGAATTAGTGGGCTGATTTCCTAAAGTGAAACTACATCAATGAATTGAAAAAATACCATTACAAAGGGTGGTTTGGGTTAGGCTGTGTCTTGTCTCCTGTAATCTCTTGGTGAAGGTGATCATGACAGAGCGTGGTTACTGTATGCTACATGAGGGAAACTTTTACATCTGTCTTTTGTGACCTTAGCTTAAGATTCTGACATCCAACATTCTATTATGGATTATGACCCACCCCAAAGGTTTTGCATGTAACACTCTGCACCATATTCAAGGGTCAATCAGGACTACCTCTGAGATTGTCGGAGCCCACAGTTTTTCCCCTGCCCCACTCTCAGTCACACATAAGTGGGCAACACGCCCGGTGCACAAGTTTTCATACTTTCCAGTTATTTTTATTTCCTCAAAATTTCAAACTCCTTCAGGCAACTGACACATCTGGACATAAGAGTTATGGGGGAAAATCTGTTTCTTTTCTTCTTTTAAGAGCCACATCTGCCTTTAATTGTAATATGTAAAGAACTGAATTTTCCTGTTTTCATCCAGCGTTTATTCAACTCCAGAATTAATCAAGAATCATAACTACCTATGTAGTAATGTTGGGATGTGATGTGAAAACCGCCAGAAATTAATAATGTAATTTTTTATTCTCGTTTTTCCTCTCCTTTATGCTATATCGGCATGGCGCATTACATCCGGGCGCTTTTCTCTGCTTAATTAATAGTGACGACAAGGAAATTTCCTCATCAAAAGTTGTCCGCTGATAACGCTGCCTTAAGGTACTCCAAAGTTAATACTAAAAATTATCTTCTTCTTCTTCTCCCCGGCCAGAAGGAAGATCGGTAATCTAGCTATTTGAAGCAGTAAATTGGCTTCAAACGTGAATTTCACGGGCCGTTTTTAATGCTCCTTGTGAACAAGCATCGATGAACCACGCCGCGGGAGATTTAATTGCTGGTCTTAAAATTAACCGCTCTTAGAGTTGCAGTTGGAATATGCAGGTAGTCAGCGGATACTAAAGTGCATTTATAAATAAGAACTCCCTGGTTTGAGATTTCTCAGCTGGTCCTCATCTTACTGCGTACCTCACTTCCCTCTAAATGTTCGAACGTAAACAATGGAAGCTTTATAAACGGCAGATAATTAATTTTTCAGAGTTTTCCAGCATGGTCCTGCACTTATTTTATAAGATCTCAATGTTTGGTCTGCTGTCTTATCCCCTACCCTCTCATCAGTAGTCTAATTAAATGTGATGCTCTGTAAACCACCTCCGGCCATGAAAACCCGGGATCTGGAGTGCAACGTCCCTCTCTGCCTGTGTCTTTCGCGGCGGGATGCAAACGCAGGGAGCCCCTTTGGCACGGAGAGAAGTAAACCCTTCCGCTTTTCACCGTTATTCCCCTGCAGTATCAAATATTGGCATTACCGAAGAGACGCGCCACTTCCCTGCAGTTTGGACCCGCATTGCGTTTTTAAGCGAGATAATGCTCTAGAGTTGCAATTAATCGACTTATAATTTAAGACTCCTGCGAACAAAATTGTAAAAAAAACTTTCATTTTACGAGACGAAACCTTCATTCAAACCACAGCATGCCCATATTATTGCATTAACGCGAGTTGATTTGCGGCAACCAAAAATTAATAAACTGTATACATGAATGGATAAACCAAACAGTTAACGACTCTAATTGTCATGGATTTCAGCATTGACATTGTGACAGTCATACGTCTTAGAAGATATTTTCTGTGTTGATTAAAATATAGATTATATTCAGCGTCAGTGGTAATTTACCTAAGCAGATTTTCCGCTTAAGGCAAAGCGACGTTACTTAGCTGCCATCTGCTGGTTATAATATTTTTTTCACGTCTTACAGACAAAACTCTGTGTAACGGGGGCATGGGGGGAGTATGTTGTCTCCCAAGGGTACGTGTGTATGGTTGTATGATTGGTAATTTGTTTTGATCAGTCCTATTGGCTGATCCCTGCCCTCTCTTGCAGATTAACGTTAGCTTTCCAGGTGGCGGGAATCACGCTAACGGTAGGTTATGTGTGCAATACGCGCCCATATAATTACAACTGAATATTGTTCATCAAGTTTTCTTGAACAGTTTTTTTCTTCAGTCATTTGTATTTTAGTTCATGGGAACTGCAGCTAATGTGGTTTCTTCCGTTATGCTAGTGCATGGAAATGTTATTTACCATTCCATGTCACAGACAACAACTTGTACATTAATACTTGACCCAAGTACCACTCTATATATTGTTACTTAGGCTAATTTAACAAACAGCTGGACCAGCTTCACGTTTTCCTAAGTTTGTGTGGAGCTTAGTCATCTACGCTACAATAGTGTCGTGAGCCGTTATGTCATCTCGTTCAGACTTTACTAATAACTGCACGCTGATTTCCAGCAGCATTGGCAGGAAAAATGCGGGACACGGTTATCTGAGTAACTGTCGCGATTGCGGAGAAGAATATTTTGATCGTGGGCGTCGTTAGGCCCGTCACTTATAGCCCCAAGTACTTTCACCCTCGCCCTGAGTGTTTTATGCCAAACTTCCTTCAAAAAAGGCCCAGGTAAACTTGACTTAGCCTCTGATCTTTTCAATAGCTAGAAACTCCCGTGGTTTTGAGTGTCTGTTAGTTAGTAATGATTTGAGTGCTGTTATTTTAAGTTACTTTAAGACCTTAGGGACCTCTTAAAATATTCTCATAGCATAGCCAGCCCAATTCAATATTAGGGATATGCATTAGTAATAACCTATGAGCATCCAGCAGTCAGTCTCATTCTTCATCAGCACCAGTCACATTTTACTGCTGTGATAAATATGAAGTTGTGGGCTAAGCCAAGGATAAATGGTCCCGTTGGAGATGACACAGTGAGTTGATTAATGAACCATAGCTATGGACCGTCCAGACAGGACACCACAGGCTTAAAGTAGTGAAACCCCTGTACACGCTGGCTCTATACAGTTCACCAATCACATATAGACTTAATTCTCTGAGGAGCTCCAGGTTAAGTACTTTGATGAAGCCATAAATGCCAGACACCCTCCCCCCCCCAATCATGAGTCCATTAGTCATGCTGCATGACATTGTAGTCACTGCTGTCCCATTTTCCCACAACCATGTCCTGTGCCCTCAGTTATCATCAGGAAGACAGTGAGAAAATTCAGCCCCCTAGGGTGCCTTTGCTTGGTCCACAAACCATCTATAAACTTATAGACTAAATATAAACCAAGATGGTTTTCCAGTGGGACTATCACTGAGGAGCCTGAGCAGGATTCTCATTAGAAGTATTTCACCATTCAAAAGCCTGATGTAGCGGTGGCATGGTGCTCTTGCACTCTTGCTCTATGTGACTGTGCGTGGAATCTTTGTTTTTTTCTCCATGTTGCTCCAGGTATTCTGCTTTTGTCCCACAGTCCAAAAACAACCTGTTAGGCTAATTGTCTATAAATCATCCTTAGCATCTGTGTGACCATGTGCCATGCAATGAACTGGCATTCTCTCCAGGGTGTGCCCTGAGTTGTGCCCTGTGCTTCCTGAGATTGTCCCTGAGACCCAGTCTAGGATAAGCAATTGGAAGATGGATTGTTGAATAGCTTGATGGGATTTTCACACTTGTAATTTGAATTTGTAATTAAACAGCCAATGCTAAACATCCATCCATTACCCAGAACCGCTTATTCCATTTCGGGTCGCGGGGGGTCCGGAGCCTATCCCGGAGGCTGCGGGCGCAAGGCAGGGAA
>JAAGVU020000001.1:20650197-20670126 GCA_011763525.2 Mormyrus iriodes | reverse complement strand
ATTGAATGTTCACAAGAGTCCCTTCCTCTTCGAAACCGCCCCTAAGCTTTGAAACCCCAAGCCTACCTAGGAATCTCTCGAGACTTTCTCTCATAGGCCGTGAGAAGAGCCTCGTACGTAACCGCTACGGTACCTGGTGAAGTGTGTTCGCTGGACGATCACCCTATCCCAGTTACCGGGCGATTACTGAATTAATAAATTCCGTTTTAATTTTCTATTTGCATCTTCATTGGAGATTCCATCACGTTGGTTGGGGCAGAACTAAACCGTTCACGTAAGATAATTAACAAATAATAACAATTAATTAATAATCAAATATTAATTAATTTACCTATACATTGGTGGAGATATACATTTATTTTGAGCTAATAAATTCCTACATAAACATAACACGGTCTATCACTACACCCTAGTTCGACAAGGCATTGCGACAAGTGAATGTGCTGCTGGGAGAGTATGAATGCCTTTTGAGTTTTTAAACTGGTTTGTTGAGGGAAAATAAAGATCCAGGCCAAGGGATTATTTCGTTTATAGATTATAGGTTATAGATACTTAAGATACATTTAGGTGCAAAATGGCTCAGCTATGATGCAACATAGTGATCACTTTACATTATGGATGTCCAACTATAGTGAGCTAGGTGGAGTGCTATGATTGAAACAAGGCACGTTTCGGAATTTACGGAATTTACGGATAAAGAGGAATGGTCAAACTAGACACAGAATCTTTTGATCCATAGTCAGACACGTTATTTATTGCACCGCTAGCTAAAAAGCTCTGTGTTGACTTTGGGCACGCATAATTGACACAAAGTTACCCGCTTTTTAATGGGACTAGTCTTTACTCCCAAGCAGTACCTGTTCCAGAGATGCACTCGGCAGGCTCACATTACTAACTCTTTTGTAGAAACCTACAAAACTGCTTTTGTTTTTACAAATGAACACACTCTAAGAGATATATGAAAATGGAGAGGGAGAAGTTTAAATTTACCCACTTAAAGACTATAATTCTCTCAAAATCATTACAATGCACATTCTACACTAATAATAAAACATTAAGACTGCAATAAAGTGAAGGATAGCTGTTACCTTGGTGCCAGCATCTCAGAAGTCTTAAGAGACGGAGGTACCTGTCAATCGTAAGATTCTGGACTAGGGTCATTTTAACAAAAATGGACACATCTGGGTTTGTGGGGACTTGCATGTACCTGGTGGAGGGAGCTGCTACTGAAAGATACTACTGTGTACCTTTATGCAGTATTTATTTTTACATTTATAGCCTTTGGCTCATTGACACTAATGCTGACATCTGGGGTGGGGGTAGTGATGTGTAGTTTTGGTCACTGAATGTCTGTGGTTCAAAATAGACATGTTAATGTCCCTTAAGAGATGAGTGAAGTCTCAGCAACTTGTGTCATTCATAGGAGGTCTGGATTCAGACGAACAGTAAGTTGTTGGGTCCAGTCCCAGGAAGGACAGATTCTTAGTTGTTTCTTTCAACATTTAACAATAATTTGCACCTGACATGAGTGCTGATTTGTAGAATAAGACTAGTTGACTAAGGCAGGAAGTAGAGTGGACCACAAGATTTCCGATTACTTTCTGCATTTTACAGATGAATACACTCTAAGAGCAGTTGACAGAAAAAACAGATTACATGACCAGCAGGTGTGAGAATGGTGGAAGGGGGGATTTCCACTTACACATGAAACTGGCAGCTGTGCAACCCTGGCCGCTCTGACCAAAGAATAGGATGGTGAAGATGCCCCTTGGTTCCCTGAGCTATGAAGTTTATCACCTACCAATGAGCATTTTGGGCTTGAACTCAGACAGGACGGCAAACCCATGGCGGGGTGCTGATAGGTACAGACACGACATTTAAGCCTTTGGGGAAATCAGCTCCATGTACATTAATGGGGAATCTAGTCATGGCAGAGGGGGTGAGCAGTGTGAAGCAGAAATGGATGGGGAGCAAGTCCTCCACTGTGCACACACCCACACACACATTACTGCCAATTTAAGGCCAACAAAACAGCAGAACAGGTTTTCTATTCACCTGGAGAAAATGTATACAACCTTGGGAAGGGGGATTCGGACAAACATAATAATGTCAGTAGTTTGTATTTGCCATTGCACCAGCAAAAGTACAAAGGAATTTTAAAATTTTCTAACTTGCACATTTAAGCTGGGGGGGGGTTAAAATGCCTCTGTTCAAACATGTCCTCCCACACCCCCCCAAACACACAGCTCTGATCACTCCCTGATCACTGATTTACTGGGAGATCATATTGAGCTTGATGTTCTCCTCTTTTCCTTCATGTCTTCTATTTATCTCGTTCTATCAACTTTAAAATTCAGTTCGAGATCGAAATGGCTCATTGCTGAAAACGCAATTCTGTGCCGCTCGCTGCACTGGGCTGAATGATGAAATTGTTTTCCATAAATAATGCTCAGAAAGGCCAATAACACCTGAACATGGCTTCCTGTGTTCCCATCGCTCTGGGAGACAAATGTTGATTCCACTCCCTGTAAATAGATGCACGACGGTATCTGTTCCACGAATTCTTCTTCTATTCTTATAACAAGCCAGGTACATTGGAAGAGTGTGTCTGAGGATTTAAACACCCAGAAGAGTCATTAGCCTGAAAAACCTTTCCAAGATGCTCATGTTACACATAATGCCATTCCATTAGCCAAATCGAACAAAGGGAATTTCCGTAATTCATGCAAATGATGCCCAGAGAACTCATCACATTAAGAGTGGTCCTCATCTGTCCACTCAAATGACCCTCCAATTTTGTCAGGAGCTCCGTCTAGTCAGCATGCAGAATTAATTGTTTTTAGGCAGGTTCAAGTAGGGGAGATAAGAACTAGTAAGCAGAGACAGGAGGCTTTGAAATCCATGCTGGTTCGCCAGTTCAAATTTGATTATATCAGTCAGCATCAGTTGGTGAGTGTTGACCCTGTCCAACCTGGGTAGCTAACTGCACACTGTGCGAAGACCTACAAGGAATCCACCAGTAGGGATCGATCAGCATTATGCCAGCGGACAATAGCAAAGATTCCTCCTGGTTGACCTGGAGACCACCCATTAGGAATGCTAATGGGATGTGCCCAACAGCCACTAATCACCCCAACGAGGAGGTGGAGTTGTCTCAAGAAGGTCAGAGAGAAGGTCCAGGGGAAGCAAGCCGCTTGTGCTTCTGACCCACTGTGACTGAGCAGCCTAGCAGACAACCACCCTGAGGGAACCACTGCCTCCTGGTCCACTCATCCACCAGCTTGGAGCAATAACTGCCTTCCCTCTAAATTTGTGAGCAAAGCCCCTTTGTCTCCCCTCCCTTGTGCTGTTAAACAAACCTCGTCCCTCCAGGGGAATTTTTTGTGCTGCCACATCTCCCAAGCCTCTACAACACATAATCTGCACACTAGAGGCAGTCTGTTAGAGTCGATATCCAGCAATTACTCCCAATAAACTGTGCGGTACTAATGACGGGTTATTTGACTCCTGCTGTTACCAGGAAGGAAACGACTAATTATCCCTGGCTTGGAATGTCCCCAAGGTGGACTGGAACATTGCACTCTGAGACTGAAAGTTTATGGCATCAGAGGACCGAGTAATGAATCAGAGTTTGGTCTCTGTGTTGTATTAACTGCATTATGCTAGGCTGGGCTTGATCGGAGCTAGAGAACTTTAATGGGTTTCCATGAATACAGTCACTTCCATGAACAAAAAGAAAAGCTGTTATTAAATGAATACATTAATGCCATTTTCAGTCATTTTAATGTAAAATGCAGAGCTGTAATAATTATAAGTTAAAAATCATGTTTTAAAATATATATTAGCATGCACTGTTAAAAGAAGAATAAAAGGCATTATTGTATGTGTCTGACAATTAAGCTGTAGAGTGTATTTGGACATGAAGAGATTTAGCTTTTAATTTGAGTCGTACCCCATCCTGGATATGCTCAACTATGCTCCAGGCACCGCTCGCAAGGTGGTGGGTGGCCTGGTGCTAGGAGCTTACATTCCGGGGGGATCGGCTGTTGAGCCCTAGAGCAAGATACTCATCCTGAAAGTCTCTGGTAGAACAGTTACTGAAGAAATGTTAAGATTCTGAGACATGTTCATCAGAGAAGAGTCATGTAGGGGTGGTGTTGGTGTTCAGACTATATCCAGTGGGTCACGATCTGTGAGCTAAGAGAGAAAAATGTTCCCCCTTGGAGTCTGACAATCTGAAACTGTCATTCGTACTATCATATAAATAGATAATCTGTAGATAATCTTGTATCTAAATAGCTTTAGGTGAATTATATAGCTGAGGGTAAAATAGCAGTGTAACCCCCTCCCCCTTACCTCTTGTCTTGGAGGTTGAACTAGTCACATACCCAGAAGCTACTCCAAATGCCAGTAACTGGGGTGAAGAAAACCGAAATTGGATCAATATTTTGCCTGCATTGAAAGCAGAGACCCCTGCATTATATACTACCAGAATGCTGGTGTGTTCCCATCTCCAGTATTCAGCTTTTCAACTGCATCGTAGCTGGCCTCGTTGTCATTCCCATGACTCACCAGCCCGCTTGAAAGGAGATTCAGCCTTTTATTTACGCTTCATTCATGCGCCAAGAAAAATATTGCTGCTAAACAGTGGATTAGTGTGCAGGATGGTGATCTGGGCACCTGGCCTGCAGGTTTTATTCCCAGCCCTGATTCTGTGTGTGATTACTTCATGTTCTCCTTGTGTCACCACAATCTGTCACTTCCATCAGCCTGGCTTAAAGTTAGTGTCATCAAGAAACATAAGTGAATAATTGTATTCAGCTGTGGATCAGTGACTATGAACCGCATAATAGTTGTAATCAATGATTCCTTTAGCATGGATGATGTGATTATACTCAGCTGTAATGCTGGGAGTATGCATCATGTAAGAGCAATGGACTGTGATGCTTTGAGCTTTGGTAACTTAATTATCATTGGCTCTTATAGCCCAAGAATGGATGATGTAATAATAGTATTGATGCTCCCTTACCTCTGTCTCTCCACCAGTGACCATCCAATGCTAATATTTTATGAGACTAGGAGCCCTGGACGCTGGGGTCAAATACCCCATTTTTCATTCAAGCTTAAAAACATCTAGCAGAAACTAACCAGTAATGTCAATCTATAAATCTGTGACTGGTGAGGCTGGCTCAGAAAAAGGGTCTTTCCAGCTTTACCAAATCATGCCACATATTAGCAGCATGTTGCACATTTAAATCATACAATTAAATATAAATAAGGGTTAGAATAAAAGTGATGTGGATATGTGTGCTGTAGTAACTGACATGCCTTGCAACACACAACTGAAAGGCTCACACACAAACCCAAAAAGCCTCTGTCACCTTACCTGGGAAACTTTGAGTCCAGGCAAAGACTTTCAGCAAAGTAAATCTATTGGGAGACAGAGGCACGTGGATAAACGCTGATGATCTACAGCCTCCCAACCAAGCAGATGCAGCCTGCCTGTGATTTAGGCGGTTACCAATGAATGCCGCGATGGTTCTGTTAGTAGGATGGGTGAGTCAACTGTTCCCCGATCCTGACAATGAGATCCTGCCCCTAATTTGCATGGAAAACAATAAAGCCTGCCCATGATTTAATCAAGAAACCAGTTAGGAAACTCTACCTGCAGATTACATGTGGTCTTCAACATTCATGCGCTTATCTTCAGCTTTTCTACGGCCTGTAGGGTGATTTTTTTTAAATGTAAATCTTGTCGCAGTGAGTATTGGACAAGGTAACCAATAAGAGTGACATGAGCTCTTGGAAGTACTTCCCATGCAGTCTACAGTTCCTAGTAGCTACTGATTCCATGCACAAAGGATGGAAGGCAATTGGAAGCCCACTGAGTGCCACATACACATGTGGGCATTATGAAGGGTTCACTACTTCTGATTCTTTGACATCCAGTCATCTTCCTGATTTGTTTGTTTGCATCCAGTACAAACATAGTTCCCATGGTGTTTTGACTGGAACTGCTACAAGCCTCCCTGCCAGGGCAGGAATATCATGAGCCATCAATTAAACATTCATCTCCAAGCAGAACAGTGCATGATGATGACAGACTCTTTTTAGAATAATATAAAAATTTAAAAATACTTATTTTGACATGTAACGATTCCCTACAGGCTGGTCACAGCAGTGCATATCAATAGTGCCATGAAGATAACTGGAAATTTTTAAAGCCTAATAACAGGAAGTCATGGTGATCTCTGTTCTGGGACATCAGGGCATGTCATGTCTGTCTCCAGCATTCATTTTGAGCTAAGGGGCATGGCATAGACTGCCAAGCGAAGAATACAATTAGTATTTGTAACTAGTCTTCATTTGTAGCTTAGATAATAATTAATGGAGGCTGGGTAGCTTGACCAGGAGCAACGTGGGCTATCAAAAAAAAAAGTAGTACTCGGTCCGTCCAAGAGTTACCGCCTCCAGAGAATCAGTAATGACAGCTGTGAGATCAGATCAAGCTGCCTCATATCAGATTGATGCCTGCCACACATATCTTGCCTTGATCAATTCCACGCTGTAGCTGGCGACGATCCTACCAGGAGAGCTGTCGCTTGAGATTATATGGGGAGCCTCACACATCACCCATACTGCCACCGATACTGAAAGCGTAAGTGAAAGAGTCGGGCTCTGTATTCTGGCACATTCTTCCATGCTTGCCAACCCTTTATTACCCATAATACCTCCCACTTCAAGCGTTTCTTAATATGAAAGCTTTTTCTGTTGCATGCTAAAGACAGCTGAAGAGCTGGAATGCCATATACAGTGATTCCTCGCTATATTGCGCTTCGACATTCGCAGCTTCACTGTATCACGGATTTTATATGCAAGCATATCTAAATATATATCACAGATTTTTTGTTGGTTCGCGGATTTCTGCGGACGATGTGTCTTTTCATTTCTGGTACAAGCTTCCTCAGTTGGTTCGCCCTGTTTATTTCATACACGGGACGCTATTGGCGGGTGGCTGCCAAATTGGCCAAAATCAGCTGAGAATGTAAACATTACCAGAATACAAATGGCGCATGACTGCAGTGTTTGTATTTTAGAAATATTATACTATTAAAGGAATAATCATATTATATCTAATATAACTGGGTAAGTAAAATGAGTGCATTACTGTATATTATAGTAAATATAAAATTATTTTTGCTAAAATATGTATTATTGCAATGTGTTTACAACTACGTTTTACGTATTAACACTAGAACTACTGATCTTTTTATTTTCTGGTGAAAAATACCTAGAACTCCTAAGCCTGAGCAGGCCCATTGTCCTCCTGCTTTTGTTGTGCAAACACACCTATTACCTGTGAACCCTGGCACATTTGCATTACTGCAGGTAATTGGTGTGTTTGCACAACAAAAGCAGGAGGACAATGGGGCTGAAGGCCTGCGCAAATTTGCGCATGCTTAGTAGTTCTAGGGAGTTCTAGGAAATTTACACAAATTTGCGCAGGATAGTAGTTCTCCAAACAACCAAGGAAATGTCACCCTCCACTTGGAGGGAAAATCCTGAAAGGGAGCTTTTGCATACAGGGAGGGGGGAAAGATCATGGGTGGAGCTCAGGCTGACCCCTGCCTCATAGATCAAGGTAGTATGAGGCATGTCAGAGAGGATAAAACACAATCTGAATGAGATACTGGGAATTACTACATTGGTTATAAAACCAGTTCTCTGTCTCACAACCGGAAAACCAACCCACACAGCCATACTTTAAACATGCCGGAAAAACCCACTCCCTTCTCCCTGGCAATTGAGTCTTTTTCAGAACGGCAGAAAGAGGTTTTTACTTTATGTTAGCAGAGATGCAGAGTGTGAGTCACTGGGGTTCAGAGCATGAAGCTTATTGTCTCCATCCACCAACGCATTTAATAAGATGAGGAAATTTCCCTGGCCTCCTTCCAAGCTGCTGTATTGCAGTGACACCAGCATTTGTTCAGGTTTAATCTAGACAGAGAGCTGCATTTCAGGCCCAAGCAGGGTTTCTGGAAGGAGGTTATGCAAACAAAGTGTCATAAAGTTTATTTTGGGTCTTGACAGACACCACAAAAAAGTGCACTAGAACTTTGATAGTGGGCAAAGAGGAAAGCTGGTTCCTTGCACAATATTCCCCAAGAACAACGTAGAAGATGTTCTATATCTCGTGGAGTAGTGGAATCGAGAAGAATCCATGAATTTGTTTGTTTCTTTTTTGCTCAAGACTTTATATTCTTAAATGTTTTGTTGTACAATGTCTCTTGTTCAAGGATATTTATTTGTGTAGAAGGGGAGCAGTGTGTGCCTAGATATCTTCACCGTTAAAAAAAAAAAAAACCTATTCAAGAATCATAGAACGTCTGCACTGTAAACGCTACGAGGACAGGGGCAGAAGTCCCAGCAGGGGCTCGTCTTCCAGGTTAAACTTGAAAAGCAACCATGAGTGACACACAGCCTGAGCCCGACATACGCCAGGAGTTTCCATGAGACGCTCCTATTCTGGGGAGTACATACACATTTATGGCCAGGCATTACCGTAGTGACATTGTTGTATAAGGGGTGCCCAAGGCTTTGGCTTCCAGTCGTTTTGTGGCATGTCATACCAAAAAATTTGTGTTACTGAATGCAGACAAATTCTCCCCCACACACCATTTGCCACAGGTTCCCCACTGTCCTGGTAGGCGATGGCTTATGGGCACTTTCCATGATGGCCTGCATTACTGATGTCACAGCGCTGGGGGTCAGCAATACAGCTACCAGTGACCTAGATCATGAGTGACCATCAGAAATAATGTATACAGGCTGGTTGTGTTTACATGTGGTGAATCATGCAACAAATGTAACAAACAGATTTAATGAGCTGTTTTAATTAGATTTAATCAAACTGCATTCAGCTAGTAAGGAAATAATTGTATATAGGTATCAGTCACTGTTTCACAGTTTAATAATTTGTTGACTTGTAGGAGTGGCAACCATTTTTGTAGGATTCATTTTTCACTTAACAAGGCAGAAGAGATGTTTCTCATGGTCACCTATTTCTGGGATATGTAGAGAAGAAGAAACTGGCTATTGCCTTCTGAGAATTTAGTCTTTCTTTCAGCATTTAACATATATATGGAATTTGTGAATAATTTTCTATTTCCAATTTAAACATGACTAACTTTCAGAGACACAACAGCATATTGATGGTACTTATGCCTGAATAACAAAGGGGAATGTGGATTCCCTGAGGGAATTTTCTGGAAATGGAAACACAAGTTCCCCTTGACTCCCAGCAGTGAACTGTCACATCAGTCAGAAAAGCGGCAGAATTTATAGTGACACCAACACTTGGCGATCTATGCTGTGAGACTGGTACATAAAACGCTTTGCCACAATCAATTTCGGGTTCTACTCCCAGGACGACAGGCCATGTTCACAAAGTTGGTTTTGTGACAGTGCTTGAGCTGTTTTAGTTGATAAGCAACAGTGGGCACCTTTAGGGGCAAAATTGCAATGACTGGGTCAGTAAGAGGGCTCAACTGGATATTTTCATGCTGGTTCTTTAACTGCTGCATTTGTTGCTAAGCAACGCTGTTCACTTTTAAAGATAACCTTGTGCCCAGAGCATCAATAGAGATACTCAACTTGCACCACCAGAGGCTTCAAAGCCAGGCAGACATGGAAGGCCCCAAGGACAAAATGGACCGGTGCCAGCTCTCCTGTCAGCCTGGACCAAAATGAAGCAGCCAATTCCTGAGGATTTGGACACCGTGCAGGACTCTGGAAGAATTTTATCACATTGTATCTCACAGGAGCCGGGAAAAAGAATTTTAGCACCAATTAAATGGGTCTGGTTTTTTCTGAGCCAAAACTCAGTGAGGATTCAGGCTAAGGACACGCAAGAAAACCTGCTGATAATCGAATTAAGGGATAATTAACTTAGCCGTGCAAAACAGGTCGACGCGAATGGCTCACCAGTCAAATTAAATTTCAGATTTTTCTGTTGCTTGATGTCATCATATGACTGGACATGGAAGTTATTTTACCAGAGATTCTCAGGATGCATCCGCTTGACCTACAGGAGCATGGCAAGGTGCAGGTTCAGTGTAAGCAAACTGACCATATTTATATTTGAAGCTACAACTGAGGGTTGGTGGGTGGTACAGTGTCAGAAGCCTGCTTTTGGTATTATATCCTGAGAAAGGTATACACAGCAGACACAGAAAAATATTTGCTCAGCTCTGAGTCAATGGTTTGTCAGTCTTTGACAGGATGACCTTGTTTATCTTGCTGGTGGGTTGCAGTAAATTATAGATTTACACCATGAACTCCAGATTGAATATTATATCTGAATATATGAAAACATATGAACATTCAGGTGTTGGTGCACGTTGTGACATTTGTGAAGCTAAGTTAGGCATTGCAACAATCTAGGAGGCAATCAGGCTACAGGAAGAGTTAGTATGCAATACATTGGGGCTCTCAGCGTGTGCTGTAAACCAGAGAATACAGGATTAAATCTGAAAATGGGCTTCTATTTACTCTCTGGAGGGAAAGTCAGTGGTACAAGTGGAGTGATAGCAGGGACGTGCTGTATTTTTCAGAGCAGTAGGACACCAAGCCCCAGGAGAATGAAGAACTTAAAAGCACAATCTACAGGCTGGGGTGGCCCTGACTGGCAGGAGAGATTTTGTGCCCCAAGGATTTTGTGCCTCTGGAGAACTATGAAGAGAGAGAGGTAAAGAGCATGCGCTGATTACAGCACGTTGCTGCACCCACCACATAACAAACCACCTCAGGGATGAGAACCTGAGCGTAGCCATGTGGTGGGTGATGCCTCAGCACCACATTAGTCCAAATAGACCAGCGTGAGTTTTTTCCGGTGGCTGGATGTCAGTCCTGCCACCAACCCCCAGATTTTCCTGTAGGTTGGAGGGCCTCCTTGCAGGGAACTATGAAGAACTATGAAAGATTTTTGCAAAGCATCTGAAAAGCTTGTTAGAAGAGAATGTGCACGAAAATAGGGAAACAGCTGAAAGGACTTTGGATAGCACTAAACAAAACCCTCTTTGTGAAGGAACGCTTAGCATAACAATTAAGTAGCTGTAACGTTTTCACCCAACGTGGGTGTTGAAATGCTGCTATTTTAAACAGAGGACCACAGGGAAAAAACCCATATGCATTTCCTGAGCGGTGAGCATCATTATGGCATGCACTGCTCGGGTAAAACTCCCTGTGACTCAGTCATGACTTCAAACTCATTAGTCATGGCTTTCGCTGTACTTGTCAATGAAATTATGTCATTAAATATGCATTAAAATGCATATACTGCTGCAGGAGTGCGGATCGGTTCGGTAAACAGATCAGCGTTTTTAATCAGACCGATCGTGTACAAGCCGGACTCTGAGGCGCAATGGCTGTTTCAGAACCACACTACTGTGGACAGCTCCGTTAGTTTGGCAGTCCAGTCAAATCTCTTTCACCTTAAACTACCTAATCCACATTTCATGCACGTAGCCAGCCTTTGGGAAGTGTGCTCGCTTCTGTATTGTCATTACTTCATTATAAAAAATTTGCATAAGAGAACCCTATAGGTGCAATGAGACCAAATGAAATGAAATTAAATATTAACAAAGAAGATAAAAGAAATTTAAAAGTCCAGGGTCATTGATATTGTCGCTAAATTATGCCACGTCACCATGGTAACAAGGGATGCAGTAACTTGCTCTGCAGTTTGTGAAGAGCGTTGTAATAGACTTTAATGTAATTGTCGTTTAACGACTGCGGGAAGTAACAGGCGTGCTTCTGTATTTGGACTATATTGTGCAAGACGGAAGAAAAACATTCACGTTTTTAATATGATTTCACAAACCGAGCCACTCTATCCCAGTGAGAGGTATATCCTGCAGGTGACTACCGTGCTACCCTCTGCATATTTGATTGTGAATAAGAAATGCCGACATGACGCTGTCTAGTTTTCCTGGGACAAAATGTTACGCCTTGTCGGTGCAAATGTCATTACCTGATTTGAAAAATAAATTAATTAAAAAAATAAGGAGAGGCTTGGTGCCTGCTCTCCCAGCTTGCATGGCACCAAAACCACGAGCGCTGTTGTGCGAATTACTGGAAAATCGGCGCAACACTGGCAACCTGATAAACACACGCAAAACATGTTTTGGCGACTAGTCTCCCGAAAAGCAGCTGACCAAAGTATTGCTGGCTAGTGAACCATTCACCCCAATAGCGGATCCGTACAGAAGAGACATACGGTCATACGCAGCAAAAGACATGAATCTCTATGTCTCCAAATTCCAAGCAACCGGATTTCGCACTCATATCAATATTTAAATAAATTCTCTACAAGCAGCGTCCAAAAGCCGAGTGTTTTAAAATAATCACATGATATAAAATGATGCAGTGTAAACAGATTGTAGCTGCTTCTACATATTTTGGTCATCCCCGTGGCGTGATCAGCACGTGTGCTCGTACCTGTCTCCAGGCTGAAGGAGATCCTAGCCTCGGCGAGGTACGGGGTATCGCTCTTGGACCGGACTCTTCTGATGGGCCGGCGGTCGATCTCCTCCTCCGAAGCGGCCGCCATTAATTACAGGCACCTCTGTCTGAATGAGGGAGGGCAAAGAGCCGCCAGTGGATCTCAGGGAAACGTTTGGAGAGGGAGAAAGACTGGAGCGGGGAGGTAGGAAAAGGGAGACGTGGCAACAAACAACCAAAGGACTGCAGAAGGGAAGGCAGTGAAAGATAAGCAGATCCCGCCCCTTTGATTCACTAGAGTGAGGTAGACCATTTACTCCGAACAATAAGGACTGCTGGGTGAGCTGGGGGTGTCAAAAAACAGCATAAACAACATTTCAAATTAAAAATACCAATGCATTTATTGTACTCTAAACGGCATCTTGGCACGTGTAAATGATATGGGGTTGGCTTACATTTACGAAACAGTAAAATCACATTTAAATAATTTCTTCTTCTGTCACTGGATGTATATTTCAAATGTGTCTTGTTACGTTCAAAAACAGCCGTCATCAAGATGCCGAATAAAGAGTCTTGTGTATCTACCTGACATGGTGACATGGGAAAATATTAAGTAGGCTTAATTATTACAAAAATGTGATCGACTGTTACACATTGTCAGGAGTTATTAGTTTCACTATTTTAGCAAAACAGGTCGTGTGTATATATTAGGACATTTCATGTGTCAAATTTAAATACACACAAATCACTCCAGATATATTCCACTGAAAACTCTACTAGACAAAGTACATTATGATAATATATTTTATGAATAATGAAATAGTGTATAAAAAAAGCAGCAAGATTGTCGGTGGGGAGGTGATAAGTTCGAGTATAACGCTGGTTGGCAGTACGCTTATTTTTTTCTAAGGAATACATTCGTCTAGCTCTGTATGAACAATTAATTTTTAGATCCATCACTCAGTATATTTCATTTGAATAATTTACTACTCAGTCATGACTTTGCATTCATCTCACTGTCTTCCGTTAAATTTCAAACATACTGCTGATATTTGTATAATATTAAATGTGCCCTCAGATAACCTTAATGATTTAAAAACAATATTAGCTAGTGCCATCTTGTGGACAATAAAATAAAAGCACAAAAAAACTAGATTAAATTGATATAATGTTATCATAAACGTACAGGCCTACTTCTTTTCGTAAAAAGTGGGAAATATTCACTTTGGTGTTCGGTAGTAGTTTTCTATTTCGAAATCATTATCCTGTACAGTCTGAGCTAAAGCCAAATTGTACAGAATAATGAGTTTTGCCATTGTTTTTTGTGTCCATTAGCAAATTTGTAGAAGTATACCTTAAAAGTAAATACATAAATTAACTTGCTCTGCTGTTAACTTGTCAAATATGTTTACTGAAATCCATCTTCCAATGGCCTATGCTAACAAAGTGTGCGGGAATGTACGTGGAACTATACTAATTTATATTTAAAAACACAACCTTCTTAAAACCACAATTAACACAGATCTATATATGATTTGAACTGTATACACTTATCTATTACCAGGTATGGAAGTTGATATTATGGACTAACCACTAACAACTGATTTGAAATATTTTGGCCCGATCACCTTGAGGGACTCTACTGACCGGGTGCAGGCAGATAGCTTCTTCGATGTGGGTTGGTTGCTGATCCATCAAAAGCTGTGACAGCAAGCATATATAGTGTGAAACATATTTATCCAGGGTGTGCCTCTGTCTTGTGTTTTGTGCTGCCTGGGATAGCCTCCAAGCCCTTGTGACTCTAACTCAGGATAAAAGTTTGAAAAATGGATTGATATATGATCAAAAAAATCATGAAAAGAAGCCCAGCTTGGGAAAACCTTTGACTTGCAACATACAGGGGTTGGACAATGAAATTGAAACACTGGCCAAAATGGTGTTTGCTGTTTTCACACCTATATATGCACGGTGGCCAGTCTTCACTGATTTTACATACCATCAGTAAGAGCAGAGTGTGAAGGCTGAATTAGCAGAGCAATAGCACAGCTGTACATAAAATATTGCAAATTGCACAACATAATGGGAGACATATCACAGTTCAAAAGAGGACATATTGTTGGTGCACATCTGGCTGGTGCATCTGTGATCAGGACAGCAAGTCTGTGTGGTGTATCGAGAGCCACAGTATCTAGGGTAATGTTGTTATACCACCACCACGGACTACATACAACAGGAGTAACCGTGGATGCATGAGGAAGCTGTCTGACATGGAAGTCCAGGTACTAACTAGGATTGTATCCAGAAAACATAAAACCACAGCTCCCCAAACCATTGCAGAATTAAATGAATACCTCAACTCTCCTGTTTCCACCAAAACCGTTTGTCGGGAGGTCAATATTCATGATTGGGCTGCTATAGCCAATCCTTTGGTCATTTGTGCCAATGACAAATGTTAGTTTCAATGGTGCCGGCTCTGATGAATCCACCTTCACTGTCTTTCCCACATCCGGGAGAGTTATGGTGTGGGGAAGCCCCAAAGAGGCTTGGACTGCACTCCGTACCCAGAGTGCAGTTCAAGGGTGGATCAGTGATGGTTTGGGCTGCAACACCATAGCATTCCATAGGCCCACTTCTAGTCACTCCCAAAACGAATTGATGCTGTATTGGCCACAAAAGGAGGCCTTACACCATACTAATAAATTATGGTGGTCTGAAATCAGGTGTTTAAGTTTCATTATCCAACCCCTGTATGAATCTGTTGTCCAGTACTAGCCTAGCCTTCTCAATGTCAGACACACTATAAAGATATGGTTGCAATGTGGGAGTGCTGATTAACCTACATTCGCTAGGGGGCGAACTGCGCTAAACTCGCGCTTTTCCCCTCTCGGTGGTTGTTTCGTCTTTCCTGTTGGGTGACATGCTGGGCGCGTTGTTGTTCACATCGCAAGAAGCACAGCGGTCAACTGTGATTGGCTGGAATATGTAACAAACCGGCCTGGACCACTCCGGGATGACATCGGACCGTCCGCGAACGGAAAAGAAACGGGATGGATTTTGAAGCACAGCGACTTCTGTCGGAAATCTTCACTTTACAAGTGTAGAAGGGTAAGAAAGATATTACGCACAGCTTGGAAAATAGGCGTCATACTAACGTGCCGAGAAGGATTGGACATCTCCATCGAGTTAGATATGTAGCATTCTCAATAGAAATTGGAGATTTATCTAAACTAAGGACATTGTATATTACACACTGACATGCTAAATTTTATAGTTTACAGGACAGCTTTGGTATTTAAAAAATACCTCGATGTCTGTCAGTGCTCATAAACGTCCCCGATGGGCTACTGCGTGTGTGTAGATAGTTGATTTCAGTTTTATTGCCGCCTGTTTAAATTGACTGCATTGTACAGTACTGTATGTTATCCCAAAATGATCATCGAAACTTGTAATGCATGTATGCGTGTCCTAACTACGCCATTTCCTCGACCCTCATATTATTATGTAGCGTTAATTAACACTGTCCACCTAGAAAAAGACGCTACGTGAGGGACGTGACCTTTTTTGTGGAGTGGTGGATTTACACCCCATCAGGCAGATGGAAATCGTCGGATCGGCTGTTTTTTTTGCCCGTCCAGTAATTAAACATCGGTGATAAGTCACATTATTTAGACAAGAAAATAAAATTTCTGCACTAATTTAATTGCACGGCGTCTTTTTCTATACCAGGTAGCAGTAACTTTTGCAACGATGTAATGCTATATCGACATTGAAAAGTGGCACAGCTATTGTTTATAATGAATTTAAATCGATTATTTATTATAATATTGATTTATCAGGTTGACACTTTATGCACTGCATGTATTTCTTTGACAAACATTTCATCCTGGGTGTTTCAAGTATATATACCAAAGAACGAGGAAGTTGACGGTATTAATCGGCGTGTTTCCCGGTCTGTGAGCAGGGTTCCAGCTTCAGGTGAGCATTTGAGAAGATATATTATTTTTCTTATTTCTAACACCCTCACCCGGTTTGCAGGGCTGTGCAATAATCGCGATGCTTCTCAGACAGCTCGCCATTCGGAGACTCGTCGCTCATCTGCGCTGCGGAGCTGGAGAAACAGGAAGGCGGATTCCGCTGGTGGAGATGTCGAGACCCAGCTCGGGTGGGAGACGGGGACTCGGCTGGGATACCACTTAGGGTCTGTAATATCAGCACTGGTACTCGAAGCTCACGACGTGTTTTAAAACTTTGCAGATCTGGCAGAATTTCGCAAGGTTTTCGCCAAAGCGAAACACGTCGCTATCATCACGGGGGCCGGTGTAAGCGCTGAAAGCGGGGTGCCCACCTTCCGGGGAGCCGGGGGATACTGGAGGAAATGGCAGGCCCAGGTGAAACACACACAAGAGCAAACCTTTTGGACTCTTGGACGATAACGACTTCTAACTTAAATTAACACAGCAAACTGAGAAATTTTGCTTTGTGTAACAACCCCCTGGGTTTTACATTCATCTATTTACAAACAGTATCAATACATACAAGTACAGCAGTAAATGTATATATCAGCCATTAATGTATCAAAAGAGATGGATCGTCAGCACAAGTGCAAAATCACTCTTAAGAAAGAGTGAAGAACATTTACGTACAGAATTAGTGTTATCTGTACAGTACCATACTGTGGGAATGCCACAGCATAACTGAAATTTTAAAATAATACTTTGTTACTGTGTAGAAATATGTACTGTTTCTGCACTGAAGTGTTTTGAAACCTCAGTGGCGAGCAGGAGGGATTTTGTTGTCATAAGTGTGGCTGGTTTAGTGTATCAGCTCAGTGGGTGTCTGTGAACCTTCAAAGATGGAGTCATGGTCATATCCTGGATCTGGTTGTGAGGTTACTGCTAGAATTACCCCCCCCCCCACCTCATGTTCACACGCACCTTTCTGGTCCCCCAGGACCTGGCCACGCCTGAGGCCTTCTCACGGAACCCGTCACGTGTCTGGGAGTTCTACCACTACCGGCGCGAGGTGATGCTGAGCAAGAGCCCGAATGCGGCACACAGGGCCATCTCGGAGTGCGAGGCGCGGCTCAGCCGGCAAGGCCGCTCCGTGGTCGTCATCACACAGAATATCGACGAGCTGCACCGGCGTGCCGGCTCACGGCATGTGCTGGAAATCCACGGTGAAGTGGGGGTGGGCAGGGGGGCTTTGTGTCACAGAACTGGGGCCCACGGCATGATTGCCTAAATCGGTGTTTTCCAGTCCAGTCCTCAGGGACTCCTAGACAGTCCACATTTTTGCTCCCTCTCAGCTCCCAAAACACCACTACCAGGTATTCGGGGTTCTTGACTAGCTGGGTTGGTTAACACTAGTCTAAATGCCCTTTGCATTTTCTGTAGTCAACTGAGTCTATTATTAATATTACTATTACTATTATATGGATATGAATCCACGGCAGTATGAAATGTGATATGCATGTAGAAAATTTGACATGTGTCTGAGGTTCTAAATGACTCGGGATGTGGTATTACCCCTGAAATGCGCTATAAGTATCTACTGTAAAAGACAGGATTTCCAGTGTTAATGGTCTGTGAAAACAGATATACAGGGAAGTGAATGTGTTGTGCTTGGTTTAATGCCCCTTACTAACACTGGCCAGACTCGCTCAGTAGGTGCTTGCTACCAATGGAAACAGTAAATCACATGTGCTGGATCCTTTAGTATTGCTAAATCTAAAACATATGTTTTGCATCACTTAGCTATCAGCCTGCTCTTGTCATTTCCAGGAAGTCTCTTCAAAACCCGGTGTGTCAACTGTGGGCACGTAGCAGAGAACTACAATAGCCCGATATGTGCTGCCCTGCATGGGAAGGGGTGAGGACACTTGCTGGTTTAAAACTGGTGCTCTGGACTGGTTCTGTTTGAAGAACAGGACACAATCTTGATTGTCTGTTTTTCTTTTTATTGGAAGGGCTCCTGATCCAAATACAAGGGATGCTGAAATTTCTGTGGAGGACCTCCCCAGGTAGGTGATTTGCAGAAGACAGCCATGCATTTATTACATTCATACTAATATAGCTTTGGTGCAGATCTGTACCTTGCGGAATTGTGTAGTGTTTCATTATTGTACCACTAGAGGGCACTGGAGCAACGTCTGTAAATGGCCCCAGCTTTAAATCGAATTTACAGCACCCTGCCATTGTCTGTATTGATATATTTTGCGTAGTAAGTTATCTCTCTTAACCTATATTGATAAGATTTTTGCTAAAATTTGATCCCGTGAAGGGAATATGTCTGGTGCCTTGTTTTTTTAGCTAGATAAGTGCTTGCTCAGTGGCCCAGACTGGGGTGTATCCTTCCTCAGGTGTGAAGAGGACAACTGCAAAGGTCTTCTTCGGCCCCATGTTGTCTGGTTTGGGGAAACCCTAGACCCGGACATCCTGACCCAGGTGGAGAAAGAGCTGGAGATCTGTGACCTCTGTCTGGTGGTGAGAACAACTGACTACTGATCCCAGCCCCACCCCCCATTTAACACACACCTGCCCCCTCAGAAGCAGTCCCACATCTGAGCTGATTCCACAGCATACTGGGCACTCGTCTTTTGAGTGGCACACGTCTCACGTTGCTTTGATGGTATCTAACCCTTAGGCTCATGCATCTGCATTCTTTTCTATACCACAATGTTCTCAGATGTTGTATATGATTAGTTGCCTTTCTACAGCAAAATTGCCCATTATTTTCATATCTTGGTGCTGCATTTGAGTGTGGTGCAGAGGCTGACCCAGATGAAGGAGTTTTGTGTTTCAAAATGCCAGCCATGGGGTGATACTATTGGGTCTGAGCCTGGTGGAACCCATACCTCCGGTTCAGCTTTTCTGCTCGGGGTCCTGACAATGTGCTCTGTGGTCTGTAGGTGGGGACCTCCTCTGTGGTGTACCCAGCAGCCATGTTCGCCCCCCAGGTGGCTGTGAGAGGGGTCCCGGTCGCAGAGTTCAACATGGAAACTACACCTGCCACCATGCGCTTTGCGTGAGTTGGAGGGTGGGGCTGGGTCACATGACTCATGCATGATGTCAAGTTGCTGTCAAGCCAAATGGGTAAATGTACTGAGCGAATCCAGCCTTCATTTGAAAATATACTTCTGACCAAGCAGACCTTAAATAAATTTAAAAAGAAATGGTTATATGGAGCAAAAAGGTAATTGTTTGGTACACGGAAGTTAATGAGTTTAATAGGTAACTATAGGTGTGGGAACATTGGATTCCATTGTGGGGGATTCTGGGTAAAAGCTCATATTCCAGTCAGAGGATGTGTGGGTGGGGCGACACGGTGGTGCAGTGGTTAGCACTGTTGCCTTACACCTCTGGGATCGGGGTTCACGTCTCCGCCCGGGTTCCATGTGTGTGGAGTTTGCATGTTCTCCCCGTGTCGTCG
>JAAGVU020000001.1:20621476-20650097 GCA_011763525.2 Mormyrus iriodes | reverse complement strand
CGGGATAGGCTCCGGACCCCCCGCGACCCGAAATGGAATAAGCGGTTCTGGAAAATGGATGGATGGATGGATGTGTGGGTTAATATGATTCAGTTGACTCACTTCAGAGGTGGCATGGCAGCTTAGTGAGTGGTGCTGTTGTCTCGATAGTCCACCTCTGCTCTCTGTGTGGAATTTGCATGTTCTCACCATGTTCATGTTTCCTCTTGGTATTCTTGACCTTCCTCCACAGTCAGAAGGCATATAGGTATGGTAATTTCCCTGTTTGTTTGTTTGTGTGTGTGTGTGTGTGCGTGCGCGCGTGCGCCCATGCCCCTTGTGATAGCCTGGCTTCTGTACTGGGTCTACCCCTACCTCATGCCCTCTGCTGCCTGGGGCAGGCTCCAGGAATGCTGTCCTTGTGGAGCAGACTTTGGCCTGGCTCTTGAGGCAGATAGTTGCACATGACACCCCATTAAACAGACCTGATGCAGAGGCCTTTGGTTCCACACTCTTCTCTGTCCTGACATGGCTCAGCCATTGTGTCAGCCCTGGGTTCATGATATGTTTATGTTAAAATAACCCATTCTGCCTCCTGGTGGCTGGTTTGTTTATTTATTTTTTTCACCTGTAAAGTCACACAGTATGTCAGGTGTAAACTACAAATTATCAACTGTAAAACCTGGATGGTACAGCTCTTAAAGCCCCCCACCCCCCACCACCCTGTGTGCTGTGTGTGGGTGGGGGTTATCTTGACCCAGTCCAGTGCAAGAGCTAGCGGGGGTCCTTAGAGGTTGGGCTGCAGGCCAGGCGGAGGTTGGCACATTTTCCACCCTGAATAATTCATTTCATTTTGGTGGGGGGTGTCTGCAGGTTCCATTTCCAGGGCCCCTGTGGGACCACGCTCCCTCCCGCCCTGGAGCGCCATGAAACGGAAATCATCTAAGGAAAGATGGAAAGCTGCCCCCCCCCCCGGGCAAACTTACATTTTGGGAAGACTCTACGGTTCCTACTCATGTCAACTATCATGATGCAATAAGTTATTTAACAAAGACAAAACAAAGTGTCCAGCTGTGCTATATTATCACACATTTCTAAATGTGTTAGTTTTTAAGGTTGGGAGGGGTGTGTCAAATCTCTAGTGGGCACTTCCCATGTAACCTCAGTGTCTGTCCCTTTCAACACTTTATTACTGGGTTTGTCTGGCGATGGGAGGGTGGGGGCTCAGGGGACAAATAATATGGCCCTTAGATGTAGTTTTATGAATCGAATATAAATTTGTTCAAGTTAATCATTTACTTACCTTAGCCGTAGTATTTTCAGACAGCGGGATAATGTTACAGGAAATCGCGGATGAACCCCGAAGTGCAGGGATAATGAACTTTGCGATAAATTGCTGTTGTGTTGTTGGTACTTGGAAATGCGACAGCTTGGGTTGGATCGCTCCCCAAACTGCGGGAGGCGTCCTGCTGCCCCAGCGGGTGTGCCGCGTGCTGTTTGTGCGATGCTTTTAAAATTCACAGCTTATTGGGTAACAGCAACTGATTATGCCTAACGCCAGTTGCCATCGTGGGAATATGCAATATTAATACGTTATAAACTCATCACTTTGTGTGTTGTCTTTTCTCTCCAATAAGTCCCGTTTTTATGAAGAGTCATTTGAAATATGCAGATTCAGTGGAGATGAATATAAATTTGTATCCTCGCCAATAAGCAGCTATTTTTACTAAGGGTGGAAGTCCTGACTATGAATAGATTTGACAGCAGGATCCTGTATTAAGCATGCCCCATACTGAGCGTTTAGCAGCTGATACTAAGATGGCAGAACCTCGCTGGCGTGCCGCGTCGTTTCCAAACCGTGCTGCGCTTGTTCCTGTCTTTGTGGGAATCTGTTTTTTTTCCCCCTTTATCCCTCCGGGGTGTCTGATGTGCTTGTAGTTCTTAAATCCGATGTGAATGAAAGGCAAATGTGCATCCAGGACTTTTCTTTATTTGGCACATCTATGCATATTTTGGTGCCAATGGTGATGAATTGTCATATTTAAAATACTAATATGAAATATTTTGAGTTTGCGATTGGATGAAGTTTGTCTACAATCTACCGCTTTCGAACCACTTATGCACCACAGTGGTTTGGCCTTGAATATATTAGGAATGGTAAGATTCACGGTTTCGCCGGCCTAAAAGTTCACGATGCGATTGCCTTGATGTAAAAAGTATGCACAGAGTACAATTTGGGAATTCGGAATACATCGATGAAATCCAATTTATTAATAGGTCTATATAATTACTATAGCCCTTATTCCTTTTAGCATTTTAGTATTTAGAATTGTGACCAATAACTTTTGACCAGTAATTCTGTACTTAGATTGATTACCGTTCCGTTTCTGAATCTGTTTCTGCATCTGTACCATGTTAGATTACATGGCGTTATATTCTTTTGTATTGCGTTGAATCGCATTGCGTCAAATCAAATCGTGTCGAGTCGCTTTCGCAATGGGGGTATCTTTAATGTATCGGATCGTTGGAAATGCGTTAACTTTTAAGTTAATCGCATTGGCCTCAGTGATCGAGATGCATATTATTAGAATCTGCCTCAGGAAGCACAGGGCACCCTGAACAGGAATAAATTCAACCAAGCCAGTTTGATTTAAATAATCTGTTAAACCTAAATTAGGTGATCTTATTGGTTTTGCTGGTACAGCCAATCCCCTAATTAGAGTTTTGATTAGGTGGTTATGAAATTATTTCCCAGATTCTGTAATTATCCCGTAAAGATTCTGTAATTAGCGCGTAACTTCTGTGTGAATAGAACGTGTCTTTCATTGATCTCAATCGTTCATGCACCTCAAGCTGCAGGACAAATTAGGAATGGGTTGTAATTAGGAGTAATCAGTTATTGTTCCCAGGATATGAACTCTCAAGCAACCTAAGTAGTGAATAATTTAATTGGCTGTAATTATGTTTGTCACGGTAGTATTATTATTTTAAAAAAATAGCCGTTCCTATTCGCTTTAGCGGAATTGTGCACTTTTTTGGTCGTTGTATCAGTATAATTATAAATCTCAAAAACCTTGTAGTAAAATTATAAATGTAAATAATTTTAAAATATCAGTCATATTTCACTTTACAGGGAATTTAAGTTTGAGTGGCTGGACAGAAACCCATGGCCAGTACATGGGTTTGAATTAGGGATGGACAGATCGATACTGCGGAATAAATATTTATATATTCACAAGCTACTCATTGGGTGATGATTTCTTTAAAAAAATATCCATAACAAAATTATATAAATACAAATTGTGGATGGCTGCATTATTTTCAAACGTTTTCAGTTTTTTATAATGTTTGTACCAAAACAGCCCTGACTCATTCAGCTGGCCCATGTCACATGACTTATAGTATTTCTGTAAAATGAGATACTTTTTACACTTATTAGCATAAACATTTTTATTTAATTGTACTAATATTTGCTTTTGTAATTTGTTAGTAATGGTCGGTATGTGCCATGTAATTGACCTTTAAGTGCAATGATCTTTTTTTTTTTTTCTAAAAAATGCCATTATTTTGAAAAAATTAGATACCCATTTAGAAAAATATCAGAATCTGTATTGGTAAAATTGTAACAAAAAGTATCAGTATTATATCGAATTGAAAAAGTGTGGTATCACCTTTCCCTAGTCTGAATAAGTCAACAAACAAGGTAACGTGTCTCTTCTTATTTACTACTCTGTGTTGCCTGGTGGGAAAAACGGCAAGCTATTGGATAAATCATTCATGGATACATGATGATACACTATATGGGCAAAAGTATCGGATCACACCTTGTAATCATTGAATTCACGTGTTTCATTCAGACCCATTGCCATCGGTATATAAAATCAAGCACCTAGCCATGCAGTCGGGTTTAAAAGAATGGGTTTCTGAAGAGCCCAGTGAATTCAAGTGTGGTACTGTCATAGGATGCCACTTCTGGTAAACAAAAAGAACAAGAACAATTCAGTTCATGAAATTTCTTCTCTGCTACATATTCTGCAGTCAACTATATCTAGTGTTATTGTAGAGTGGAAGCATTTACGAATAACAGAAACAACCAAGAAGTGGAAGAGCATGTAAAGTAACAGTGCAGGGTTGTTGAGTGCTGAGGTGCATAGTGTGTAAAAGTCATCAACACACTGTTGACTCAATAACTGGAGAGTTCCAAACTTCCTGTGGCATTAACCTCAGCACAAAAACTGTGTGTTGGGAGCTTCATGGAAGGGGCTTCCATGGTCTTCCATGGTCGAGCAGCTACATGCAAGCCTCACATCACCAAGCATAATGCCAAGCGTTGGATGGAGTGGTGTAAAGCACACCACCACTGGACTCTGGAGCAGTGGAAATGTGTTCCGCAGAGTAATGAATCACACTTTTCTGTCTGGCAGTCTGATGGACGAGTCTGAGTTTGGCGGATGCCAGGAGAATGTTACCTGCTTGACTGTATTGTGTCAACTGTAAAATTTGGTTGAGGGGGGAAAATGGCATGGGTTGTTTTTCAGGGGTTGGCCTAGGCCCCTTAATTCCAGTGAAGGGAACTCTTAATGCTTCAGCATACAAACTCATTTTAGACAATTCTATACATCCAATTTTGTGGGAATTTTGGGGAACTGTTTGGGGAACTGTTCCAGCAAGACTATGCCCCAGTACACAAAACAAAGTCCATAAAGACAAGGTTGGGTGAATTTGGTGCAGAAGAACTTGACTGGCCCACACAGAGCCCCAACTTCAACCCCATTGAACATCTTTGGGATGAACCAGAATTGAGATTGCAAGCCAGGCCTTCATGTCCAACATCAGTGCTTGACCTCACCAATGCTCTTCTGGATGAATGGGCAACTATTCCCACAGACACACTTCAAAATCTTGTGGAAAACCTTTTCAGAAGAGTGGCAACTGTTACAGCTATGAAGGGGGACCAACTCCATATGATGGATGCGTATGGATTTAGAATGGGATGTCATAAAAGTTCTTATAAGTGTAATGGCCAGGTGTCCCAATTCTTATGTCCATATAGTGTAGATCATCATTGCCTTACTTGCCTAAACCTCAGACAATGAAGTCCAGCAAATCAAAATGAGACTGATTGCCTTCTTAGGGTTTAAAAAGGGCAAGAGGAGCTGAGCAGACAAACTCAGCCCAGTACAGAGGCTGCTTTATGGCCCTAGTTGGTCAATGCTGTGAATTTTAGTTTTGTCCTTTTAAGTCTTGGGTTATGATTTGATCCTTAAAGGGGAGGTTCAGCTCTGTTTTCTATATGCCCTTGTCCTAAAGCAGTTATAATCCTCTGGCACAGATTTAATGTCTAGAGGGTTAGTTTAGGTTGGAAGGTTGATGTTTATCCTAAAAGTCTTAAACAGCTCTTCAGGTTAGACATCAGTGTTTATGTCCTGTCAACCCCTCATTGTTCAGAAGATAAAATATTATCTTGACTTTGGGTTTGTTGTTACTGGGGCCCCACTCAAAAAGCCATTTTGGGGCCCCTGCCCACCTTAGTATATGGACTATTGATGTCCTGCAGGGCACACCAAAACCTCTGTGGTCCCACACAAATATGCGGTTTGAGTGGTAGTAAACATCACCATGGAAACTACCCCATCAAGCCACTGCTTGTTGTCGTGGTCTGTTCCATGAACTCCCTTGGTTTGAAATTCAATATCTCCCCTCTTCCCCTGGGGGTGTTGACTTTAATGAGCTAAAATGTTCCTTTTCAGTACATTAAGTTGCACCCCATTTTAAAAAGTATGACTACAGTCTATTGTGGGAAAAACACCGTAGCAGGGACAAGAATGAGCTGGTATTTGTTGCACCAGGCTCATAGTACTAATTTGTTTGTTTGTTTGTTTGTTTGAAAATGGGTGTTTATGTTAACTTCCAGTTAATGGTTAAATCCTTACAAGCTTTAAAATGTTGCTATTTTTACATGCGCAGCTCAATCATACATGGCTATTAAAGGAAACCTACTGTTCTGAACTCAGCTGTTTTGAGCAAAGGGATTTCAGAAGATATATTACCAATTTGTGGAGTCAAAACAAGGTGGGGTACTGGCAGGCTGACTGCGCAGCAGCTAAGAAGGAAAGATGATGGGAAGAGAGAAGTCCCATGATGCAATTCTGGACAATAAATGCCCACAGCATGTCACATTACAGTTCAAAGCGATGGCACAGTGCTTGGCTTGTTGAGAATTGCGGCAGTAGCACATTGAAACATGGTGCCATCTAATCCTTAACTTTGTAAATAGGTCTTTCAAAACCTAGTAGGCAAACGCATTGTCCACATTGACGTCCTGCAGGGCTGATCTACAGCCAGGCTTCCCCTTATTGATGTGACCTGGATTTGTTACCAGGACCTGGGTTTGGAAGTCCAGTATTACATGCCAGGGAAATCATTAAGATATTTTCAGAAAGCATGAAGTAATGGTGGGACAGAACTGACCAAGTTAGAACAGATTTAGTCTTGTACAATTCATCCAAAATGTCAGATTTTAGTAGTTTTATTAATCTAAAATGGGTATCTGGGCTAATTACTACTTAACAAATTAATTCTTTCCATCCAAAGTGGTCATTTAAAAGCCCTTACATTCAAAGCTTTCAAAGACCGTTTTCACTTCGGTAATCTTCAATATACTGTAGCTATTATATTTTAGATTAAACTTATTGGTTATTTAAATCCATCCATCTTCTTCCCTTTTACTCAGAGCTGAGTTGCAGAGACATTGTCTAGATACTGTACACTGCTATTTTTAACACTGCGCTCATAAATTTTGAATTTTGATAATGATTTGGTTCACATTCTTTTGAAAGGGGGCATTTTCCACAAACCTATTTTCACAGTTTGGGTTTAAAAAGCTGTTTTTATTTCATGACATTTTTAAATGATCCCTGCTCTGCTGTGTATGTGTGTTTGTGTGTGAGAGAAGGAGAGAATTCTCACTTAGGAACTTAGTACAACCTCCAGGGATCTAGTCAAAGTTCAGATCAACTTTATAATTATTGTCAGGTCCAGAAATACTGGCTCTCTTTTCCCATTTATTAAACACTGATTTCACACCAATTTACATTTTTGCCTCATGTCTCCTTGTGGTGGGGACAAAAAACAGAGGAAAAGGAAGACAAGGGACTGTAATTGAGTGTGTTACAGGAAAACTGAGTGAAGCCTCGTCTATACAGTGCTGGGAAATCAAACCCATAGAATATACTATCCCTTTAGGAACCATGAATAAGCAAGTGTCTAATTTTTGGCTATTTTTATTATTGGGTGTTTTTTTGTATGATGTGACATGTTTAACCATGACATTAACAGACCACCCTCATAATTTTCCAAGGGTATACAGGATCAGCTTTATTTGGATTATATTAGTATTTGTAAGAATGGCAGGACCCAACCAGGTTAATCGAAATAGGCTGAAGTTGCATAGCTGGGCCAGTAGGGGGCACTATCTCCACTGCCCTGAGATTTAACCACTGCCCTTGCGCAGTAGGTTTGGAATAGTTCATTCCTGACCTTGCTGTCTGGAAGTAATTCTTTTTTTCATTCCTGCCAAGCCTTCAAGTTGTCTCTATGCTGTTGGCTGATTTAAGTCATATTTCAATTCTAAAGATGTCAGGCTAAAGCACATACAGTGCCTTGCGAAAGTATTCGCCCGCAGTTCAAATACTAGGTTTTTGTGATGTAAAAAGAATTACACCACGTTAAATCATTTCAAAACTTTTCCCACCTTTAATGTGACCTATAACCTGTACAATTCAACTGAAAAACAAGCAAATTTGTTAGGGGAAAAATAAAAAAAGATAAATAAAACATACAATACAACCTGGTATTTGAACAGGGGGTGAATACTTTCGCAAGGCACCGTATTCATTATGGTGTAATGTTGAAAAGGTTAATATACAGACACTCCCTGACTTGCAATGGACAGATGGACCATTACCCAACCCCATACTCAAGTCAAAAATGTAGATCTCCTAGATTCTCCTTCCTTTTCCACCATTCAACCTAGCCTAGCCTAGTAATTTGTTGCAAACACTCGTATAAAAAATACACAATTAATGTAGTTCTCTAGTTAATGTCAGACATATTAAATACTGTAATATGACATAGACCCAGTCAATGAAATTTCTCTACATTTGTTGATAAATCCTTTATTTGGCATTTGCAGTAGTACAAAGGCATTAGAATTTTTCTCTTCACTTATCCCATCTTGCACTCCATAGCTTAGGGGTCATAATGCAGGGTCAGTCAACGTGTGGTGTCCCTGGAGCTAGGGGTTAAGGGTCTTGGTCAAGGGCCCACGGACATGTGACTGTTCTGCTGGGGCTTGAGCTGACACCCTTCTGATCACAGAGACTACTGAGTCACTCAGCATACCTTATATACTTGTATAAAGCACCGCCTTCGTTAGAATAGATGCCACAAGATATGGGAGAACGAAGAAGATGCAGCTGCCTACCTTGGCTGGCTATGCCAGCTTATGCTTAATGTACTTCAGGTGTTTTTGCAAAGTGCTATCCGTCAGTATGTATCAAAGGTTTTTTTTTAAATGTAAGTCTATATTTGTTACTCAGATTTATATAAGTAGAGGTTTGTATTTCCAAAAATATAGGCCTGTATAATAAATTACTCTGATTTCTAAATAAGTAGTGACTGACAAATTGTTCTTTGCTTCCAAATAATTTGTATTAGGTACATTCCAGTGCCTCGAAGACTGAAGAATGATATTTGGTTCTGAAATAATACGTTTGGCTTCACTTAAGTTCATTTGGAATCCATTCAGCCAAGAACCAATCAAGACTGACTAATTAAGAGCTCAGTGAGAATTTTGCATATTGTCCTACCCTCCTTCACCAAACCATACCCCACTATTGCAATGCAACACTAGACTCATAAATATTTTGTGGCATTTGCATTGAACTGGCCAAGTCTTTAATCTGACCATTGAATCTGCAAGCAGGGCTTCTGGAATTCAGTTGTACTGACCGCCTCCAAGAGGTGTACCAAAACAGGGGGGTGTGTGATTTGGTATATGAAACACTGGAGGGCTTTTTAACCAGTAAGAGTGCTTTACTGATGATTTTCCTAATGGAACAAAACAATGGGGAAAATCAAATTTCCACTTTTTCTGAGATAGGGCTTTCTTTGCATTTCTTCCCCGATTCCCTCTGGATGATTACCCATGAGTATCATGGTGTACTCCTCTAGATCAACAGGTACAACATTGCTTTAACTACCCAAAGGTTGTGGGCTCAAATCCGAGGATGCACAAACAAATTGTAGACCTTCCTTTTACTGTAGGTCGCGTTGAATAAAAGCATCAAATAAATGTATTGTGTTACTGCTAATGAATTTCAACTGTTTACATCTGCCAGTTTAGCATTCATATTTGTCATCTTCATGAGAATTAATGGGGGAGATCTGCATATCCCTCACTTCCAAAATAAAAAGCTTTATTATTGTATCAGTCCTGTTGTTGACACACACCAGCTGGGGGATGGTGGTGTGTTGCTCAGTAGGTTAGTGCCTGTGATTGGAGGGTTGCTGCAACATATCCTGTCCTTGGCAGAATAGTCACAATCTCCATTGGGTCCTTGAATCCATAACCCCCAAAATGCCCCAGGGGTGCCAAATAAATGGCCTCACCCTTCATTTCAACCTCAGACTTTGCTCTCACCTATATATTTGTGTATGACCCAACGAAGAGCACAATGCAATATGCAAAAACTAGAGAATTCCATTGAACTTGCTTTAGTGCAAATGGCAAAAGGCATCAAAGCACCCCTCTCTACAATCACAGGTTTTATTGTTGGGGGGAGTGTACAGATTGGGCACCCCCATGTATTCATATTTTGCTGTCATACTGATCCACCCATTGACATCCAAGATGATGACGACAACAGAAGCCCTGAGCTTAAGCTAGTTGATAGCGAAGGAATCAGTGTGCAACCCAGGATGCAGAGCATTGGGACCCTGCTGGTTCATACTGGAGTCTGGCCTGGTTTTTATGGCTCTTCTAGATATATATTCTCCCATCCACCTCAAATAAGGTATCCCTTTGACATATTTGCTGCATTTGCAATTATTTCAAGCAGCGTCAGTGGTTCCCGTGAGGCTTCAGTAAAAACAGCCAGGCCAAATTGGGGTCTTTCTATGAGTCTTTGGAGACACGTTCATAGTAACAGAGCTTCATGAGCCAGCCAATCGTAAAAGGCTGTTTAACTTTACAAATATTAGAAAATTTTCAGTGTTAGTTTACAGTTATCACCTCATGGTCTGATGTTTGCCTTTGTGTATTTTTAAAGCTACTTATTCCCGACCCTTCTAAGAGGAGATGCATTCTACCTGGAGTCCTTCCTTGAGCAGGTCATGGCTTCCCCCAGCTGCATGATACCTGAAATAGAATCGACTATAGAAAAGCTGAGCAATCTTTTGATTTTGAATAATTGTGAAAGAATTACAGCCTGTTTCTCTCCGCCCTTTCCGTTTCTCTGATGTTGATTCTTCCACTGTGGGTCAGCTAGAACAGGGGTGCCCCACCTGTCAACTGGCATCGGCAAAATGTACCAAGAGGGACCCCCCCCAGTTGATAGCACAGTATGCCATCGTAATTCGGTAGCTCGTCAGGGTATCTTCTATATAAAAGTAATTCTTCAGTAGGAATATAATTTAAAATAAGCTTGTTTTTATATAATGATACTGTCCTGTTTTGGGGGTAAACGCTTGCTGTTTCTTTGTGCACTGAGATGCCTGGAAAATGCTAAATCTGTCCATCTGGCACTCTGAAAATTCACAACATGGCCGGTCGAGCTGACATTATATTCTTATGGTCAATTGTGCAATCACTTGCCATACAGGATTGTTGGTGTCCTCTGGTGGCTTTTAAATTTCAGGGAAAATGATAGGGACAATTCACCTCTGGGTTTGGATCTGGGAGGGGACAGGGAACGTGATATGAGAGTCCTCTGGTTAATTGGTGGATGTGGTGAGTAGCACACACACATACACATATACACCTGAATTTATTTAGCACCTCTGTGGCCTGTGATGCATAGTGATGTGAACAGTGTATTTGTTACGGTTGATACTGTAAGCAAGGAACACAGATGTACTGGTTCATCTTGTATAAATGAATACAGTTCTTGATGGACGTGCTTTACCATTAGCAGATTTATGTGCATTGAGGTGCCCTTGGGTTTGCCATCCTTGTTTACTTGAATTCTAGAATGACCATGGTTCATTGCTCATGCGTTGCCTTGGGAACCAATTTGAGAAGCCAGGACAGGTATCCACAGGCCGTCGGGCTTGCCATGTCGCCTTTTATTTATTACTTTTTTTTTTTTGTAAGTCGAGGACCACTGAGCCAGGAGGAGATGCAGAGAGAGACTTATCTCTCTTCTCCTGCTGCACTGAGGGAGATGTTTCTCCCCTTGTTTACCATTTTTAAAGGGTTCTGAGCGTCTTAGCTGGTTTAGAATTTTTTAACACTGCTTCCTGTTGATGGTGATGCTGGGAATTTTTTTGCAGCTCTCATCTGGGAGTGTGGGGGAGATGGAGGAGAGGTCACCAACCCCCCCACACCCCCCTCCAGGGACAGCTTGGAACACCCAGGAAATTCAGTGCATTGACTTGGGGGTACATAGCTGACATCCTGGGTAGCTGCAGGCCTGCAGGATTTAGTGAATGCATATTAATTAGTGCCTGAAACACCAGGTGAACATCCGGTGAAATCTGGTGAAATCAGGTGGCACAGATCTGAGGGGGGTGTGATTTTATTGCCTGTTACAGCTCTGAGCTGTCTGAGTGATATATAAGAGTTAATGTCCGGGCTTACCCAGGGGTGCTAAAACGTCCCTCCCCAGGTCGATACCTTTTACTGTTGTCTCATCTCCCAAACCCCCCCGATCAACAGCTACGTCATGGTAGAGAATAGCAAGGGGGTCTCTGACAACTCAAACAGACCAGGTTAATGTGCGTCTGTATATGAGGATATGTGTATGCGCCAGACTGTGTGAGCTGCCACATGGATCTGGGTGTGTAATGAAAAGCCCACACAGCACTCTCTATAGACATGTGTGGCCAAACTGGGGCACTGTAAATGGCCGCTGATGCCCTCACTCATACTGTGGGGTGGTCTCTCCTGCTGCTATGCACAAAACCCTGACTGGTTACTGTCTGTGAGCAGTGCCCCTGTTGTTTTTAGCTCTCTTCAACAGGGCAGTGTGCTCCAGTTTGCCTTTGGTGGGGGTGGAAACCAAAATAATAGCAGAAATTTGAGTTGTTATCGAGATGACTCCCCCTAGGGGTGAGACGCCCTGCTATCAGGATGTCCTGAGCTCATAAAAAGCTAAAAACTGTTGTATCTCACTAGCTTCCAGCACAGGGACTTCTCCTTTAGTTCCCTTGGGGTTCCACTTGCATGCCTGTCAAGATGCCTCAGGATATAGTGATTATTTTTTTTAAAGGAAGGAAAACTGATGGAAGGATGGAGAACAGGGGAGAGCTGGACCTGAGGGACAGATTAATCCTAGTAATGCGAACATTTGTTTGGAATTTCACTTTGCATGACAACAAGGGCAGGAAGGTGACCATGGTGCAGGTCATAAAGTAGCAGTGAAGGGGGGGACAGTCATGACATGGGAAATCTCTGGAATGGAGTAAGTGGAGAATATGAAGCACAAGGTCATGCCCCGCCTTCTAGATTCCCAGCTAATGAATGCCCAGCCCTGGACAGAACTGACACCAAAGTTCTCGAACATGAGTCTGAAAAGTGCAAAAATTCCAAATAGTCTTGCCTGCCATGTGCATCGGACCCCTTCTGTCTAGGTACAAATGGTCAGGACACTACAGCATTTCTAAACATACATAAGGTCTCTATGGAAAAGTAAAATGTGCCTGTAATGGCTTGTTTTCTGTTTTGTTTTTTTGACATGTTCCCCAGATATTGTGGACACAACATTGGACACGAGGGGAGCCACAAGGGGCTTCTTCCCTGATAAAGCAAATAGCCAAAAGGCCTTCATCTTGGCTCGACTAACATTTACACAATTATGCTAATGCTAGTCATTAGCAGGAACCATGTGGGGAGAGAGAAAGAGACAGAGAGAGACAGAGAGAAAGAGACAGCAATGAATGGTTGTCTTGAATGTGAGTGATCAGTAGAACCCTTTTGTCTGTGGTGACACGAGATGGGACGATGTATTTTATACAGCGTTTGATTGAAAAAAATCATGGTGTAACAGAACAAGACCAGAATCTTCCAGATCTTCTGAGTGGGCACTGATTTAGCACGCCAGTTTCACTTTGTCTTGGGCAGGGGGCAC
The DNA here is from genome assembly GCA_011763525.2 of Mormyrus iriodes. Lineage (NCBI taxonomy): Eukaryota > Metazoa > Chordata > Actinopteri > Osteoglossiformes > Mormyridae > Mormyrus > Mormyrus iriodes. Next base: position 20,636,769 of record JAAGVU020000001.1, on the reverse strand, counting down.
CAGCAGTGAAACTTGCCTAGAGTATCATGTGGACTTCAACATGTACAGCCTGACCTATTGTTATACAAGGCTTAATAATCTAATTAAAATGCATAAAAGAAGCTCATTAATCACCAGTGTTAACATTGCCCCCACTACAGGTGTATCAAGAAGTGAAGCTGGGACCCCTCTGTTATTAACCACGGGATCATGTGATAAAATGATTTCACATGATTGTAGCATCCCCCCCATTCAGCTGAAGGTGACATATTTTGTTAAATAACTTGCTTATAGTCCATCCAAATTGTAACCGTGGATGGTACATCACCTTTCTGTGATTCCTCCAGGCTTCAAACCCAGAAAGTAAAGCCTTGTTTTTGTATTTTGTATTTTATTGGAAGTGCTTTAATCTATGAATGCTTGCTGTTATATTGTGGGAGACAAGGCAATCTCAGTAAATAATGTTACAAATAGACTGAGACTCTTTGAGGAAGTTCTTCCAGGAAGCAACTGGGTAATGTTCCTATGAATTTCACATGCAGTGAGAGCTACTTGTACAATAGCATCATATAGCATGTTTGACCTTGGTCACTTGCTATGTATTATAACATACATGAATCATATCGCGTACATTCATAGGAAAGCACAAATTCATGCCTCCTGTCGTGTGATTTTGTTTTTTCCATGACGGGGAAGGGGAAGAGGTGCAACTCAAGGAGGTGGAGAAACAAACTAGCTGAATGTTGCTGTCATCTGACAGCCTGCAGTTGGCGGGGGAGGCCTTCACACAGGGGATAAAGTGCACCATTTTCAAGAGGGGAGCAAAAATAGAATGATGAATCACCACCTATAAGGGTACCCCGGCACGCCCATTAAAATCGATTATGGATTCTAAAGAATAGCTGCGAGGTTTCTCTGGATAGGCTGCGTAATTTGAATTTCTTAATGGGATGTTTAATTAGCTTCTGGAACAATCCTCAGAGTAAGTAAGGGGACCCAGAGGACACCGTAGGCTTTGGGCTTCCTGTGATTGTAATGTAGTGCTGGGTTTGTCTCTAATGAAGGGCATCATTAAGGGCATTTTAATGCATGGGCTTACCCAGGCTGAAGCCTAGGGGCTTCCGCTAAACTAACCTCATTTAATAAAATTTCAGTCCCCCACCTAGTCATCAACAACATAAACATTTGACCTTCATTCGGAAAAACATACTGAAGGGGACCACCCACTACCCCCTCCTAGGTCAGCAAAATTTACCATAAGCCATCACCCCCGACCACTTGTCGCTCTTAAACTAAAGTGTACGGCACTGTACCAAAAGGTGACATCCCAGCCTGCATAAGACTGAATGACTCTGATCTGATCCCATCCTGTTTGATTTAGGGTCTAACTAAAATCAAACACCATTTCGTGTACTGAGGATGCCCCACAGGTCGTCATTGGTTGTTAAATGCAGACTTTAAAATGGTCAATTTTCATCTTATTCATCGCTGAGGAAAGAGGCAGAGAGACACTTGTAGATTCTTGGATCAGTGGGCTGTGCGTGATCTCTCAATTCAGGCTGATATAAATAATTCACACTCCTCCTTAATATTTGATTTGGCTGGCCGCCCAGGGTAAGTACTTGAATCATGGGTTTTAATGGCCTCAGTACACACACATTATTCATCACCTCTGCAGTCTATTACTCTGCATTTCTGGCTTCTTTGTAAGGCATGATATGTACTGGAGCAGCTGCTTTCGAAGGGGGACCCCAATCAGCTGGCCAATAGCGGCCCTCGACCCTTTGACCCTTTTGTGCCTCAGCCAATGCGGGACCTGCTGCTTTAGCAAAAGACAGCAGTATAACAAGTGGGGTAATTAGCAAGGAAGAAACCACCCCAACATACATCCATCTAGACCCATTTTCCAAAGCCACTAATTTGGGATAGCTGTCATCTTGGAGCCTGTCCTAGGGGGCAGAGGGCACAAGGCAGAGGAACACCCTGGATGGAACGCCAGTCTTTTATAACCATACACACTCATAATCACACACTATCTACAGATGCTAACCTACTTAAACTGCATGCCTTTGGGCTGTAGGAGGAAACAGAGCAGCCAGAGGATCCTCACACAAACACTAGGAAAAACATTTGAACACCAGAGGTGTGAGGTCACAATGCTACCCACTGACAAACCACAGTGGAAGTTCAGTAATAACGCTTTTCCGTTTCAGCTGTATTAGCCTTGCTGTCATCTGGCGAACTGGGCATTTTCTTGGTGGGCTGATGGCTTTGTGGGTTAGCAAAAGTTATCCATAGTTCATATATATTCAGTGACAAAAAAGTTAAGCACCCAGAAGTAATGGTCCGATTTGGATGTAATTTGGTACACATGCAGACCAGCAATGGGTATGTAAATGATTCTATTTGCAAGGGATTGGCATGTCTAGTCACCAGGCACAGAGGATGCCTCGTAGATGCATTTGACAGCATTACCAGCACTTGACGGATCGGGGTCGCATTGTGGGTTTGCATGAGGTCTGGTGGTCATATCGTGTAACTGCCCGGCATGTGGGGCACGCAGATGTCACAGTCGCCTGATGTTGGAACCAATGGGCATGTGAGGGCATCCACACACGTCGTGAAGGTTCCGGTTGCCCAAGACAGACCACACCAAGGGAGGATTGTCGTATTGTGTGCCAAGCATTACAAAACCCCATGACATCTGTGCTTGCCATCTGGACACAGGTATTGGACTCTCTACAACACCCCATATCATCCCACACCGTGTCTCGACGACTGGCATCAGTAGAACTACGGCGTCCCATGCATAGGCTGCCATTAACACCAGCGCAGAGACGGCTGCATTTGGAGTGGTGCCGTAGCCGGGAGACATAGACTGATGATGAGTGGCGTTGTACCATGTTCAGCGATGAATGACTTCAGGTCATCTCTAGTAGTGATTTTAGGGACCCTGACGGCACAGCACTACATTACTGACTTCCTGCGTCCGCATGTCTTACCTGTCCTGAGACAGCACCCTAGTACAATCTGTCCACACATGGCATGTGTGTCTATGGACTGCCTGCGTCATGTTGAGGTCCTCCTGTGGCCAACCAGGTACCCTGATCTTTCCCCAGTCGAACAGGTGTGGGATCAACTCAGATGTCAACTCAGACTCAGTGCCAATATGCAGGATCTCGGGGGGTGCCACACCTTACTGACATGGGACCAGCAGTGTGTCCATACTGCCAACTCTGTTGTCCATTTGATCTGATATTATAATCATTGCGATCCAGTCACATAACCTTTCACTACATGCAGATTCATTTCATTTGCACCACTCCGTCTGGGTGCTTCACTTTTTTTTGTCACTGAGTGTGTGCATATATAAGAAAGAAAGAAAGAAAGAAAGACTCAGTCCAGCCCTGTTGGGTACATTAAATTGTTTTGCACATGCACATTAACTACAAACATTTAACTACAATTCAGAAATGGCTTTAGTTATGATTAAATACCCTTTGAAACTCACTGGAGGCAATTACTGGAGAATTTTGAAGAGTTGGCGCACTTTGAGTGGCGATAAGTTGTAAAACTGAATCTCAGGTTACGAACCAAAAATACAACGCAAACATAACGGGAGACAGAGTACAAACATGCCAGATGACAGGGAAATAAATCATCCATCGGCCGTTATTACAGCGCTTCGAGCCCAGGAGGTGAAAATCAATATTACATCATACCTTTTGCTTTGGTTTTAATAAAATTGTATGAAAACTGCATAAGCCCTAGGGCTCATTCAGGCTAACTTGATCGCGATAGTGGCTAATTCAATCATGCGTTTTGCATTACATTGTTTGTCCAGACAGGGAAGTACGATTATCTGTAGTCTACCTGAGCTTTGGCTGATAACTGGCCTGATACCTTTAAAGAGATGAGGACCTTTAAGAGGGAGGGGCCTGTGGGAAATGCCAATGTATGGCATTTCCCACAGGCCATTGCACCATAAAAATGTGGTGATGAAACCCCACAGAAGTTTATTCTCAGTAGATATAAATAATAGACTCAGTGCTTGTCGCTGGCTGTTTGCTAATCAGCTCTGTGAAGTTGGACAGCAGTAATACCACTGCTGAGCATGGTGGATCAAAGTTTTGGATTCAAATTGAGCCCCGGGGCAGGGACAGAGTGGTTTTTCTGATGCAGGATTGTTGCTGCTGATGTATGACAGGATGGACTTTCCCAAGTGATATGAAGCAAAGTGGTTGAAAAAGAGGAAGAGTGGAAAGTCATATTTTTTCATATTTTCAGTGATACAGCCCTGGTTAGTGAAGTTTAAATGGAGCAAAAAGGATTACTATGGCGCAACTGAACCACTCCCAGGGAAGAGTATAAGATGTTCTCTCAGTCCAACCCCCCAGTCACAAGCTTGGCCCACCCTACACACACACACACACACACACACACACACACACACACACACACATACACACACACACAAACATGTATATGTATAAAAATTTGGGTAACTTTTAACAAAATTTCGGGTGATATTTAAACATCCCCAGCCACACCAGAGAATCCTGTCGTCCCCCATGTTCTCCTAAGACCCAACACTTCACTTTTGTCCTTGTAGGGTACAAGAGTTTTTATTTTCTGTTTTAAGAACCATATATTCAAGTTGAAACCCATTGTACTGTGTGGAGGACTTTCTGCTGACATCACACTTGTTTGGGATGTTACCAAGACATAACATAACATCTTATGGCAAAAAATTAAAAGACTAAGACGGATATCTTAAATCTGAAACCAAGCCTCTTATGAACACTCATTGAATAATACGGCACCCATTGTAAATCAATTGCTGTGTAAAAACGCTACACTTTGGCATTTGATATAAATAAGGTAGAGCATTTTGAAGCAATCTATCTGATTTTTCCTACTAAAATCATCTGGAATCCCCCACCCGCTCCCAGCTGAGGCCAAGTTGCGGCTTTATCATGCTGCCAATGTATTGGCATGGATGCAGATAGAGGTAATTAAAAAACAAGGACTCGGTTGGCTCCATATCTACATCTCATAAAAGACACTCGCTGAGATCCCGCGTTCTCTCGCAGGTAGGGGGACGCCATGCAGTCTGTTTACTGCCGGCGTTCTTCCTCTTAAAGATAATATTTTTCCTTTGCTATTTATTTTAATATTTCTACGGAAAATTATAATTGTGATAATATTGCGACATAGTGTGAACAGCGTATTTCTGTGACTGTCCTGTGGTCGAATGTGTTAAGAGATTATTCTGCAATTTTTCCAACGAACCGGCTTCAGCTGGACGGACGAGGTCGCAGAACGAAAGGAAAAAATCACGGAATGTAAACGAGCGACTCTTATCTGGATGGGAGCTACGAGGGACCAGAGCTAATTTACGCAACCCAATGAAATCGCTGGCTGGAGATGAAACTGAATCAGTTATAAAAGCCCGGCCTCGGGAGGAACGGTCTGCTCTTATATGACATGAAGGAGGACCAGCCGGAGGTTTGCTTCAAAAGGGCTAGGGCGCCGCTCTTCTCTTCTCTCTTGATCCGATGTTGGTGAATTAGTCTTTGCGGTTTTGCTTTGGTCTTTGCCAATGAGAGATTTTTAAATAGCCCTTTATAATAATAATAAACCCTTTAATCACAACAATAATAATAATAATAATAATAATAATAATAATAATAATAATAATAATAATGACTCTATTATTCCCCCCAGAGTATCGCTTGCCAAAACGAAATTAAAATACTTCCAGCCTTTTGTTTCTACGTGGAACAACTGAAAAGTTATTTAAATTCCACGTGGACTCAAGTAATAAGGCTGTAGGAGGGGCCGACTGTGGGGCAGGTCCCAGCACGTCCTGTAAGAGCATAAGGCACAGATTAAATGATCTGGGCTCCTGGGGGATTCTGTTGTATGCTTTGTGTGCAGGGCTATCGGGTTAAAATCTATGAGAAGAGAAGGATTAATTTGGTGTTTGCATTTTCAGTCTGGTGGAACTGTCCAGGGTGTTATACGACGTTACATTCCTATGGAGGCTTTTTAACTACTGGAAGATGGAGCACCTAAAAACATCTGGATCCTTCATAGAAGCTACATATAGGAAGCTGTCTGTCCGTCAGTATTACTACATTCCTTGCAGTGCATTCCTGCACTTTTTATGCACTTATCAATGGGATTGTATGTGACCATTGTCTTGTATTAACTGTGTCTGTATCTACTATACGTATGAGAGCCATCGACAACTGGAACCCAATTCCCTGTATGTGTACACATGCTTGGCCAATAAACCTGATTCTGCTTCTGAGATGTTTCCAGAGATGTTTTTGACAAAACTATTACTGCAGCTACCCAACACAGTCTGCAGTGTTTCTTAACCGAACATTTGAAAGTGATGTCTCTTTGAAGGCTTTCCACGGATCGAAGTTTGGAAAGCAGGAAGGGTGATAAGAGGTTCCATAAATGGTACAGGATTGGTGCAGATCTGGAATGTTTCTATCAATCAGTAATTGAACGAGATTATTCTGATTACAATCTGACTCTTCTTATTGTTTTTGGGATTGGTATGTTTTGAGCTGACTGCACATGCTTCCCTGATGTAGCAGCTATCCGGCCAACAGGCTAATCTAGATCAAATTGTATATTAGGGGTCATCTGCTTGCTTAATCCATGCATACTGAAAGGAATTCTAAAAATCTCTCTTTTCCAAAAAATTCTTATCCAAGAAGGCCCTGTACAGGGACGAGTGGATGATGGATGAATGGGTTATCCAATAAGTGTCACAGCAATCTAGGAGCATGATAATGATCGGATATGGCATAGGGCGGGGTCCACCAGCCTTTGGCACATCAGCTCCTACACGTGTATCAATGCCGCAGAGGAAATTCAAAGGAACCGTTTCACCTGAACCTGGTGGAAGACTTGAAATAAGGCTGGAACCCTTGTTCTTAGGTGTGTAAGTTGGCCAAGAACCACCCTCTGAATTAGAATGTTCTCTTAATTCAAATCAAAACTGCCACATTTATAGTACATTGTCCAGGGAACAAAATTTTTGCCCTATGAGGTATGGATTTGCCAATATCCCTCTGTACCAGACCCTGTACTTCTCTGAGGACATCTCATAAGGTGGATGGAGTCTTTCGTCATGGTTAGAGCGAGGAACATGCTCTGGAGAAACAGGACTTGAAATGTAACCATGGCAGAAACGTCTGCCCTCAAGAAAAGACCTCAAAGTGAGAGACGAAAAGTAAAAGGTGATTAAATGTGAAGTGGTATGATGTTCAGGGCATAAAATCTTAATTCATGGAATAGGAATCATTAGAAGCAGAAAACTGTAAACCTGTGCATGGGAACAGGTCACTCCAGACCACATCTGTGGGATTCTACAGTAAGGTGTCCCCTGAGAAGTTTAAATGAATCCATTTGCACTCCCCTGGTTTAATAATCCTTCAGACAGTGGAAGCAGGGGAAGCTGGTGGTGATGGGGAGGGGGGAGGCAGTGCAATGCCATTAGGTCTCCCACTCTCTCTTCAGAGGTATTAAAGTCATCAAACAGCATTATTTAATTATTTTGGAGGAACTTTTGAGGAGGGGGGCTGTATGTCGAGGCTCAGCAAAAGAAAACGGAATGACTCACATTCAGGTTGTCTACGCTTGTTCACATAATGTCCCTGTGAACTTCTGTATAAATGGTGACTTTGCCTCCCTCTGTATTCCCGTCTTTTAATTGCATGGCAAGATTTAGTTTATGTTAAATATTCCCATTTAAGCTAGAAGCTGAATGGTACATTTTTGGAAGTATTTAGACTGCATTGAGATTTCTGGCGTTGTCTTGAGCGAGAGGGAGGATACAGGAGCAGGAATGGAAATGAACAAAGCAGGGTTTTATTAACTATGTACTTAACAGAAACAAACAGGATTGTGGGGGGACTAGGGGGGATCCAGAACAATAAGGAAGGGCAACTGGGAACCACAGCACACAGGGGTGATGACGTTGGGGTTAGGATTGGGGAACAGGGGACTGGGATGAACCTTTATACAGAGACTAACAAGGGAGCAGAACAAGAGGCGGCTGGAGCGCAATTATACAAGGGGAAGTAACGAGAGGCAAGACTAACAGATAACAGGCATGGCTCGTTAGAGCTACACCCAGGAGAAACAGGAGGGGCAGCTAGACAGGACGTGACATCTGGAAGTCTTTGGCTGGGGGGCCTTATCAGATCTTTTATATTGTAGAATGAAATTTATTGTTCTAGTCATAGTATAGCTCAAGTACATATATAGACATACATTACCAATTAAAAACCTGCACATACCTGCATTTAATGCATTTGTCTCTGTTTTATCCATATTAATCTTATAGTAAAGGGTCTTAAGGCAATGAAGGAATACATATCAAATACTGCAACGACAAAGAGAAGTCTTCAACATCTAAAAATTTTCTGAAATTTTAGACTCTTCAAAATAGCCCCTTTTTGCTTCTGTGACAGCATTGCAGACTCTTGGCATTCTTCCCACCAGCTTTCAGATGTAGCCACTTGGAACGGTTCTCCAACAATGCGGAAGGAGTTTCCACAAGCTCTTACTCTTTGATCCAACACATCTCAAAGCAGCTCTATAAGGTTTTGGTCGGGGAATTGTGGGGACAGGTCATCTATCACAGCATTCCATCTCTTTCCTTGTTCACAAGATAATACTTACTACCTAACCTCGACTTGTGCTTAGCATCATTTTCCTATTAGAAAACAAATGATTTTCAGTAAATGTATCCAGACGTTTGACTGGTACTTTTAATGGAACTGGAAGCCAGCTTATTGTGGTCATAGCAACGATGTGGTTTCTATGGTGAAATGTCCATCTGTTGAATTGATGTGGTCATTGTTGGTTTGGGTTTGATTCCCGGTTCGGCCTGTATGTGGGTGGAGATTGCATTTTGATTTTCCTGTTTTTGTGGATTTCCTCTAGGAATTCTTGTGGATTGGTGTCTCTAAATCACCCATGGAGTATTACTGTGTGCCCAAGTGTGTACCCTGGGATAGACTGGAATTCGATCCTGTCATGGTCGGCACCTGCTGACTCCGCCTTCTGTGGCCCTTCCCCATTTGACCAGCGGGTTTTGCTGGCCATTCTGCCTTTTTCCCTCTAGTTCCAGATGTTTTGATTAACCCTTGTGTTTTCCTTTGCTTCCCTGGCCACTGTGTAGCTCTTGTCACTCTTGTGTGCCTGTACTCCTAGTGTTTAATTTCTGCTATGTCCTTGGTTCCTTGAGTTGGAATTTGTTCATTGTTAGTTTAGTTGTTTCCACCTGTTGGTCATTTCCTTGTTCTGTGTTTATTGGTTAATTGTTCTGCCTCACACCTGCTCCTGGTTAATCATTGTGTATTTCAGTGTCTGCCCTTGTTCGGTTCCCTAGTTAGTCATTTTGTAGCAGGTCATATGGTTGAATTGTTAGTATGGGTTAGTGTTTGTGCCTTTATATATGTACTCATATTTCATTGTGCTACCCTGTGCATCTACTATGTTCCTGCTCCTTGGTTGTCTAGAGTTTGAGTTCATTAGCCTGTGTATTTTTCTGTATTTTTTTGGATCCCCCGTGATCCTTTTGGTTTGTAGTTTTCCGGTGTGTCCCTCATTCTAATAAACCCCACTGTTACCCCGTAGCCACAAGTGGGTCGTCACTCTTTGTTCCTGCTGGCTCCATGCTGCGACACCATCCTCACAGATCCAGAGTGTCCCCTTTCTGGGTTAGGCTCCACGTTCATTGTGACCCTGCACTGGAAAAGCAGATGTGGAAAACGTGGATGTTGAATGTTTCAGAGTCCTCAAACTAACAGACCAGCCGCATGGCTGTAGAACTCAAAGAACAGTTCTTGGCGTGGCAGATGAAGGTGTTACCTGAAGTTTAAGCATCCACTTTGTTGTTGTACCCGTATTGTTACACTGGAAGAATTTTCTTGAAAAAAATCAAGTCTACATGTGGATTAAGTTGCACACTGTTTTGGATTAAATAGTTGGCTGAAAAAATGTGTGTTTGGACATAATGAGAAAAAAATTGCTTTTACATATTGAATTCTGTGAATTTAATCAGTGCCAAGGACTCTGTTACAGACATGACAGGCAGATTAGTTTCTTTATTAAATGTTTTTGTTGACTTGTTATCATACAAGCGGAATGCAAATACAGAATAGTACTTTGATAAAACTACCTACAAAACAATATGCTTTACCTTTAGGGGGGCACAGCTTTGAATGAACTCACCCCCAGGCACATGTCACACCTTTATTTGAATTTGTCATGCCTCATTACCACTCCAAACCCCATTTGACATCTTGATGATCAAAGAGGCATAGAACCGTGCATGAGTGCAAAGTCACACATGTGGTCCATGTTGAAAAAGGGGAGGGGAGGCTAGTAGAGACACAGGGGATTAGACTTCGTTTTAAATGAATAAATAATGTGTAATACCAAATACAGAAGAGGACATGGGGACCAATATGGCCCCTCCAACATTCCTGACTGTACATCATATAACCCCAAATGAGGCACTGATTGGAGGAGCACTGCTTGGCCCAAGGTTAGAGACCAACCAGCAGGTAACTGATGGCCTGTGGGTAGGAAGTGCTAGAGTTGCCAAGATATCCTGATTGGTTGAAAACCTCCGTCCTGGTGACAATCATACCTCCATCATTGCCTTGCACAAAATTAGCTGCTGACAGTCCTCAAATCTACTGAACCTTATCTGATCTTTAGTATCCGGTGAGCTGAACATCTCACACTTGACCAGGAGATGCTTAATTTGAGCTTACAGAACCCAGTCCTGATACAGGGTGCATCAGTGTTACTGTTTGGGGGGTAGATGGATAGTTCCTGTTGTGGGGGGGGGGACCCAGTGAATTTAACCTGCTTGTGGGACACAGGATCTATGTTCATCAGAGAACAGAACATCAAATGTAAGGGATGACCCTCTAATCTTCGCTTGTTCTACCCAGGGCCGGCGACACTGGAGGCATGTCTCGTTGCAATTTTTAATCTAGGTGTAATTTATGGGGTCTAGGTAATGCGTGCGCACGTGTGCATGCGTGACTCTCAGCACGTCGACAGTTTTCCAGAACCCTCCGGATGGCTCACCCATTTCTGATTTCTCACAGAGGCTGTGCTCTCTCCACTCAGGCGTGCTGAGACGGGGAGGGGGCTGCAGTAAGGTCGGTCTGGACAAAAAAATAAAAAAACAAAACAGTAAAAATTCTTCTAATGCAATTTCCCGTGCTCAGCAGTTACTGACGGTGATACCACGATTCAGGGCAACATCAAAGGCGCTATGCAAATGAGCAAGGGGGTGGCCAGCTTACATCAAAGGCTGAGCAGCGGGTGCAGGGAGGCTGATTGCCCCCTGTGCCCCTGGCTAGGCTGCTTGGATGATGGTCAAATGTCACCGGCATAGCTTAGAAGACACATTGTGACTTAGAGGACAGGAAACCTGGTGGTTTGTTGACCTTGAGATAGAGAGGTAAATCCCCCCATGCCCCGCGATTCTGCTTCTATTCTGGCCCCTGCTGGCAGGTACGTCCTGCGGTCAACGTGGGGGAAGGGAGGGGAGTGTCTTATGCAGGGGTGGCCAATCTTATCCAGAAAGGGCCGTTGTGTGTACAGGTTTTTGCTGCAACTCTCTAACTAGATTGCTAATGACTGATTGGCTGAAAAGTCCCCACACCTGGGTTTGAACAGCTGACCTAAAGGTTATCCCAAAAACCTGCATGCACACTGGCCCTTTGCAGCTAAGATTGGCTACCCTTGGTCTAGTGGCTCACGTCAAACCTCAGTGGACATCTGGATATTTTCAGGAAATAGTGGTTTCCCCTGTAGCCAAACAAGTAGAGTTTTGTGCTAATATTATAAAGGTTGCGGGTTCAAATCCCAGAAAGCCCACATAAAATTATAATCCTTCCTTCTACCATAACTTGCTTTGGAGTTACGCAAATGTCCCCCCTTTCCCCTTGATTTTACAGGGCTAGCACTTGGGATTTAGAAAGTATTTCTGTTCCCCGAATGCAGTGCAGGTTATGGATGAAAGCACCTTGTTCGTGCAGCATTAGTGGCATCGATTTTCTGTGCTCACAGGGTCTTATGCCTCTTTCCCAATAAAAACACAAACTGGGAAAAGGGCACACTTTAGGAGAGTTGTTACTGTATTTACGTCTGTGCCATGCGTCACATTTTTACACTTGTTACAAATGTCACCGAAAGATATCAGAGACGCTCTATTGATTTTATTTCACAACTCAGCTCAATGTGATTCAGCTTATTTTCAGAAATGTTACTGAACCATCCCATGAAAGTTCTGAAACATAAAGCCATTGTTGCATTTAAATATAATAACTTTAAACAAGATGCTAATGAAATGTATAAGTTGTATACAGCAAGGTGTGAGACTGTGGATCTTGTTTGTGCTTTTTGCTGGCTACTGGGTTTATTTGATTGTGTGTGTGTGTGTGTGTGTGTGTGTGCGTGCGTGTGTGTGTATGTGTATAACTGTGGGGGGCATTGCACAGATTCCTGACCTCTTGTGATTGTCAATTGCCCTTAACTGTGGCTTAGTGCAGATTAACTCCCGTCCCACTTCTCCTTGATCTCTAAAGGCCTGGGTGTTGGGACCAAAAGACACTCAAGGTAAAGCCCCAGTGGGACGTGTACAGAGACCATCAAGGTACATAGGAAAGATAATGTAGGGTTATGTGATCGCTGTGGATGTATGCTCGCCATCTGATGTGAATTGCAATTTATCAGAGTGTGGTGAGAATGTTTGTACGTCTGTACTAGCAGGCAAAGATAGTAATTTCTAGAGGGATAGGGTACTTTGTTACAAATCCCCATGTGGGGGCACTATTCCAAATAATGTTTGCTTTCTCTTTTTCAGAGAGCCCATACTCCATTGCAGGAGACAACAGGGAGTGTGACACGTCGCCATTGTCGCATCGGCCACAGCCGTGGGCTCCTGGTCTCCGTTGCCACGGAAACATGTCCTGTCTGGCATCTCCTGAGCAGCTGGGTGCTCAAGACTGGAGCTGTCAAATAGACTATTCACAGAAAAGTTCATATGCAAATAAAAGCATTTAAAAAGAAGGGGGCAATAGGAGGCGGGCGATGTGAGAACGCTAAATAAAAGCTTCTTGACACAAGGGGAAATCAACCTTTTTATTACCTCTGTCGCTGACTGGTAGCTTCAGGATACACCATAGCATTTAGTCTCAGAGTGGCCTCTCTGGTTGCACAGGAATAACCTCCCACCTATTTTGTCACGTTAGTAAACTTGATTTCGGACTTTCCTTTCAAAAAATGCCCTCTGGAAGATTTCTACTGCAAAGCGCCATGCCGCAAACTGGCTGTGAAAATATGTTGCCTTGAATTAAATTAGATTGATTGACAACTGACAATGAGGCCGCAGTTGACGGTCGCGCTTGTTCCCGCGTAGGGCTGCCCAAGCACGCAAAGTTATTCTGATGCTCAAATTAAAGAGGTTCCCAGGTCCTGAATCGCTATCTTGGATGATGACACAAAACGGTGTGACAGAGAAAACTCTGGAATCTCTCTTCTGAAAGTGGGAAGGATTTACATTCTGGAGGCTGGTGTTCTTGAGCAGAGATCTTACCTGCCCCTCGTCCATTCATGTAGATACATGTGGTGTGGGATCTTGCAGATTCCTTCACACAGGTCCTCATGCTGCCCTTTACCATAAGGGCAACCTTCAGGGCAGATGTTTTAGTGTAAGGTGACATTTCTAAATGATCCCTGTTCTGCTGTGTGTGTGCGTGTGTGTGTGTGTGTGTGTGTGCATGTGCATGTGTTAGGGTTACACATCACCTCAGTCCAAGCTGTTACCCCGTGAATAAAATAATAAATTGGATTAATATGTGTCCCTTTTTGTTGAAATGTTTAACTGTATTGCTATTTATAAAAACATTAGACATTCAGATATAAAAACAATGAATGATTGCAATACTTATTTGAAAGCTGTTTATATAACGCATTTTTCCTTATTTATAAATTAATGTTTTCTCGCATCTGTATCCACCTGCTCACACAGGAAGCTGACACTGTTCCTCCAGTCTGTTGTCCCACTTGCGGGACTGCGCCTGCGTCCGTCCGCATCCACGCCGCTCCATGTTTTGCTGAGCCCTAATCAACTGTCAGCCCGTCTGCACCACCCTTGCCGCTGCCTCCCGGTGCCTCCCTTTTGACAAGCATGAGGAGCCTTATTAAGTAGAGCAGCCCACTCAGACCAGATCTCCCAGCTTAATATCTAAGTCATGGAGGGATTTTTATCCATGGCAAACTCAACATGACATTTTATATGGCGTTTGACATGATGAAACAGCAATTAATCTAAGCGCTGTGTCTCCTTTACACTTTCAGGATCCATTCCAAAACCATCATGGTTTTATTTAATGAAGTATTCCCATTGTTCTGATTGGTACTGATTCGTGACCTGGTCATTTTGAATCAGCGCTAACAGTCAAGTGGTCATCATAGCTGACTGTGTCTTTAGGGATCAGGTCATTGTTTAATTTCGATCATATTTCTGCTCCTTCCCCTTTTTTGCTTGACACTTACTTGTCACATCATGGTAGACCCTGTAAGAATTATTCTCACTGGCGTTCACTAAACTTACTCAAAAGCAGCAGCATCTCATTTTAAGTAAGGGGACAAAGGTTGCTGGTTCAATCTTTCTTCAACAGTGCATCCTCACTGTGAATTCTGGACTTTACACCTATGAACTTATAAATTTATTAAAGCTTCTCAGAACTTAAGGTATATGTGTAGAAATAAATGGGAAACCAAACAGAAAACCCAAGGCTGTCCAGTGCGGTTCCTGCGGGTCCTGACAGGAATAATAACAGCCCCTCTTGTGTAAACATTTCCCTTTCTCAGATTAGTTCATTGATTATCAGCTCTGTTTGCTGTCCCACCCCCCACGACTGAGGATGTTGTTTTGTACATGGACTAAGGATTACATCTTCCAATCCATTAGTCAATTCAACAAGAAAAAGGTATACCCATAACTATTTTGTGGCTGACTGGGTCAGGGCTACAGGCAGACCACTATGCTGACTTACAATGAGCAGTTTGAGATGCAGTGGAATTCTGGGTAAAATCCCATTATTTACAAGACAGTCGTTTCAAATGCTAAGAAGATGAAAACACTAGATAGAGGAATAACCGGTTGGCAAATGGGATAGATAGATAGATAGATAGATAGATAGATAGATAGATAGATAGACAGTTTTGTGAAAGACTATGTTATAACATAT
>JAAGVU020000001.1:20596529-20621376 GCA_011763525.2 Mormyrus iriodes | reverse complement strand
GATAGATAGATAGATAGATAGATAGATAGATAGATAGATAGATAGACAGTTTTGTGAAAGACTATGTTATAACATATTAGAGGTTTTGTGGCTTTTTCAAAAGTGTGGTATTTTTTGGAATTTCAGACTCAGTGCTAAAAAAAAATCTCTTGCTTTATGGGTGTATATTGTACCATCATATCTTGCATGTGTATAACAAGACTGCTGCTGCAGAAAGAATCATTATTTGAAGAAATCAGTGACTTAAATGGTTACGTGTTTCAGGAGGGATTTAAACCAATATGTTTGTTCTGAAGCCTTGAACACTACTTAAAGGAACAACTAAATAATTTACCTTGAGAACAAACTATTGAATTAACAGAAGCTGGTAGGTCCCGCTGGCCCTAGAACTTGGCAATCATCCATCTGTAGCTGAAGCACACACTGATCTTAAACAGCATGAAGTTTGTGTACCAAAACGATAGGTTTACACCCACTGCCCTGAGGACAACCCCCTTCTCCCGCTAGTCATTCCAGCTGCTTACAAGATACTAACATACATAAATACAGTTCTAGAAAATATTAAGAGACCACTCTCTACATTTTTTTTTAATCTGTGTTTTTAATCCCTGGTATAATCCTGGTTCTGCTGGCAGAAGGCTACACTGTGAGACAGGCTACTTGCAGGCTCAAAGTTTCTAAGACAGCAGTACACAAGAAGAAGGTGAAGCAGGAGACACTGGCAATAGCCAAAAACCAGTCAGGTAGAGGGCAGAAGCAACTTTCTAATGCCAGTGGTGACCGTCAGCTTATCTGGCAGTGCCTCATAAATCGGAGGATGACCGCAAGTGACCTTCAAAATGAATGGGAAACATTAAATGGTATGAAGTGCACTGCTAGGGCAAGCCTGAAACAGGCTCCTATAAGCAGCAAGGAAGAAGCCCTTCATTAACGAGAAGCATGGAAAAGCCAGGCTGCAGTTTGCAAAAAAATTCTATTTTACACAGGCATATACCCATAAATTGAGAAATGAGTGAAACTGAAATTTTTGCCGTGTTCTCTTAATTTTTCAGGAGCTGTATATTTATTTGTATCTCCAACGTATAACCCACAGTCCAGAACTGAATATATGGGCACGAGTCCCAAACCAAGGCATGTTTTCCTTCACTGAATTTTAGTAATTTCCCAGATTAGTAATGCAATCGGTACATTTAATAGTATATAATATCTGAACATTCATTTAAAACTATAAGTAAAGGTAGAACTGGGGACACCAAAAACCTCTTAAGAACAGGTTTTACTGGGCATTCTGGTCAAGTGTCGATTATAATTCATTTTGTGACTTCCATGTTAGATTTTTGGATTAAATTCCGGTAGAATAGGAGAATGCACTGCTTCAGATATTTAAATGGTCAAAAAATAATCGCACACAACAGATTTTATAAATTTAAAGAATAAATATCGTTATCGTTTCGTTTTTTTCAAGCGTCAGAGGTCGGATGGCATATTGTATGTGTTAAAAACATTGATTAAAAAATTAGAGACCTTAATGAAACACACTGATTTCAAGCACTGCCAAGTTGTGAAACAAATGCTAGTATATTTTTGATCACCGTGATTTTGCATGTAGCAAAATGATTCTTATTGTACGGTTTTTGCAAATAAGACCGTGAAATATAGGACAGCAATGGCGTTGCTTAAATACAATCGGATTATCATACAAAGGGGACTTACGAAGGAGGTCGGACCCCCTCGTGCGGCTCTTGTCAAATCTTTGTTTTGTCGTGTCAATCTTCAGTTGCTGAGACGTGCCGTCCTTCTCGCCTTATATTGCGCAGGCGTGATCCCATCTGAGCACGAATTGCAGTTGGATATAGAAAGCAGTTGGACGCTATCGTGTTAACCTATTTCTGGAAATGTGAAGCAAGTAACTGTAGGCGGTGTACTTTTTTTCCCCTGGAGTCGTGCATGAGGAAAACTAAAGCTCTGGGCTTTTTATCAGTCAGTTCCCTGCGCCGACGACACGCATCAACCTGTGGATGGCGTGTTGCATCTAGTGATCGTGCGATAAAGCCGCGGGTTTTATGAAAAGGAGACGACGACGCAGGCAGCGCAGCGGTTTCGGTTTATGAATGGCACCGACATGGAGGAGATTCCGTTCCAGCATGTCAAAACACGCAGGAAGCATGGCCAATGTCCTGTCGGTGCCCCGCTGAATGCCATCGCCTGCGAGGACGAATTTGACTGCAAGGAGCTGGAGTCCCTTTTCCAGATTTACAACCTGAAATTGGAGCAGACGTCCACCCTGAAGGCGCTTGCTGTTCTGATCGTGATGGCAGCAACTTTGGCCGTGCTCGAACTGGTCTCCGGTCCGAGCCTGACCATATCCAAAGGGTCCCATCCGCTGCACTGCGTTATCTTCGTCTCCCTTTTCATTGTCACCAATGTCAAGTACCTGCAGGTGACACAGCTCCAGCAGATCCTCAAGCTGACCTTGCTCTTTAGCTTCACCTTCTCCTTTCTCTGCTGCCCGTTCGCCCTGGGAGCGCACGGCGTGAACCCGCCGTCGTCCCCAGAGCAGGGAATGTGGCAGCTCATGTTGGTCACCTTCGTCGCCTATTCTCTCCTTCCCGTGCGGACGCTATTAGCCGTAGTTTTTGGGATTATGGTCGCCATCTCCCATCTAATCGTGACGGTGACATCAGTCACAGCCAAGAGACAGAGACTGTGGAGGACGGTAAGTGTAGGGGTACTGCTTATTTGGCGGGCATACCTGCGTCCGCCTTAACGTTTGCATGCTTTTGGTGGGAGCGTGTGTGCTTGTTGTAATCTTCGTTATGCAGCTCACTGTGTATGCAATTCACTGGTCTAGTGGGCGACACGACCCCCGACTTTTCCTGTATCTTCTCGGTTCAGCACTTGCGGATGGACAGCGGACGTGCAGAGCCCGGAGCTGTGCGCTGCCTCTCAACTGACTGGCATCGCCGCTCTTAAAAGTTTTCGACCTTTAATTAGTTTTATTTCGCAAAATATTTCCTCCAGTTCAGGGCTTTTATTATTGCACATTTTTATTCTTTTTGTAGAGAAATAGTTATTCAGATACTAATTTTAAACCTTAAATATACTACCGTAATGAAGCATTGACGCACATATTTATCAACTGCGCTATAAATAAGTTACATTTATATTTACAGTCCATAGCCTAAGTTCAGCATCTCGTGTGTGACATGAACTGCGTTACATGCATTAAAAGGAACCCAAAACTATTTGGAAATAATTTAATTTGCTTGTCTTTTAAGAGTCTGAAATACACAATTTAATATGAATAATACTGCTGATAGCCTATAAACCGCAATGAAAGCGTTTATCAACTAGTAAAATAACAAATAGATGCAGATGAAAGAATTATTATTTTAATAAACTGTCGTGTATAAAGTAGGCTATATGGCCATCGTACGTAAAGAAAATCAAGAACGTGAAATACAAATAATAAAGGCTTAAGTCATTATAGCTGAAGCGAGATTTCCCTTTTTTCTGTACCTTACAAACTACACACATTATGTAATTTCAAATGTTTATAAAGGGTCAAATTTGCGCTGAATGATGTAATTCACGCACGGAGTGTTGCGCCAACGCACACGAATCCACGCCCACCTATTAACGAGTCAGTATGCTGAACACGCCTTTGCTCCGCTCGCTAACTCCCACGTGGTACATGAAGATGAAGGTTTAATAGTTGCATAATACTTAATAAATAGTCGCATAGCATTTATTATTATTATTATTATTAATAATAATAATAATAATAATAACAATTATTTTTATTATTAGCCTATTATTATTATTGTTCTTGTTGTTTTAAAATCATGTTCAGATATAAATGTTATATAAAAGAATTTATTCTCTTACGTAAAATATAACGTTCCAAAACGATATACTGGACATTTTAATGAATGCACTAGTACAAAGATTACCATGACAGAACAAATGAGATTGACTATTGTGAACTATCATTATTTTTACATTTACTTATTTATATGAGTAATTTTAGAAAAAAAATCCTATAACTGTATACAAAGATTACGGATGAAAAATGATGTGCTGATATGTCAGTTCCAGGCCAACTGTCAGCTCCGGCATTTTAATTTCCATGGAGAATATATTTACAGTGAGCACCCCTGAAGTGGATCTATTTTTTTGCAAGTACACTTCAATGAAGCATTTAGGATTTCAGCAAAATTCCCTTGAACCACATCAGTATGAGGGGTCCCCTGCTAAGGAACTAGTTCACTAAACTGTCCTATGAGACTGGAATTTGTCCAGCCTAACAGAAGTGCCCTCTCCCTCATATGAATAGATTAGCATCTCCCACATATAACTGAACAGTCTTCTCTGCTGCAGGAGTCGCCTGGCGTCAGAGAATTTATCTGATGTCTCCCGCAGGGCCTCTAGGTTAAATAAATACCATGCAATATAAACGCAGACTTAATTAGATTGCTGATCACATCCTCAGCCTGCAAATCCTTATTTAACTGTTTTTTAACCAGGCACTTTTGAATAAAATTCATATTTCTAATAATGCTCTGATCAAGGAACCTGATTACAGCAAGGCAACAGCAATTACTGACAGAACGAGGGAAATTAACCAGAGGAACAGAGGCAAGTAACATATTAGAATGGATTGTATTGATATTCATAAATAACTTTGCAACAGCTGTGACAATAACATAGGAGGCTCGGGGATTTTGTATCTAGTTCCAGTCTCTGGCTGCAGCAAAAGTAAGAAGAGCAATTTGGGAATGGAGCTAAATGTGGTATTTTTAGCTGAATATAATTGGCAGGTCTGGTGCTGAAGGGTGAGGCAGCTGTAGGAAGGAGAAGTTTCTCCGATATGGCCACATATCACCTAAAAGGGACTTGTGGATGGAGATGGACTGGGCAAATTTTCCCATTTTTTTATTCAGGTGGTGGCATGAGAGGGACCAAACTTATCATTAGCCAATGATATGTGTTGAGTTGGTGAGTGGCATGGATGGGGACATTCCGGGGTCAATCAACTTTCAGCTAGGGCTAGTGCACCTAAGGCTCCACCCCTGTGTATTTGGCAAATCTGGTCATTTGAACCAGGGAATGTAAATAAGGGAGTAAAGGAAAATTATACTTTCATTTCAGGTGGGTGAGACAAATATCTATCCATCTTCTGTACCTGCTTTTCCTATTCAGAATTTATAACTGTAGTTCACCGTGGCATGTTTTTGGATTGTGGGGGAAACCAGAGGACCCAGAGCAAGCCTCATAACGACACGAGTAGAACATGCTCCATACACATAGAGCCTGGGTGGAGAACTTGCACCCCAGTTGCAGAGGTGTGAGGCAACAGTGCTAACCCCTGCGCCAGTGTGGTGCCCCATCAGACAAATATATTTAATTATTTTTGCTTCACCTGTTCCTTGTTCCTGGTGTCCCTCTATATTAATGTACTCTGGTTTTAGACCAGAGGCATGCTTTATTCTGCTTTTCTGTATAACCCTGTAGTTTTTATCTTTTTGTCCTTTCACACAGAAACAACAATTTATATTCTTATTTATTCCAAAGGTATTTTTTTGCATTATGTCTTCACTGGTCCCATCCCCCCATGAAAAGCAGAATCCCCACATGAATTCTAAGCTCCCCCCTCCTTGTTCACTGAGCTGCACAGGCTTTTCCACAGATGCCTTATTTGGGTGGAAGAAACTAAGCCTTGCAGCTTGAATACAAGGGGTGACAAGGAGAGTCTATCCAGCAAAAAATAGATATTTATGCAAAGAGACTATCTCAGACTCTTTGCTGTGAAAAGCAGTGGACTGAGATCTCTTTGCCAAAAAAATGTTTTGTTAAAATTCAGTAGTAGTAGGAAAAAAACACAGGGAACATGCTGGGTATTTACAGAACATTCTTGAAGATTATGTATTATGCCCAAAGGATGGACTGGCTAGATGCAGGAGTGTCTCCATAAAGGTCAATGTGTGAGGTTTCATCTGCCTGAGGTATGTTGTTCAGGTAGATAAGACAATAAATTGGGACCCGGTACAGACACTTGTGGTATCCCGCGAGCAATGGTTGAAAAATGACAGTGTCAGCTTTCACATGGTCCTTCTCAAAAGTTATTAAGCAATACAGGAGATTGGTTATTGACACCAATCTTCTTCAACCTTACATGAAGAATCAGATGGCACTTGGGGTCAAAGATTAGTTTAGTGAATATAGGCACAGAATGCTGGGTGTTATGTTGGTTGTGAATGGCTAAATTAAGCACCTTTTTTGTGCTGCTGGGGTAAAGCTATGACCAGAATGAAAAATGGGCCACCAGGCCTGCAACCAGAAATAAGTTTTGTGGAGGGTCCAGCAACCCTCAATAAATTTTGCCAAGTGGGGGCCTAAAGCAATTTTCAAGGGGGTTTCAGACTTGTAATTTTACTAACTGATTACATGCCTGTGGACTACACATATGAAAGGATATGACAGCTATCTGATAAGTTAGTCTATTGTTTGTCTAGTAGAGGACAAACCAGCAAATAAACTATTATTTTAGTTTATCCTTTGACATTACGTGTGCATTTCAAAATACACAATAATTCTAGTAAACACATCAATGCATCCTTGCCCTGTGTATCTGTGTTCTACACCCTGATTTTTTTTTCCTTTACTTTGTTAAATGTCACTTTGGTGCAAATGTGGAATCGAAGGAAAAATGTCAGGGCAATGATTCAGTAGCATGTTCACTTCATTAATTTGTGCAAACACGGACACACGATGAATATTTAATAAAGACGAGGATGTTAAGTCAGATGTAGCGGAGTGGCCTCTGGCCTGACCTGAGTGACTGGAAGTAAACAAATAAAAAAGTGCAGAGTTCTATGTTGTGGTGTTTAAAACTCAGTGCAGGGTACGGCGACCTGTGATCTCTGACCTTCACCCGAATTGTGTAATAACTCCCGTTCTGTTGTACAGTTGGGGGCCAACGCTGTGCTCTTCACCAGTGTCAACCTCTCTGGGGCCTTTGTGAGGATCCTGACAGAAAGGGTCCAACGGAAGGCCTTCCTACAGGCTCGCGACTGCATCGAGGAGAGGCTCAGGCTGGAGGACGAGAACGAGAAACAGGTGGGATACCTGGATGTAAACACGTAAACGGAGACACTCTCACAAACAAATCTGCTATAGCTATATTACAAACAGTAACAATCAGGATCATATGCAGGAGTCAGGCCATGCGGGGCACTGAAAAGCTGATTGGCCCTGGAGTTTCCGGTTACTCACGGATTTACAACATATCATTGGCTAAATAATAAAGTTGGCCCCTCTGGCTTTCATCTGAATACCAGATATTGACTAAAAATTAACAATTAAATTAAATTCTTAAATGTTACATTTCCCTCCTTTTCCTGAATGATTGAATGTAAGCTACTTGCTGGCCAATATTGACGATTCTCACGAAAGTGAGGGAAACCTTAAAATATACCTGTCAAAAGCAGTAAGACTGAGTACCGGATTTGACTTTTTTGCGGGTTAAAGGAGGAAGCACAAGCATGCTGTAAAACAGCCACATGGTGCGGCCAGTTGCACGGGATTAGCTCCCGTGCAGTGGCCGATTAGCGCGTGACGTCTTTGTTTCCTAATAAGTTCAGAAGGCGACATTTTGACAGGTAATTATTTCAGCAGATTGCTTTTCCTGCCTCTGTGGCTTTCATTAAAGGTCACGCGGTGCCGTCGAACACTGTTGCCACCGTCGCCTGATTGGATCTGCAGAGGCACCGTGGCCGCTCCTGTGCTCAGGTGCCGGGCAGATGACTGGTCGTCGTTAATATTCATAAGACTGACGGGCGGTGCAGGGCCAGGGGTGATGTGATTTGGAGCTCACGCTTGTTTGGTCACAAAATCTGAATGCGTGGTCAGAGGTATTAGCCAAAGTCGATCATACTCAAAAGAGAAAGCAGGACCTAAAGGACTCTCGACCCTGTAGCTGTAGGATGAGGGTATTGCGATTAAGCGTGTGTAAAATCTTAACGTGTCAATCAAGTCTTTGAAAAAATCTTGGCGTGTAGTTGCAGTTATTGCAAATATTTGGCCCAACTCTGTGTGTAGAGATGACATGTTTTCCCCACGTTGTCATGGGGTTTCCATCGAGTTCTCCGGTTTCCCGTCACAGTTGAAAAACATGCTACTGTGAATTGGAGTTGCTAGAGTCTCTGTATTGTCCAGGAAAGTGTGTGGGAATTGTGTGTGTGCCCTGTGATAGGTTGGCACCCCATGCTGGGTTATTCTCTGCCTTGCTACTGTTCCTTCTGGAATAGGTTCCGGACACCTGCAACCTTGATATAGGACAAATGGTATAGAAAATCAGTGAAGGAATGTCCGATATTATACATTATACTCCCTAGCTGACTCTAATTATTTGCCAGCACAGTACATAATGTTAAGGACCAAAGACAGCATTAGGGAACATGCATATGAAAGGAGCTGCTGGTGGAAGGGCCATTATGGACACAGGGAGTGTTTACATTTCAGGAGAACCTGAAGTTGTACCTTTGAATGATGTCCATTAATTGTTTGAATAAAAATATCTGGTTATATTAATGTACAAAAGCATTACCTCGGTTTTGATTGTGCTATGAGTCACGAGACAAATTTGCAATGATAAGGAGGGGGCGAGATGCACAGATCATGTGCTTATTTGTGAGCATCTTGGCCATGATGGCTGAATGCTTCTTACACCTAATCAGGGGCTGGGAAGGGATGCTTCATTAGTGCTAATCATCAGCCCCCTCCTCCCTTTCCAGGAACGTCTCCTGATGAGCCTGCTGCCCAGGAATGTGGCCATGGAGATGAAGGAGGACTTCCTGAAGCCTCCAGAGCGTATATTCCACAAGATCTATATCCAAAGGCATGACAACGTCAGGTTAGTCTGATTCTTGTCTAGAGGTTTTCAACACCTGTTGACCAGGTCTATCTCACTCCCCTGCCCCGCGATTTTCAGAGTCTGAACGAGAAACTCTAACTTAGTCACAAGACCTTGAGGTTCTAAACAACTTTTGACTATGTCCACCTTAGTCACCTGACCCAGAGGTTCTCAAAATCTGTTGAGAAGGTCCAATTCAGTCCCCTGATCCAGCAGTTCTCAATATTCGCTAAGAATTTCCATTTAAAACCATTAGTCCAATTCAAAACATGTGCAAGCGTTTCAGGTCTTTTCCAAGCTCAACTCCAGCACTGAGACCGATAGCTAAATCGCTATTGTTTGTTTCATAGAGTGCTTGAATGTTAGGTTAAACTGAAACTGATGTGATGTGAACTGATGTGAATATTACAAGGCTGGCACCACTGCCATAAAGTCCTGCAAATCATAGCGACCAGAAATAAAACACTAACATGCAAAATCCACATGGGTCCCTGCTGTATTGTTTCCACCCTGCTTTGTGTGTGTTATCTCAACCAGCAGGACTCGAGCAGGCACAGTAAAATGACTTCTATCCTCCCCTCTAATGGAAGTGCTGAACTGTTGGTCCAGGCTGCGATGCCCAAATGCAGCTGAATCCCTGGCAGTAAGCCGTGGGGATGCCCTGAGTTACCCCTGACAAATGAGCTACAGCAGCAAACTCCTTCTTTTCCTCAAGCCTGTAAATCATCCGCCTCAACATCAAAAAGAAGCACAGGGCTGTCTGGTTGCCGTACGCTGCGTTTAATTGGACGCCTCTTCCTCAGCATTCCAAACATGCACCCCGCTGACCCCAAAAACAGCAGTAAAATAACTAAATTCAGCTCACGAAATTGCCTCCGACTCATTTCAAAGATGTTTAAGCCTCAGACATGAAAGCCACTGTCAGCATAATGCGTGTTCCACGTGCAAGCATCGTTTCTGCATTAAAAAGCCAGCTGTGGGAACAGGACGCCATGCCAAGGGTGAGGGGCAATGGAACTGAAAAAAATACAAAAAAATCACTGTCAGCATCTAACAAACACTGCTTTAACAGCTCGGCGGAGGACAGTCGGGTGTAAACGAATCAATGCTGGAATGCTTAGGGAGAAGGATGATTCAGAAGGTTCCGGAAGCTCAGGTTGCAACCCCATGGGTGTGAGAAGAGAATTGCTTGGTTCTGTTGAGCCCTTGAGCAATGCATTTAAAAAGTCACGAATGTAAATGACCTGTGATATGACACAATGGTCAAGAGCGATGCCATTATGCATGTTGGCCCATCTCCAAGATCTACAGCTAATTTCTATATATATCTGGTTTCAATTAAAGTTACTAAAGGTATCATTTCACCTGCCAGATCGTGTACCCTTTCCCTTGCTCTGAGGAATACCCATTTGGAAATTCCAGTCAAACCAGTAGATGTTATCAGCTAATCTTAGTTGGCGCGGTCTGCTTCTAAACATTTCTACACCATCTTCAGGGCCATCATTAGCAGAATGTGTGTAGTACCATTGTCAAACCCCAACTGACAAAGTAATTCACCCAAAGAAGTCAATCTGGCTGAGGAGCACTTCCCACCAACCAAAATACACCAAAGAGCTGTTGTGCTCCCACAGATGTCCAGAAACTGTTTTAAAAAACCCTGTGAAGACCGGCAGGGTTTGATCTCCAATCCCAGTAAACATTTAATACCGTGCTACTGCACAATTAAGCATAATACCTTGCAAGTCTTTAAACCTAATACCCTGAAGCGCATGAAACAAAGATTCCCTTGTAGAATCCAGCTTTATTCTTCAGGGGAAAGCTCCTTAATGTGCTCCACACAGCAGGCATATGTCAGTAGGTGTTCATTTAATTACACATGCACTTTCAATGCAACAAGGTGAGAGGTTATACCCCCAAATCTGGATGCTGTAGATGGGCCACATTCGTTTCATAAGGCAAGTCAACAGCACTGAGGAAATTTGGGGGTAGTTAAGTAGTCAGTGGTTTGCTCTCTTGGTGTATTTGACAGAGAGCTGGTGGTATTTTAGCACAAAAGATCTTTAAAGTGTAGCCTAATTGTCATACTCACATGTCGATATCTTTGGTGTATGCTACTGTAATATGGTCTTTAAACAACTTCTAAACAGATGGGTTTTTTCCAGTTTACAACTATGTATCAGTTATAACACAACAAACCTTCATATAGCTCCGGTAAAAATCCTAACTGAAATATATAGGCCGTATCAGTTTACCTGTAATGGATTTTCGAACAGCTGAACTTGTTGGTATTACGAATGCAGAAGCAGTCAAAAGTCTGGATGCAACTGCTTTTAATGCATTTGTCTCTGTTGTAGCTGTTGTGCACCTTACCGTAAAAGGCGTTGAGTCAATGAAGTAATATATTTCAAATATTGCAACGACGAAGAGAAGTACTCAACATCTCTGAATTTTCTTGAATTTCAGACTCTTCAAAATAACCCCCTTTTGCTTCTATGACAGCTTTGCAGACTCTTGGCATTCTTTCAACCAGCTTCCAGATGTAGCCTCCTGGAACGCTTCTCCAACAGTTCTGAAGACATTTCCACAAGTTCTGGGCACAAATTGGCTACCTTGCTCTTACGATTCAATCCAATTCATCTCAAACCAGCTGTAAATGGTTTAGGTCAGGGTATTGTGGGGGCCAGGTCATCTGTCACAGCACTCCATCACTTTCCTTGTTCACAACATAGTACTTACTACATAACCATGAGGTGTTCTTAGGGTCAAATCAATGATTTTCAGTACGTATGTACAGACTTTTGACTGGGACTATAAATGTACTGGTACTGATGTTTACAGCCTAAACTAATTGATCTGTTGGTGAACAAGGCACAACTGTTAAGCTGTATAAAATCACAGGTAAAAACTGGACCTTTACTAGATAAATATGCTGGCATTTTCCATACAAAACACATTAAACAGGTAAACATTTCTTATATGGATAGAAGTGTAGGTTGTGGATCAGCATGTGGTTAAAGTAACGTAGTTTTGTATTATAAACTCCACTGAGTGGATTTAGGAATCTGGCAGGTTTCATAAACATGATCAGCATGATGCCCAGTGTTATCTAAACACATCATATCTAATCTCAATCCATAAAAACATTTACTCTTCATCGTCTCCTTGTTAGGTTTTGACAGCAACTGAAGCAGACGGTTCAAGAGAATTTTGCACATAGTAAACTGGCAGCATTAAAAAACTAAAGAAATGGGTTTCCCAGAAATCATAAACATAGCAAATGTATAATGTAGAGGCCAGGGCTAATGTTTATTGGGTGTTGCATATTTCCCCATCGAGTTCAGACCCATAAGGAAGACAATGTCTAGGAACTAATGCTTTAATCAAAACTCTGCTAGTTCACTCAACACATAGATGTCCAGCTCCGATATGTATTACTGTTGTTCAATCTACATACGTAAATACTGCCTTATTTTGTCATTTGACACTTTACATTACCACCGGTCACTTTGCTGCAAGTTGCACATTATTTATTACAGTTATTTAGTATATTATCTCAAATAATTGTCTTTGCATAATGTTTAGTGTTGTATGGGGGGGGGACCGGGGACAGTCATTTTTCTACTATATAATATTATAATATATATTATATAAAATCTACATTTTATATCAATGAAAATAAAAATAAATAAATAACAATGCTCCCTGGTCTCCCCTGCTTATGTTACCTGTTAACACAGCCTTGGAGTTAAGCCCGCAGGCATTCCACTATACAGTTTACTAGCTATAACTGTGTAAGAAGCAAATAAAACTTTGACTGATTGATTGGTTGATTGATTGATGGACTGTATTGCATGGTGCTTCCCCCGCTCTCCGCAGCATCCTCTTCGCCGATATCGTGGGCTTCACCGGTCTAGCGTCGCAGTGCACCGCGCAGGAGCTTGTCAAGCTGCTCAACGAACTCTTCGGCAAGTTTGACGAGCTGGCCACCGTGAGTAACACCCTCCTTGCCCTCCACGTTCGGCGGCGGAGTTACGGCACCCGCGGCGCCGGACAGAAACATTTATAGCGCAGGTGGCAGCGCGTTAGCAGATCAGCTGTGTCTGGCTATTTAATTACTTTGTGTTTGTCTGCTGTTTTGTTTTTCGCCACTCTTATCAAAACGGGATTATTAAATTGTGCGGCGAAGGGGCGTATTTAATATAAGGCGCGTATTTAGTGAACCGTAAATCCATAAAAACGCAATCTTGAAGCTCCCCACGGTGGCTATTTATGCTAAACCTCTGCAAATTTGTGTGTGTGATGGTGTGTGTGTGTGTGTTAGTGTGTATGTAGTGTTTTTATCTATGGTGTGTTTGCGTGTGTAGTGTGGATGTTTTGTGTGTGTATGTGTGTAAGTAAGTATGGAGTGGTTGGTGTGTGTGTGTGTTTTTGTGTGTTTGGTATGTATGTGGTGCCTGGTTTATGTGGTGTGTGTTTTCATGTTGTGTGTGTGTGTTTGGTGTGTTTATGCATGTTTGTGTGTGTGTTTCTGTTTGGTGTCTGTGGTGTGTGTGATGTGTGTACGCTGTAACATCGCACTGATAGAACACTTATCTATTTAAAGCATCCAGGACTCGAGGTCGTATCCTTTCATCGGAGGAGATAAAGATATATAAATGATAAATAGAGATGCTTATTCCCAGACTCTGACCAGGATAAGCAGTTAGAAGATGAATGGATGGATGGATGAGTGTTTATTATGTTGCAGTAACATTGTGTGATACAATTTAATGCTGTATGTCATTAGGATAAGCATAGTGGATTACGCAAATTAACCCAAAGGTACTATTGACGAAAGCAAAATGCTCATTTCTGCATGTTATATGTCCCATTGCTAATCATATATTTTACATTGAAATGACTTTGAGCCAATTAACAAAAAAGATCATCTCTTTGTTGCATCTTTATGAGAGAGTGAGTAGCCAGCCCTTGTTAGGAATCGGAGATGCCTTATCTTGGCAACACAATAATATGGTTATGTGCTGCTGGCAGGAAAGCATGTGGAGACTTGTGCCATTGAGTGGTTTATGTTGTGGCACTTTACCCTAGGCTGATAGCTCCACTTTTTTCCCTGTGATGACAACCAGCACATTTTACTTAAACCAAAATCTTGTAAAGTAGGCAAAATGTTTAACATGCTTTTTTTTCTGAGTTCTGGTACATGATTGAGCAGTTTAGGGTGCTGTGTCTGTAACTGGAAGGTTGCTGGTTCAAATCCCAGTGGTGGGTCATTGACTTTACTGTTGGGCCCCTGAGCAAAGCCCTTAACTCCCAATTGCTCTTGGGGCTGTCAGACTCCGATCTTTTTAATTCCTAAATCAACTCAGTGGTTTTATAGTATAGTATAGGATCACTTTGAACAAAAGCATCTGCTAAATAAATGAAATTTAAAATTTCTAGGCCTGCATTTCCATCCAGTCTAATAGTCTCAACTGATAAAATGATTATAGACTGTGCAAAATCCGCTTATTCCTATTCTGAGACAGAAACATATTTTAAGAGGCTGCTTTAACCAAAGTCTCTTTATTTCTGTTTTTCCTTTCAAGAGTACTACGTTTAATTAAACAAGTGGTTAACCTACAAACATCTCTGCATGCCTGGTTAATGTTGCAGCTGAATAGCTCAATTAGAAGATTCCTTTTAGGGAAAAGATTGAAGGAAATTTTGGTAATAGGCCCCAGCTTTTTGAGGGGGGTGATATATTCTTTGATAATGACCTTGTTGTAGCCAGTTTAATCCTCTTCATCGCTTTTAATTGCAGTCATGCATTTTAACATGATCAGCTGCTTTGCTCGTGTGAGTGCCTGTCTGGAGGTTGTGGTCCCAAATTATTATTTTTTTAAGCTCCCCCACACTCAAATTCCATCTGAGATTCATCCTCCTCCCCCAACTCCTCTGTGAGACCCAGGTCTGTGTCAGGACACTGGGGATACAGGTGGGGCATTATATCATAAAGGGCATCTTCACACACAGAGGGGCATTGAGTCACCTAAACACAGACCAATGTAATTAAGTACAATAATTAATGACTGTAATTAATTTGATTAGTGATTTGTTGCTGCCGCTGCATGGTGGTGGGGGGGTTAGCACTGTTGCCTCACACATCTGGGACCAGGGTTCAAGTTTCTGCCATGGCTACGTGTATGGAGTTTGCATGTTCTCCGCATGTCATTGTGAGGTTTCCTCTGGGTGCTCTGGTTTCACCCCCCCCACGGTCCAAAAACATGCTGAGGCTAATTGGAGTTGCTCATAGGTGAGAATGGTGTGTGAGTGTGTCCTGTGATGGTTTGGAACCCCATCCTGGGCTATTCTCTGCCTTGTGCTCATAACCTCCTAATCAGGTTTCCTATCCTGAATAGGATAAGTGTTTACAAAAAATGGATGGATGGATTTGTTGCCTACTACATTTGATCCCAGCATAGTTCTTTGCATTTGAGGACAGATGCCTTGGGCTTTTCTTTTTGCGTAAAATATTCCCGCTATGTTAGTGCCCTTCCATGTGGGGAAAACTCCAGTAAATATTTAGTCTTTTTCATTGTTTCTTTTTAAAATTTGCTGTTTTTTTATAATCAGTGAGGCTTTTCTGATGTAAAGAGTTATGAAATTTGATTGACCTTTCTGACTGTCTTAGGAGCTCACCTGCCTGTTTCCTGTCTATAATCCATCCATCCATCCATCCATCCATCCATTCATCTTCGCTTATCTTGTTCAGGGTCACTGGCGACCTGGGAACACCTTGGATGAGATGCTGTATGTAATGGTGATGAAGTATAATCATACATGTGATGTCCATACATGCACGGTATTAAATCTTCATGTATAATGCTCCAGCATGTCCATGTAAACTGTGTGCCTATGACATTTTTTTTCTGCTGTTTTGAATTGCAAAATAATTTGGTGTGGTTGCAAAATCATTTTCTGAACATGCCAACATATGTCTCCCCCCAACACCCCTACTCTCTACAAATTTTATTGGTATTAATCTATTAGCAAATATTATTACATTACTTTGCAAATTTTATTGAGAGTGGTCATGAGACTGAACAAGACTAAACTAACTACATTTTTAGAGGGGAGTCACTGCAGTAATGGTATCTGTCTCCTCTGGTGGGGTGCTGTTTAATTAGTTTTAGTGCAGATTAGGCGATTCGGTGCTAGCGCAGCTTTTGCATTCATTAGCTTCCTTTCAGTCCTGGATTTGCATGCCGCCTGGGAAGAGAGTCCTTTATTTGTGAGTAATCTGACAAGTTAAGTGTGGGGTTTTTAAGACCCTCATCTGGAATCAGTTTCCTCTGAGATTACTCACAGATGCCCATTAAGAAACAGTAGTTGTCATTTGGATATAAGGAGGATATAAATAAATGTGAGATGAAACCCTGGCATGAATCAGAGCGTGGGAGCCTGGCTCGGCGAAAATGGGTGGAGGAGGAAGACTCGAGTCACGTGACATGTCATGTGACTAACGGCCCCATGGATCACAGTTATGTTGTATAGCTTCAAACAAGAACATGATCTGTACATTATAATCAGTTTTACTCACCAGTTGTATAGGTAGGTGTTTACCGAGAAAGTTTAGCTTAATTGTGACTGTTAGGGTTAAGAGCAATTAATTTCTGGATTATTTATCACAGGTGCAGGAGATTTTGGAAGTTTTATGATTATAAAAGGCTGTAATAAGATGCTGCTCTTGTATTCGGTTGTTTGTGTCCCTTCAGTTTGACCGTTATTCTTGGAATAAGCTTTCAGGTTGGCAGATGGATATGTAGCTCTATACGTTTGTACTCCTCCTGTCACTGTCAGCATTTCGCAGATTTTCTCAAAGCCCCCGCGCTCCTGTGAGCCGCCCTCCCCGCCTCCCTGCCACACATCACTCATCGGCACACTGGCTGAGCGGCAAGATTTAGGGCCTGCCACTCAGCCGCGCCCTCGTGTTTATTTTTAGGATGCATGCAGATTTGCTTGGGACATATGAGACTGAAGCCAAACTGGTACCTCGGGGCCGTTTTGTAAATAATGCTCACCTGCTGCCCGGTGCTATGCCCTGCATTTAGGGGCATATATGGGGGGGGTACTTACATCTGCTTAAAGTTGACTGGCCCCCGGAATGCCCCCTCCACATCACTCACCGATTTCAAAACATATAATTGGCTAATGATAAAGGTTGGCCCCTCTGTATGAATTATTGGGCACCGCCTTAAAAAATCCTGGAATTGCTCCTGCCTTCATTCAGTTCTCTTCACTTGAAGCAGACCTCTGTGACCTCATACCTGTCTGGAGAAGAGTGAGTGAAAAAAGCCTGGTGGTCTTCTTCTTTTAGCTTGTAATGCTTCCTGCTAATTATATAAACACCATGTTGGGTCATCATGTGCTTAGGAAGGCTTTGTTGTCTAAATAACCAGGCTTTCATAGCCGTTCACATTTCTGTTGAGTGGTATACGGGGTGGCGTGGTGTGTCAGCGAATAGCACTGTGGCTGCACACCTCTAAATTGTAGGTTTAGTTCTCTGCCCTGCTGCGTTTGTGTGGCATTTGAATATTATCCTTGGGTTTCTGGATATTCCCTTTTCCTCCTGTAATCCAAGGATGGGCATTTAGGTGAATTGGTATCTATAAAATTGCCCATGATTACTGGCGTCCCCTGCCTTGGGCACTATGCTTGCAGGGATGGGCTCCTGATTCACAATAACCCACAATGGGATAAGAAGATGGATGTTTGCTATATGCCTGAATAACACTGATGGCCGATTCACTGTGGAGACATGCAGAAAGAATGGAACCTTGTTCTGGAGATCCTCTGCCAGGAACAGGTTTCCTCCTCTGCGTCAGTTTTTTGCCGACCATGACTGAGGGGATTATTACAGCGACAGCAAGAGTGGGATAGCTGTCATCCTCTGTTGTTGTGGTTTTTTCTAAAACAGGCTGCATTCTCCCGGAAGGAGGTCCTTTTCGGGCTGTATTATGTCATCCGCGGAGCTTCATGAATATTCATGCTCACTTACCTGCCTCGGCCTGTCAAAGAGCTCATTTGAGAAACTGTTAGGTTTGGAGAAGTCCTGGTCAGCCATGCATGCTAATTGCCACTAGCTAATGGGTTTGTAGAGCACATGTGGATGCACATCTAACAAGGTGTCCAATCGTGGCTTGTCAAACGGCAAGAACTCGAGACAGGATGCCAAAGACTTGGCCTTGTGGTTCAGGCTTCTTGGTGCTGCTGTGCACCTGTTTGCATCTTTTAGATTCCCGTGCAGACTTGCTATTTAAATGTAAAATCCTGAGGCATTCAGCACAACAGAAGAGCTCTGGAACATAGATCTAGAAGATCAGTGTGGGCCCATCATTGTCCAGGCACAAAAGGAGCCAGATTAGCTAGAGTCACTGGAACACTAGCTGCGGAAATGAGCGAGGGAGGAGGCGGAGCCATGAAGGCATTGCCATGACGGCATTTGGGCACCATCAATGTCCTGCTTACTGAGGTTGTGGTGTGAGAAGATCGTGTCTGCGTTTGTTTTCTCAAACTCATAATGGGACGAAAACCAGCGTCTTACATCTGTGCGATCTGGGTCATTAACTCAGCTCATAACCTCAAGCCATTCCATCTCATCATGTGGCCTTTGTCACGCCTCTCCTTGAATTTCAGAACCCATTTGCTCCCTTGAGAGAGAAAGTGCTCCGAAAGGAGGCGAGATGTTTAAGTCTATCTTATTTTCAGTAGAGAGACTCTCAGCTGTCAGCAAGAAAGGATGTGGCTTTTTTTTGGCGGTAGCCTAGATCTGAAACTGGCCTTCCTGTGCTAGAGACAGCACCCCACTGCCTGAGCGCTCAGTGTTCAGCTGCTCCTTCATTGCCTGGAAGACCTGAGATCAGGGAACATGCTTTTTTCCATATCAGAACTTGGCAGGTGACATTTCACACAAATAAGCATCACTTAGCAAACCCCTGACTTTTTCTCCATTCCGTCCCTCATTCAAACATCACATCGAATGATGATTCTATGCTGCTTTAAAGGCAAGCAGCTCCTTTGTCTGACTAACCTCCAGCTCCTATGGTCAATGCTGCAGTGTTTGGAAATTTGCTTGGGGATATGGCGAGCTTCTCAGCTATGCCCAGCTGGCCCCATTTATCCCTAACAGTGTAATTTGATCCATCAGGGCCAATGGTTGCTGCTAACCATTTCTTCTCCGTCTGATGCCCCCGAAACACCCACGTCCTACTCGTTGCTGTAACTCACCTTGATGAATTGCTGAGTCCCGGGTTTCCCATACCATGCCACGTGCATAGAGACACAGTGATAAATGATAATGTCTATAAATTAAGATCAGGAGATGCAGGCTCTTGCGCACCATGACTTATTTGGGCAGGGACGTGGACAGACTCACGAACAAATGCGCAGCAGAGGTAGATGACCACACCATGTGGCATGTCACCTTGTCTCACACTTCTGTGACTTCCTCAGTTGGGGGTGGGGGGGGCAGCGCTCTGGTCTGGTTCATCCGCTGCTGAGATTTGCTCTGTTGAGTGTGAAATTTATCCGGGCTTGCTGCACTGTTGCTAAGCAGACCCATCTGGTCATTTCTGGAATTTGTGTTCATACTTTAGCCCTGAGGTTATTGACAACACATATTTACCTAAGCTGTTCAGGATGAGTCCCCCTATGGTCCAGCAGCATTGCCCTCCTGTGGCTAACAGCCTTTCTGTTTACATCCTTAAGCAGTGGACTGTGTTTTTGTCATGAATCCACTGAAGGATGTTAGCAGGTACAGCCTTTCCTTTCAGTCTTTGCCAAATCAATCTGCTTTTATTTTTGTCTGCCGATGAGGAATCTATCTGTCTCATCCTGCCTCTTCTTGCTCTCCCCTTGGTCTTTCTCATCCATCTCACTCTCCTTTCTTCTCTATCACTACCTCTCCCTCTTTCTCTACTTCTTTCATCTTTCTGTGTTGTTCTCTTTCTCAACTCTCCCTCTCTCCTTGTCAATTTAATTTTCTCTCTTCGTTGTCTCTCTCTGTATATATTTCTCACTCTCTTCCTCTATTTTTTTCTCTGTCTCTCCATCCTTCTCCCTGCTTCTGTTTCCATCTCTCTTTCCTCCCCCCAACTGACAGGAGAACCACTGCAGACGGATCAAGATCCTGGGAGACTGTTATTACTGTGTGTCTGGCCTGACTCAGCCCAAGACGGACCATGCCCACTGCTGTGTGGAGATGGGCTTGGACATGATTGACACCATCACGTGAGTGCAATTTATGGGCCACAGAATCTCCCTGGCGTGTGAAATGTAGCACATTTCTCATTTATGTGTTACTTAAATATTATATAAGTTCAGTGATGAGTTCACCAGTGACTTAGATGTATAATATAATTTCACTGTGCAGAGGGGTTAATCTATGGGCTTGGCTAAGCTTGTGAAATGTGGGTGAGTTAACGCAGTGCCACAGCACCGTCTGTGCTGCCCTGGGCCTCTCTACTCTGCTCCTTTGGTTTAGCTTAATTGAGCTTCCTGAGTTAGATCTGGAGAGGTCTGTGTGAAAATGCCTTGGTGAGGAAACAGAGAGGGTGTGGCTTGTTCACTAGGCAGGAACGTGCACTTTTTAGGGTCACGTGGATCGGGCAAGAACAGGATCAAATATGGGATACTGGGAACCATTAAAACTGACAAGAATCCAAAATATGCAAATCGAATTCAGTCAGGTATGTTGGATTAACACGACAGTGAAGGCTTTTGGGTAAGTTCCCCAGGGAACAGAAGCACAATGATATTCCCAGTCACCTGACTCCCCAAACCTGCTCCTCCCACCCATGTCACCTCCCAAGATCTCCAACTTTTAAGGGAGATTTTAAGAACTGAGTAGTATTAGAGACCTTTTTCAGATACACCATGGCTGCAGAAAGAAATTAATCAAAATGCTGGTCTCAGTCAGCTCATTCCTAGCAGTGCAGGGTTAATAAATCTACCTATCCATTCATCCATCCACATATCGAGGACAGTACTGTAGGTGGCCTGGAGCCCATCCCGTGCAGCATAGTGGAGGGGTACACCCAGGATGGGATGCCACCTTATTGTGGGGCACATACTCCCATACAGACAATTTAGTGACACCAGTTAGACTGTTAACTGCACGTCTTTGGTTTGGGGGAGGAGTTCAGACTACATCCCACGTGACACCATGCTGTGTCCAGTTAATAGGCTGTCAGAAAAACACTAAATTTAAAATTTAAAAATAAACTAGCAGAAGTTGTCCAGTTTGGCTTGCTCGCTCACAAGAAGCAGAATTATTGAACATTTCCCAAAGCTGAGATCACAGAGGGACAGCCAAGCTCATCACGGAGACGATCAAACGGCGAGAGGATTATCGACGCGGGCACCTGTTCCTGTCACATCAGCGGCCTTCTCGTCTGATCACATTCCGGCGACATGTGGCGCATGGGTGAGGGGGTGATGAAAGCGCCGAGCGAGACTACAATTGAGGTGCTTATCGATCTTGCTTGCTTTCAGATGCTGGTGGTTGAATCGGCGGCTGCTTCATAGTTGATTGGGATACACGTTTGGTCAGCAGGGGCGTATACAGGGGCGGCCACAGAGGCACTGGTCCCAGGTGAATGCTGATGGGCCCCTGGAGAGCTCCATCCCCTGTCACTCACTGATTCAAAACATATCGTTGACTAATGATAAAGTTGTATCCTCTGTATTAAGTATGGTCCTTCTTATAGCCCCTACCTTAAAACATGCCCCTCAGTTTCATTCACCTTTGGTGGCCCCCACCTTAATTTAATAAATCTTAGAACCACATCTGTTGATCAGGATATGAATGAAACGAAAAAACAACATGCTGG
This sequence comes from Mormyrus iriodes, assembly GCA_011763525.2. NCBI lineage: Eukaryota > Metazoa > Chordata > Actinopteri > Osteoglossiformes > Mormyridae > Mormyrus > Mormyrus iriodes. Next base: position 20,599,593 of record JAAGVU020000001.1, on the reverse strand, counting down.
TCTCTGCTTCCAACAGCTGCCTGGGCAGTCTGTACAGGAAGTGACTGGGAGGAAGTAAGTACCCAGGTGAAGCCATGTTTGACCAATGGAAGGGCTTCAAAATGCATGGGAGGTGCGAGCATGGTTTACAATAACAATGAGCTCTCTTTCACAGTCTCAAGAAATAGGTCTTAGCTTATGATGAATGCTATGGAAGCTTCAGGAGCTGTTGGGCCAGTTCTGCATTGTGTGTTTGGGACTGACTCTGACAGGTAGTGCTCTGCTTTAATAAGATTCGTGTTATATTGCCAGCAATTTTAAGAAGTGGAGCTTACTCTTTAATCTGCAATCCTGGAAGGAAAATGAGCAAACGGACATGTGGAAACATCTAGGTGCTACTAGGCGCTCCAGTGTGAAGGCATGGAATGTTCCGGATGGTTTTGGTGTCTTCAGCGGGGGTGGGGGTGTGTTGGCTCTTCTCCCATCACGAACCTGTTTCTTCACCCTCGTTATCAGCTGTTTGTGTTTTTTTTGGGGGGGATTTTTAGGGTCTCATAGGGTTCGGGTGGAATGGGGCGGGCTTGTCTCTGGCCGGGTAAAATCCCTCCTTTCAGGGTGACTGATGTGGCTCTCTGCTTTGAAACAGATCCCCACCTGCTTCACATACAGTAGATGGGGGGAGGGTCTTCAAAATCCTGCGAGCTGATAATTTTCTTCCAGCACCTTATCTCTGAAAAGCACGCCTGCCGTTGGAAGAGAAAAATTGTCAGAAGGAGTAAAACTCTGCCCCCTTTCCCCCTCGGCTTTGCGTATTATATAAGTGTGTGTAGCATGAGGCAGGGGGAGACTGTTTATAGGATCCATGGGAGTATGGACATAGAAGAGGAGTGATGGAATGTTCCAGAATCCACAGTGCCACTCCTCGTGCTTTCTGCTATGATGGAGGCTGACCCCTTTGGTCACCTTTTATCACCACAAATGCCAATTTCATGCCTGTGGTAGGTGTCCTGCCATCCAGCCCTGGGCAGAAAGTGGTACTTGAGACTTGTCAACCTCTTAAGGTTATTAACCTTGAAAAGACCCTTGGGGTATCACGGGGGGTTTATGAGGGACGAGCCAGGTGGTCTTGGGAGGATATGTCTCAGTGATGATGGTTAATGTCTGCCCCCTACAGGTCGGTGGCAGAAGCAACGGAGGTGGACCTCAACATGCGCGTAGGCCTACACACGGGGAGGGTCCTCTGCGGAGTGCTGGGCCTTCGCAAGTGGCAGTATGATGTGTGGTCCAATGATGTAACGTTGGCCAACGTCATGGAGGCCGGAGGCTTGCCTGGGTCCGTCTTTCTGTTCTCCAGATGTTTTTGCTTCCTCTTGCATTTCTCTTTATATTTACTCGCTTGTCAATTTCTGCCAATATTCAGCTGGGTTTCTGGGTTTTCTTTGTTAGCGATCCTTGGTCACACTGAGATAAAGCATGTAAAGCATCCCTCTCAACCTCGTTCTTCTGAATGAGCAGGGGTGGATTAATGTATAGGTTATCCTAGGTTATAGCCTAGGGCCCCAGCAAACATTAGGGCTCCACCCTGGGAACTTGGAATGGTCAGTTAATCAGCAGCCCGTGAGTGCCCATGCTGATGTCAGCCTTGGGCCCCCTGATGAGTTAATCCGCCCCTCCGAACGGAGATGGCAGATCTGGGACTAGCCAAGTCTGGTTCTTTTGTTCCCGCAGGAAGGTCCACATTACCAGAACCACGCTGGACTACCTTAACGGAGACTACGAGGTAGAACCGGGCAATGGGCACCAGAGGAATTCTTTCCTTCAGAAGCATGACATTGAGACCTTCTTCATAGTGCCATCACACCGACGGAAGGTAGTGTGGTTTCCTCTAAGCCGAAGGTACTATACACTGCTCTCTGACAAAGACCCGGGCCTGCTTTATACAGCTGGGTATTGGTTCTGTTTAGGATTCAGTTCCTTTTTACTGGGTTCAACAACAGGGTCAAAGGCACCTAGGTAGCTTTGACGTATCCTTCATTCTACTTGTACGTGCCAATTCCTGCAGATTGTTTTACTCGAGGACCTGAAGGGCAATATATTGCAAACAATATCACGAAATAAAAACATGACTAATGTGCTGTGTTTTGATTGGCCAGTCGACACCTCTTAAGCCTGCCCTTTTGCCGACACTGCAGATCTTTCCTGGGCTGATCCTGTCAGACATCAAGCCAGCCAAGCGGATGAAGTTCAAGACCGTGTGCTACCTGCTGGTGCAGCTCATGCATTGTCAGAAGATGTTCAAGGCTGAGATCCCCTTCTCCAATGTCATGACCTGTGAGGACGACGACAAGGTGCGCCTGTGTGTGTATCCCTTTGCGTGTGTGTGTTCACTGTCTGCCTGTTTTTGTGTTGGTGTTCCTGTCTCTCTTTTAGCTGCTGTTTTTCTGCAGTGATCTGCATTTTATGTCTGGAGCTTTATAGTAGAGAGTGGTTTGCAGCAGTAACAGCAACAGCAGCAGGAATCTTTGTAAGGGGAAATAAGGCGTGACCAGAAACACAGGAAGTATAAGTATCTCTCCCTCAACCCTCCTGTTTCACAAAGCACGACGAAGCAGAATCAGTAGTTATTGGACCGGCCTGCGTGTGAATGGGCTGCATCAGGTACCTGTCACATCCGTATGGGTCTCGGCTGGTGTATCTGTGAGCCTCGTACGGAAACGGGCCAGTCAGGTGGAGACTGAACCCTAAACTGGTCTCAGCAAACATCAGAGGGTCTGACTGCTTGTCACATGACCTACTTTCTGTGCAGCATGAGCCTGGGGGATGATCGCGCTGCCCCCTCCCTTTTGTTCTGTGTATTGCATGTGTCTATACTGCACAGCAGGCACCTCGTATCGCTGTCTCTCAAGCTCGACACCCTGCCAGCTGTTTTTCAGCCTGGATTCACGCTGACATTCGGAGAAATGATTTGCCCCCCCCCCCCCAAGAATGTGTTATTTATCAGCAAGAACACCAGGGGAACAGACATGGGGGCATTAGGGTAAAAGAAACACACAAACACACACACAGATGCGTACACAGAGACAAT
>JAAGVU020000001.1:20562178-20596283 GCA_011763525.2 Mormyrus iriodes | reverse complement strand
ACCAGGGGAACAGACATGGGGGCATTAGGGTAAAAGAAACACACAAACACACACACAGATGCGTACACAGAGACAATACACACATGCACACATGCAAGCGCAAAAAAAAAAAAAAACACACACATACAGGCACACACATACACACACACACACACACACACACACACACACGATTCCGGCTTCCCGTTGCTGCCACCCCTGCTGATTTATCGCTGCTGTTACCTGTCCTGTTTGTTCCCCATAGGAACAGACTGTGTTCGGGGAACACCGTGCCCCCGTGGGTAAAATGTGCTTTAAGCTGATTGTTACTACCTGGGCATAGCTCTCTGTCCCTGGTGGACAAGAGCAACAAGCAGGACCTCAAGCAACAACCTCTTTCGCTCTCTCTCAATCTCTCATTCTTTGTTTCAGTTATTTTTAAAAAGACAATAAAGATTATGTGTCCGTTATTCTGTACATTATAGTGTTACAGATGTTACAAATGGAATTAGGTCTTCAGGCACTGGAGTTACGTTAAATGCTAGGGGTTAGAGTTGGGGGTTATGGCCGGGGTCTCCAGTTAGCGGACTCTACAGCCAGACCGAGAGACAGTGTAATCCGGATTGATCGCGTTTGTCACGCCCCCAGGCTCGGCAAATTTTATCCGGGGCAGTAGACCTTGGCTTTGTGTTGGTGATGGAATTTGGCCCTCTATGAAAACAGTTGGGGATGCCTGGCACAGGAGATAGGGCTAAGAGGATTGGGTCAGGATTAGGGTTAGCGCTGAGGTTTAGGAGTTAGCTTTAGGGGTTAGGGTTAAGGCTTAGGGTCAGGGTTAGGGGTTAAAGTTAGATTTAGCGTTAGGGTTGGGAATTGAGTTAGATGTTTGCCTCCTCGGGTCTGTCTGAAACCATGATCCTGTGTTACATGTGGTCACAGGTTTAAAAGTTTAAAACTTCTACCCCTGAAATATACACTGTCTGTGTAACACCCCCCCCCCCAGAGGAGGGCGTTGCGCATGGCCTCGGAGAAGCTACGGAGCCGCACGTCTTTCTCGGCAGGCGTGGCCCAGCATGCCCCCGGCACGCGGGTGAACCGCTACATCGGGCGTCTGATCGAGGCGCGACAGACTGACTCTGAGATGGCCGACCTGCGCTGTGTCTCGCTAATGTACCATCACGCTGAGCGGGAGGAGAAGGTGAGGGGGGTGGGCCGCAGTCACAAGGTGCTTGCAGAAGTTGCCGTGTCTTGCAAAACATATTCCTGTGATACTGTCAATCTGAACATTTGTGAATGTGTGTGACGATTGACTGTATGCACCGGCACAAATCTGGGGAAGAGAAAAGTTCCCACGATACTCCACCAGCTCAAAAACCGGCTTCTTGTCTGCTTTCTCATCACCACCACCATCCAGTATATTTAATTGAAGAGCATCTGTTATGTGGGTGGAGATGAATAACGGCCTTAAAGTGAGAGATCGTGGGCAGGGTCTGCCAGGCAATCTGGCAGGTGTGTGTGTCTGTGTCTGTCTGTGTGTGCGTGTTTGTACATGTTTATGTGTGTGTGTACGTGCATGTTTGTGTGTGTATGTGTGTATGTGTGTGTGTGTGTGTGTGTGTGTGTGTGTGTGTGCATGTTTGTGTGTATGTGTGTCTGGACAGCGCAGCTTTCCTCCATTCCATATCATGCCACTTGACTCACATGGCCCTGCCCCGCCCCACCTGAGCCTGTCTCTCACTCCCCAGTATCATCAGATCCTCGACGATCACTTCACAGGCGCCGTGACCCTCTCTTTGGTCCTCGCCGCCTCCATCGGCCTCGTCTACCTGCTGATAATCCCGCCGTACGTGCCGCCACTGCCCCCCCTTTTAACCCCCACAGTGGGTGCCTCTGGGTAGGTATTGACCACCCCCCCCATGATTCCTCCTCAGGGGCACAGTTGTGCTGGTCCTGCTGGCCTTCTGCATCTGTTTCCATGTGGCCTGCATTATGTACCTGCACATCACCAGTGTCCAGGTAATACGCCGGACTTGACCATACTTACTGTGACATCCCTTTTTTTCCTATCTCTGCTACTGAATTGTCCATCTGTGCCTTAGACTTAGACTTTCCATGCTCATTTAAATTTAGAGATCATCCAGGAGAAATGATGTTAACCAAACACGTCTGTGACTGATGGCCTTTAATCTGACGTGTGTGTGTATGTGTGTGTGAGAGAGTGCCTTTTGATTGGTTATCCTTTCCAAAGACCCTAACCTGCCTTGGATTAGCCATGTCATTTTAGAATCCAGCACTGTTTCCTTGGTAAGGAAGGCATTATTCCTGCAATTGATCTTTCACAAAGTTTATATTCTATGTGGCACTTCTTCACTAAGAAGTTGTCATGAGGCACCTTCAAATCAGACATGCTATACTGAATTTCACAAGGAGTCAAACTACACTACATAAAGATGCTTTTATGCAGAACAACTTGGTGCAGAGGTAAAAATTTATGTGTTCCCCTGGGACCTGAACCCATGACCTTTGTGTTGTTAACACAAGGCCCTATTTGTTGAGCTACAAGAGCAATTTGCGAACATGAAACCTCAAAATGCCCATTTTGGTATGAACTTAAAATGACTTTCTAACGCTGTGTGAAGAGGATGGAGCCTTGCTGCGGCTAAAGTGACAAAGTAAAAGTCACAAATGAGAGCAGCTATTGCTTTTTACAATAACAGTGACAGAGGATGACAATAGTGCGGGGGCGGAGGTTGTGGACACCTTTGGATGCTTTGGATTGTCTGGATTGACACTCTTCATCTTCACTTACCATATTTTTTTCCCCATCCTGAGTTTTGGGCATCACAGACGAGGCCACTCATAGAGGTGATAATGGAAATCCCACCCCCAGTGCCGGATAGACCCTCCCCAAAGCACAGTCAAAAACGCAAGGCTTTACAGAGCCTCATGTCAGTCACAGAGACATTACAGTTCCTCATGTTAGTCACAAGGGTCAACCTTCATCAACCAGTCAGCGCAGTTACGTGGAAAAGCTCCGGATTCGATGGTGGACCAGCACCTGGGACTCAAACCTGTGGAGTTTGGTACCCACCCCTGAAACCTAGTACAGCCAAGGTCAGTGGGGACCTCCCAGAATGAAAGCTGTGCCCTCCATATGCCCTGATTCAGTCTGTACAGTGTCAGCGTGGCAGAATGGAGACCTTGGCTGGCTGTGCGGAGCTCTCCTCAAGCTCTGGGGAGGCTTGTTTTATTCTGCCTTTATTAATGAAATATTTATCACTGCTGTACATTATTACTCTCAGTAATTCTGCTGTCTTTATTTCATCTCTACTTTCCTTTATCTGTCTTCCCACTCTCCCCTTTCTTCTCCCCATGTTCTTTTTCTTTCTCTCCTTGTCTTATTCCCTCTTTCTCCTATCTCCCTCCCTCTCTCCTTCTCTCATCCCTATCTCCCTCTCTTCCTTTTCCTCCCTCTCTATCCACATCTTTTTCTCTCTTCTCCTGCTCTTCCTCCCTCTGTCTCCCTACCACTCCTTCCCTCTATTTATTCCTCTCCCACTCCCTCCCCTTCTCTCTCATTCCTCCTCCCTCCCTCTCTCCTCTCCATCTATTCCTCCCTTTCCTCCCTCCCTCCCCCTCCATCTCCCTCCGTCTCTCTATCCATTTCTCCCTTTCTCTGTCTCTTCCTGCATTCTCTCCTCTCTCTCACTTCCATCCTGAATCTTCCTCCCACTCTTTCCCTCTCTTTTCTCCTCTCCCGATTTCTCCTCTCCCCTCCTCTTTCTCACTCCCTCCCTCTCTCGCTTTCTCTCCTTCTTTCCCTCTTTCTCATCTCCCACTCCCTCCCTCCATGCCCCTCCCCGGTCACAGTGCTTTCCGGGTTGCCTGACCATCAGAATACGGACAGTTTTGTGCATTTTCATCGTACTCCTGATCTACACAGTGGCCCAAGCTTGCGTGGTATGACACCTTCCCCGACCATCACATGAGCTTGGTGGCCTTGCTACAGGGATGCGAGGATGATGACCCTGCTCACTCTTGCCATGTACCTTCAGGTGGGCTGCCTGCCACAGCCACGGGACTTGAACTCCAGCACCTCCGAGGTCCTCCTGAACCGCAGTGTGCCTGAGCTGCCGCCTTGCGACAGCACCCCCTACGCCCTGCTGTGCTGTGTGACTGGCACGCTCACTTTGGCCCTCTTCCTCCGCGTCTCCTCAGTTCCCAAGATGGCAATGCTCTTGCTGCTTGCTGGCTTGTATATTACTGTCCTTGAGGTTGGCGGCTTAGACGGGCCCATGGGGTGAGAGTAAATAACGGATATAGTGTCCATCCATCCAAACATCCATCCATTTATCTTCCAGCCATTTATCTTAGGGGTTGTGGGGGAGCCTGTAGCTTGCAGAAATATAACTTCCAAAATATTAAAACATCACTTCAAGTATCCCAGTGCATTTTTGTGATGTACATCAAGTACCCAAACTTAAATGGCAGCCCCTGTGTACTTATTATGCTGTATTGCATATTTAGTGGTTTTCAGCATATATTCTCATGTGTTTACTAATTACATTGTGTACGTGTCCACTTCCCTCCTGGTTTTGCGTAGTGCTGGGGTGTTCCATGCCTGGGCCTGTGAGCCCATCCTCACCATCCTGCTCTTCACCAGCACCCTGGCCCTCCACTCGAGACAGCTAGACTTGAAGTTGCGTCTGGACTACCTCTGGGCCACGCAGGTGGGCTGCCTGCATGGGTTCATTTGCATTAGCATGTGTTAGCACTGGTGAAATGGATTAGCATATGCTAGCGTGTGTTATTGTGGGTCAGTGTGTGTCATTGCAAGATTAGTATATGCTAGCGTGGGTTAGTGTGGGTTAGTGTTTGTTAGCACAGGATTAGCATACTGTAGCCTGAGTTAGCATCGGTTAGCATGTGTTGGTGCAGGATTAGCGTATGTTGGCTTGGGTTAGTGTGGGTTAGCACTAAGTTAATGTGGCACGCAGAGCACTGTGCTTGTAGTGTTTGTACTGCCATACAGTGACTAGGTGAACACCGTCCCTTAAAATCCCTGAGCACCCATAACAGTCAGAAAAAGAAGCAGCAGATAGCATGGTGGCTAAAGACTTAGCAATACTTCAAAAAGCTGGCTATTAAAGTGCTTGTGGGGAATTGCTATTTTACCCAGTCAGTATGATTCCCTAATCAGTGGCCTTAATGGAATTAACCAACTGTATACTTCTGTGCATTTAGATTTAAATTGCCAAAAATATACTAATTTATGCTAATGATAATCTGTAACAGCTGCCTAATGTCATCTGGTATCTGACCTGTTGGGTCAGGGGCAGCAATTAAGCAGGGTATCCATGAAATGGAGCCCCCGCCAAGCTGAAAATTTCACCTACATGTGCATACACACAATGACTGGTGACTTATTTGCCCACAGACACAAGCATCCCTGCCATTGCCCTCTCTTTAGTACGTGTGAGTCAGGTATGTTGCACATGCATGCGTGCACATGTGCGCACATGTACATGCGGGCGGACACGACGAGCTGAGGATGCGGGAGGCCGCATGTGGAGCACGGAGCTGCGACGTGAGCCTAGGGGGGCGCTGTGATAGATCAGCGCAGGCCAGCCGCCCCGCTGAGACTGAGCCAGGGCTATTTTTAGAGTGAAGTGGGAGGCCTTGTTCCTCGGTGTTATCGCCAAGGGCCTGTGTTTGCCCCCCCCCACTCCTGCCTGCGCCCCCCCGCCCCGTGTGGATAGGAGCGGCAGACAAGCCTTCAGGCTCTCACTCCATGCCGGGTGCCATAAATCCACCTCCCCCGGTGAAACATGAGAAACTCAGGTGTGTGCCGAGTATATACAGACTCTGCTAGTGTGCCCCTCTCGGGGCCATCTGAAGGAGTATTGTCATGGGGGGGAGGTGTGCGTGTGTATAAAGTCCCCACAAAGTTATGAATACACGTGTGTGCATATGTGTGTCTGTGTCTCTGTGTGAGTGTGTGAGGAGGGGGAGGGTCACAGCTGCTATACTGAAAGAGCAACATTTCACTGAGTGACACTGAAATTGAATTTCTGAATATTGTAAAAAAAGAAATGGCCATGATGCCATGTCAGAAATCTACCCTTTGGGCGGAACACTTGGCTTGAAGTGTTTTGTACAGTATGCTGACCTGCTCCAGCTAAGTGTGCTGCTAGGAGTGTATATAGGTCAGGCTCTTATCTCCCAGTGGTATGTCACTCTATTCCTGTATCCGACACTCTTTACAGCCCCCCAGGCCCTGCTGTTTTGGTCACTGTGTCTGCAGCCAGGTTGCTATGACCTCACAGAATGGTTTAAACTGCACTTTCTCACAGTGCGCTAGATATGTAGTCAGTTCACTGCTTTTGGCTGCAGCTCCCCACAAAATAAATGAAAAACTGTGGAAATAAAAACAAGGGTGTGTTTTCATGCTCCTTTAGTGCCGGTAGTCGGATTTGACTAAGAGAGGGCTTATGGTCTCTCAGGAATTTCTGTATTATGACAAAGGAAGGTATGAATAATGGGAGTTTTTATAACTTGATTGCAATGTTGGCTTCACACACTTCCAAGTATTTCCAGTGTAAACTCTGACATTACTGGAAAAACATTTTTCTTTTAATCTCCTGAAGTTCCAGTGCAGCAAACTTTTTTCTTTACTGACCCCTGGTGGTCAAAAGTATATCATGCAATGTGAATACATGAAATTAGCTTTCAGTTTGATTTAGATGCAGTTTCAGTGGTACATCCATTGTTGAAGATGCTGATGTTGGCCATAGCTGTTTTTGCCTGTTTTGTCTTCAGGCTGAGGAAGAGAGGGACGACATGGAGAGGGTGAAGCTGGACAATAAGAGAATCCTTTTCAACCTCCTGCCCGCACATGTCGCACAACACTTCCTGATGTCCAACCCCAGGAACATGGTGAGCCCAGCTGCCACCAGGGTGGGTTTATCCCTTCGGTCCATCCTGTCCCGACTCCCTGACCTCTTCCCTCCTGCCCAGCACTGTACTGTAGAGATAGCCATGCCACATCCTGCCAGCCTACCAGCTTTTCCCCAGGCCATGATTGCCAACTAGGCACTGAACATCCCGTGCCACTGTTGGTCCGTGCTTCCCAGCACGCTCCTCAGGAAACAAAGGGATTGGACGTCCAGCATTGGTGAAGGAGGAAGAGTGTTTGATCAGCTTGGGGGGGGCATTCAGGAGAAAACAGGAGAGCGACAACAGAGCAGTGGGCGGAAGCTGCCAATTTCACATGCGGCTTCACAGCAGACGCACCTGGACTTCACAAAGGGCTCTGCTTTAGTGGCCGAAATCCACTCGCTTCATAGGGAATGACAGGAATGCGGGCACAAAGCAGGAGAAAGAGCCTACTGAATAATCGGTCCTCTGTTGCGCTTTTCTTCACTTTTTGTTCGCTGTTCCTCCAGCACTGGGGATGGGAAATACAGGACTTAAGGCAGAGCACGTGATAGCCGCAGTACAGGGGGATCCAAACCTGCAACCCCAGAGGTGTGACACTCAGAGCTGGCTCTACTTTTTCAAGGGCCCTAGGCCCCCTCACCAAGATCATTTCACTTCCTTCCCAACATAGTCAATTTAGAGAGCCTAGGCAACTGCCTTTTCTGCTTATATTTAGAGCCAGCCATGTATATTTTGTGTAAGGGTACACACACACACATAAATATAAGGAGAGAGATTTTTTTTTTTCCCCATTTTTTCCCTTGTATCTGTCGGGTCCTCAGCAACTCTCCACTTTGCTTTATTCTTCTGTACCTGGATCTGGCCTGGTGAAACTTAAACATGTGTGTTTAAGTAAAAAAACATACTATAAGTTATTTTAGTGTTATGTATCCCAGAAAGGTGTAAGAGTTATGTATCCCAGAGAGGTGTAAGAGTTATGTATCCCAGAGAGGTGTAAGGGATGTCCCGTGTGACTGTTGATATTACCTGATCAAGGTAGTTTATGTATATTTATGGTCGTAGCCATGTGAAGCCATCTCAGTCCCACTCATGTACCTCTGCTGATTCCTCTGTGCTGTTGGCCCACAGGGACAGGGATGCTATGAAGTAGAGGAAGTTAGTATGATTCCAATGGCTGCCGAGTGACAGAGGACCAAAAAATTGCAACATACTTGGATTGGTCTGGGTTGGGGGCACAATATGATATTCTTTCATGGGGTACAGAATTACCCCTACATGGGGACACAGCTGCTCATTTATCGATGAGCGATGTTCTCTGCTCAGTACTTGCGATTTTCTCACCCTTTTTGTTAGTTTAACGTCCTAAGAATAGTACCTGACAGATGCATGTCCTTTCAGGACCTATACTACCAGTCCTACTCCCAAGTTGGTGTTCTCTTTGCCTCCATCCCCAACTTTAATGACTTCTACATCGAGCTGGATGGCAACAACATGGGCGTGGAGTGTCTGCGACTCCTCAATGAGATCATCGCCGATTTTGACGAGGTTGGTCTGATTTCTGTCATGCTGGTTGACGAAGGTGATGATGTCTTTAGTAGTGGTAGGAACAGGGCTTCAAAGAATTTAGTAGGTGGGCTAATCACTATGACAATTACTGTCTGGTTTAACCAAGTGGCTGTCGATAAAGTAGCCAATTGGACGTCAAAGCAGGTAGTGATTGACAGGTCAGAATGGCCCGCTTATCATAACTTTCAAAGCCATAAATCTCATGATTTCATAATTGTTATGTTTTTCAACTAATATTGGCTGTCAAATGTCAGGGTATGGATCTGATGTAGATGTGCAACTGATGCTGAAATTAGTGATTTAAAAAAAAAAAATTCCAGCTCATGGACAAGGAATGCTACAAGGACATCGAGAAGATCAAAACCATTGGCAGCACGTACATGGCGGCCGTGGGCTTGGTGCCAACTTCAGGTTCAAAGGTGGGCGAGGATGGGCTTTACAAAACATGGGCGTGTGTCTGCAGTGTGCTTGTCTCTGATGCTGTGGCCCTTTCCACGGTCTGAGAAAACAGGCCAAGAACAGTGTAACTTCGCACCTGGGCACAGTGGCCGACTTCGCCATTGAAATGTTCGACGTGCTTGACGGCATCAACTACCAGTCATACAACGAGTTTGTGCTGCGAGTGGGTAGGTTGGCTGGCCGCCGTCCATTGGGGGCGCCGCACGGCGCCCGCTGCAATTATCCCATTGTGCTGGACATCCTGTCCACAGCAGCGGGCGAAGGGGAGCCTTTAGCTGCGACGTTTAGCCGCATCAGACAATGGTGTCCTGTTGCGGGGGCGGTCCGGCCCACTTCCCCTCAGCGTGTCCGTATCTGGCGATGTGAGCGGTGTGCAGCTCCAGTTCTCAGCGCCCGGTCCTGGCAGTCTGCGGCAGCCTGCGGGGCTTTGCTCTCACCCCCGCCGCTCCAAACACCACATTCCTCCGGTTATCGCGCTGATCCGGCCTTCAGGGAAATCGCTGCCCCCACCCCTCCCAGCCAAGAATGGGGCTGAGAATCATGTGAAGCACACTGGGGTCATAGTTGATGTAGATTTTTTTTTTTGGGGGGGGGCACATTAATATTCAAAGTTTTATTATTTGATTTAGGTTTGATTTATGAAGTATCCTAGCCTTAAGGTTACAGGATGCGAAACCATGTTGATTTGTCTGTCTCCCCACAGGCATCAACGTGGGCCCAGTGGTGGCTGGGGTCATTGGGGCCAGGAGACCCCAGTATGACATCTGGGGAAACACGGTGAATGTGGCCAGCCGCATGGACAGCACTGGCGTTCAGGGGAAGATTCAGGTATGCAGAGTTCTGGGAGGGATCAAAGTGTAAGGTCATAGACAGGGGCACAGTAGGGTCATGGGTACCCTGGCAGATTCAGGGGGGCCATCACTTTTCAGGGAACCTTGAATACATATAACTATATAAAAAACTGAGCGGTGGGGTCCAAGGTGACATTATGTCAGGGGGCCCAGAATTTCTAGCTATGCCCCTGGTCATAGATCAGTACCTTAGAAAAGGAGGGAGCACAGGGAATTGTTATAGTGGGGGCCTTATCCCTATGCCTCCTGCTGATTAGGCCAGCAAAATTTTGGGTGTCAGGCTGCGAGTAAGTTCATTCTGATGTAGGATGTTCAGACATCACATCCCAGATCTCAGGGGTCCTTTTCAGTTCACTGGCTAATTTTAGCACATCGTTTGTCCTCAATGTAACTGGCACCCTTGTGTACCGGATGGATGCGCGGGGAGCCTTGCTGAGGCCATACACCTGTGCCATGCACCCCCTGAGTGGCCAACCGTCACGTAGCAGCCGAGTGTTCCCCCACGCTGGCACGTGTGCGTGTCTCTCCTTGCGTACCAGGTCACGGAGGAAGTGTACCGCCTGCTGAGGGGCAGCTATGTGCTTGTGTGCCGAGGCACGGTGAGTGTGAAGGGCAAAGGAGACATGCTGACGTACTTCCTGGAGGGGAAGTCCCAGAGCCCTGGCTCCCAGCACCCCCCGAAAGGCCTGGAGCGCAGGGCACATCCTCCCAGCCGAGCCAACGTCCGCACTAAGCTGGGGGCCAGCTTCCTGTCCATCGGAGCTACCCCCGCCACTCCTTGCCTGCAGCCAAGGTCTGCATATTCCACCACGGTAGAGCCATGAGGAGCCAGAACATGCCAAGACTACCCGTCCACTGCCTCCTTGCCCCCTCCACCACCACCACCATCTTCACTGGATGAGTGGAGAATTCTGTTCTGCCCCCAGATGCTCGACACATGATCTTAGGCAAAAGTGTAACCAAGGATCCCTGTGGTCCAACCAAAGAGAACATTGAACTATTGCTGTCAAAACAGCCATTCAGGACAAAAGGAGGTCAAACGGGTTGCAGCTTCTTCTGGGCTGGACCCTTGACCCATCTGGTTGTAACTGGGGTGTTGGGCATCCCATTTGTAAAACACTTCCGGGTCCTTTAAGGGACACAATAGTGCATGAGATATCAAACTGCTTCTTCCATGGCGTGACAGTTTCAACTCGAAGGGGTCCAATTCACGCAGACTCAAGCTAGAGGCAATGGGAATGTCTTCCTGCCTCACAGAGACAAATCATCTGGACAAGCCGGTGTCCCTCACAGGGGAAGAGGACGCTGCCACAGCACACGTTCCAACCCGAAAGCCCTGAGACTTCCTTCTGATGGACATCTTGAGCTGACATTACAGTAATTTTGAGTTATCCAAAACGCTTGGCTCTGGGAGTCCCTGGCCCTGCTCTCAAAGTAAATAGTCTTTATTTCTGGTGTCTTTGGTTTAAAAAGAAAAAAAAATGCATTGCGCATATTGAAATTTCCCAAGAATGTGGAGGCCTTCCTTTGGTCCATCTCCAGTAATATGCCAAGGTTAATTGTTCCTGCTTTGGGGCCAAGTTTGGTGTACTGTGATACTGCCCTGTAAGATTGAATAATTACAGTCGTCTAGTGAGGCTTTCTATTTTTACATAGGTATGCGTATGGGGGTTTTTCAGGCGGCCCTCAACAGTAATTAAAAGGCACAAACAGGATTTCCGTAGCTCATGAGTAATATTTCTGGAACAGTGCGTCCCATTGGTCCATTCGTTTGGGCAGAGGAACGTTGAATCCCAGGCAGCTCTACTAGCGTCCGGTATTCGAGGTCTCCTGGTTGATTTTGAGGGCCTATCCATGTAATAGACTGCCAGGGGTATGGTGTGTTGTCCTCCACACTGCACGTTATCAGCTAACTTGTTGGTGACCACGTAAACACCGCAGTGAGCGCAGGAACACTACTGGCAACGTCCTTGAATGAGGCGCACTAACGACACACCCCAGTGTGCGTGTCATTCAGGTTTGTTTAACGCCATGTTGTGTTCTGCACGGCGTCTCTGTGAGAGTAAAGAGCAAAGTCTTGTCAACAAAAACTGCATTTACTTTAATATTGCAAGTATCTGACATCTTCTGTGTGTCCATGTTAATATTGTAGTCATCAATATGCAGTGTAACAGAAAGTCAAATAAGATCACATTATAACACAAACTCCATTCTTTTTGATAAGTCATAGCAATAAATTATCACCAGTAATAATCCATTAACCAATCTGCAAAATTATGAACCCCCAACCCCTTTGCAAATGAAAGAGGGATTTTTGAAGTTAATGTCCTATTTCATTGGCTTCATGTTCTCCATTCACTGCAGCAGTTAAAATATGGCAACATTAACCAGTTCATTTATTCTGGGGATATTTTGACCAAACGTAATTAACAAGGTCACGTTGCTGCTCCTTTTTATTCTGGAGAACCGCAGCAGGGATATGGGGCCTGTTGATGTGCCCATTCAGAACGTCTCGGAAGTATTCTGCTTTCACGGCCCGAATTTTGGGTGGGTAGAATTTCCCTATGGTCTGTGTGCAGCCCCTGTGATTTGTGCCTGCATTTATATGTGAAGGGTGCTGGTTTCTGGGTCCTCTTATCTTCCCCTTTGTGCGAATCCCCTCCCCCACAATTTCGGGTCGATTGTGGGACACGGCAACTATATGTGAGCAAGTTCGTTAGATTATAAAGATGATGACACCACAATGGGCTGGCTCTTCTGAAATGTATCGTACTGCCCTGACACTGCTGTCGGCAAAAAATGCTCCTTCATTGCTATCAGACCAATTTCCCCGAGTGCCAATAGGGAATTGGTCAGGGTTGGGGGTCCAATATGATGTACTTTCATGGGGCCTAAAATCTCTAGTGGAACTCTTTACCACTAGTGCTGATTACAGACGCTGAGGTTTTTCTGGGGGTGATGTGCTATTATCTGTTTTCACCAACCCTCGCCAAACTGCTTTCTTACTTTCGAGCCCCACTGGCTGCAAATATGCCCGTCGTGCAGCACTTCCTGTCAAGCCAAGTCAGTTGGGTGTGCGGCCTTGTATTGTGGTTACTGCAGGCCACCATCTTCAGATTTAACCTTGCAGGAGTTTGAAAGTAACACTTTTTTGTGTTACTTTTTTGTAACACAAAAAAACATTAAAAACCCTCTGAACATCTGCAGAGTTAGTGCTGATTCCAGGAGGCGAAGGCCCACGGGGAGGCAGCTAAGCAGAAAGCCAGCAAATTATGAAATCCCGAGCCCAGTCCCTCGATGAATCACGTTAAAGCCCCTATCTAAATTGATTTGCTTTCCTTTCATTGAGATTCAAGCACTTCCTGCTTCTCGTGTAGGACTCTTTGTGCACAAACACAATATAGACTCTGTTGTAACTTCCTCTTGGCTGTATTTCCAGGAACCAGATCCAATGCCCACTGAAGGACCATCATTTTATAAACATTTACTACCGTGGCCTATTCAACAACGCTAAGTGATTATCTTAGTCCACAATCACCGACAACCTTGTAGACTTTTCACTTTTAGCTACTAAGAATGAATTACATATTTTCATATATGATACGGGTCGACTTTTGTAAGTATCTCTGATATTGTAGAGTATCTTCCAGTCTTTTACAAAATTGTTAACTAACCTGAGGAGCTGTATTTGTGTCCTATTTTTTGTTACCTTTGATTGAAATGTTAAATGTGAATGTTATATTTCTTATGGAAACTTTTATACTATGTGTTTGCACCCCTAAATCAAATGGAGTATTGTTGAAAAATAAAGGTAAATTCTTGTCTGCTCATAGATCTGTTTGTCCCAGTGTTGCACACAGTGGGAAAAAGACAAATTTATAACAGTTTAGTGTATGTGCAGTTCCGAGCAGTGTATAGAACTTTGTCCAAATTACAAGAAAACAGTAAAAATGATGTTTTTTTTGACATATTTTTACTTACTCTTGTTATTTTCATGTCACTGTGAAATTTAACTGTGTCAAAGACACAAAAATATAAAATGCAATAAGAGAATGCAGAATCAATGACTAAACAATGGAAACATAGTTCTTTCTAGTTTAAAGAGTCATTTGAAAGGCCTGTTACAGACATTCGCCATCAAGGGACAACACCCTTAATGAAAATAGTACTACTTAGATGATCCATAACTAAAAGACCGGTATCAATGCTGTTCTTAATGAAATACTTAATCAACACGGTGTTGGTAAAAAAAAAATGTGAATAAAATGTTTCAATCAAGTCAAAATAGTTTAATTCATGTTTCAATCAAGGATCTCACGTCCTAATCTTCACAAATTACTGGCACAACTGGAAATTGCCTAGCTGGACCTATTTAAATGTTAAGCTTTAAATTAATTTTGTTGTGCATATATGTAGAATTTTCATGGCGCCCGGGTTGGTACCTTGAGGAACACCGCCAAGTGAAGGACCATGCTGATGTCACCCTATGCCTCACACTGTATCCACAGGATGTTTATCAAACTGAGAAGGAATAGCTAAACAAAGTCATGATTTGCTGAAACCTGACGCAAAAATAATTTTAATAACTATTGTACTTTAAGGGTTTTTCACAAAGTACTGGTACTGTAAAATAATACATGGCAAAAAAATCATTATACTCAACATCCTGCTAACCTCTATCATAGGGAGGGACTAGACCCCTTTTTGCTGAAAGCTAATCTTCAAACAGATCCGGGATTGAGCTTGTGCAATAAGGCCAAACAAACAGAGCAAACAAATGCCGGCAAACAGCGGGCAAACATGCCGGCGTTCCAGATCCTTCCGGTGGAAGCCAGTGTTTTGAAAACATGCATTCCTGACCTGCGCCAAGGTACATTTTGTATACATTCTTGGGGCTGTGTAGCTAATCAATGGAACATATGTGATTTTTTTTTCTTCATCCTGGGACTGGAAAAAGAACACAAAACATCTGTGACCAGAGCACAAGAGATCCCATGAACCTGCAGCTAAATTTTACATTCAAGGTGGATGACATGAAGCACAGTGGGTGAAATACTGAATTTCTGATGTAGCTGTTAACTAAATATCCACCTTTGTTATAAATTATACAAACAATTAGCAACTTAAATTTTATGTTATTAACAAAAAAAAGGATTTTGTTGCAGATGACCCCGTATGAGAATAATCTAAAATATTTCTTACAGAGAGCTGATGATAAAGAGTTTTTCTTTTTAAATTACCAAGATAAAGGCAGTAAAAAAGATTAAAGAACTTGCGGCAAACTTCAAATGTATCGTTATTGAACCCAAAGCCTCTGTGTCACTGAGGGTGGATCAAAAACAATAAAGCCAACCTCACCACCCTTCCTGGGTAAATGAATGATCTGCAGCATGAGTTAGCAGATATCTGGTATCTCTGTGGCGTCATAAAGGTGGGGGCATATGTGTTTACCCTCTTTTCACGTGTGGGAATCTGTGTCGTTTCCTGAAATTGTCACGCCCTGGAGTAGAGAAATAGCCAACATATTTAACGTACTGGATCCAGGGTCAGAGTCTGTGTTCGAGCAAAATAACGTATTTTATGGTAAATAAGGAACACCCGTGGGACAGATCCCCACACCCTGGCGCCGTAATCTTGCACCCGATCAACCAGAA
This sequence comes from Mormyrus iriodes, assembly GCA_011763525.2. Classification (NCBI taxonomy): domain Eukaryota; kingdom Metazoa; phylum Chordata; class Actinopteri; order Osteoglossiformes; family Mormyridae; genus Mormyrus; species Mormyrus iriodes. The sequence continues at coordinate 20,580,835 of JAAGVU020000001.1, read as the reverse complement.
AGGCATCATCAAACCTTTAAGTCTCTGTTTCCAAGCCGGATGGCGGTTTGAAGCACCGAGATTTGGTTTAACCAACAGAGACGCCACAGTGCCTGACCGTTGTGCTGTTTGACGTAAAGCTCATTAAGGTGCACCACAGAAACAGACAAGACGCTAATTTAGAGTTTGCTATGCATAACCAGACTCCTCCTTAGCCCTCAGAGAAGTGGTACAAGCCAAGCCTGGGGAGGCAGCTTTTACAATGGAATGTCCTGTAATGTTATATTACACGGTAAAAAACCATGAAACCATACCATCTCGTCAGAATTTCTGCAGCATGGTAATCATCCTTGTGGGCAGCTGGGTCCTGTCCAGTTCGAGAATGCTCCTCATTCCATTTCAACAGAGATAAGAAGCTATGAATTGTTTGTCGTACCAAGATGGCAGTCACTACAAACAAAGGACACCTATAGTTTTAATTTTGCATGTTTGTTCTGTAGCACTCACAGGTGACATTCTTGATGAGCTTGGCTGTAGTTCATTATTTTTAGTTTAGTTTTTTTTTTATTTGACATGATAGCCTAAATAAATTGTACTAATGTGTATATATTTACATGTTGCTACCTAAAGCTCAGGGAGTTTTCCTTCTCAAAGGTTTATGGTTAAAAACCCAAATGCTGTTATGAGTTTGAGTACATAACCTGCTGTTAAGAATTATGGGTAATGATGCTCATAGATCTCTTTTTGAAAGCACCGTGATGTAAACAATTGTGTCAACCTCATAACACCACATGGGTAAAAAAAACTCTGGGCCCAAAAGTGATGAATCATCAGGGTGGATACCAAAATAAACAGGCTTACTGGCTTAAAAATGCATTGTTTCTGAAAATGATCATGTTTAAAATGTTTAAAAAGAATAAATTTGTGACCTGAGGAAACAGTGCCAGTGACTGTGAGAGATGCTCACAGAGGTGTATCTCAGAGAATATGTGAAGGACCCTAGCCATCGGTTAATGTGGCAGCTAACATCTAGTAGCGCTGTGCTCTACTGACACAGGCGTCCTTTCACATTCTGCCCACTGGAGCAGATTCTCAGTACTATCAATTCCAGAAATTTCCACATTTCACTTCCAATATATTACAAAAACGTAAAAATTCCACAGCTCCCTCCTGCAACTCACCCACGTGCACACATGTACACACACACACCCCAACTCTGCTAATGCTAATTTTAGCGGCATGGATGCTAAGTTGGGGGGTTGGAGATGGGGACGTGAGCGAGTGGCATGGTGGGGAGGAAGCGATGTGGAGGAAGTTGGGCTTGCAGTGAAATGCGGCCTGCGCTTCCCTGGAATTCTCACAAAGCAGCACGATTGCGGTGGGGCTTTTTTTGTGTGGGTGACACTGCAGAGCCCTTTCGCGGGGCAGGAAATGAAGCTGCAGCACTGCAGGGGTCCATGTGCAGCTTGCCATCATCCTGGCAGTCCTCTCTGACAGAAGCTGGAGGAACCGGGACACTGGATGTCTGTACTGCAGGATGTCCCCCCCTCCCCCGCTGCCCTTTTCAGCTGGATAATGAGGGTGGGGGGTGGTGGGCAATGCTCCTCTGCTTTCCACAAAGACAAACTATTCCAGCACTCAGAATGGAGGGAAAACTGTATCAGGAGCCTCCCCCTCTTCCTCACCACACTGGGGACATACTCAGTGTCACGTCCTTGCCCAGAAACAGCCCCTTGCTCTCTGACACATCCCATAATACCTCACTAAACAAAGATATCTCTCTTCGCAATATTGCCCCTGAAGTTCATTTCCTTTCAAAAAATTTGTCATACCCAAACAATAACAGCCAGCAAAAAAATCTACAGCATTAATTCAGTCAACGTGTCATTTAACATCTATTAACATGTGTTTTTCAGAAACTATTCAAATTGCTCCACTTTTTCTAAGCTTTGTTGTGTTGTGGACTTTTTTTTCTGAAGTGGATTGAATTTGTTCTTTTTTGGCATCAATCAACAAACAATTTTCGATAAAATGAAAACATGTTTCTAAGAATTTTCGCAAATTTGTTAAATATAAAAAAGCTAAATCTACCATCTGTATAAGTATTCAGATGTTTTATTGCAAATTGAATTAAAATGCATTGTATTTCTTTTAATCGTCTTTAAGTTGGCTCTAGAACAGTGTTTCCCAAACCAATCCTTGGGGACCCACAGACAGTCTGTGTGGACTGTCTGGTAGGGAGCTTGGAAGGAGCAAAAACATGGACTGACTGTAGGCTCCTGAAGACCGGATTGGGAAACATTGCTCTAGAACATGATTGTAACCACTTGGAGCACATTCACTTGATTGGACCTGATTTAGAAAGACCAGTATATAAGGCTTCACAGCTCACAATCCATGGAAGAATTAATTGGTCTGGGAACAATCTGTATGTGTTTGAGGCTAGATGGTGATTATGCATAGATCTGAAAAAGTGGTTTAAAATTTGCCGATGTGTTGGTGGTTCCCAGGAGCACATTGGCCTCCATCATCGCCATAATGTAAGTAGGTAGAGACCACAATGATTCTATGTAGCCGTCCAACTGAATAGGGTTATTAGCCAAGAAGGATCAAAATCCCAATGGCCACTTCAACAGAGCTTCCGAGTTCCTGTGTACAGATAGAGGAATGAACTAGACAGACAAGACATTATTCCAGTACTCTGTCAGTCAGGTGTCTGTCTCCTTCTTGGGTGGTGTGTGACTCTTCAGGTTTGGTCTCTATGCTTGTAATCGGAAGGTTGCTGATTCAAATCCCATACTTGACAGAATAGTCACCTCACCGAGCCCTTGAGCAAAGCCCCCAAAAATGCCTCTGCGGCCTGACTAAATGGCTGACCCTGTGCTCTGCTCCTAAGCATCACTCTTGCCTGTCTATATCATAAAGGAGAGCAAGATGGGATATGTGGAAACCAAATAATTCATATGGACCTCTATAAAAGTTTTTTTTTTCCTTCATGATGGGGTGGCTCAGCTGAAGCAACTCTGTAAGACCACCTGGCTGATGTTTGCTAAATCAATTAAAGACCTATGAGACTTTCCAGTGTGGTGAAATAAAAATTCAATGCCATGTTTAATGAGGACAAGGGACCTCATCACCTGGCTAATACAATCCTCTATCTATCTAGCTATTTATCTTCTAACCCCCTATCTTTGTTGGAGTTATGGCTTCTGCATGATTTTTTCCAGCAATACTTAACAATAATATCTCCACTGGCCACACAGCTCCAGGGTTGGAGGTTCAAACCCCACCCCCACTCTGTGCTTATGCCAGGTTCTTCAGAGTGCTCTGGTTTCACCCTGCAGTTCAAAGACATGCAATTAGCATTAGTGGCCTCTATATATTGCCTGTGGTGTATGACTGTCTGCCCAGTAATGGCCTGGCATCTGGGGTCTACCCGTGCCTTATGCTGCCTGGGATATTCTCCCCCACCCCAACCCTTCTAAACAGTTGGAAGATGGATGACTCCTTTGAGTGCTTTTAATTCTTTTTGGAGAAGTTCATCTAGTATTTCCCCCCCACATTTGGAAAATTGTAACCTTATTCATCTGCATTCCATGGATGTTCTTCCTTCAGAAATGTTGTGCTGTTGCCATTGTTATGATTACGGTTGCTTTCCTGAGACATTTGTCCAATTTAACTCAGAAACCTAGAATTTTTACTGAGTCAATTCATGTTGAACACTTTCGTAGGACAGCAACAAGCTGTTCTGACCAAAACAGGCGGGATTACAACATAATACAGACTCATAGTTAGTCATGATGATATGGCTTGGATACTTTTTATTTTATTGCTTGTCTGTGGTTGTTAGGTGATCCTGAAAACAAGCAGCTCATTGGCTAATGGTGAGCAGACACATGTGATGTCATCTGTCATGTTTGGTTGACCTTCCACCTGGTCAAGTGAGCAGCAGGGGCCAATAAGCAGACAAACGGGGCTCAGGGCACGGGACTCATGCTTTCCGAAAACGGACCTTGAACTTTGGGGTCTGTTTTTCCATTTGGTCTTGCACAAGCCCGAAAGCCAGCGGGAGGTTACGCAGAGTAATCGGCCTGCAGAAAAACACAGACGACCAGGCAAACAATTTCTGGTATCATCTGCTCTGTCCATAATGCAATAGCTCACCGCCCATCGCTCAGTCTCAAAAATTCGAAAAACATCCACGCCTAATGAAAATAGCCAGGATTGTCTGAGAGGGTCAGTGTACCCTGACACGCTTTCGAAATCCAGATGCTCTTTCGAAACAGGTTCCCATGTTACTTTCCCTACTGATGCATTAATCAATGTCAGGCCCCTAGGGTGGATTGCTGGGATTGCATTGTCTGAAGATATCACATGAAGCTATGAGACAATGGCTTTAATATCTCCAGCCACTGAGGAGTCCTTCCACCATACCAGAAAGCTTGTTACATGAAACCTCACTCTCTAAATGCCACTGTATATTGGGTCACCTTGGGTCAGCGTACGGTACCTCGGAACATCACTGGGCTTGCAGTGCCCAGTGAACATCACATATTTTACAGCTTTTCTCTGTTGCTTTGGTACATTTGTCAGATCAGAAATGAAATTCTCATAACTACTTCTGCAACCTCCACATCATTGAGTCACTTGTGCACATGATAAATGCAAAGTCTCATTCAGTTGGTCAAATTACAAATGCTTCGACACATTTGTGCAAATGATTATGTACAATCATCTGCTGATTCCTACATTATCGATCGTTTATGTTGGTCAAAATGTATTATACTGGTACTCTGTTGAATAGTCTTACCCCTCAAAACATTTAGGCATTAGTTCATTGTATAAGTCATTACATGCAAAATGGTTGAACCAGTTGTCATAATCTGTCAAGCATAATCTCTATACATTTCTATTACAGTTTTTCTAATAAAAATGCGCCCTGAATTGATGAATTGCTCTCAGTTGAATCTTGACTTTCACCAAAAGAGGGGAATGTTTAAAGCATTAGATCGACCAGTGATCAACCAGTTCTCTAAAAATGCTTAGAGGTGCATTTCATAAACCTTCAGTTGCCAAGCATGTACTGACAGAGCAGAACACAATGTTACAATGTGGCAATGGAAGAACAATAAGGAAATGAACAGGGTCAGAAGCTGGTAAGAATAATAGGAGTAAGGCTGCATTGTGGAAGGGTAGGGAGGCAAAACAGAGGAAGAGGTCGAAGGGATTTAGGGAGGCAAAACAGAGGAAGAGGTCGAAGAGGCCAAGAACAGAGGCACATTCCTGATGAAATAAAGACCACAATTGTGGACCATGTCCTCAATCATGGCCTTACAATGGCCATGGTTGGGCAAAGGGTACAGTCGAATGCAGGGAGAACAACCGTGTCCTCATCATTCAAACATTTCATTGAGACAATGAGTATGTAATTCGACAATGTGCACTGTTCTGTAATATTGTATACTTACTGCAATGCTTCATGTTACAGTATTCCACTTGCATTTTATAGTATACAATAAATATACTTCACACAGTTACATACTGTGTGTACACTGTAGCACACACATATATTTATGCATATATACAGTATGCACTTGTATGTATACAAATGTGTGCGTTTGTGTGTTACAGTATATGTACAGTATGTTTAACTTTGTACTGTTGAAATTGATATAGGCCATGCAGAAGAAGTGCATCCTTGTGCATTCCCGATCATTGTCATCAAAACCTTAGCCATAGTTTACACTGGAAAATACTTAGAGTACACTGTATTGACAACATGGCTAAGCATTTTCACCAACTTGTTCGTTAGTGATGACACAAGAACTTGTCATTCTGATGGCACTGACAGGTTTATTGACATAAATATTTACTTTTGAGGGATAAAATAAGGATTTTGTGAAAGTTACAGGCTTTTGCTGGCAATCCAGCATGTGGTGTTTGTATGAATTGTTCCGAGAAATGCACTTACTGTTTTGCAAATGATAAGGATGATTCGAGAAATGCACCAAAGTGACTGAGAAAAACTGTAATATAGGGATTGTACACACAGTCTAAGTATACACTATAAAAGTATAGTACATGCTACCGATGTAAGTACAGAAAATGTACATACTACTCATTTATATTTGTATTTTACATGAATTTGATTCACAGACTTAGATTTTACATTATACTTATTTGTATACAAATATTTCACATATAAACTATCCATTTATGTATAGAAACTAAATGTTGCTAATATTCAGGAATTGTACACATTACCCTTTATATACATATATTGTATATGTACAGAACACATTCACATTCTGGGATTTTACAAGCTACCCATCTATATACAAGCATTGTATACTCTACCCATTAAATACGTATACGGTATGTATATATACATTTATGTGTGTGTGTGTGTGTGTGTATATATGTATACCAGAACCGTACACAAAACATTCACATTCAGGGATTTTATAAGCTACCCGTCCATATACAGGGATTGTACACGCTACCCATTTATGTACAGGAATGTTTACTAAAGTAATTTAGGTTAAGAAGTCCTCCAAAGACACAGTGATGTTCTTCTTCCTGTGATGGAAACGGCCAGCAGTCAGGAAGGAGGTCCACTACATTAATCACCAACTGACCTTATAATCTTTCCTTCCCTTCCAAAAATAGAGCCCTTCCAAATGAGCGCAGTTTGTGCGCGACTCAGTCCAAAGTGTTGTTGCCTCACACCTACAGGACTGGAGATCCCTGTGCGAAGAGGGCGGGTTCTCCGGTGCCACCTCCCTCCTTCCCCCGCTGTGTTCGTGCAGGTTTCCTCCGGGCTCTCCGGTTTCCTCCCATAGTCCAAAGACGTACAGCCCAGGTGAACCGGGGAGTGTGAATATCTCCGGGTATGTGCGTGTGTCCCTCACAATAGACCGACATGGCACATCCATATGTTATCAGCCTCGCGGCTTGTGCCTCCAAGGACATTATGCGTTTTTGTAGCATCTATAGAAGTAGCTTAATGATGCCCTTTTGGCGTAGCAAGACAATCGCAGTTACACTTGCTTTGAATAATGGCCAGATTGTTTGTAAATTTATGATTTTGTCTTTTCATATAATGTGAAACAAACTGGGTGGTAAGCCACTATAATTTAGAAATGTTTCTTCATATAAATGACTGTAATATTTTAGCCTATATTAAATTAAAGTGAACACACGATCTATATATACAACTTTTAATGCTCCATGTGGTCACTATAATTATTGGAGAAGGTGGAAAGGGGAAATCCCAAATGGTCGTTGTCATATCATATCAGAGTCAAATCGGGAAGTCCGGGTCCTCTCCCTGCTTTGGGTCACTGGTCGGTCGCTGTTCGGCCAATGTCAGACTCCATCCACGGCATTTTTTCTGTCGGACATTTGGACCGGTGACGACAAAATGCACCGCTCCGTGCGGAAGAATCGGACAGCTGCACGACTAGGAGACGTGTCTCTCCCCATGCCAGTGTTTGCTCTAGATTAAGAAAAAACGTGTGACTGACTAATACTACACCAGGAAACGGGTAATTACAATAGGATTCTTTCAGAACTAATCCCAGCTTGGCTTCCCTCTCCTGAGAAAGGTCACGTAAAGAGAGCTTGGTCAACGATTTAGCGCAATCAATGACAACTCCTTTATTCACACAGGACTGTGAAGGCCAGGTGATCTCATGAGCAAAACAAAACGAGGCGCTTTAATTCGATTAATACTATTCGTATATTATAACTTACCATACTAATTATACCGTGTATTTCAGCGTTATGAATTGGCTTCTGGGAGTGTGGTGAATGGCTGAAAAAAAAACCGCAATGAATGGGGCACACTGTGCTCATTATTCCATCATAGATAGTCTATTGTGTGGTTCTGTCCAGCATCACTAAGCAAATATTTTATACAGTTTCAAACATGTATCTGATCAATTCCGATATGCATCCATACTTATACAAGTGTAGTTTCTGCAGAAATAACCCATTTAACGTAACGATTGCCTGGGAAAATAAGAGGCTACCAAAGGCAGTACACGATACCATTTATAGAAGCTAACTCATTAACGCTTGTGGGAAGAGCCGACTTTTTTTTTTCTTTTTCTTGTCGTCACTCACCGATATTGTTTCCTTGCAAAGCGACGTGCCGGTACCGTTTGTTCCTATGTAAATATTGACGTCTTTTCCATGTTGAATTCAATTAAGCCCCGGTCCGGATCTACGCAAACCAATCAGAGGACATCGGAGCATCACACCTTCTTTTAAGAAATCATTAATATCAGCGATGCGTCAAACATTAACATCGACTGGAGGACAAGCCTCAGTATAAATGCTGCCGAGCGCCGGCTGAAGTTAGTCATCCACCAAAAGACCAACTTACTGTAGTGAGACACTGCAATACTTAGTTGATTTCTTTACTCTCCGTTTGTGATGTGTGGATTATTTTTGAAATTCTGGGTGGTGGCAGTGTCCTCTATCCTTCTGGACCCAGCGCTGGGCTCGCCTGTGCTGGCACCGGAGCCCATCCGTTGCGCTCCTTGTACGCCGGAGAAGGTGCTCGAATGCCCGGCGGTGGCGCCCGGCTGCGAAGAGGTGCTCCCGGAACCGGGCTGCGGATGCTGCTTCGCCTGCGCCTTGAAGAAAGGGGACTTTTGCGGGATCTACACGGCGCATTGTGGATCTGGCTTACGATGCACACCGAGACCCGGGGACCCAAGACCCCTTCATTCTCTCACCCGCGGGCAAGCTGTCTGCACGGAGATATCCCAAGCTGAGCAAAGCCAACCCATGGGTACATATAGGCTATATATTTTTTTCCCAGTTTGACTTTATGTGCTATTTAATCCGATCTCTCGGATTTATAATTTTTACGATATTAAGTTATTAATTTTGTCCTTAGAAGTGGCATATTAAAAGTTGATTCAGTGAAAATGAAAAATGGATGCGACTTTTGGTATTCCGTAGCTTTTATTGGTGCATGCTCGCTGATCAAGAATTAAAACGAGTTATGTATGTATTGATTGCACTCTGCATTATTAATATGAATGTCTCACGTGTGACTGCTCTGTGTATCTCATTCAGATCAGGATGACACTAACACCGAAGCAAGAAACAGCGCTGCGGCTCCCGATCACGGACCAGCCCTGTACCTCCCAGGGCACAACAAGCCTTTTGATCCAAGAGCTGCCGCGGATGCCCAGGAGAGTATGAAAGCCAAGGTCAATGTCATTCGAAAGAAACTGACAGAGCAGGTGAGCACCGGACATGCATGTGTCCGAATTGCCAAAGGCACTACCTTTCAGTAAAGTTGGCCATAAAGTGACGATCTCGGTGTGCTCATTTAAATCAAATCTTATTATTTATTTATTTAGCTAAAATCTGAGATCGTTTACATGAACATGTGTTGCAGATGACAAGCGCTTTGCAACGGCTGGGCTTTAAATCCGACGGCAACCACTAGGGGACACTAATGTGCTATGAATTATACGTGGAGTTGCGGCGAACGTACTGCATTCGATTACATTTAACCCAACTTCGTCCAACAAACATTTGGTTTCGATTCGTTATGTTATTAAAAAAATTAAAATAGTATTGCCGCACAGACTGTTGCTCAGTAAGAATGTGTATGTTCGTTCATTCCCATGGAAACAATCTAAAGTAGAAGGTAATGCGGCAGATATGGCTAACTCGTATTCCCTGTGGCAGGCCATGGTAGCCCCCCTTGTTACGAGCATTGTGGTTTACGCAGTATTCAAGTAATCCTAACTTCTGTCTGGGCAGGTAGCGCAGATTTTTTTTGTAGTGTACGGGTTGGCTGCATGTACAATCAAGCAAGCCATAACCCATCGCTCGTCTCTTTTTGGCAGGGCCCTTGCCACATCGAGCTGCAGAGAGCTTTGGAGAAAATCGCCAAGTTCCAGCAGAACCCAGGGGACAAGCTCACCAGATTTTACCTCCCCAACTGCGACAAGCACGGCTTCTACAAAGCCAAGCAGGTACGCGGCGTGTCGCCTCCTGACCGAGCTGACTTCGCTCCGTCAGTGGGAAAGCATCCCACCTGCACGTACCCGGGCCGCCACCTGCTTACCCGGCACCGAGCCCAAAGCATTGGCTGCTTACATCCTAGATGCCGTTCAGTGCGTAGCTTCTGGCACTCTTATGTCAAGCACGTACATGACTGGTGCATGACTGTACCGGCGGTCATTGAGTCAGCGAGGTGTTAAGCACGGACGATAAACCAGCGTCAGACTTGGCGGGTTGGGGGGTGGGAAGCAGGGCAAACGCTGGGGCGGAGGGATAGGAACACCCTCCAGCAGGATTCAGAGATTTGGTGATGCCACACTATTCACACACTATGTACTGCAATCATAAAAAGACAATCGGGAATAAGGTACATTTAAACAATCATAAAAGCGAATAGTTAAATAATTTACTTATCCTCCCCTAACAGTGTGAGACGTCTTTGGAAGGCCGGAGAGGCCGGTGCTGGTGCGTGTCCTCCTGGAATGGGAAGAGAATCCTCGGCTCCATTGACCCCCTCGGTGAATCTGATTGCCAGCAGGAGCTCACCCACTGACACCGCCGAGACCCACGACCACTGACACACACACGCACATCGTGTTGTCTTTTGATACCTATTTATTTGATGTACATTATTTTGATTCAGGTACCCTGTCTGCGATTGTTAAATGTGGTTGTCAACCCCACCCCTTCAGGAAAAAAAATCTATTTTTCTGCAAGGAAAATTAAGAAAAAAATGAATCTAAGTTTATTTACGATATAGCTTTATTTATTTAAACTCTGTGTATGCATATTGGTATTGAATATTTGTAATTATTTTAAGAATATTTATATAAATATTATGCCTTATTTTTTGTATCGATGTATATAGCAAAAGTGTGTCAATCTGCATTCTAAATAACTCCATTACAGGGCTTACCTCAGCCGTCTCTTTCCCACTGTCCTTTTTCCCACAAACCAGGGCAATGTTGATGTAGTTCACGAATCGGCTTTTTCATTACCCTGGCATTCCTTAATCTCAATTCTTAACCATTTCGACCCTGTTTTTCTCCTCTTTCTGTTGGAACAAAACCGCTCATCCCGTGAATATGAGGTGCTTTAACCTTTAAATACTTGTGGCATTAAAGAGTCGATGACATCAGCCATTTGCGTTACCTTTCGAACGGGTACTGAACCTACCTCTGTCACTTGTGCTTTGTTGACCCCTCCCCCATGATGCGTCAATTTTTACGTTTTATGTTGCGTGCATGTTGCAGATCACGCTCTTGTGAGGTGAGCCTCGGTGGCTGGAAGAGCGAGACCGAGGCTTTCCGCTTTGCCGTAAATGCTGCTGTTGTCCCCGCTGTATTTTTGTTTAGTGTGCTTCGTTCCTGATCGATTGAAGACAGCTGCTATGATCTTGTTGTATCCCAAAGCAACTGCTCTATCACTTGTACGTACACTTTTATAATTCTTGATGTATTGTTGTATGTAGATGAATAAATAAATATATATATATATATATATATATGCACATATGTATGTGTGTGTATATATATATGTATATATATATGTGTGTGTGTGTGTGTGTGTGTATACAGGTATACGCACGCCCGGACACACAATTTAATAAATTACTTATCCTCAGCAACGTATTATCTTGCTTTTATTTACGGTAACTTAAAAAGATACGCCGTTTGCTAAGGATAAAGTGGGAAGCATAATTTGTGAGAGCGTTCGGCCATAATTTGCACCACTGTCTTCACACAAAGGTCTGCCGACAGAGCCCTTTTTGGCTCCTATTTGTTTTGGATGGTAACTGGCATCTCCAGAGGTCCCAGCTGGGACCTCCCGTATTCTGGCCTCCTCTTTTGCTATATACTTAGCGATCCACACTCACCCTATTTCCCGGTTTGCACCAATAAATCTCAGCTTTTTTATTTCGTGAATTTTTTTCTTTACTCAGTTTCACAAGTTCCTTTCATAAGGTGTTGTTTTTGTTTGATATATTTTTTTCGGAAAAGCTCGATGCTTTTGGCCACACACATTGAATTTCAAGTTCTCGTTAAGCATGTAGTATAACGTTTGTAAAGACAGTTATAAACTCAACTTTAAACGTAATCCTTTCAGTTTACACTAACTTCTTCTACAGATTCAAGTCTTCTAGAGCACAAAACAACGATAGAGATTTGATTGGATTTAGCGACCTTTTTTGTACTTAAGGCGCTTTTCACCGCACCAGGTACCGTATTTTTAGTGTGCCAAACCAACTGGAGTACTTTTTCAAACGCTTTCTTTTTTCAATTGGTTATGCAAATAGTCTGCCTCTGAAGCACAATATACCCGCGGTTTTGAAAAAAGTTGCCAACTTAGAAAACAACGATAAACGATGTAAAAACAAACAAACAAATAAATAACAATGGATGCGTATACAAATGAAGAGACGGAAGCCTAAATTGCAATCTGGAAAACCAACATCTTAAAGTACCAAAAGTACGGTACCTGGTGCAGTGGAAAAGCATCCTTAGTGAACCCCGCAGTAGGCCTATAGACCTATCATCTTATGCATTTTTCTTGGTAAAAACAGGTTGCATGTTCAAAGGTACAACAGCATAGACTTCCATGAAACTCCACTTAGAAATATTTTGTCCTTAAGTCCAGACAGCACTAAATGATCATTCCCTGCTGCTGAAAGTTATAAGATCACTCCGTAAAAGAAGAACACTTAATTATTCCATCAGAGAAAACTCTTGTCGGATTCTGGGCAAAAAAAGTTAAACTGGTAAATTAAAATAGCATTTATTTTTCGTTTATTTAAAAAAAGGAATTAAATACAAATTATATTTAAACAGAATCGTTCCCTTTCTCAAAAGAAAATAATAGCTGTGATTTCTAGTTTAGTAACATGAAAACTTGAATCCATATTCTTTACAATGATATTAAAACACAGTTACCCGTGAAAGAAGAAATCTTTACCAGACAAGCAGAAGAAAGTGACTTTTACCATTGTTTAGACTCACTGCCGCAGTACAAGGAGCGAGTGTAGAAGATCTGTGATAATGTTTGTAAGACAAGAGACAGAGCTAATGCTAACAAGACTGTGGGTTAAGCCACCATATAAATGTAGGAGTGCCTGCGTACCTGTGAGCGGAAATTTGATCTGTTATGTTTCTGAAGGACAAGAACAAAAATTAAACATTTAGTGATTATATTCCCCAAAAAACATGCTGATTTTCTTTGTTGTGCAGTCTGTAAGTCACTTAATCATTCTTAAGAAAAATTATAGTTTGGATCAGCTTATAGATACTCTCAGATAAATGTTTAAGTACTGAAATATATGTCTACCCAGACACAGCTGGCCAAAATAAACACTTACAAAGGAGTGCCATAACCACCAGCTAGACAAACGTTATAATCCTCTCTCCAAATCAAGTCAAAATAATTAAACATTAAGGTAATAGCACCAGCAATTTTTTTAGCATATTCAGACATCCAATTATATACTACTGAGCTACTGGGATAGCAATCCAGATGGGCACTCTCCACCGTTCAAGTCATTACACAGGATGTGATGGGAGAGAGCTGGACCACGAATCACCACTGGCTGATGTGAGTGATGTCATGCGTGATGTCATTTGGTTGGGCCTGCAAGCCGTGCTCCCATAAAAGGGGGCAAGTCCACGTGTGACAGCCATTTAGCATCATGCCATAGCGGCCCCTCTGGCAATGATGGGGGGGTGGCGGTGAACTAGGAGTATTTGGCTGCAGTGCAGAGTGGGCGGGGGGGGACTTGATGGAATCCTGAGCCAGCCTGCCGGACCACCCACAGACAAGATGTCCCACATCACACACAGATACACAGTCTGCCACACACTCACACACACACAATTGCATGCACAATCCCTCACTCACACACACACACACACACACACACACACACACACCCTTACTGATAGAAACAAGGTCACAAATACCTCATATACTGACCCTCACACAGCTCAGGGCCATACAGACCTACAGGCATGCACAAGTTTACAGTAGACCAAGTGGACAGGAGATCAGGGGGAAATTTCTCTGCAGTAAGGAGGTGCATAGGAGTACTTCAGGAGACAGGAAGGTGCTGGGGGGGTACTACTGCTAATGGGAAGGGGGGCGTGGCTTCTAGACCATGTATATGCATAAAAACGAGCATTCAGGGGGCATTTGAGATATGTGTGTATATGACATGAGAAATGCATAGGAGCTCTTGGTATGAGATCCCATCACTGGTGGGGTATGCTGGGAGTGTGCTTGTGGGTGGGAATAGCTACCCTGTCTGGTGAGCCTTCATCTCACATCAGAAACCCTGAGCAGAGCCAGATAGCAGGGGCATGCAGCCTCCTTGCACCCAGACACCCTCCGGTTCCATCACCCTGGCTCCTGAAGCATGCAAGCAGGCAGAGGTGGGGTGGAGAGGTCCATCCACTGGGATTGTGTCCGTGTTGGGTGTTGCCGCACACACCGGCCCCAGACATCCAAGCAAATCTGATTTGAGTTGGTCACATGCAGTTCTTAGTAAGGCAAGCAGGGATGCCCTTGTCACAGGGTGCCCCCGCCCTCTAAAAAATAGTGCACTTTGCATATAGATATATACACACATATATTATTTCTCTGTTTCTCAGGCTCTCTTTCAGATATTTAAGTATCCAAATGCTCCCTATGCACAATATAGAAAGCCATAAGAAATGAATTGTCTTGGCCCAGCTGCAGTCTCCAGTCCTCACACGCTTGCCATATTCCCCTCCCCCACCAAGGTCAAAGATCGCACAGCTGCCCACACCCAGGCTCTGGGCTTCCTAGTGCCAGGCCAGCTCCTTCAAAGTCTTTGTTTGTACAGTCTTTGTGCGCACGACCCCCTCGGAGCTGAGTGGGCCCTCTCTATCTCTCTCTCTCTCTCTCTCTCTCGCTCTCTCTCTCTCGCTCGCTCTGTCTCCATCCCTCTCTCGCCCTCACTTGCTCTCCAGGTTGTAGCAGTGAGCGTCAGCTCTCTCCTTGCCACTGTAGCCAGGCAGGGACTGCCCATACTTGTCCACACACCAGCAGAATCCTCGCTTCTTGCCTTTGGATGGGCGACACTATAAAGAATGAGAGAGAGAGAAATTAAGTGCTTGAAAGTGATCCTCTGTTACTCTCAGTCGGGTTCTTTCCCGCACATGCCGCATATGCCTTGGGGATCTCTCCCTGACCACTCCCCCACCACCACCACCACCACCACCACCCACTCACTGCTTGGATGCATTTCAAAAACTCGCAAGTCATGCTCTAGCACAGTTAAACATAACGTCCACTAGCAGCAATGCTATGCTGCCATCAATGAGATCTCCAGATGGGACTCATCTCTTTCTCACTCAACCCACCCAAATCAGTATATCAATCGATATATTCAGTCAGTTATACATAATTTACCAGTATTTTTTTATTTGTGCAACAGATTAGTGTCCAAACTGGCTCATTTAGCTGACAGTTACTCCAGTTATACTAGGCAGTTACAGTTGAATGTCAAGTTTTTCTTGCTGATGGTTGTAAAGTGTTTGCTTTCTCAGTCAACCCACTACCCAGTGACCTCTTCAACACAGGGAAGTGACCAACTCTCATATCCTCATGAGGAGTTTTCTTGACTTGATGGCTTGTGACAGAAACATTTCAAATTAACCAGACAGATTGCCGATGTTCCCATCAGCCCCTCTCGTGCCAACAAGCTTCTCGTCTGTGCCATTCACTCTATGTGATACCTCAAGTATTCCAGCAATGTTCTAGTGAAATTCTACCATGAGCATTCCAAGAGGGTACCAAGAGCATTCCACATTGTTTCAGGAGCGTTCCACCATGAGTTCCCAAAAGTATTCCATCTTGAGTGCTTCTAGGAGTGTTCCACTAGGAGTATTCCAGCAGTATTCCACCTTGAATGTTCCACAAGTATTCCAGGAGTATTCTATATTTGGGCTTAAGGAATGTTCCACTTGGAATGTCCCAGCAGTATTCCGCCTTGAGTGTTCCAGGAGTATTCCATCTCAAGCAGAATCGAAATATTAAACCTTGTTTAGTTTTCCTGAATGACAGAAACCCTTATACTTTTGAGACAACCTCCCCTCCAAGAGAAAAACTGTCAAAAACAACAGAAACCTGCCACTAGAACAATGTGGGCCAGTTTGGGCATTGCTATGACCCGAGATCTATTCCAGGGAACAGACAGCCAGACAAAATCATCTCTCCATGATTATATGACGCAGCACAGAATTAGGGGTACAACCAACAGCACACAGGCTCGCAAGGATTGGCATCTTATTGCTGTTCTTTGCAAACCTCAGATGTTCCTTCAAAAAGCCTGAATGACACTCTTTGGGCTGTACTTAATGTCACAGTGAGTAACTGGACATGTGACCAAAAGGTACCGGGCTAAGGGTGTTGAAGAATTCACACACACAGTCGATGTCCTATGACAGTGAATTGAGAAGGATCAAAAGACGAAGTATTAGAATGCCTAGAGAAGAGGCACAGTCTCATCAGGCAATTCAAGTGCTTTCTTCCAACCCTCAAGAGTTCCGCTCAACCATGTGCTCTTGATCCATCATATCCACCATGCGATGTCATACTCTCAATCAATCACATTAATACATGTGATGCTGCAACCACTTAGAAAAGAGAAAGACCGCATGATCATCAGGTGCCCACTGCACGTACCTGATAGATGTTTACAGATGCAAGGGATCTCGTTAACTGGTACAAACTGGTACAGCACAAAGGGGGCTCTTAGAACTTTCTCTCAGACTTAGAGAGAAGTGAATAACTGAACCAGACTCAAGGTTGAGGAACTGTACACTAGGATGCTTTGTTTATAGAACGGGATTGCGATGATCGCTCACGCAGATCCTTCACATACACTTCTGGGATATAGAAATCCTCCCCAACGTATGGCCCATTTATAATGAACACCCTACAGTCTTATTACTTTGAAAAATGTCAAGCACAAGTAAATCGCTGATTGAAAATAATCATGATCACTAAATCCCCAAATCATGATTGATTAGTCTGAGATTTTTGTTATGGATATCTTTTAAGATTTCCCAGGCACTTTTTCTGTTGCAGCCCTCAGCGAAGTACCTAACCTAATTTTATTCCTTGCCTTGTACCCATA
The DNA here is from genome assembly GCA_011763525.2 of Mormyrus iriodes. NCBI lineage: Eukaryota > Metazoa > Chordata > Actinopteri > Osteoglossiformes > Mormyridae > Mormyrus > Mormyrus iriodes. Next base: position 20,563,674 of record JAAGVU020000001.1, on the reverse strand, counting down.
GCTTCTGAAGTAGGTTCCAATGGATGGATGGTATATATAGGTTACTGGGAAGCTACATAGCATGGAGGCTACTGGTGCGTTATGTTTAGCGAGAACTCTGCCTATGGGATGGTACCAAACCATCCTAAAGAGTATGTGGGTCCATTCATTAGATCATCATAAACCGCGAAGATCAACACTGGATCAGCACAGCTTGTACTGTTTCATGCTTCCGTACAAAACCCAATTTACGTGGCTTCTGTCTGCTCCTGCCTTCTTTCATTCACTGTCTAAAACCTTAAAAGTCTTAATGTAAAATTCTAATGCAGTCTTCCAAAAAATAAGGAAGAACATAAAAGAAAACCCCAGAGTAATATCTGTAACGTGTGAGGAGCACGTTCCTTTGATAAGACAGGCGATGTATCAGACTGGCTTTTTAGGCTGGCCTTACAATCGCTTTGGGACAAGGTGCCTACATTCTACTGCATGTTCAGAGCTCCAGACAGGGAACTTCCAACATCCTTCTCCTCAGCCTCACCCTCCCTCATGTCTATTATTATGATCTTTTCTCCTCGTCTGACGTTGCTTGCTTTCGTGGTCAGGTTCTATTTCTGGGGCCCTCCAGACCAGATCATTTTGCGGGGCAGCGTTAAATATTGTGTTCCGAATGGGGAGGGGGGTAGCCATGATGGGGCTTGAGTGCGTGTTAGTGCACTGGCTTTTTGTCTACCCCCCGCCCCAGCCACTAGCTGGCTCCTTCCCAGGCTGCCCTGGGTATTCTCCACCCTCTCTCACTAGCCTCTTGAGACCTCTGTTGGCATCCCTCTCACCCCCCCACCCCACACTTCCGCAGTAAGCCTGCCGCTAGTGGCATCCTTTCTGAACATCCTCTTGGCCATTTGAACAGTTCATTTTTTTTTTAAAAAAAAGAAAAACCATGAATGGTCCATTCTCACACTTTTCCGATCCAGAATCGATAACGAGACAATCATAACTTTAACACCTCGACGGCGCCCTCTACAGCACAGACAAAATGTGTGCATTTAAACCTAATAGGAAGAATGTTTGGCTGCCTGGGAATTAAAAAGAAATTGTAAAACCCCAAAGTAAATACAAGGTCACAAAATGACCTACACCAGTTCTGAGATCTTCTGCCCCAACTTCTCCTTGAGAGGGAATATTGCATTCCGAAATAACTACTACCAGCGGAAAAAAAATAAGCAGTAAGAGTTTCATTGGTTTACAAATGATTGTGGGTCAACAGAAGATTGTACATTAAACATCGCCTGCAACAAAATATAAATGTTGCTCCAGTAATTTGACGGCACAGGAAAATAACTGCATAAAAACATAAAATCACAGGCTGAGGCTGAGGGTTAGCCATCTATTACGGGGCGATTGTGGGCAACGTGATCTGAGGGGGCCTTTGGATTTATTTTTGTAGGGTTTCCCGAGTGAGTCAGGCAATTATGGGGAGTGCGCCTTGGGGGGGATGTGGGGTTTTACAATTTCTTTTT
>JAAGVU020000001.1:20518631-20530048 GCA_011763525.2 Mormyrus iriodes | reverse complement strand
TCTTTAAACAAACTCTTGTGGATGGATAAAAAGCGAACTCCCCCGGAGCCCCCCCCCCCCCCCCACGCTCTCGAGATGGCGGGAGGCATTTACGTGGATATATATTTAAAAAGGAAGGGTGGACGAGACCAAAAAAAGGAAAAAAAGCAATTTATTCCTCACAAATGAGAGAAGGAGGAAAAAGCGAATTGATTGCTCAAAGGACTTGGCCAGCTTGCACACTCTCGCATTCAATGGTGGTTTGTAAAGGGAGCACACACACACACACACACACACACACATACACATGCGTACATGCATGCGTGCGTGCACACACACAGACCTGTACTCATGTCTTTCTGGGGATTGTCCAATCATTTCTATGGGCAAAGCTCTAATCCCAACTATGACAACCCTAATCCCTAACCAGCCCTAACCTTAACCATAAGTAACCAAACAAAACACTGTTTTTTTTTGGAATTTGTAGTTTTTGATTGCATTTACAGATTTTTATGAAGTTGAATTTCCCCTTGTGGGGACTGAGAAAATGGTCCCCACGTCAAAATAACAGGTTTTTATCATATTGTGGGGACATTTAGTCCCCACAACATAAAGTATATCTGGACCACACACACACACACACACACACACACACACACACACACACACACAGAGTTCTGTATTCATATCTTTGTGGAGACCATCCATTCATTTCTATGAGCATAACCCTAATCTCAACAATGACAACCTTAACCCCTACCCAGCCCTAACCTTAACAGTAAGTAGCAAAGAAAATGCAAGATTTTTGGCATTTTAGTTTTTTGATTGCAGTCACAGGTTTCTATAAAATTGAGGTTTATATTGTGGGGACCTGAAAAAACAGTAAGAGGCTTCACCATATTGTAGGTACATTTTGTCCCCTCAGTGTGGTAAATACACACACAGACACACACCAGTACATGCTGACACATCTCTGGGCCTACACGTCCAGGCCACAGGTGAACACGGAGACATTGTGCCTCGTGTCCTTGGGCCTGTTCAGTATCAACGCCCACCCTGCCCCCCTCTACAGGCACATAAAGGACAGAGGAGTTCCTCCAGTCCCTGGGACAGCACGGAGGCAGTGCAGCCCAGCATGAATGAGCTGATTGTTAGCCAAGTTTCCCATCCTGAAACCTAATCACATCTAACTGAGCCCCTCCACAATGTAGCCAGTTCCTGGGCCAATCTTCAGCCCAGTCGCGTTGTCCCCCCCAATGGCGACATACACAGGTGGGGGGTTACCCCCCTTGAAGCACCGGTGGACTTATTTTTCAATGGCACCTGAAACTAAGACTTTAATGGGCCGATCTCACACCCACGATAAGTCAGGAAGGCGTCCATTTGGAGGCATTGGGGAAATGAAGTGCGGGGCGGGGGGGTAAGTAGGCCTGCAGTAAATGGCAGGCTTTCAGGTCCTGGGTGCATTAATGGGACAGCACTCTAATTTTACACCAGCAGGGGGGTGTCCTTCTGCCTCACCAGTCAGTGGTGTCTATGTGGCAACCAGGATGATAGCGCGCTGCACATTTACTTGAATGAGCAATTCCAAGCCTGGTGGCCTGGTCCCTGTTTGGAGATGAGCTCTGTCGGGGGCAGGGGAGCAGCTAGAGACACCTGTGGGTGGAGGGGTTGCAGGAGCCAGCCCGACGATGCGTTTTCCGCTGAATGGGTCGCCATTGTTTACAAAAGGGGCAGGTGTGTCCTGCAGACCACAAAAGCCATTGTGAGCCCCATCTGTGGCAGACGCAAATGGGATGTTGTCTGAAACCCCAAGAAACCAATTAGCCATAATACAAGTAGGTTAGAACAGCCATTCAGCTGCAGTATTATGGCAGACAATGCAGCTGATATTGTGGGCTAACAATTAGCGTCAGCGGAGGAGAGCAAAGTCTCGTGGGATGGCTGGGGCGTCACCCCAGGGGCCATTTTTGTTCAGTGGGGGCTGAGGGGATGACTACCACCCTGAATGTGGCCCCAGGAGCAAAAGGCCACATCAGGTGGGCCTGAGGGGGCACCTCCCAGAGGGGGTAGCGGTGCAGGTGGGAGGTCGAGCCCCTTCCCAGCTTCAAGGGCGGGTGGGAGGGTGTGTCTTGGCCAAACGAATGAATTCAGAAAGCGGTCTGTGACTGGCAGGTGATGACTGTGAGGTCAAAGGTCAGAGGGTTCCCAGTAAGAACACTGCCCTTGAAATATTTTTAAATTATTACTTTCTCGTTTGTGAAATACTTTTTACATACCTATGTTTGTTTATTTAAAATTATTTTCAGATATGTGCAGCTTTCAATGTGAATTCTTACAAATTTCATAAATCATAAATGTTTCTTCAGTTCCAAAGCCTGGAGAGGAGATGTGCACATCACATGTCTGAACATCAAAACTCAGGAATACAAGATTAGTGCATGGAGTGCACTTTCAAAGACGGACACCACAGCCAGGTGGCCAGGTGTGGCCATATCCCCTGGGATCAATCCAGGCTGCAGTGGGATACTTATGGCAAGCAGAGTACTGTAATAGGGCTTTCTTCTCTTCCTGCAAGTGAAAGGCACATCCTCTAGGGGGCAGTGAAGCAGGTTGACTGGCATCCAATGGGGTTGCAGTGTTAATGGGCATTTCACTTGGGCTAGCATGTGCTAAGCATGCATGGAAACTAAATGCAAAACAAGGGGTGCCACATTTTTCTGTGGCAACAAAAAGCTGCATGTTTTAATGCACAAAATGTAGCCTAATGCAGGCAGCAAGTCCTTCATGCAACTATCGCCATGCTTAGCTGTTTAGTTCACCCTTTCGTCCAAAGCCTCTTACTTATTTGTGGGTATTTTGCTGATCCAGTTTGGGGTAAGTAACGTTATTGTTCAAGACCACTATACCCTCATGGGATTTCAACCAGCAATTGTCATTCCATATCCCTAATCACTATGTTACACACAGATTCATAATTCATATTATGATTCATAAAGGAAATTAGTGGAGACCAGTTCATATTTATGGCATTTTACACATGCACACAATTAAACTTTTAATTTATTTATTTACTTTTGGACTTTTATTGACTTTTATTTTTATTATAGGGAGAAATACGGTGCACCAAGAGCATGAAAATATTCACTCATTTGCAATCTTCATATGATTTCCTGTCGTCCAATTGCTGACTTCCTCTTTTTTTGTTCAGCTGGGTGATTTCTATAACTGACAAAGAAGGATTTGCCTTTTGCATGTGGCCCATGTTAGAAAGCCAAAACAGGAATGAAGGGCACTAAGATTAATGCAAACAAACTCATTTTATTAATGAAAGTTTAAGAAAACGATTAAAAAATCCAGAACTAGCACCACTCCCACAAACAGGCGCTAATTACTCAGTAACACAATCTCCTTGACAATGTGTACAAGGCACACCTGGGGTACTTTTCCCAAAACCATAGTTGCTAACTATGTTACCAGCATGGTATGTTAGCAACTTCCATATTTGGGCCCATGCAACTGAAACTCCCCAAGTACATGCCCTGAAAATTACATGACAACACAGCATTAGGAATCAGAGGAGATCATTTAACTCATATTGCTAGTTTGGCTTCTTAATATTGAAGTGTAGGATTTATCTATTACCAATAAAACATTCAATATAGCATTTGGTGTGATGAAGCATCACCGATTTTTAAAGACTGTACTTCAGTTACGTTACCAGGATCCAGTCCAAACTCCCACTATGACTTGATTTAAAGAAAACTTTTCTTTGCAGTGATTTTCTTTATCTCTTCATCTTGAGTCTGTCCTTTAAAGTTTCTCATAGCATTTCCTAGCATTGTTGTTGACATAAAGATTATGTGTATTTGGATTGCATATACCTACTTACCTTTAGTTCAGATTAAAGAATCATCTTTCTCACCTCTCTATCTAGAATAACCTGGAATCCTTTCAAACATAGGCATGTCCTTTTGGAAGTATCGTGACCATAGTTGTACCCAGTACAGATCTTTATGTCGAGGAAAAATGGCTCCCAATGACCCCAGGAGGTCTGCTTGAACTCCGTTAACTGTGTTCCGACAACAGTTCCTGTTCTGTCTTCCTGCTTGAATAGTCACCCACAATGCACTGCTCCTCTATACATTTCTACAGTCCTCAGTGCATCCTGCTGGGAAACGGTGAAGTAAATGCAGACTTCTCTCAGAATTCTATTCAGGTCCTTTAGACCTTTATTTCAGTGCCATGCTTGGTTTATTTCAGAGGGCATACATTACAGGAGAGGATGCAGGAAATGGTCTATGCTATCATTATGTGTCTTTTCAAAATGGACACTAAGGGATTTTTTTGTTGCGTGTTAGTGCTCTTTCTTTGTTTCAAAGTTCTCCGACATTCTGATCTAGTCACATTCATTTGCAGTATATGATAATCATATTAGCTGGGTGTTTACATGGCTCCGCCCAACTCTGCAGGAATGACCCAGTGCACATTGGGTACTGATCCCAAAACACTTTTCTGTTTCTACACCATCTCTGACCTCCAGCTCCAGAGCGATTGGTTCCGTGACTTGCTTCCTTCCTTTTCGCTCCACCATGGATTCTGGGTCGTAATGCTAGGAGGCAATACCTTCTGGAATGTTCTCTGAACCAGATTTTAAACAACTTCCCCACTACCAAACTTCATCAGGTCATTTCAACAGGATCTTGGAGTTGTCTGACCCCAGGTGAAAGATTTTGTTAAGGTTTCTCGGGATTTTCAGTGTTCAGTAGTCAGGTTCTATTGATGCTTGCATATTGCTTGAGTTGCAGTTGAAGATGTATGGACATTTGTATGGACTTGGACACCTGGATTATATTGAAATATCTGCCAAAAAGTGTTTGACATTGTGCGCTATCGTCCAGGTTTATAAATAAGTACCCAAAACTATAGGTATCAAATGGAAAAAATAGGAAAAATATTAACTGTACAGGCCTGTTGTTAGTAGCAATCAAGCTTAGAGGTTTAGAAACTTCCATTAGAGACAAAGATACTGCTTTCAGCTTCGGCATCCTGGTTCTCCAGCTCTCCCTGACGGCTGCTAGCTGCTCCGGTCCTTTTAATTGGTTGTACTTGACCATAAAAGTCAGTTGCCTGGGGAGCACCCCCATGAATGGCCTTCCCCAAAATTCCCACCAGTACGTCACCCCCTCTCCCCCAAAAAAAGCAGAGATGAAATGGACCTTGCGTGAAAATCAGTCTGTGAGACCACAAACGGCGGACTGTCCTGACATCCCACGGCTTGATTCTGGATAGATCCCTCGTGTGACACGCCGCCAGGACTATCGGAGGGGGGGCAGGGTGGGGTGGTGTGCATTTCCTTCCAGTGATACTGGGGGGGGGGGTTGGGGGAACTGAATCAGTACACGTAGGATAGGCTGTTTACTTAGTGATGTCATATCCCATGTCACCACCTGACCCCCCCACCCCTACCCTCATTAACTTTTCCCGAAATGCTGATGTAATGAAAGTTAATCTCTTCACCCTGGCATACTTGGATGGCCCCGCCCCTCCACGGGAGCCCAAAAAGACTTTACTGACAGGTTCATTAAATCCAGCGACCCCATCCCGACAGTGGCTGACTATTGTGTTTGAGTCCGTACCCTGCCTGGAGTGTAACAGAAGAATCCTGGTGGAGACAAATCCCCAGGGGGGTGGGTGTGGTGGTGGTGTTGGGCGGACTCGATGGGAGTGCATGCCCAGCGTGTGTCACAAAGTACGTAGACAGCCTCGCGTGCAGTTGCTAGTGGAGATGCATGTGTGTGCTGTAACACTTTCCTTCCATCCAGATAAAGGGGTAAGAAATGTTGAGGTCACACTCATGAGGGTGAGGGCTGACAAAGGCCAGGCGTGTGGGGGCTGCAGGGGGATTGGGCGGGTGTAGGCGTGGACTGATGTCGAAGGAAGCTAAGCTCTTTTTAGGAGCGTGACCAGAAAAATCGGCCTCAGAAGCTGTGATCTCTGGGAAAATACAGACTGAAGTGAGAGTTTTGCCAAAGGATGAATAAACCTCTTAGCCCACTATCAGCCACTTTGTGACATGGAGGCATAAAGGGGACATATACAGGAGTGTGGGGGGGGGTCTCTCATGTGAGCCCCCCCCCCCCACCCCATGCTGGCAGTGTGAGAGCCTCGTCCTACCACTAATCGGGAGGCATTGATGGTCTGGGAGCCTTCTGTAGCCCCTTGGCCACTCAGAGATCAGAGTTCAGAGGTCAGGCTGGGGTTGGAGAGGGCCTGGGACTCCTCACAGCTCATAGAAAGCACCAGGAGGTGGTGCTGGCATCAGAAAGCCAGGCCTTCCCATGATTGGTTGCTTACCCTGTCCATCAGACACACCCCTTCCCAGCTATATGTTACAGCCATCTGTGTGACCGCCCACCCTCTGCACTATTGAATCTTATATCGGAAATCCTCTGCCCCCTGCATCGGCCTGGCAGTAAATAGAGAGGCCTTTTCACCATGATGGTATTTTGCCGTTTAACAATGCAAAATCCTTAAAAGGTCTATCCAAACCGAACAGGAATGACTGCGTCAACTGGCGACTGCTGCAGAGATGGGAGGGGGTGAAACCCAGAGCCCCCTCCTGCCCCCTCCTACCCGCTGTGAAAGGCTGTCTCATTAGTGCACATCTCACCACGCGCCGTCAGCGGGGCCACATGGCCCGGCGGCATGGCTGATCCCGTGTGCCCGACACACACAGCACCCTTTGTGGGGCCCCACACTCTTTCCACGCCTTCAACGTCATCCTGGGGCAAAGCATTGCTTTCATACCCGCCCATGAAACATTTTCCTGTCCGAAAAATCTCGACCGGTTGGGGTTTTGGGGGGGGGGGTGCAACCGATGCCCTAAATGGGCCTGTTGTCCCCCAGACTCGCGCTTCAGAGTTGGCGCTGTAAGTGCCCCCGTATTTGAGCTCAGCAAGGCTGGGGTGGGGGGGGACACGGGGCAGGGAAGACACAAAAAAATGCGATTTCACAAAGCAGATGCTGGAGCTGGAAATAGCAGGGATTTAGAGCCGGCACAACTTCAGTCTTAGGCGGCTGCTGGGGGGGTGGGGGGGGGCTCCGCTCAGCCGTCTGCCCGCAGGAAACGGCGCCAGCAGACCTGCCCGCTAACGACATGTTAAGATGTCTGCCTGGTGGCATGGCAGAGCAGAGCAGTGTGGAGCAGCAGCGCCATGGTTTTTTGGGGCAGGAGGGGAGTGTGAGAAAGGCGCCCCCTAATGCCTCCTCAGAGCCCACGTGGCTTTGCTCTATCCGTCTGTCCCCTCTCTCATGCCATCTTTTTTGTCCTGTCCCCTCTTACTACACCTTTTTTTGTCGCCCCTTTGTGAGCTGGTTGTGGGAATCCCCCCCCACCCCCCCACACATAACCCTCTCAGGATGACCTCATCCCCCCCCTTTTGTGATGGCCCTAACAAAGTGTCGTCCCTGGTAGCATCTGCCACTGACCAGCCCCCCCCCCCCAAGATTCCTTCAGCGGCTGGCAGTGTGCCTTTGGTGTGGGAGGGGCTTGGGACACAGCGCGCATGTGTGTCTATCTATGTGTGCCTGTGTGTACTCTTGGCAGAAGGTGGTGAGTGAATGTGCTTCATACTCTGATTCCACCCCCCAACGCTACAGTCCTGCTCCATCATGCAACACGCACATGCTTGTACCTATACGCTTTACGGTCCCTTGCACACGCAGTTGTGCACATGCTCATGGGTTGTTCGTCAAACTCATCCCTTTCAGTCTGACAACATAGAACCTCATCTTGGTCTATTATGCCCCCTCCATACGCACACACATATTGAGTATTAGACTTTACATTACCTCCCCCCCACCCAGAAACCACTCTGTTGTACTTTCCTGTTCTTGGTGCTGTCTTGTATACTTATTTCTACCTGTCCAGGCACTCAGCTACCCCCCCCCGCCCAAATCTACACCCCAGCCCCTTACACTGCTAAGCCCCCCATGTGTTTAATGATTGGCATAACAAAAGCACGTGAAGACTTGCAGGGAGATTAACATGGGGGGAGAGAGGATCGGCAGGTGTTTAAATAGAGGTAACCATGCACATGCGCGCGTGTGTGCGTGTGTGTGAATGCTTAATTCGTGTACTCCCTAGCATCATCGCCTCACCATGCTGGCTAGGCCCCAGCAAGCAGATCACAGCAGTTCCGCAAAGATTGGGTCGCATGACCGGATGCACTGAGCACCATACAGCTCTGAACTGTAGCACACAGTCCTCTGAACACTTGCCTGGTCAGTTGCCATGTTATTTTTGTGTGAAAACCACAAAAAGTATTTCAAATAGTATTACTACTATTGAAAAAAACTAAGTTAATAACAAGTACATTATTGTAACTTTTTGTTGATTTAAATTGTGAATGGCAAATCATCTAAACTTAATTTATATTCAGAGTAAATTTGTGAATGAATGTTATATCAAAATGACCGTTTGTTACCTTTTTTGCAGTTGCGTATTGCCATCTGCTGGTAATCACTCAAACTGCAATAATAATATGCTTAATAGTGTTCGGATAATGTCATGCTCTCGCTTTGAGACAAACTCATGTTATTGCATTGTTGATTTTGAGATGTTGGGGGCGTTTGGACTTTGCAAGCACCTAAGTCTGCCACAGAAGCGCACTTTAGAAAGGAATTTATAAAATGTCAGCATGGAACTAAATTCGGTGTATTAGCGGTCTATGATCTGAGTTGGTTTATGCTGTTATTTATCCGATGGACTTGTGATGCTTATCATCTCAGAAGATTGTGGATTGACTTGACTGAGCTGCTGATCTCCAACTTGATATCCAGGTGACTCGCCTCTCATTACAATCAAATAAGACTCAATGAGATTATTTTAAAAGAAGCTTTCCGCACAAGAAGTCCCTGGACTGCGTCAGTATCCAGTCTGTATCAATTACAGTTACTTAATGTAATTGCGGATATTGCGGAAACAAGATAACTTCACAGTTCCAGGCCGTAAATCCGCAATGAAAACCAAAAACACAAATGTCATTAATAAGCTTTATTGTCATTTATAGAATATGCCGAGGTATAGGAATGTCTATACAACATAAATTTACAGGAAGAAATACAACATTTTACAGGTACTTTTTATAAGAATATTGTATGAGGCAGAGGATCGAACAAACAACATAGACGCCTATCCGCAGGGAAAGGTCATCGCTTTAAACAAAACAGCTCATGCTCCCTGTCTATGAGGCATAAGTTGTTTTACCAAGGTTCATGGAAAAGTAAATAAAATAAAAACACTATCTGAAAACATTTTAAGTATCATTGTAATGTTATTCTCTTCTGGACAAATAAAGATTAATTTGGAAGATGCTGGTTAGTGATATTTAACGTCCATCAATATCGAAATTCCAATACGTCCATATCCTCTCGGTGCCAGCATTTCGCATTGTACTTAAATTCGCCACAGTTATTAGAATATAAAGAAAAGCAACAATATTATATTGAGGAACCTGCATCATTTTCTTAGTTTTTCGTTATTTAAATATACAGCAGAATATATAAAACGGAGTGTCTTATTTTTAACAGTTTTACAAGAAACCTACAGGAGTTCTGCTTGTGATGGTATACGTATATATTCAAATAAGCAAATTTCAAAGGCTTAAAACTCGCAAAGATTATACACGATGTTTACTTAAATGTATAGTAGTTTAAGGATTATCGGTCGTTAATATCGTTAATACGAAGCAGAGAACTATAACTGGGAGTCATTTAAATGGCAAAACTTTAATTTGTCATTTATTTACAGACTTGTTCACTTACAAAACATCTAAATATAAATTAATTTACATTTAATCAGGGTCAAGTAACTCCTCAATGGAGGAAGCTGGTACTAAATACAAATCTGTCTAATAAAAATTTATCTGAAAATTTAATACATTTTAAAACCTTTTTATGCAACACAAAAGGTATATTGAAACGAACATAATTTGTAACACAGCAAAAAGGCACTAATGTATCAAAGAGATAAAAAGTTATTTATTTATCGAAAAACATTATTTCATCGTATTGGATATTCGATTTCTATTTGAGAGCAATTTGACGATTTCGTGACCGGAGGAAAAGAGGGTTCGTTTTAAAAATTTCACTCGTGAAAAATACAAGAAGGTACCAAATGAGAAACGGACATTTTTTGAGTTTTTGAGAATTAGTTGACTTACGATCTGAAATTTCAAAAGTCGATATAAAAATCTAATCTGAATAAGTAATTCGCCTCAATAACCAATTATTGTACTCCAACAAGAAAAGGTGATTAGAGACAAATATATGTACTTCCTCTTTGCGCATTTATAAAGTAAAATAAAGGTTAATTGGAATGTGTAATTTGTTTAAAGAGACAGCAAACTTAACAGTAATCATGCAAGCCCTACGCATCGATTTCGATATGGGACAAAGACCAGCCTGCTCCGGGAAGCGCCGGACACACTGCGCAGCGGAGGCGCGTGTAACTGACACACCCTGCTGGAACCGGTTATAAAAACCCGGATATTCCGTCTAAAACGGGCAGGACGGCGGCAATGACAAAACACCGGCAAGCCGACAAACCCGAGCTACAAGTGTGAGTCGACCCCCCTACCACGTTTTGGTACGTAAGGTGCGTAAGAGGCGTAGAAATGCCCACGGGAAAGCGCAGTGACTTCGAAGAGGCACAGACACGTCTGAGAGCGGTCTAAGGGGTGTAACAGGGTCCATTATTATTATTATTATTGTTATTATTATTATTTAAAAAAAGACGATATTAACATATCCTACATCAAGGGAGACGTGACTGAAGGTGTGAGGTATGGTATAAGTGGTACAAAAAAATAAATACACATTTTGCATTATATTCTCAAATATATCCCTTTATAGTGAGGCCATAACATAACCAGATTCCTCTCGTGGTCCCTCAAAGACTGTCTTTATTTGTGGAGGTGTCACTATGTCAGGTGGCTGACAAAGCCCAAAGTGTGGGGGTGAGGGTTATGGCTGAGCCTGGATCTACTTGTTCTTCTGGGAGCCAATCATCACCTTGGAGACGAAGTTGACGATGGCACTGGCTGGCTGCTCCGGGTCATGCTCGGCAAAGACATGGCACATGTTCTCAGTGCCGTTGCCTGACTTCCGGGCCACAAAGCCAAAAATCCTGGAGGGACAGCAAAGTGTGTGTAAAAAAGATGCTTAATGGAGATCACTGTCTCAGTATTTACATGTCATGTACAGTACCAGTCAAAAGTCTCGACACACCTGCTTCTAATACATTTGTCTCTATTTGAGCTATGATATTCACCTCATACGGAATGCCTTGAGGCAAGGAAGTACAGGCTGTCCCCAGGTTACACACAAGATCTATTCCCTAAGTCTGTCTTTAAGCCGAATTTGTAGGTAAATCG
>JAAGVU020000001.1:20426395-20441578 GCA_011763525.2 Mormyrus iriodes | reverse complement strand
CTCCGCTGAACGGCCGGCGGCGCCGCGGGCGGGGGGCGGCGCATGGGGCGGGGGGGGGGGGGGGGGGGGGGGGGGGGGGGGGGGGGGGGGTGCGGCCTTTATGTTTGAGTACAAAACCTATAATGCTTCTGTTTGCATTACAGATGTACTGACATTTCATTAAAATACCCTCTAGGGATGGACATTTTGACACAACAGGTGTCAGACTTGTAGACTCCCACTGCTCTACAGACAAGTTAGGCGAGCTATTATTATTTTTTTGTATAGGCAGCTTTACACCGCTATGCAGTTATATTCATGGGGCATCTGGTTTGTGGAACCCTATCATGCAAAAGGATAACATCTACTGCAGGGGTGGGTACCAAACTTCAGTACTTTTGTGGTATTGACTGAAATGCTCCGATCTTATTGAGGATCAAAAAAATAATCTTTTGGTGCTAAATTCCGATACCCAAACAGTAAATCTGAGCCAATAAGCATGAAGCAGACTTCTGTAAAGATCTAAAGTTAGTGATTAGCTGTCTAACATAACGGTACAGAAACACATCATAGAGGCCAGAAAAAAAATGTATGTCCAGAGACAAACTTGTGAACTCCCTCACATGTGTGTGTTGTTGTTTTTGTTTGTTGCGTAGTGTAAAAAAATGCCTAAGGAAGCTAAAGTGTGGCTCCACAGCGCACCAGACTACGACCATTTAGTCGCATTTTGCGACCACTTTTGGAGACAGTGCGACTAAATTTTATAACTAGGTGCACAAGTGCGACTTGTAAATATGCCCCTCATTTATACCCAAATATGCCCCCATATAGTGGCTGATCACATTGTCGTATATCACGTGAAACCCCCGAAGAGAGGGAGAGAGTGAGAATTTGCGTGTGTGTGTGTGTGTGTGTTTATGCGCGTGTGTGTTGAATACCTATTTGCTTGTATCTCCATATATTGCCAGTGCCGGTGGTGAAATGTGCCAGTGCTTATTAGCGGGATAACATTACATTGTTTTTTTATTCTGTGGAATATGAAAGACTGACCTGCTGGCCAGATAAAGTTATAAATGATAAACATGTCGCGAGTTGCATACGTAAAATATAAATAAAAGGCTGTGTCCCGTTGACTGTGATCAATCCACCCAGTAACTAAATAATAACTATTACTATTATTAATAATAATAATAATAATAATAATAATAATAACAACTAACAAAATGACTTGTTTAGATAATTTGTGCTGTAATGTTTAATGTATTTCTGTTGTTGTTGAAATTGATTTAAAAACATATTAGTATAAAAAAAAATACTATACAAATAGTACCAGAATGTTGTCCTGATCAGAGAAGCACACCAACAATTTGTCCTCTTTTGAACTCTGATAAGTCTCCATTACGTTATGCAATTTGCAATATTTTATGTACAGCTGTGCTATTGCTCTGCTAATTCACAATCTGCTCTTACTGATGGAATGAGCAATCAGTGAAGATTGGCCATGAGGCCAAAAGGGTTAATTTGGTTAATTTTTAAGTATTAAAAACAAAACTGTTAAGAGCATTAAGGTTTCCAGATTAATCGCAAGCATTAACACTGATAGCACTAATATATTATATATATACATATACACGCACACTCACACAAAAATATATATATGTGTGTGTGTGTTATATACAGTATTTCAAAAGAAATTTCTCACAAACTAGTGTAAAACTGATGTAAGCGGCAAGGATGAAAATGATTATGATTGGCTCACACAAAAGTAGCGGCGGTAAACTTTAAACTAATTTTTAAACATATACTAGATAATCTTAAAAAGGAACAATCATTAAAATTTCAAACATGGTTGAGTTTTGATTCCTATGACAGAGCATAAATGTTTTAGGGAAACTTAAACCTGCCCATACACAGCGAATTTTATCACCGAGATTTCTAAATACCAGAACTGTATTGAAAAATAATGTTGTTCGTGAAAATACCTCATGCCAAAGTATAATGTCAGTACAGTATGAGGGTACAGAAAAGCCTGATCTCAATCCAGCTGACCAGCGATCTTTGTGATGTGAGAACTGCATGTGCATAACATGCAATTTCAATATTAATATCGCACATCACTCAGCCGTACTTAGTATTATTTGTATTGTAACATTATACTGTCCTGTTAATTGTCTGTGGAGAAGGCATTCAGATAAGAATTTCATTGTACTTCGTACACTGCAATTTGTACATATGACACTTTCTTAATAACACAAATGAAAATATCTAATTCTTCCCAGCTGGTGTCCTTTGGGAATGTCACTCAAAAGAAAAATGTGGACAGACAGATAAACCTGAGAAAAAAGCTGATGTGTAAGCAGTCAGACACCTCCCTGATCATCTTACCTGTGATATTGTGTATATGAAACACAGTTCCATTCTCATTGACACAATATAGCTTTGTTTGATAGGTGCTGAATGTACCTTCTGTTGCCCAATCCAGGCTATGGCCTCCTGGAAATTGCGGCCTGGATCCTCCTGGGTTACGATGCTCTTCTTGCGTTGAATTGTCCCACCGATGGCATAGTGGATCCTCTGCATCATTTCTCGGTTCTGGTCCAGGCTGTTGGTGGAAAGAACCATCAGTCACCCATTTCATCCAGTGATCCTTTCACACAATTACCCCAAAAATGAACCAGGTTTGCACCCATCTCTGCTATTCCCTGATTGATTACCATATATTTAACATGATATACATTGAACATAATCAACATGCCATCACAGTTCTTTCAGACAAGATCAATGCAGAAAATCAATATAGATATAAAGCTGAGTAAAAGACTATTTTAATGGGATAACATATCCAGTATACCTTCTACAATTACTTTTTAATCCATGACATTGCTATAAATGAAGATAACATTGCAGTTTTTACCCTTATCGGGTTTTGGGGGGGGGACACTGTTTCCCAGCATCCCCGTGACAGTAGCATCCTCACCCCGCGAGGAGTATATCGTCTTACCTCCTAAAGATGACATCATTGGGCTGTCCCAGGGTTTGCAGCTCCATGGCACATAACTGCATCTCCTGCATCAGATTGTTGGCCATGGCCATGCAGGTTTCGATGTCCATTTTGGCTCGTCCCGAACCACCGCTCTGGAAGAAGGGAGAGATGGGGGGGAGTGTCAATCCATGCTAAACTTTAAGATCTACCCCAGATGCACAGATAGTAATCAACCTTATTGTCTATGCAACCAGCAATTTAGTCAAAAATCATTAGACTATTGCACTGCACATATTATCTGCACTATGCACAATTTTATGTACATAATTTATTATACCGATTATCTTAATTGTCCTTTACTGACTTTCATGATAGAAGTACTTTGTGATAAATAAATCATTCAAACTCTGTTTTTTTTTTTTTTTTTTTTTGCTATTATGTACGTATTTCCACCACACAAATATGTTCTAACTGATCCTTTGGACTCTATGAGATGGATGTGGCCTATCCGCATCCTCACCCCATCTTGCAGGACACATTACTTTACAACTGAACCAACAGTGCATCCACGTACCATAATGCAACACTTTGGTACAGTTGGCGGGGACTTACAGACTGCAGAAGGTAGTCTGCTTTCTGCAGATACTCCTGACACTGCGCTTGCAGGCCACTGGCCCTCTGAAGAATGATGTTCACCTGAGAAGGGCTGCAGGTGCAAAACGTATTTGTTGAGTCATGCGTCATCTCATTCACTACATACATTGCTTTAATTTTCACGTCGATCGGTTTCTTAACATTCAGCCCCTGATACATGTCAGAAATAAAGAAATAAAGCCAGTGCAATTCTATGGGTTGTGCTGTGGTACGATGCAGTTGTTTTTACCTTATTAACTATTTTCATTAATACCTTCCGCAAAAAAATCCAGCCTAAATCCAGAACCTTAGCATTTGTAAAGAAGTAGTTAGTCACGTAATTTCTTCTTCTGTTTCTTTCATGTTATTTAGTCAACAGTACTGCACATGCAAATAAACTAAATTTTAACAATGACACTTGTTATTAAGCCATCACATGCCCCAAAAAGCAAGAATACGCCCAGTGGTTAAAAGGGCATGTGCAAGAGAGTTGTTCAGCTGAATAATTTAAAATAAGTATTTTTATTTTAAGTTCAAATATAATATAATCAAAATAATTGTCTATATATTTTTTTTCTTTTAAAAAGAAAACAGAAAATGTTACTTACATGTGAAATCAGTAGATGACACTATTACTAATTACAAATGACCAAAAAAAAACATTTTTGCATTTACCAAATTAATTTGAAAAATACGTACAATAGTTTTAGTTTATCTAATGATAATACTGCGCACAATTATTACACACGGATTCAGGGAGATGTTTTGATTGTTTTGTTTCTGTGAGAGCAATGGTGCTCCTCCATTTGTTAACAAAATATTTACTGTCACCAAAAGTGAAAACAACAGCATCGCTTAAATCTGAGGATACAAATACATATTAAAAACAGCAGCATTAGAACATATTCATGACAATAAATGCGAACAAATGCCATATATGGATTCTTCAGTGGAACTGTAGCTCAGATTAACATAGCATTTTAACTCTGTGATGCACGACATGGGACAAAAGTGACCCGACAGTGATTCATTTTTATATCTTTACAGATAATTCATTTTATTTATTCAGCATTCCTCAATATATATTGCTTTGATTATTACAAATACTTATTTTAAATTTTTGCTTACATTTGAATGAAAACGGTTATTGTATTAATACCCCATTAATGCACAACATGGATCAAAAATCACCTGCCTGAATTCTCTACAGAATTAGACAGGAACAAAGTGAAACAAAAGAGATGTACCATCTGTCCATCTGGCAATGATCAAAAAAGTCACCACTTGGTGTTCACAATGCAACACACCCCTGTGCAAGGATCACAGCAACAAATATACTGTTGCAATATGTTCTGAATGTATGCAATAAGAAAAAAAACAAAGCAATACAAGAAGATGCTACTAGGTGCTTTCCCATTCCAAGAACCTTTTTCAGAAACTAAAACCTTCTTTAGGAACCAGGAACTTCTGTTGCATTCCCACCATGGGAACACGGCCTGACCGCAGTTTCTCGGTGGTAGTTCCTGAACCTTCTTTTATCCGTTTCTGGAGTAGGTACAGTTTGCTCAACAAGGCAACTACTGGATGTGGCTTACAGAGATAAACTGTGCTGGCATGTTAACCACAAGCACCAGTGATAACTTGGATGTTACGCAGAAGTGCAGGTAAAAGAGACAGAAGTAGTGTAGCAGAAATTGAGCAGATAAACTTTTTTTGTTTCTCAATAATATTAAGCTCATTAATTGAATACTTTTCTTGCTTGTGTCTCCATATTTCTGCATTGGAAAATTTGATCAATAATCAACATACTTTTGTCTGATATCGCCGGTGCCCGCAGTGAAATTTGGTAGTGCTTATTAGTGGAATAACTTTACATCTTTTTTTATTCTGTGGAAAACAAAAGATCAATCTGCTGGCCAGATTTAATAATGGATTATAAATATGTCACGGGCTGTATAAATAAAATATAAATACAATGATGCGTCCCGTTTTGATCCAATACATGACACAACTTGTCCCTTATTTTTGGACTGAATACCAGTGGAAAAGCACCTATTGTTTTTAGTATATTAGTTCGGCAGAGAAATTTATGAATTTATTGTTATAAAGAGAAAGTGACAAATTTCAAATATGAGTCATTGTGTCCAAATTAGTGCAAAAATAATTGGCACAATTTTGATTATAGTCCATCTACAAACCATATAATTGAATATAAACCTGACAGGTCATCTTTGACCTGTCTGCAAATTTGAGGTAGAGATTAAAAAATAAATCTTTAAAAAGTAAGAAAAGAAAATGAACATAATAATATGTGACATTCAAAAACAATACTATTAATTTCTATAATCCTGTAAGATGACATAAATTGATAAGGCAATAAAACATCTGGCTATGCCTTAAATTATACTTAAAATTTATTTGGTTCATTTTGATCTATGTTGTGCATAATAATAAGGTTTTCAATATGCTATGCATCAGAGGGTTAAAGATAATCAATGATTGGCTTTGAGTATTAGCACAAGGGCGGAATTAAAACATTTTAACCATTGCCTGTTAAATATTCAGAACTATGTTTTTCATACTCACCCTCCCGACACAGTCTTGGTTACAGTGTATGTGCCATAGTTCTCCATTAAGTCTGTGCTGTACCCATTACCCACGGTCACCTCTCCGCGCCCGAAAGCAAAGCTATTGCCGGAGATGTCACCGTTTCTCCTCTCCAAAGTATGGAGTTTAATCTGTGAATCGTACACACTCATTTTAATCCAACAAATGAGTCCGAAAAAATTAAAGACAAACAAGAGGAGAGCAGATCAAACCAGGATGCCTGTGCTATAAGGTATGTTGCAAACTATTCATCCGACTGTGAGTCTCTCTGTCCCAGCACACAGAGGACTGAGGTACCGAGAAGGAAGGATTCCGTATTTGGCAAAGTTTAACCACGCCTATGGTAGCACCTCAAACTATTAACTTGTTCCCTTTTTTCCGCCATGTCCACACCTAAAAACTTCCTAGGGCATTACCACGTTAGGGGGAGGGTTGTGTGTGTGTTTAAGGGGGGATGGAATACAATGCCGCAATTCTCACAGCTAACTGGGCTCCTCTTCGAATAAATTTTACACATGTTTTGGTATTCTGGGTGGTAAAATAGCAAGCATGTTATAACACAAAAACAAGTCATTGTGGCACAGGTGATGGTGCACAAAAACTCATACCTTTGGCTCGGGTTTGTCCATTATGTCCATTATGTTTATGTATTTATTTGTTTGTTTGTTTGTTTGTTTGTAAACGTCAATTGTTACATTGAAAATTTGCAAAAAAGTTGTTGGTCATTGCCCCAACAGTGGTCATTGTATACTTGTTATAAACTTACTATAAAAGTGTCATTAATAGAAATACCAAATTAATTATGAGTAAAGTATATGCTTTTCCTCGACAAGGCACAAATAAACAATTTAGTACATGTTCCAGAGTCTTATATGAGCAATTCTTCATAAGTACTAAATTTATTTAAAGTTTAGCCTTGGCTGTAACTTTGCATCCTTTGTCACATCTGTTTTTTTGCTAAGAACTGAATAATTTGATATTTGAGCCGTTTGAAAATTCTTAGATCTGGCTCACTTGTTATGAATCTTGAACACACCCTGTTTCTTCCCCTACAGTTGCAGCCGACATCTTTGTTTTTTATTTTCCCCAGAGATAATGGGCTGTAAACTGCATATAATTATTACATATGCTGTCAACAATAATGCATACCCCCGAACGTGTTGATTATAAAGGTTATCGGTTCAGATGAATAGGAAGTTGCTGTTGTGCCTTGGGGATAGAGCGAAACCTGTGATTGGCACCATGCAAAATATTCGAAAGAAAGCTGCAGGCAATTAAAGTCTGTCTGGATATAGTGATTAACACTTTAATAAATGGTTGGTAATTAATTTTAATTATGACTGAAATTAAGTATATTGCCAAGGTGTTCAGCCCATAACTGAGATGCTTACAGCTGGCCAAGAGCCTCGCCCTTGACTCTGGTGTTTTGCTTAAATTTTTTACAGTTTAGCATAGCTTCATCAGCAGGGAGGAGGCTCTGTACACCAGTCGTGCATGGTAAAAGTATCTCAGCAGCTATGACTCATTCACCCTTTATTTGCTTCTTTCTTTTGTCCTCGTAAGAGATGCCGGAGGTCAGGGTTAGAGAGTTGGAACTGGCCACCAATTAGAAACAACCCACAGCAGTGGTTCTCAACTGGGGGAGGAGCACAGCCCACTAGGGGATCTCAGCAAGAATCAGCTAATTTATTTGAAAAGTGTAGAAAAAAATTACGAGATTGTTAGAACTGGGCAGTAGCTGCAGATGCAACAAAGACACCAAAGATAACATTGAAGGAGCTACAAAGATCCACAGCGGAGATGCGAGTGTTTGTCCATAGGACCACTTTTAGCAATACACTCCACAGACCATAGTGTTAAAGAAGAGTGGCCAGAAAAAAAGGCATTGCTTAAACAAAAAAAAATAAGAAAATGTTTGGAGTTTGCAAATAAACATGTTTTGGACTCCCCAAACACAAGAAGGAAGGTTCTCTGGTCAGATGAAACTAAAATAGAACTATGAATCATGCTGTGGGGATGTTTTGCATTGGCAGGGACAGAAAACTGGTCAGGATTGAAGAAAAAACGGATGGCACTAAATACAGGAAAATTCATGAGGAAAATTTGTTTTAGTCTACCAGAGATTTATAACTGGGATGAAGGATCACCTTGCAGTAGGACAATGACTCTAAACAAAATGCAAAAACTACATTGGTGTGATTTAATGGGAAACATTTGAATATCTTGGAATTCACAAAATCATCAGTCCAATCAAGTTTTATCATCGGGCAACCAAATTGTAACAACACCAAGCCCAATGGGCAATCAGAAATGATATCCATCCATCCATTTTCTGAAACTGCATATCCTATTCGGGGTCACGGGGAGGTCTGGAGCCTATCCCAGAGGCTACAAGCACAAGGCAGGGAACAACCCAGGATGGGGAGCCAGCCCATCTCTAGGCACACTCACACACCTGACACACACACAGGCACACCTATGGGCAATTTAGTAACTCCAAATACCCTAAGCATGCTTTTGGATTGTGAGGAGGAAACCCCATGATGACACAGGGAGAACATGCAAACTCTGCACACATGGAACTCTGGCGGAGACTTAAATTCAGGTCCCAGAGGTGTGAGGTGACAGTGCTAACCTCTGCATGACCATGCCACCCCAAAATAATATCCCTTATGCAAAAAGTTTGCTGATGATACCCAGTTCTTGTTACCTCTGTCATACGTAGTGGCTGGTTTACCTAACATGAAAGGATAAGAATGCCCTTTAGGATTTGTTTCCGCCATGTCCTGAAATTCATTTTTCAAAATTTTGGGGAATTCCCCCTTTAAATGCTTCACAAGGGAGGGCATTTATATACTTTTGGGTGAACTACAGGTCTGACTTTGTCCTATTCTTACCACTGATTGCATTCCATTGCTCACCTCCAACTTAAGGGATTCTCTGAACTATATACACTATATTGCCAACAGTATTGGGACACCTGCCTTTACACACACATGAACTTTAATGACATCCCATTCTTAATACATAGACTTTAATATGGAGTTGGCCCACCCTTTGCAGCTACAGTGGGGAAAATAAGTATTTGATACACTGCCGAAGGCAAGTGTTGCCTTCTCACCAAGCTGTTTGCCTATTGTCCTGTAGCCCATCCCAGCCTTGTGCAGGTCTACAATTTTGTCCCTGGTGCCCTTAGACAGCTCTTTGGTCTTGCCCATAGTGGACAGGTTGGCGTGTGATTGACTGAGTGTGTAGACAGGTGTCTTTTATACAGGTAACGAGCTATTGACTCTGCAGAAAGTTGGCGACTTCTGCACACTGTGTACCTCAACATGCGCTGTCCCCGCTCTGCGATTTTACGTGGCCTACCACTAACAGTTGACCATGGAATATTCAGTAGCAAGGAAATTTCACAAATGGACTTATTGCACAGGTGGCATCCTATCATAGTACCACGCTTGAATTCACTGAGCTCCTGAGAGCGACCCATTCTTTCACAAATGTTTGTAGAAGCAGTCTGCATGCCTAGGTGCTTGATTTTATACATATGTGGCCATGGAAGCGATTGGAACACCTGAATTCAATGATTTGGAGGGGTGTCCCAATACTTTTACATTGTACATTGCTGTAGTTTGTCTCTTTCTCCTCTTCTCTCTTGGTTCCATGTTCTATTCTCTCCCTGTACTCTCCTCCGCTTCATCCCTTTCCACTTAATAACAACAGTGGTTCTGGTTTGCATGCATTCAAGTACAAATCATTGAAATCTACAAGGGTAGGACAATGGAACCAAAACACCTATGTGAAAACGTGGAAACAGTAAAAACAATGTTTGGCATTGGCACAGTGATCAGAAATTTGGCTACAGCAGCCCGACCATGAATTTTGATCCTGTGGAGCTCCCGATGAACAGTTTTTGTGGAAACTGGAGACTCAAAGTGCACATTTAATTCTGCAGTGAGTTGGGCAGCCATGGCTTTGTTTTTTGGATGTAATAGGAGTTAGTGTCTGATTCTGATATGTCTCCCATTATGTTGTGTGGATTGTAATATTTTATATACAGCTGTGCTACTGCACTTCTAATTCGACCTTCATACTCTGCTCTTACTGTTGGAATGTGCAATCAGTGTAGACTGGCCACCAGGCCGCACATATATAAGTGTGAAACAAACACTCTTTTAGCCAGTTAGGGGGGCTAGCAGAGGGGGCTGTCGCTACCTGATCCATACCACCAGCCCGATTTGTATCTTTCAAGTCTGCGTATGCACAGCATTTTCCAGCATACTTACACCACACTACATTTTCTGACACTGCCTGATCTGATCGTCCTACCATTTACTACATCTACATTTACAGCAGACTACACTGGTCACTTTATAGAGAGAACTTTACCAAGAACTGGCGCAAATTATTCTGCTGAAAAAAACAGGGAAAAAAATGCATTTTCTTTGCTTTTGATTTTCAGTGTACATTCCAGTCGTCTATTTATAGTTTTTGAAAACGCCTTATTACCTAAATATCCCATGTATGAAATATGAGTTTATATTTCCATCAGTTGAAATTGCTGCTATCCAGTGACATGGTATTTTGGTATACTTTTATGAAACAGACATAATTCAACAGCTGCAAAATCGGAATAACTGGCTGAATATCCCATTCTGGGCTGGGTTAAATCGCTCACAGGCAGTATGTAAAATGAACCTGATGTCGTGTAAAGAAATATGAACAAGATCAGAGGTACATTTCACAAAACCATAGTTGCTAACTACATTAGCAACTTACATAGTTGGAACCACGCAGTTGTGAGGCAAATGCTCTCCAAAACCAAAGTCTGAACTATAGAGGTAATTACATTGGTAACTTACATCATGTTGGGTTGTTAAAATATCGTGAAAGAGTAGCACAAAATTGGGCACCGTTGTAAAATATGCTACAAAGTGTAATGCTGCACATGCACAGACAAGCGAGGTACAAATCAAGCAGATCAGAGTAATGACTGGGGCTCATAGGCTTGAAGGCTGTGTTGGAATTCAGGGGCTGAATCCTTCTAAAGCTGCACACAAAGACACAGCGACGCAATGAGGCTCTCCCATTTCGAAGGATCCTTCTACATCCTTCTGTGGAAGAAATTTAACAACTTAGATAATTTAGAAATAAGGTTACTTTTTTCTTCCACGCTTCTTCTGCCAAGTTGCAAAGGATCCACCCGTTACATCCCTTGCAGCCCAACATATCCCAAGATTCACTGCGCAGACCTTTGAAGGATGCAGCCTACAAAGGCTATGTAGACAACACATTCTGCACAAACATGGCTGAACATTATTAGATATCACTCTAAATGTGTGTGAGAATTTCCCAAATTAAAAGTGCTACATTTGTGGGAATCAATGAAATTATGCGCAATAACCCTAAATCCTGCACTGAAATTCATGCCCTGGTTTTCAAGTTGAATTTTTAAATGGTTATTAATTGCTTTCTCTAGTATAAGTGTATATATACACACATGCACACACACACATCCATCCATCCATCCATTTTATTTGAGCTAGTCAAAATTATTTTAATTCTATTTTAAAAAGATTTCTGTACGCCAACACAACCCATATAACTTGAAGTAGCTGGAGCAGTCTTGCCTTGAGGAATGGGCAAAAAATCTCAGTGGCTACAATACACTTCTGCTTGTGCCTTATTGTCTGGCCTTATGTACACACTCAACTTGGAGCAGCTGAAGGGACTTCAATACACATTTGAAGTGATCCAAAAAATTCTGATGGAGCTTGATGCAAAAAAGATGTCTAGCAATGAACATCAGGTCAAGTTGGGAAGTATGCATGGTACAGCACATTGCCGTGCCCACCACACGATGAAACAACTCAGGATCCTGGTTGGCAACACCCCAGGCTGTCCCCTGGGCCTCGTCCAATCGCTCAGGTCCCCAGCAATGACAAGCTGGATCATCCTTGGGGAAATTAGTCATACGGCCGTAGTGCCATAACTGATGCTCCCTCACAACGCAGGTAATGTGACTCATTCAGGACTCTGTGAGCAACCATTTTTCAACACAAAGTCATACCAGCGGTACCCAAGGATTCTCCAAGGAGAGACTGTACCACAGGAGTCCAGCTACTGGATCCCACAATCCCACCCAACACCCAGTCCATGCAAGCATTGAACAGAGTAGGAGCAAGAACATACCCCTGATGAACCCCAGAAACCACTGGGAAGAATGTAGAGGTTCTGCCTCTACTCTGCACAGCATTCACAGTACAGATATACAAGCCGGCCATGACATCCAACAACCTTGGGGGAATACCACAATGTCTCAGCATGTCCCACAGGACAGTTCGATCAACTGAGTTAAACACTTTATGAAAATCGACAAAAGCTTCAAAGATATCCTGACGATATTCACATTTGCCCCTGATCAGAATCACTACCAGGATGTGGTTGATGGTTGAATTCTTAGGTGTAAAACCAGACTGGTAAGTAACCAAGTGATCACAGATCCTATTGAGGATGACCATGGCAACGACCTTGCCTGGCACTGAGAGCAGTGTAAATCTCCTGTAGTTGCTACAATCCAGGCGATCACCCTTCCCTTTTCATGTAGGGACAACAAGTCCCATTTTCTAGTCAGCTGGGATGATGCCTGTCTCCTAAAATGGCAAAAATAAGATTGCTTGCAACGCCCAGGAGGACAGTCTTACCACCAGTGTGAAGAAGTTCACCCCGGATACCACAGATCCCTGCATCCTTCCCTACCCCCAGCTGGTTCACCACCTGTACAATCTCAGTGAGATTAGGAGGTTAACAGCCAATCAGAGGATTATCCCCTAAAACCATGGACCCTGATATGTCCAACCCCCTAGCAGCTGTTTAAGGATGCCCCTCTGGCTCAAAGTAGCCAGTCCAGCAAGTCCCAACTGCAGTGTCATCCGTAAGGACCAGAGCAGGTGATGGACTGAACCTCAAGCTATAAGTATCTAAATAAACATCACTTACTTTGTTGATGTGTTGATGTTGTTGTGACAGACAACAGCAGCTGTTGAGTACTGTACTGATTTGAGATTTATGTTTTAGTTTTTTTGTCTACTACATTTTGAATGAGAGTTTATTTTACTATACAGTGAGTTCTGCTACAATGCATGATATCACACCACAAATCTGTTCTAACACAATTGATATATTAGTACCCAAGTCCAATACAATGCGGAATCGCATTTGTATTTGCGCAATTTACGTCGAAGAGAAAAGCACTACACGGACTACAATGCAATATGCTCTTAGCAAGAAACACTACTTGCACACAAAAAAAGCTATCCAAGCAAACAAATGATTCTTTTTAACCAGTTCTTTTCAGGGACATGGGTTGAACCGGTTTTCAAATCAATCTTTTTGTACATTCACACATTGCACAGGTCAATTTGACAAAATTATCATACAAAAACAGACCAACATTTTTTTATTTACTTACATTTGCTTTTCATAAACTGCCTGTAATCATGTTGCCTTCAGTGCCCCTCTGCATACTGTAATCCTTTGTATCTGTGCTGTGTGCATGCCGAGCCACATAGTGTGGGGGGGGGGGGTAAAAATCGTTTTCTATGCTGACAAACTGATAGGTAATCATGGCGTGCTATTCTGGCACCCAAAAGAGGAAACTAAAAAAAAATAAGGGAGAAAGACAATGAAAAATCAAGAAAATTAATGGGATCATACTTTAAAAGTCAAGGAGTCCAAAAGGGCAAGGTGAAGGTTATTTAAATTAAAGTAGTGCTGGGCGATAAAGCAATCTTCATTTTTTATCGATAAAAAAGGAGGACGATAACGATGATAAATGTAGGCTATAAAATTTGATCAAACCTGTTTGCTCCGTTTTAGACTGTGCTGTGAGACCGACAGCGCCATGGCCTATTGCGCAGACAAAGTTTGGAAGTGGTTCAGGTATCTCCGAATGGACGAAACACAGATAAAGCCGGTTTGCAAAAGATGCCGCCGACAGATTCCAACAAAGTCTGGTAATACAATCCTATTATTATAGATACTGTGTTATGTTGTTTTGTTCACTTTAGCTATGGTACATGTTATTTTGAGTACTTGATAATAAATAACCTTTTATAATTTAAGGGAATTTTGTATTTATATAGTTTGTGCCATTCGTTAAAAATAAATCTTATTTGTTAATAATACTATTTGTTTATTTTAACTTGTTCATTCAGTTTATATTAGGATACATGCTCTTTGGAAACTGGAACAGCCATATAAAACTATAATATCAATAATTATCGATATCGATCAATACAGGTAAAATTATCGTGATGTGTTTTTTATCATATTGCCCAGCTCTACATTAAAACAATGGTTTCTTCGCAATCTTCATCTCTCTCTCTCTCCCAGTGAACAGAGAGATTCCATATATCGGAAGAACTGGTAATGGGATTAATCCAGTTTTTTCAGGTTCATCTTTACTCCTTTTTTCATGCCATATCCCTAAAGCGCAAAACCGCTTCAGCATTGTGAAAAAGGTGGTTTCAGTGTGTGCCAAAGGTGAGACAGAGAGGAGAATGTTAGCTGTATTTTTATGTTAATTAGTTTCTCTTGTTTAAATTTAAACAAATTTAAAATAAGTTAACGTTATAGCCATGTACACACTAGTAGTTGGTAATTTTTTAAGTAATGATTTTCGTATGTAGGTGCAACAAGTGATTTAGGGAGAGAGGGAGATGGAGGAGAAAAAAGTGGAAGCCAGATAACTATAGAGAAGGTAGATGAAGGAGAAGGCAATGCAGGGCATCAGTGTCAGATTGAGGAAGATGAGATACAGCAGCAGGTTGAATCAGAACAACATTGTGATGATGGAGGGTTTTGGCCAGAAAAACTAACTGAATGATCTACTGTACCAGAGTGCTATAACACTATGTAACACAAATTTTGTTCCTGGACAATACATGTTATTTCTTAATTGCTTATGTTGTAAAAGTATA
>JAAGVU020000001.1:20394356-20416788 GCA_011763525.2 Mormyrus iriodes | reverse complement strand
TGTCCATGTTCAGCACGGCCAGCCCTTACAAAAATGCTCCACATTATATTTCAAATTTATGAAACACATATAGATTTTAAAAAAAGAAAAATCCATATGGGGCAGAAACAGGCAGTACATCCCACATTTTTGATATTAACCTTCAAATTCAAGTTCAGCAGCACTACGCATCATAGGCCTATGGTTTATTGTTTAGCAGAAGTTTTTTGCAGACTACGTTTCATCTTAATACATACTGACGTGATTCAAAATGACGTCATGTATCTGTTCTAATGGCTAGAACTATGTAAACTATTATTAATAGCGGTAGTCCAGAAAGAATTGACCTGTTGAGGCAAGAGTAGCCTTGCTTACCTTGTCATCATTGCTGCTAGTCGCGACAGGGATCTCGCTGACAAGTTTTCGAAAAGCTGGCGAATCCACTGTTGAAAGCGGCAGCATATCTGCAACAACATACTCCGCCACAAGTCTCCTAACCTCTTGAAGCTGAAGTAGCATCTCAGAGCGGGAGAACGTTAGTTTTGGCTGCTTTGTGGTTTTATCGCCACTCTCATCCTCCGCATGCTTCCTTTTTGCTAACTTCACCTTACTATGGCACCTCTGTGAATGTTTAGTTGAATTACTGGTGCTATTTCGGGAAGTGGACAGTTCTTTAGGTTAAGCACACAAAGTGCATTTGACTACGATGGTCCTCATATCCTTATTTTTCACAAACTTAAAGTAATGGGCGTATGCCCATCTGGAGAACGTATTATCCGACGTTAGATCAGTTGCAGGTTTACTCATCTCTGTGTTCTGTCTGACTACAAGAAGTGAAACATTTTAAGCGGACGTTTCTCCTCTGCTGATCTCGCGGTGATTTTGGCGAATTTGTATGAAGAAAAAAAAAACACTTCATTCCGGGTTAAAAATGCATTGTAACATACTGACATTTGTACCGAGTAAAATATTACCAAATTTTTTCTGTAATGTCTTACATTACCGCGTTACAGCAAAAAGCAATACATTACAGTAATTCGTTACTTTTGTAACGCGTTACTCCCAACACTGCTTAAGAGAATGCCGGGGTCCACGGACATACAAGGTCTACAGTTGAACATTCTGGCTTCGTGAAACATACATCAAACAAATTAAATAAAAGTATTTCAATTAATAGCATAATTTTGTACAGATGAAATACAGGAAAAATACACTCAGTGTTGAGGAAAAAACTGTGGAATTATCAACTAAAAGAAGAATCTCAATTAGTATTTTGCTGCCCCTCCTAAGGCCTGAATTCTTTGAGGCATAAACTTAACTAATGAAAAACAATATTGTACAACCGTAACAGACCACGTATTCAGCAGGGGGGTTTGAGGGAACACCAATCAGTAAATATATTTCAACAAAAGTATTACAAAATAAACTTTAACAACATAAAACAGTATTCAAAGCGCTACAGATAGATGCGTCTTTGAATTTGTGCTCTCCTATCGAAAAATACAACATACCTTATGGGTTTTCTGATAACATCCATCCATCCATCCATCTTCCAGAACTGCTTATTCCATTTTGGGTCGCGGGGGGTCCAGAGCCTATCCCAGAGGCTGCGGGCACAAGGCAGGGAACAACCCAGGATGGGGTGCCAACCCATTGCTGGGCACACTCACACACCATTCATACACACATTCCCACCTATGGGCAATTCAGTAACTCCAATTAACCTCAGCATGTTTTTGGACTGTGGGGGGAAAACCGGAGTACGCGGAGGAAACCCCATGACAACACGGGGAGAACATGCAAACTCCACACACATGGAACCTGGGCGCAGACATGAACCCTGATCCCAGAGGTGTGAGGCAACAGTGCTAACCACTGCACCACCGTGCCACCACCCCCTGATAACATCCAGTGTAGCATCTTTCGATAGTCAACTATAAGTTTAAATTACACTATTTCTGACCGTATGTGCACTCTTCCAGTGCGGGGCGCATGTTTTTCTCATTATACCAAGAGATTTGCATACTTCAACAGTCAAATATCCCTTAACAAATAATGCTCCCACTGCAAAATTACTTCTTATGTCACTTCTGACTCCTTAACTCCCTAGACTAAACTACAGAAACGAATGAATTATGAAAACAGCCTTTAATAAACAACAGTAACTTTATTTTTGATATATTGTACAAACATTTTGTAGCGCCGGTGAGATTAGCATATTACCATTAGCATTGCCATTAGCGCGTTGTGTAAATAGCCTCTGTGTATAGTTGCTGTTGTAAATACTTGTGCTGTGTCTCCAGTGTATGTAAGTCTGTTTATCCGTATATGCCCCGATCTGTGCCAGTTACTCGCGTGTGGTGTCT
Source organism: Mormyrus iriodes (assembly GCA_011763525.2). Lineage (NCBI taxonomy): Eukaryota > Metazoa > Chordata > Actinopteri > Osteoglossiformes > Mormyridae > Mormyrus > Mormyrus iriodes. The sequence continues at coordinate 20,414,443 of JAAGVU020000001.1, read as the reverse complement.
TAGTTACCATGTGTGTGCCTTACAGTCCAGCGAGGAACCTCCTTGTGTTTAGCCAATTCTGTGTGGGAGTGGGGTGTTATTTTGTGTGCGGTGCTTTTTAAGCCCTTTAATAAACGAACCGTATTCTTCAGAACCTTCTCGTCACATTTCCTTTCTGCCGCTGCGATATCTGAGTCGACCAAGCGCTGTAATATTTTGAAGAAGTTGGTCCTGTTTAGCATATCCAAAATGGGTCCAACTACTGCACAAATCGCACTGCAAAAACACTACAAAACCACAATGAGGTGAAACATTAGAATTTCTTTGGGATGGGCATTTCTATGTGTACACAGTTTTGTGAGTTAAGTAAAAATACAAAGTACATTTATTATATTTATATCGTGTTTTTTTCAGCATCATTTCACAGTATAGGGCACACCATACAGTAATCATCTGCATCCCCTGTAAGCAGAGGGATTCATAGGGTCTTAAACAGGGCACAGCAACTTTTTGCAATCCATCCCATGGAGCATGAGTAAATAAATCACGGTACACTACAAATGTTTCATTTGTGACTAAGCGAGCAAATGTAATATACTAAGCATTGACATGTATCATATAAATGTATAAGAATATATATTTTTATGCCACCGACTTTTATGCTGAAATAGAGCACAAGCCATTTCAATTAGTGTATCAATAATGAAAATTTTGACACTTGGGCATGACAAAGAACATATTAAAAGCTGTTACAAGCTTAGATGTGAAGGACTTTCTGAGACATGTCAAACAGCTTCAATAAAAAAAGCCTAACTGGATGCCTACTTTCTTTGCTTTTTTAACACTTTAGCTTGTCTGTAATGTAATTTCTATTATGGTGTTAGAGATTAAGAGACGCAAGTATTCAGATATACGGATTAGGCTAACTTCTAAAAAAGAATATAACCATCACCCGGCGATATAAGATCGTCATATGGGATGCTTCTGCAATATATTAAACTAAGATTCAAACACAAGTGGCATGCCATTATCAACTAACTTCTGCAATGTGCAGCATGTGAAGTTTCCACATCAAGGTAGCATGGAAAAATAAACTTGAGATTGTGTTCTGTAAACACGCGAAACCACTTGGTAGGAAATTTAAATAGTTGGCATGTATCAGCAGAAAACCTGGCAATTAGCAGAAACTGAAATTAAAATGAGGCACAGCCGTTATTATTCCGGTTAGGGAGACTGGGTGTGGGATCCGAGTCCAACCTCATAGCCATTTGCCAAACAGGTGTTAGACTTAAGACCAATTCATATATCACTTTTCCATGTGCGCTTTCAGTAGTGGACGAGGGGACGTGTCATAAATTTCGTCATTGGGCTGGCTAGGGGATGCCATGCTGGCGCAGTGGTTAGCAGAGTTGCCTCATACATCTGGGACCGGGGTTCAAGTCTCTACCCAGGTTCCATGTGTGTGGAGTTTGCATGTTCTCCCTGAGTCTTCGTGGGGTTTTCTCCGGGTACTCCAGTTTTCCCCCAACAGTCCAAAAACATGCTGAGGCTGATTGGAGTTGCCAAATTGCCCATAGGTTTGAGTGTGCCCAGCAATGGGTTGGTGCCCCATCCTGGGTTGTTCCCTGCCTTGCGCCTGCAACCTCTGGGATAGGCTCCAGACCCAAATGGGATAAGCAGTAACAGAAAATGGATGGATGGCTTGGGTGTAGATGACTGCGGTCAGTGCACATATAGCCCAGATTTTGCTGGCTGTGTCTGAATTCAGGGGTTGCATCCTTCGAAGGTTAATGCAATGAATTTTGGGAATAACGCATTTCTAGGCTGTATTAGAAGGAGCCTTCAAAATGGGGCGGCCTAGTCACGCCACTGTGGCTGAGCCTTCAGAAGCTGGTGAGACAGCCAGGACTTCAGAGACCTGTGGGACAGTCAGGACTGCAGGGAGCTGGCAGGCTTATGGGTAGGTGTTTTTATTATTACTATTATTATTTTTTACATTTATATATGTGGTCTATAATTTTGTGCGCTCGGAACAGGCTCCTCGCCTGCAGTCTTGCTGACGTCTTCTGATGATACCCTTTCCCTCTGCTGTTCTGTCGGCACCTGCCTCTGTCTCGCCTGCCATCCTGCCAGTGTCTCCTGATGTCCTGCCTGTGCCCGTCACTCCTGCCGCCTCACCAGCCACCAAATTGGTGTTTGGCTTTTTTATCATGCCTGCTCCCTGAGGAGCACAACACCTCTGCCACCTCACCTGTGCCTAAAACCTTGGCTGTTCCACTGGTTACTGACATCTTGATTTTCTCAGTGGGGAGTGAGCCAAAAGGATTTTGAGTGGGATCCTCTGGGCACCTCACTGGGCCTGCTGCCTCTGGTTTCCAGCTTCTGTCCTGCATCCTTGTTCACCAGGTGGCACAGACACACTGGGCCTCCAATCTTCCCGGTCCCCAGGGGCTCGACAACCCAGGAATCAACTCCCGATGAGACTGGTAAGATTTCCTATGTGGGGTCACAAACCCCACTCACGCCGTCAGGAGGCCCGCCGGGCCAGCGCCTCTGGTCCCTCCAGCTCATCCACAATCATCATGATGTGCCCAGACCTCAAACCATTTTGACCCACTATCCCAGTCAGACCTTGCATGATTGCCACTCCCCAGTCATCAGTCAACTTTTCCAGGCTCCAGGCACACCCCAACTGTTCTCCACTTCCCATCGCCACACCCATGTTCCAGCAACAGGTTCCATTTGTCTCCCCTGGTGGCCTTTTGGTTTCTCTGTTCGTGCTCTGTGTTGTCCCAGTTCATTGGTCCTCTCCTCTGTGGTGACTCCCTTTTGTTGACCCTGTTCTGGTGTCTAGTATTCTTGATCCCCTGTTTCATGACACCTTGTTTTTTTGTTCATAAACATTCACCTTCTGTTTTGAGAACAATGTCATAAACTGAAAAAGGAAGCAGATTGCTGGTGGAGTGAAACCTTGTTTGAGTCATGTTCAGAAAATATGACATTGTTTGGCAGTGTAACCAAATTAAAATTTATTCATATCAATAAATATGGGCATTTTTTGTTATCATTGCAGAACACATACTAGAGAATGTATACCTGGGTAGGGGGTGTGATGTCCAGCCCTTCCCGGTCTGTGTTTTGCCAGTGTTTCCCCACAGATGGGGCTGGGTAGCAGCCATGCCTGCTGATTGTTGCTAAGTTACCTCGTGTTTTTGCCCGTGTTACCAACCACAGGTTCCCCTCGTTTACTCCTCGCTGTTATCCTGTCCTGTGTTCCTTTGTCGGTCATTGTGAGTGCATGTCTTATTGTAGCCTCTCCCTGCTTGTGCTGCCTGCGTTAATAAAGTCCCCTTACGGGGTTCACCCACCTTCGCTTGCCGCTGCTTCCTATCGCCCGGCATCATACCTCGCCGTCACACCCGAGATCCTGACAGAATGACCGACCGCATAATGGGCTTGTTAGCGGACCCAGATCCGCTCGTCCCGCGTCTGCCGGAGAACACGCATCTGCTGCGCCTCTTCATGACAGAGCCTGACAGGACCGCACCGGCCGACGGAACCAGCGTTCCCCTCCAGTGCTCCCCAGACCTCAGACGGGTGTTCTTTACCCTCCAGGGGCTCTTCTGGAAGTTGCGGGACAGCCCCGAGGTCCTGGACACCCCCCACCTGCAGGCACTGTTCTGGGAGCTGGAACGGGACTTCGCGGCAGTGCGCCCTGCCTCCCTGCCGCAGGAACTGGCCAGTCTGCAGGAGAAGCTGCGCCGGCTGATTGCTGCCCGGAAGTGGCCCAGCTCCTACCTCTCGGGGGTCCTGCCAATTCGGTCCCACCACCCGCGGGTCCCGCAGAGCTGCACGCTCGGCGCACGCCAGCCGGCTTGCCGTCACAGTCCCCCGGACGGTGCACTCCAGCCGGCACTCCGTCGCCACCGCTGGGAAGGCTCTTCCCCTGCTCAGGGGTACCTGCAGCCGGCTCCCCGCAGCCCAGCAAGCGCACCCCCACTGGCTCCCCGCCTTCGCTCCGAAGGCGCACTTCAACCGGCTCGTTGCCGTCACTGGGAAGGCTCACGGCAGCCAGCTCACCGTCGCGGGCGCCTGGACGGCGCTCCCCAGCCAGCACTCCATCACCCGGAGAGCTCCCTCCGGCCTGCCTCCCGCCGTCACCCGGATGGCTCCCTCCGGCCGTCTGTCCGCCACCCAGCTGGCACGCCAGCTGGCACTCCGTCGCCGCCGCCAATCAGCCAGCACCCCCTAGCCGGCATTTCGGCGCCTTCAGCGGGGCCGCTCCTGGCCCCTGGGGATCCTGCCAAGCCAGGAGGGCTCACGCCAGCCGGCCGCCCGCCGCAGTCGCCCAGACTGCGCGCTCCAGTTGGCCTCCTGCCGCCTTCGCCTCGAAGGTGCGCTCCAGCAGGCACCCCTTCGTCTTCGCTTCGAAGGCGCCTGCCTGCCGGCTCGCCGCCGTCACCAGGACAGTGATCCCTCACCGGCTTGCCACCTTCACCCTGAATGTTCACGGCAGCCGGCCCCATGCGGCCGTCGCCCGGACGGCTCCAGCCCAGCTCCCCTCCGCCGTCGCCCGGACAGCTCCAGCCCAGCTCCCCTCCGCCGTCGCCCGGATGGCTCCCTCCGGCCGGCTCTCCGCCACCCGGACGGCGCACGCCAGCCAGCACTCCGCCGTCGACTGGACCACTCCTGCCTACCAGCCTGTAGCCATCTCCTGGACGGCTCCCACCTGCCAGCCTGCCGCCGTCGCCTGGGCGGCTCCCGCCTGCCAGCCGGCCGCTGGCGCCTGGACGGCTCCTGCCCGAACCCGGACCAGGAGAACTTGCCACAGTCCCTGAGACCGCCTGGCCCGCTGCCGAGTCCCCAGAGCCTATCCTGGGCTCCAGGCCCCTCGTCTGCCAGGAAGTAAGGGGCCCAGAGGATACCCCCCCGGAGGAGTTAGAGTGGGACCCCTGGGACCTGAGTGCCGAGTTCCTGGCGCCCATGGGTCCTAGGGGTTGCCAATGGCGACGCCGGGGGCGGCCCAGCCGAGCGCCTGGCAGGTATGCAGTTTCCTGCAGGGGAAAATGGGGGCACACCCGGCTCTGTGCTTGCCCAGGCCTGGCCTCCATGTCACTCCCCGGCTCCGTCCCCACGGTCTCTGCTCCGCCCCCTAGCTCCGTCCCAGTGGTCTCCTCTTCACCCCCTGGTCCCGGTCCCTGTCCCATAGTCTCCGCTTCGCCCCCTGTTTTCAGTCCTGTCCCTGTGGTCTCCTCGTTCCCTAGCTCTAGTCGTGCCGTCCCCTCGTCTCCCTCCGGTCTGTGTCCTCCAGTCCCCTTGTCTCCATCCGGTCCGTCGTCCCCCACTCATGGCCCATGCCCTCGGGGCCAGCGTCATGCCCCGGGGGCTCCACCCCAGGCCCCTCCTCGTCCCCCTGCCTCAGTCCCACCGGTCTCATCCCATTTCCCAGCTACTGCTCCCCAGGTCCCACTTCCGGGCCCCAACCCGTGGGTCCCGGGTCCTTTCCCTTGGTGGCCACCGGGTCCTACTGTCAATCCCCAGGTCCCATTTCCAGGCCCTGCCGTGGCTCCCCTGGGTCCACCTTCGGGCTCACCCTTCATTCCCAGTGCTCTGCCCCAGGTCCTTCTGATCCCTTCCTTTACCCCCCGTGCTCCATTCCCAGTCCCTGCCTCAGTTCCAGGGGCTCCATCTCTATGGCCCCTGGAATCCCTATGCTTGTCCCCTCAGGTGGGGCCCATTCCCCAGGGCCCCTTAGCTCCCCTGTCTGTCCTTAACCCACTGTGGTCTGTGTGCCTATCCGTCTTGTCTGGTGTCCCTCCTGCTATGTGTCCTGACTGATCCCCGGTGAGTGTTTCACTGGTCTGTCTCTGTTTTCATTTCAGTCCGCTTCTGTCTGTCTTGTCGGTTGGTCTTGTCCATAGTCCCTCCTTGCCCTGTCTGGTTTCTGGGTTGGTGTCTGTCTTTGTTCCACGGTCCATTGTGATTTGGGTCCTGTCCTTCGTCCCTCCTCGTCCTGTCTAATGTTCGGGTCAGTGTCCGTCCTGGTCCTGTTGCTTGCAGGGGATCCTTGGATAAAAAAGATTGCGATCCGCTGACCAAGAGTATATGTTTGCGGGTAGTAGTCCCAGGTAGGTGGTTGCAATTTTTCTCATAGAATAACTCAGATTTTGGGTTTATGCATCTCCCGTTGTAATAAATAGGTATTGTTAAACAGATATAAATCAGGAGGTTGTGGTGTATGCGAATCAATTAATCATTTTGATAATTTTGTTTGTTCTGTTCAGGGTTCCAGGAGTCCAAAGCCTATCCAGGAAGCAAGGCAGGGCACACATACTGTTCACACCTATACACAATTTGGCAGCTCCATTGCATGTTGGGGGGGGGGACGGACGGACGAAAGAACCCTAACGAAACCTCACAATGACATGGGAAGAATATGCAGACTCCAGACATATAGAGCCTGAGCAGAGACTCAAGCTCTGGTCTTCTGAGGTATGACGTGACACTATTAAACACAGTGCTATCGTGCCACCCCACTTCATACTCATATGTTATTTAAATATTAAAGTTAAACTAAAATGTTTTCTTTCAGTGTGAATGCAACGTTTTAATTCTATTTTCTCAGGGCCAGCTCTATGTTTTCAGCGGCCCTAGGCAAAGCTTTTTGGAGGCCCCCAAATTGGCTATCGGAATTTTTATCTCGCTACAGTGTACTGAATAAGCCATTGGAAGATGGTTGGATGGATATAACATTGTAAAAATGTGGAAGAAAAGAATAGGATGATCTGATTGTTTGCAGCTCAGCAATACTACAGATGTCAAGGCACCATGTATGCAGGTGTGATCAGGGTGTGCTAAGCATTTGGTTGTTTGGTGAGAGGGCACCCTTAGTTAATGCAAAACTCCAATACAAACTTGATTTGAATGTAAGGTGCATTACAAAAGAAAATATTATGGGTAGGTGTTTTTCTGCATTTTTATGGGTTTCAGTGAAAGTTTTCAGTGTGTGCATTAAACTGCCAAAATCAATTCTGACTGACCTTTCCAGTTGTGCTACTCTGCAGGAGCTTGGCACTGTTTATCGACTGTTTTGCATGGATATGCCACAGCTGAGAGTTGGAGGGGGCAGTCTTTTTTCTCTCCGTGCTGGGTGTGCCTGTGGTGTCAACCAACACCCTACTGCAGTATTTCACTCCTAAACCGCGCCCTAAGCCAGCGCCCTGGGGCCTGGGGAGTACCTCTCCACTCACCCTCACAATGGTAACATATTCAGCAGTTTCACGGTCTTTAAAATTAGGAGACATTTCTAATCAAAGCGTATTCATACTGCTAGACATTTTTATCAAAACAATTTGGAACGAGAATCGTTTATTTATTGCCAAGTACTTTTATGTAAGAGGACTTTACTTTGGGGTGTCATGCTAAGCAATAAATGATGAGCAACATAAATTATATTCATAAATAAAATTATGTGCCTAGTAATAATGTGCACAATACAATGCAAAGTAGTAGCAGGTTGGTTAGATGGGCTGGGGGGGGGTAATATACTTGTTATAATGTAAGAGTAGGTGATTATATACAGTCATGGCCAAAAATATTGGCACCCCTGCATTTATGTCATTAAACGCACCATTTCTCCCGGAAAATTGTTGCAACTAGAATTGCTTTGGTATTGTCATGTTTACTTATTTTGTTGACGTTGGAAGAACATAAAAAAGCAGAGGGAAAAAAAACAAATCTGTGCATTCCACACAAAATGTCAAAAATGGCTTAGACAAAATTATTGGTTACCTTATCAGAATTGTAAGAAGTAATTGTATTTCAAATATGGAATACAACTTTAATTTGTAACTGAATTCACCTGTAGCAATTAACAGGTCCTGGCAATATGGAAACTCCAACTTGCAACTAGTTAAAATGGAAAAATGTTCACTCAATCTTGTTTTTGAATGTCCCACACTCAGCATGGAGAAAAGAAAGAAGAGCAAAGAACTGTCTGAGGATTTTAGAACCAAAATTATAGAAAAGCATGGACAATCCCAACGCTACAAGTCCATCTCCAGAGATCTTAATGTTCCTGTGTCCACTGTGCGCAACATTGGAAAGGTGTTTACAGCCCGTGGCACTGTAGCTAATCTTTCTGGATGTGGAAGAAAGAGAAAGATTGATGAAAGGCTACAATGAAGAATTGTTCGAATGGCGGAGAAAGAAGACATGGGCCAAACAAATTCAAACTGATCTGCAGGCACAGGGTACAACAATATCAGCTCTCACTATCCGTCGCTATCTGAATGAAAAGGAACGCTATGGCAGGAGACCCAGGAGGACCCCGCTGCTGACACAGAAGCATAAAAAAGTCAGATTGGAGTTTGCTAAAACGTACCTGCGTGCGGAAGCCACAATCCATCTGGGAGAATGTCCTCTGGACAGATGAGACAAAAATAGAGCTTTTCAGTAAGGCACATCATTCTGCCGTTTACCGAAAACTAAAAGAAGCCTTCAAAGAAAAGAACACGGTCCCTGCAGTCAAACATGCAGGAGGTTCACTGATGTTTTGGGGTTGTTTTGTTGCTTCAGGCACTGGTAGTCTTGACTGTTAGCATGGTATTATGAAATCTGAAGACTACCAAAGAATCCTGGGGCACAATGTAGGGCCCAGTGTCAAAAATCTGGGTCTCAGCCAGCGGTCAGGGGTCTTACAGAAGGATAATGACCCAAAGCACCCAGAAATGGTTTAAGACAAAGCGCTGGAGAGTTCTGAAGTGGCCAGCAATGAGTCCAGATCTAAATCCTATGGAGCACCTGTGGAGAGATCTAAAAACAGCCGTTGGAAGAAGGAACCCATCAAATCTGAGAGACCTGGAGCAGCTGGCAAAGGAAGAGTGGTCCAAAATTCTAGTAAAGAGATGTAAAAGGCTCATTGATTGTTATAGAAAGTGATTAAAATGAGTTATTTCTTCCAAAGAGTGTGCTACCAAGTATTAAGTTGCGGGTGCCAATAATTTTGTCAAAGCCATTTTTGACGTTTTGTGTGGAATATCTCAGATGTTTTTTTTCCTCTGCTTTTTTATGTTCTTCCAGTGTCAACAAAATAAATAAACATGACAATACCAAAGCATTTCTAACTGCAACAATTTTCTGGGTGAAATGGTGCGTTTTCTGACATAAATGCAGGGGTACCAATATTTTTGCCATGACTGTAGGTAAGAGCAGGGGTGGACAAAATTAATGACTGAGGCCTACTGCTGCAGGCAAAAAAACTGTTCTTTAGGCACATGGTTTTGGTCTTGATAGACCTCAACCTCTTTTTCAGAAGGGAGTGTCTGGATCCAAATCCTTGCTCAGGGTGGGAGGCACCAGCTGCAATCTTTGTTTCTTGCTTCGTGGTCCTGGAGGTCTGCAGGTTCTGAAGCAGTGGCAGACTACAGCAAATTACCTTCTCAGCACTGCAACTTATACACTGCAGCCTGCATTTGTTTCTGATGTCAGATTAACTACTGGGTTTAAGTGTCCGTTCTTGGCCATGGATTGCTAATTGTAGCATCTTGTAATATTAACTGTCATTTAGAATTAGAATTAGAATTAGAATTAACTTTATTGATCCCATGGGGAAATTCTAGTTCTAATTCTAGGGAATTCTAGGGAAATTCTATTTTTCACAACACTGTGGCCTCCAGCATTGAGGGTTCAATTCCTGTCCTTAGGTCTGCCTGCATAGAGTTTGCATGTTCTCCCTTTGTTTGCACAAATTTCCAAAAAATTTCCCATCATGTGCCCTGTGCTTCATGGGATAGACTCTAGATGTTATGCGATTATGGATATTATCCATTCAGAGTGGCAGGGTGGTTTATTTCTCCAGCTTTTAAATATTGGCATTGACACTGTGCAGGAGTCCATTATTCCCTTGTGACTAAGCACCAGTGTTATATCGCCATTCATTTTTATTTTCTTGACCATCTTTTGCATGACAGTCTGTGATGGTTCAGCAAGGCTCCATACTTGGAACCTTAATATTCTCTTCTACATATTCTATAACTACACATGCTGGCTGAGTTTTGAAATAAAAATCCAGTGCTTCTCAACGTAAACCTGAAACTTCATTGGGCTACCTTTAATTTAGCTTTTTTTGCAAAATAAATAAATGCAGCCTGGTTCACTTTAGTTCATTCTCATTCTTTATTGGCACAATAGCAGAAAATGCACAGACGTTTTCAGTGCCCTGAGCAGATTTTGGACAACAGGTAAACAGGCCCTTGTCTCTCCATGTTCACTGCTCTCCTGGAATCATCCTCCAAGTTACAGCAGCAGAGCACACGACAAGGTGTGTACAAAACAAGAAAATTGTATTGTTAATATAATGTATGATGTACGAGTAGTAAGTACCAATTTTATGCATGTAAAATCCCATTGTGGTCTAGAAAAATACCAGGCTCTGTTTTTCAGACTGTTTTGGGCCATTATCTAAGGCTCTTCAGTTTCATCTGTCTGCTTGGTTTGTATGATCATCGCCAATGTTAATGTCACCAGTATCAGTAATATTTAATCCTAAAACATATGCTGTTAATTTCTCTTCTCTTTTTACATTTCACCCACAGTTACCTTGCTGCATGACTGCATAAAAATCTGCCATCACTGCAATCATGCAAGTGTGAACAGTCATGTGCCCTTTCAACTTTGTTTTATCCACAATGGAATGCTGCGAAACACAGACAGTCACTCTACTACTTTGGTTGAATGCGTTTTACAGACATCGTGTTGTGGGGTTAGTTTGAGTTGTGGTTTTTACACCAAATACCAAGACATGCTGTCGTATCTTAAGTGATTTTGTGTTGTTTTTTAGCTAAGGCACCAAGATGAGAGAACCAGTCAGGGAGGAATTACTGTTGGTTTCGTTGTTGATATGACATTACATCTGCAGTGCTCACCTGTTCTCAGGTCCCAAGTGAATATTTTTGAGCAGAGACTAATGCTCAGTCGCACTTGTGGGAGGGGGTTCCTCCCTGTCTTACGGCAACAAGGTATTGGGAGTGCCCTTTATTTCAGGAGAAGCTCGATTTCCTGCCTCCCACCAAACTGTGTCCACTGATCATCCAGTTTTGGGTAGTCTCACATAAACCATTTGACACCTGTGCCCTGACACACCTCTCACAGAATTGCCATGTCATGCATCAACATGTGCTGTTGCAGAGCTCATCAACCCCATAGGGCTGGCGTGTGCAGACAGGAATCCTGATTGAAGCTCCTCAACTGGCACTGAAAAGAAAGAGGAGTCTGGAACATTCCCAAAAATGAGCAGATCATGCTGAAACAGGCCAGTGGGCACTTGCTGGAGATTAGAGCTTCCAAATTCATGATCTGCAGGATGTGTGACTGTGAGGGCCTGTTAATGAAGGGAATCAAAGTCAGCCACCCCCAGCCTCATGTCTCCACCCAGGAACCTTATTTACACATCAAGTGGAAGCTACGAATTTGGGCAATGAAGGGGAATGGTGGAAGCTGCCACAGGCCAGCATGGGGGCAGGTAAACAGGTCAGGAACTAGGTAAAGTCTTAAGTAGGTCTGTTTTCTTTGTACCTGTCAGTTGCCAGCAGGTACTGGCTTGGTGGTTTTGGTGTATTGAGGTTCATGGTTCCTGTTGACCGGCATTTTGCTTTGGGCTTCTGGTTAGCTGGTTTAGGGATTCATGATCAAAACTAGCCAGCATTCCTCAGCCACAGTTTGGAGATTCAACACAGAAATCAGCAGTTATTCACTAAGAGGATGCCAGCTGTCTCCCAATAACTAGCCACCAGCAAACACACCATCTTTTGCCATCTGACACACTCCAAAGTGTGTCTCTGAAATGTCCTTCATGACTGTATATCACCTCGACATTTAGGCCTAGTGACAATAACCTTTTTCGGCAGATGGGATTCAGGAGGCAGCGAGTATGAATAGGGTTGAGTGTTCCATCCATTGCACCTACAATGTCAGGTATGCCTGCAATGGCATGAAAACCAATTTTATTGCCATGCAAGGCATCCCCTCCTGCTGGATATTGCAGTTGTGTGTGTGGTGCAACAGAAATGTGATCAATGTATGCGCAGATGCAGGACAGCAGCAGCCCTGCTGAGGCTATGTGCAGCTGTAGGTCTGCAAGAATCCACCAGCGCTATAGAAACAGAGAGCTGAGGTTCATTATTTCACCCCAGGACATATGTATTTGTGTATTAATTGTTCATTACTGAGATGGCCCAAGGGGTGCATGGCTGCCTGCAAAACAACATTTTGACCAGGAACTTGGCTTCCTGAATGGCACTGTGTCAAACGCTGTCTTCGGTTCAGGTGCACAGTTCTCTACCATTGCTGGTTGTAAGGGATGATTCACATTCCCAGTTCAAAGGGTATGACTGAACACATAACAAGTTTTTGAATTGGGTCCCCTTCCATTTGTGAACTGGAATTTGAATTGAATTAGCCACACCCTGTAAGATGTTGAATTGGAATGACTATGAAGAATTTAAATAATTTTAATTCAAAGCAATTCAATACAATCACACAAAACACATCTGTCATTTAATCTAGCAAAACACAATTATAATAAATAATTTACTTTCAAGATGATAGATGTATATAATGACCTTAAATTTGTACTAGTGAGTGAACTGTATTTTTGCATGATTGTAAGATAAAAATTGTGTAAATGTTTTAGCCTATTCTAGCATTATGCATTTGGTTTATGTCAGACCTCTAAGTCCTCTCTGTCACGTCCAGCCCCGCCCTACCAGTGTATTCCTTGTGTTTCCCGCAGGCGGGGCTGCTAATCAGCCACGCCTGTTGCTCGTTGTGATTACCTTGTGTTCCTGCCCCCTTGTTAACCAGCCACAGGTGCCCCTCGTTCATTCCTACCTTTCCAGTGTATAAGAGTTCCCCAGTCCTGTGTTCCCTTGTTGGGTCATTGATGGTGTATGCTGGTTCCCTGCATTGAATAAAGGACCTGCACCAAATGCTGCCTTCTGTGCCTGTGTCATGCCTCACTATCATCCCTGCCAGCACAACAGAATGACCGGACCACTCTGCAATCAATCTCTGGACTCCCTGCTGCCCTTGTCACTGGGAGTCCTCTCCCTTGATCCCCTCTACTGGATTCGCTGTGGGATCAAGGGAGCTGGACCCTGCTGGCCAGTGTAATCTGCTGGGGAATCTGGACATAATGGATCCAGGTCTGTGCTAGCAGCCCCCATAACTGGTGCTCCCTCTGTGAGGGTCCCTACCTTTGGGAGGAGGGAGCTGGTCTCTGAGCCCATCTGCTACCCACAGTTGGGGCAGAGGATGGACAAGGATGAGTGGGGTTCTGAGGGGGCTGTGGGGGACCCCCTCTGTGGATCCAGTCTTCCCCTGGCAGTTCTATGTCCTCTGGGGGCTGTTCTGGCTACTGTGAGACAGCCCTGAGGTTTGGGGTGCCCCCATCCTCCAGGTGAGGGCCCACATGCTGGCTTGAGCGTTTGTGGTGGCAACTCCTGTCCTCCTGCCCTGGGAGATGGCCATTCTCCAGGAAGGGGTATGGCAGCTGGTCATTACCCAAAATGGGGTGGTTGTAGTTGTGGCTCAGCCAAGCTTGCTAGCTGAGGGCTCCGCCGTGTCGAACCCACTAGCCAGGGCCTCTGCTGAGCTCCCCGATGGTGCCACTGAGCCTGCTCCCAGAGCACTCTGAAGTGCCCAGCCCACTAGTTTGTTGCTGCAGCCCCTGAGCCCCATGCAGGGGAACTTCCTGCTGTCTGAGGGCCCTGTTGAGCTGTCCCTTCTGCCTCCTTGCCAGTTCCTGCTTGGATGGCCCCTGCTGGCTCACCGCCACTGCCTGGATGGCCCCTGTCAGAGCCTGCTGCAGGGGAACCTCCTGCTGCTGCTGCAGCCCCTAAGGCCGTCTGGGCCCCTGCTGAGTCCCCCGAGGCAGTCTGGCTGGGGGAAACTAGACCAGGAAGGTGGCCCCTGTGAGGAGTTGGAGTGGGACCCCTGGGACCAGGGGCCCATGTTTTTGGCTCCCGTGGTCCCCGGGGGTTCCAAAGGGTGGTGCCCTGGGTGGTCCAGCTGAGCTTTTGGCTGGTGCTCTGTTTCCTGTAGGGGAAAGCGGGGGCATACCCAGTGCCATATTTGCCTGGGTGTTACCTCCATGTTGCCCCCTGGCTCAGGGCCTGTGGTCTGTCCCCTCACTCCAGTCCATGTCCTCCAGTCACCACAGCTCCCTGCACTGTTCCCAACTGGCCCCTTCATTTTCAGCACCTGAGCCTCCCTGGTGAGTGCCTTTTCCCCTCAGCCCTTCAGTGTCCCTCTGGTTCCTGCCTGTGCTCCATTCCAGGTCCCTGGTTTGGTTCCTAGGGTTCCCCTTCAGCCCCTAATGTCTTCCTCCCTGGTCCCTTGCCCCTGCTCCCTCTGTTCGTGCTCCTGTCCCGGTTCCTGGTGTTCGCCCTATTGTCGTTCCTTGTTGGATTGTCTAGCTCTGTTTGTTGGTCTCTGCTCCCTGCTGATGTCCCCTCCTGGTGTCCCCCATGTTCCCATCCAGCCCATTTTGTCCCTGGTCTTGTTCCCCTGTCTCAGTTTCCTGCCCTTGATCTGTTTCCCCCTGGTTCCCTTTGTCCTTTGTGGGTCATGTCCCCTTTGTTTTCCATGTGTGTCCCCCATATGGTCCCTGGTCCTTGTGTCTCATCCATTGTCTTGGGTTGTTTTTGTGAGTCACACTGGATAGTTCTTGTCCTAGTGTTCCCCTCAGTCCCTATTGTCTCTTTGGGTCTTCTGTCTAGTGTCACTAGTCCTGCCTGGGTTTTTGTCCCTGTCAGTGTCCCCTTTTTTGGTCCCTGTTTCCTCAGGTCTTTTGTCCAGTGTCTGGCATCCCTGTCTTCACCCCGTGTCTGGACCCCATGTGCCCGTTCTGTCCTTGGCTCCCCCTTGGCCTGGATTGTGCACCTGGAGTGTGCCTTTTGGGGGGGGTCTTGTCATGTCCAGCCCTGCCTTACCAGTGTATTGTTTCCTGCAGGTGGGGCTGCTAATCAGCCACACCTGTTGCTTGTTGTGATTACCTTGTGTTCCTGCCCCCTTGTTAACCAGCCACAGGTGCCCCTCATTCCTACCTTTCCAGTATATAAGTTCCCCAGTCGTGTTCCCTTGTCGGGTCATTGACGTATGCTGTTTCCCTGCATTGAATAGTCCCTGCACCGAACGCTGCCTTCCGTGCCTCTGTCATGCCTGTCATCCCTGTTGGCACAACACCCTCCATGGGCATCTGTCCATCCAGCCATTTTCTGAAATCACTTGTCCTATTCAAGGTCGCAGGGGGTCTGGAGCCTATGCCGGAGGCTATGGGTGCAAGGCAAACAACCCTGGATGGGACACCAACCCATCACATGTCCTTTGGCATATATTTAGTGTTTTTACATATTTAACTTACCATTTGTGAGGAGTCTCCTTTTCCTGTGAATGTTGGTGAGTTGTCAGATGAATAGTCATGATAGGGTTACTTGTATGACGGTATGAAGTGCTCTTCCACCATGGTACACAAAATAGTAAAGTGTTAATTCTATAGGCAACACTTTAAATGTGGCATTCTTTAATTCTGAATAACAGTGACATGCGCAGACTTTTCAGGCAGGTGTCTTGTAGCCCCTCAGTTCTGTCTTCCTATTCTCCCTAGTTTCCCAAGTCAGTGGGCTGCAGTGTGGCTTAATGGGCTAAGTGGTTAGTTATCATCCAGAGTCCTTTTTGTCATGGGTTCAAGGCTGGCCAGAAGCTAGCCCCAACTAGTTTTTCTGTATTTGATATTTTATGTTGGTTTATTCAGTTCAATTCCCTTTTCTAGGCAAAAACTCCCTAGAAGGAAGAAACTGTGGGAGGAACCACACTCAAAGGGGGAGCCCATCCTCCAGGGGCCAGTGGAGGAAGTCAAGAGTCCCAATCTGTACTATCCCAATTTTAACTTAACTCTCGACTTCAAGTCTCTTGTGTATGTATTCCAGTAATAGTTCTTTGTGTATGCTCCCTGCTTGTATTCAGTTTTCCTTGGTGTTTGAACTTACTGTATCCATTAATTGGCCTCACCTGCTCCTTATTGCCCTAGTTCTTTATAGTCCACACCTACCCCTTATCAGTGTATTTAAGTGCTTGCCTTTGATCTATTCCTCAGTCATTATTTTGTTTGTAGCTGTGGTTTTCCCAGGCTAGCTGCTGGTTTTGGGCTGTTCCCTAGTTTTTAGTTAATTCTTACATTTCCTGTTTTTGTTTTTGCCCCTCGTGGTCCCATTATTTTCTGCTTCCTCCTTTGTGCTTTTTGAATTTATTAGTCTTGTTTGGTGTGAGCCACTCCATGGATCATCCATCTTTCCTCCACCTTGCCCTGTTACCATTTGTGAGGAGTCTCTTTTTCCTGTGAATGTTGGTGAGTTGTCAGATGAATAGTCATGATAGGGTTACTTGTATGACTATGAAGTGCTTGAAAGCTCGCAACATAATCACAAAGCCAGGAGCATAAGAAATGAATTGTAAACGAAAGGACATATCAAAAAAGTAAAAGATCAATACAGTAGGTCCCAAAGATATAAACCAGTTCCATTCTGAGAGTAAGTGCAAAAGTAAGCAAGTCTAACAGCTACCCTAGGTATCCAGCTGATAACGCTCCAACTCCCAGCCCTCAACTCCTATTACAAACAAGCGTCAGAGATAGGAGCCAACTTACGCGTTGCTGCTAAATTTTAAATTCTAGCACAATTTTTAAATTTTGCAATTAAGCAAATTTTACTTTATTGGACATGCATGTTCACATCTTTGAAAGTTTGTATGTAGAAGACTTTGTGTAATTTGTTTGAAACTTATTTTTGAGATGAGTTTTTTGCTTCAATGACTCTCTCAAATTTGTTTTTGGTTGATAACATTTTGCTTCATAATATCAGTGCAAGTTTGCATGTTCTCCCCATGTTGTGGGGTTTCCTCCAGATACTCCGGTTTCCCCCCACAGTCCAAAAACATGCTGAGGTTAGTTACCAAATTGCCCATAGTTGTGCATGTGACTGGTGTGTGAGTGTGCCCTGTGATGGGTTGGTGGCCCATTCTACATTGTTCCCAGCCTTGCACCTGTAACCTCTGGGATACTCCGGACCCCCCACAACCCTGAATAGGACAAGTAATTACATAAAATGTATGTATGCAATATCGGCACAAATCTGATTCCATATCCTTGCTGCTTTGAGACTCACTTCAACATAACAATGGGTCTCAGGAACACGCTAATATCAGGGGAGTGGTGAGGCGGAGGATGTAGGAACCGGTTTGGGATTGGGCCTTGATAATGTCACAGAATAAATAAGCGCTCCCTCAAAGGAAGCTTCAATTGTTGGTAAAGAGAGGTGAGAGCTCAGCAGCCACAACAGCTTTTATTTCAGAGATGTAGATAAATTAAAAAGATGTTGGTGTTTGTTGCAAACACCGTACAACAGTTTGTATATGAATCATCAATAAAAATTACATTTAATTTTGCAGTTCATTCTTAATCTTGCCTTTCTAAATGTGTTTAAGACTAACGCTAAGGGTATCTTTAAAATTGTGGCTCAGTTAAATTAATGTGACAAATTATTGGGAAAAAAAAGAAACTGTGTAAAAGCATATTACATATGTGTGCAACACTGAAATATCGAACCCTATTTGAGACATCTAAGAAATGTTAAGTATATTGAATATTTAATGTAGTTTATATTCCTCAATATGTGGTATAAGTCATGCTTTAATGGTAACAGAAACTCTCATTAAACCTTTAAAGTGACCAGTTAGCCTACTCACAAGAAGCACAGCCCCATGTATTGATCACTTGAGCATTGTTAAGGGTTAAGCTGGAGAAACAGGAAAATACTTAAAATGCACCATATGAAATAGGGTAAGTCTTAATTTAACTGAAGGCTCAGGGTGGTGTAAGGTGGATGAAAAGTATGAGTGATTTTATTTGCTTTTGCAGAATTTGTCAAATCTTTCACAAGTAATTCAATTTGTGGAAAGGCAATTATTTGCGTAAAATGTGAATTATTATGGAGTTTTGATAAATCTTTCCAATTAATTCACTCTTGTCAGGTAGTTTAATCATTAGATTTATAACCACTGTAATACCAACTTTTATTATTTATTGCAGTGAAAAATAATCTTAAAAGATTGTGCAAAATATTTTAGTTGTGTGAATGTCAGGCCTGTTAGTTGGCTATTCATTTCGAGATTGTTAATTTGCTCTTAAGACCCGTGAAAATACTTCCGTAATTATGGTTCTAACTATATAATTTAAGGTTTGACGTCTGAAAGCAAGCAGTGAATGCTCACAATAAGCCACCCACCTGTGCTTTTTTTTCAAGGGAATTATCAGATTTGGAGTGGCACCAGATTTGGCTTGTGTCGAGACAGGACCACAGATAAAAGACAACAGACCCAATACTCAAATGACACAAGCACTGTAGTTTTAATGCAAACAATAAATGATACATTTAGTGCATACAGAAGTGAAATTTCTCCATTGTGACCAAAAGAAGCTGCAGACATGCAGTACAATTTCCTTAATTACCCTCTTCCTTTATCAGGGACAAACCACTTAAAGATAAAAGCAATATGGAGTATTCCACTGCATGAGCAGTAGAAGCATGAGCATCTGAAGTACTATAAAAGAGATGATTATTTTTTTCTTAGTAGTAAATATTTATTGTCTACACCTGAACCAACACCCTTTTCCATTGCCCTATTTAGTATCAGTGTTATTTTTCTAAAATAAAAAATATATATGTATGCTGTATTACTTGTGTTAATCTAAAATTTATATTGCACGCTATAAGATATTAAGAAAGAGTGTTGGCGCTGTAAGTATAACTGTAGCTGTATGATGAGGTGTGGTCCACATTGCCACTACGAGAACCATCCCAAGACTCTGAACGGGAGCTACTTTGTGATCCAGGAGCAGTGGACACATTGTAGGAGCTGCTGATCCCTTTGGTGGACATGGAGGAAGTCTGGAGCATCATCACTCCACTGTTCTCCTCCATGAGACTGTTGTCCAGGGCCTCTTTGTAGGAAATCTTCAGCTTAGTCTTGGGGCATGTCAGGCTCTTTGTGTGCTGCTTGATGTCTCGAAGCCTCTGTGCCTCTCTTGCATCCACCCAACCTTTCTGGATGGCATCTTCCAGACTTCTCCTCTGACTCAGCTGGGGGTCAACCAATCCGCCGGTGACATACTGGTACTCAATGAACCTCTGCCCTGCATCATAGGGCAGCCACATCTCCTTCATTGCCTCTGCTACTGACATCATTCTTTTGGTCTTCACATCCTCAAATCCAACATACGCTTTTTGAGCTGGCTTCAACCTAGCAGACATATCTTCATCAATAAGGCCTTGGTAGACAGCATCTTGCAGTAAAAGCCTTCTCCCCGTTGTGGGATTGATGATGCCTCCAGTACAGGCTTGAGCCTCCAGCAGACGTTGAGCAGTGATCGAGTCAATTATTCCACGTCTCTGTGCATCATTGATGCTCAACTTTTCAAGTGTTGCAGAATCAAATATGGCTCCAATAGGAGATTGCTCAGTCATACCATCAGCAGATTTAGAAAGTGTCATAGAGAGACTGGAAACATGTTTAGATGTAGTTGATGATACTGATGTAATTTGTGATTGGCTACCCCTTGTAATTCCTCCTGGAACACTACTAATGGAATCTGAAAACAGCCCAGATCCTGTCTTTCTAGTTAGCTTATCAGCAAACTCTTTGAGCGTCAGTTTCCCAGCTCGATATTTGTCTACAGTAGCCTGGTCAAGGATTCCCTTGCTAAGACAATCCTGAATGTCATACCGTACACCTGTTTTCTTGTCAGTGATAATGAGTCGAGTAGAACCATCAGGTCCCGAGAAGGTCGTTTCCTCCCACTCACATTCCTGGCTTGACAACTCAAGATAGGTTGGATAATCAATGAGCTGCTTTTGGTAAGCTTCATGCACAGTCATTTCGACCTTTGTGTCAGGGTCTACAATCACCACCCGACGCTTGCGAAGCTGCTGAATAGCCTTCTGGTCCTTCAGGGGAAGCAGGAGAAGCCCTGTCTTTGTGTCAGGGATGCACCTCTG
>JAAGVU020000001.1:20365471-20387323 GCA_011763525.2 Mormyrus iriodes | reverse complement strand
GTTTGGGCATCCCTGCTTAGATTGCTGCCCACACGACCCAACCTCGGATAAGCGGTAGAGAATGGATGGATGGATGGATGGAGTAGTATGTGAGGAGGGTACTGTGCTTAGGGTGCCTTGGTGGTTAGGGATTTGAACCAACAACCTTCCAATCACAAGCACACTCCCTTAACTCTTATGCCATCACTGCCATTATTTAGCAGCAAAAGCTTCATTATAAGATTGTCATTTTACTGAATTTTTCTGTAAATTCCCTTCAAAGGTTGTTTGTAATGTAATGTTTTTTGATGCATTAATAATTTCTTACTGTGAAAGCAACATGTAAATACTGCAACTTTACCTATAGGCAATGCCAGTAAATTCCCAGTTAATTCAAAACAGGTCAAAGATCCAGCACGTATTCACCTAACCATATATGTAGTATTGGGGAACTTACTCACAAAAGTAATTCATTACAGACAGATGTGGGAAGTTCAGGTCCGTAAAGTACAAATCCACACAAAGGTTTTTTTTCACCAAGCCTCACTTTAAAAATGTTACTTTGCATGGACTCAGTTGAATCACGTGCAGTGATTCCATTCAACTAGAATGAGTATTCGGAAAATGAAACATTCCTTTTAAGTTGATGCATTGACTTTGTGTTTTGAGAACAACATAGCTCAATTAATCTCACTACATTTTTTCATGTCTAATTAATCCAACTGAATCATTTTCATTCAATTTCAATTAGTTAGTTATAATCTAACAGCAGGTACCCTTCAATTTTTGAAAAAAAACGTGTGGAAGATTAGACAGGACTAGAGAAACTTGGTGAACTTGGTTTGATGTTGATTGGCTTAAAAATGAAGGAGTTATTACAATTTACCCAACCGCAATATTGATAGACGGATATTGGACACATACAAGTTGTGTTCTGATGGTCGGCATTGCACTTTCAAGACAGTCCCTAAGTGTTCCGGCAATTTTGTGTGAGCAGGACATTCGGATTCGTCATGCTTTGTATCTATATTTCATATTGCTGAGGAATGTGGCGCTAACTAAAAGTGTGAAGTATTCCCCTCGTTTTACGTTATAGTCCGAGCCTAATCTGAACTGAATTACTGTCAAATATTGCAGTTTAGGTGGCAAAAATCCTAGCGAATATCGGATATGTAACCAACTTCACCGCGGTTAGGGTTAGGGTTTTGGAACCGAACCCATGCAGTAATAGGCCTAGGTAATATCAACGAAAGTAACCCTGCCATTCGACCGATTACCTTAAAATAATTAAACTATGCTGTGAATTCTTTCAATGTGGAAAAAGAAAATTAATTGTTATTTTTTAACTTATTTAATCGTTGTACGTTGTATAATTAGACCTCATGAAGAATAATAATTTTAGAATAATATTTTAGTTCTTCTTTTCCGGACATTAACAAAGTACAATGTCAAAGACATCTGTATTGTATTAATACAAAAATACAAGCATGGCAGCTGCGGGTGTAGAGTAGCCTATCTTACGCAACTTGCTGTGACTAGGCCTATCAAACCAGGGGTGAAACGGGCGAAGCCTTATGTTTTCTGTATTGGTGTTTTAGATAACTCCAAGTAAGTATTAAGTCTCTTTGAGTTTTTGAATAGGGTTGCAGCGAAAATACACTACTTGGCCTACATAAAATTTTACAACAATTAAAACAAATATACACAGACAACAAGAATTGGAATAAAAAATACCAGGATCCTCCCAAAATTACTTTATCATATGCATTTAAGTGTAGTTCAGCGCCACCCGTCTGTCAAGAAATACTTAATTCATGCTCGTACCTTATGTAGTGAATTTATTGATGAATACGTTATAATTAGTCTAATTTTGGCTCTGATTTCATTTACTGTGACACTGAATTTTCGTCTGTGTGTGGTTCTGTCGCAATACATTCAGTCCTTCATATATGTGATGACTAGGTCGTCAAAGAATGTTTTAGAATGTTAAATATAATAAAGCACATCAAGTTAGATTTGGATTTATCTTATTACACCCAAAATATATCATAGCATAGCATACTTAAAGATATTAGATCAAATTATGAAATTATATCAAAAAATGAAAATATGCCAGGTCACATGTATAAACCAGAAACTGTTAATTTAATGAAGAAAAAAGAAAATAGCTAATTTCTCAAAAACAGTGAAAGTAGTGAGCTCTTCAGGAACATTCTGAGAATGTTGCTATGTGTGTACCTTCTCATTGATATAGACAAGGATTCTCTTTTTGACTATACCATCTTGCTCCCCATGAGACACACAGATACATATACAGTTGAGCGCAAGCTCAGGAGTAACAGTGCAAGATCAGCCAGCATGCAGTGTCCTTGCAGCAACTGGAGGGTGAGAGCCTTATTCAGTATCAACAGGGAGTTCAGTGGCCTAACAAGCTGAGGGACACACTGCCCCCCCCCCCCAAAGTCAATGTATGCAATGATTATTATTATGTTATTATTGGTGGTATGTGGGTCAGCTGGACAAGTACACGTAACTGAAAGGTTGCCAGTTAAAATCCCAGACTTGTCAAACTGATTTTACCATTGGGCCCATGAGTGAGGCACCTTAACCCCGAATCGCAGCAGGCACTGACTGATCCTGAATTCTCAAAAAAAAAAATGTTGCTTTGGATAAAAACAGCTAAATTAATAATCTATAAAACTATATGAATGGTAACAATAATAATGTGGCTCATTGCACAACATGAATGACCCATCTGAAAGGCATCCTTGGAAGAGGATGGCCAGGAACAAAATGAGTAGACTCAGTTATCACAAACATGAACATGTCATTTACAGGATCTAGAAGGAAGACAGGACCTCCCGGAGAATGTAATTATCTTTATTATCATTTTGCAGTTCATTGCACATAATGAATGACCAATCTGCAAAACTGTTCCGGTGTAATAGCACTATATACCCAGTAGAGGGAGCCACAAGCCAATTGGATTTTTTTCAGACCAAGTTCAGATATTTAAAGGTGATCAATTTAAGAATTTTTATATTACCAAAAAGGAAAGGAAACTTAACAATAGTATTGGACTGTCATCTTAATACTAATAGATCTTAGTCCTATTTCAAAAAATTCTTTCTGGACAACTGAAGAACTGTCCAAAACAATTGTATTGTAATTGTAATTGTAATATTTGATTACTTTTAAAATTTGGTGACATGTTCATAAACTACTTAAATGTTTTTATTGTATAATAAGTTCAATTTTTTGGTGATGCTAAGATTGTACATAGTTAGTTACCGATTGTAAAAACCAAACAAAAAATAAAATAATTTAGCCTATACAGTTAACACAGAATGTAAAAGTATATAGAATATCCTACACAGAAACACGTGAAGACTTCACAAATTGAAAGCAACACATATTCTATTCACAAGGGGAATGCGCTAAGCCGGCATTTACAATCAGCATTTCTGTCATTAATTTCAGCAAACGAGCCCGATTATAAGGCCAATAGTGAAATCACTGAAAGACCACAAATAAAAGATGTTACTCTCTAAAATCTCCCTTATTTTACAATAAACGGAAAATGTGAATCGGGTCTTATCGGCGTATTCCTACGTATCGCACAATTGCGGTGAGGAACAGCAGCACAAAGAAAGTCTTTGTTACAGTCAGTACCCGACTGCGAGTCGGTGGTGCAGTCGGGGAGTGCGCTTTTTCCAATCGCAGCGCGCCAGCCACACCAAGGGGGTCTTTGTGTCTAAAAGATGCTTCATAATCAGCTCCTTTTCTTTCATTCTCTTTTCTCAAAGGGGTCCAATTGCGCATACCTATAGAGAAATAGTTCCGTTTAAAATAGCCATAGTTCCAGCTGATGTGTTTAAAACATCAAAAGGGGGAGCCGAATGAGACGCGTCTGTCTACCACTGAAATATGAAGATCACACCTGCAATAGATTTACGTCGGTACAGGTTTATTACCTGTAGCTCGAACAGAATAGGGTTTGGGGTGACCGACTCCCCTTTGGATTACTAACGGAGCTGTTCGCAGACTCGACTGGCGCTCCCAGCTCCGTGTCGGTGCTTTAACCAGATGGAAAACGCTTGTGGGGCGGATGAACTCTCAAACCGCCCGGTATCCATAAATCTCTGGCAATTGCGGGGCTGCCCCCGTTCAATATTAACGCTAAGCAGCGACTCTGGCTTTTACATGTCGGATCAGTAAGTGATTTCCATTTACGACTGTCACTGGGACATTTCGGTCAGGCCGCGTCTGCTTAGTATTTCCATTATATAAAGCATTTGTCTGCGTCTTCGTAACAAGGGACTGAGGCGCAGATCGGTAAAGCCGCTAATACTAAATCACGATGGCTGTTGCTGGATTAGAAACCGGGGACCACCATCAACCAGAAAACGGCTTCGTGTCACCCGAACCGCCTCCGCCGAAACTGCTCCCGCAGATCGACGGCTCCGTCCTGCCTTTCCTCGGCGGGTTTGGGAAGTATCAAAGGCAGCTCATCGTGCTGACGTGGGTCCCGGCTTTATTCATCGGCTTCAGTCAGTTCTCCGATTATTTTCTCCTGGCCCAGCCGAACAGCACGTGTGTACAAGGCGAGGCAAACTGGACCACCGGTCCGATTGCACTGACTGGCGACGTGAACGGCAGCGTGCCCGGCCGCTATGTGTACGGCGATGGCACCGGGAACGACACCGGCAGCACCCAGTGTATGTGCGCTGGCTGGAAGCTGGAGCCGCAAACAGGACTTGTGCAAAACGTAGTCACCAAGGTGAGATTCGTTTCATTATTTTATTTTATTATCATGTTCCCGGCGATGCAGTTAATCATCACATTTGTTAATCAAGACCGCAGCGTTTTTGCTGTGCTTTACCATGCATGTGAGTGGACAATGCGTTTACATGAGAATGCGCTTATGCAACGTCAGAAATTTCGCATAATCTGTAGTTTACATTCATATCATCCTATTTGTCTTGCTTTTATTTAACTAAAGCCCTGCCAACACCAGAGTCGTGTTGCCTTTATGGGTTTGTAGCCTAACTCCTTAGACCGGGGGTTGGGGGGGTATGGGGTCCGCAAGGACGTCGCCTAAACTGACTAGATGCCGGCGTTGTCATCCAATTCACGCAGAGCGAAAATACTGAAGGGGGAAATATTCAGCCGCCTACCCGATTCTTAGATCTTAGTTACTTTGTGATCGCAAATTCGTGATTGGGGGTCCCCAGGTCTGGTCGCATTTTATTTGGCGGTCCCTGGTTCCCAAAAGGAACTGGAATCCAGTGCCGTATACAGTGGATAACGCTGTCATTCATTGACACGCCTTCGTTCAATACACTGAGATACATTTATATGCGTTTAGTATGTTACTAATTGTGGGTCAGGAATCCATTGGTGGAAAAGTGGGGAAATGTCACAGTTTCCACCGACTTTCCTCAAATCGGCGTAGGGGGATGGAGGGGAGGCGAGGGGAGGGGTGTCTAGCAGTTTGTATCGATACTTTTGCAGCTGTTGCGAAATGTGGGACAAAGGTCAGGGGGTTCGCCCCCTTTCTCCCAGCGCCCCGAGTCTTTAAACTCATTTCCCTGGCGGATGTTTTTACCTTTTAAGGCACAGATCTGTCAGACAAAACGGGTAAATCGTGCGGATTTTAAAACATGTCGGTGCCACAAAAGATGTTTTTCTTCCTTAATACGAAGGTGCTGTTAAGATTTAAACGAATATCAATGCTTATCAACATACGAACCTGTTAAACTGCAAATATATTTAGAATTGATGGCTTAATAACGTGTCGCATTGGTTCAGTTAAAGTGGTTAGTAATGACATAATGAAGTCCGAGAACTGACACATCTGCCTCAAGCATCAACAAGCTGTTAATAAAAACACTGCGGTCTATCACCAAACAGTACCCTTCATGACTCTCTATAATAGTTATGATGATGATGGAGCTGTTTGACCATGTGACGATATGCCTGCATTTGGTACAATTGAGTAGCACCTTCGTAGTTTTTTAAAACCTGAAAAGTGTCTCGTAGTTGTTTCTAACATCCCAAGGCTTTCAAAACATAAATTCCAATCCATAACTGACCCTCTTTTTTGTTTTAGCTTTTTATAACCTAAAAACACTGATTTCTTTGTTTATCATTTATTTACCCCTGGCATATATAGAAACCTACCAGTGTTCATTTATCTTGATGCTGGTGGATCTGTTTAAAACACACAGGCATTTGGAAGTGCTGAGGACCCCAAGGTATGATATACCAAGGGTGAGCTACAGGGTCATCTTTACATATGTGTAAAAATGGTCGATTCAGTTCCTTTGAGCAGAAGTTGTGCAGGTGTCAGTTTCTGCATGCTGTCTGTTCGGGTCGGGGGTGTCACCTGGTTTGTGGTTATTCATGATCAATCTCAACCGTCAGTTCCAGTCAAACACCACTATAACTGTCAAAAATGCTAAAAGAAACTGTTTTCAGGTGTCTTTTTGGGCTAAGTCAGTGGAAACAATTTTATTTAATACTGTACTGCACTTGTATTTAATACTGTACTTACTGAATTTATTATGTGATGAAACCTCGTTACACAGTAATCCTAAATATACTGCAGATGCAGCTTTCAAAATACACCTCTCCCGGTGCGCTTAGCAGTAAAGCCAGAGTTTAGGTCACATCTCCTGGTGTTTAGGCAGCCCAGAACTTCAATACAACTGCCAGTGTTTCTGAGGTCCCTGGAAATTCCTGAATCTCTACCTGTTTTTCCCCCTCAATGAGCTTTGTCTGTTTGACAAAATATATGTGGTAATTCCACTTACAAAAAGGAGAAAAATTATCAGGGGATGAAGGCATCCCGTGGGTCACAGTGGTGGGCTCCGATGAACCTGGGTCCTAGAAATGGGAGTGTGGAATTGATTTGTTTGTGTAGGCCGGTCGAAGAAAACGGGCAGCAGCTGGTCTGAGGCTTCTGGGTGACTTTTGAGTTGTTTTACTGACTGTTGAGCATATCCAAACTGATCATTGAAGACACTTCAACTCCCTTTCTTCCCTTGAAGATATGAGACCTTCTCAGGTGGACTGAAAGTTGAACTGAAACTGAAAGCCCCATGGTACTCATTGTGGTTTGTGAACTGTGGGTCGCCTTAATAATGCCACTGATAAATGAGTTCCATAATGAGCTCTGACATTTAGGGTCTCTGGCTGTTATCATTTGGAATTCCTTGGGGCTGGTAGCAGGTTACGGACCCTGACTAGCCATAATATTATGTAAATCTCATTGAGCCAGTAAAAGAACGATGCTACCAAATCAATTTTTTCTAAAAAACTCTAAGCGATTCTTCATTCGTCATCTACTTGGCCCTGAGCATCTGCAGATGTTCTCTGCATGTCAGAAAACAAACATTTCATACCAATGATCTTATTTGTACCAGTGTGGCTTTTTGCTGATAATTATTATTTAATTGAACTGCTGCAGTTTCAAAATCTCTAAACAGTAAACTAATACTTGGCAGTAACTATACTTGGTGTGTGGCTCAGTGGGCTATGCCTCTGTGCCTGTGATCAAAAGGTTGCCGATTTGAGCCCAGCCTCGGTACGTCTATGGGTCCTTGAGCAAGGCCCTAAACCCCCAGTTCCCTTGGCGCTGCAACAGGTGGCAGCTTTTCACAACCAGCTTGCTCTCACCTATAGAGGGCGTGATGGGGGACACGTAAAGAGAATATCCCCACGGAGATCAGTAAAGTATTTGTTATTATTATTATTTTACATAAGCAGAGATGCCTTTATTGTGTTACATACAGCTTCAGAACCTGTTGGAAATCTTTTGAGATATGTAATAAAATATTTATTATTGTCTGATGCAAGCTTTTAAAACAGGGCTTTTCATATCTGGACCTCGATTCCAAATCGGCCTTCTTTTCAGTTCTCCCAGGAAGTTAGTTTAATAATTACTGGTTCTGATGGGGTACAGAGGCTTCACACCTGGCTCACGGATTAAGGAAGGCTGGAAAATCAGCAGTGCTCAGACCTTGAGGACTGTGATTTAAGTAGCCCTGTTTTAAAAGATAAGTAATAAGTACTTCCCACAGCATCTCTGGTCTGTTATTGTAGTCCTTGTTATCCAGACATCTTAGCGGCCACCTTTCACTTGGATATTCTTGTTACCCAGGGTGACCCTATTTAGTTTACCCAGAATGCTTTGGCTGTGGGTCATTTGGGGGCACAGCTTGCGGGTTTTTGGAAACTAAACTCCCTATGCTGAAACTCAAGGCTGCCCATTTTGCTATCCTGTATCCTCCTGTGTTATTGGTGTGTTCCCCTTGGCAGCTTGGAGCAGATAACGGGGCAAAGTACTGCAGAAAACCTGCCACTGTTAGGTATGGTTACTGCTGGTGGTATTACCTGGCACGAGGATTGGGCTGGGCACTAGGATACATTTGACTGGTTATGTAGCCAAGGTGTAGTTAGAATTAATTTCACCCTGAATTCTCATAATTCACTTTGGCAAATGGATATTTGGGTAAGCTATATTGTTTATTTAAAAATCTACATTAATTAACGTCCTTGTACCCGGTGCTTCTTGGAAAAGACTCCAGGTTTACTGCAATGCTGAGGAATGGATGCCTGGATTGAGAGAGAAAGTTATTGTTAAAGATATTGTTTGCAGTATTGATTTGTGGGTTTCACCAGACGCTTTGGGTTTGCTCCCAGTTCCTGCTTTTGTTGGTTACTTGAGCCTGGCTTGGTGCAGTCGGTGACAGTTGGTTAGCATCAGCAGACAGCTGTCGGCATTTGGGCAGAAAACAATTATGGGAATTCTTTAGCCGTACTATTGAGTCTCAACCCACTCCAAGTACAACTGTGATCACCACCTGTTCATTGCTGTCTCTGACCCAGGATGACATTGGCTTTAATTGATGTATGCAGGAAGTCTGGGGTCCCAAATCTTACCCTCCACCTAGTCTGAAAATGTCCTCTGATATTTATTACTTTAATTTTGCAAGGTGATGCATAATCATTTGCTGTTATAGCTGTTAGCATATTTAACATTTAATTCCTCTCACACAGGGGTGGCCAGTCATACACTAAAAGGGCCGAGGTATATGCGGGTTATCACTGCAAACCCTTAATTAGATTACTCATTAGAGGACTGATTGGCTGAAGAGTCCTCACATCTGGATTTGAATAGCTGACCTAAAAGTTATCTCAAAAACCTGCAAACACATTGGCCCTTTGTGGACAAGATTGCCCACCCCTGCTCTAACACTCAAACAGCCACAATCTCAGGAGGTCAAATTGTGTTTTTTGGTGTTTGAGGCTAACCCAAGTGTCCTATTTCTGATATGGTTTTTACCCCCACCTCCAAAAACCCGGCCCATCCTCTTGGCCCCACTCCCCCTTTGTAGCCCATCACCAGGCACGTCCGCTGGGCCGCCACGCGCTCTGACAGCTGGGCTCCTCGCGGGGGTCTGTGGAGCTGGCGGGACTTTGGTCTCGGCTGATGGTTGGCACCAGTTCCCGTGTGACTAGCATTTTGCTTTGTTTGAAACCAAGGTTCTGGCCCAGGCTCTGCTGGCAAGGGCGTTTTTAAATCCCGTCATTCGGGGCAGATTGTGTGACTGATGACCGTAACAAAGGCTTGTTAGACATAAACTACAAGGAGGCTGCCATGTTACTAGATCTTTTCACTCACAAGGCATAGAGACGGAAGGGTGCGGCCTAATGATGCCTTCACAGAGTTTTATTAAATTTGCAGTTTTGAAAAACAAGACAAATAAACTGTAACTATTAAGTTTCCCTGGTAACGTCCTGTGGTGGGACAGTATAATGTTTCCCTGTATATTGTGTCGCGTGCCCCTAGAGTCCATGTTTAATCTACTCCAGAGCGTTTTCCATGAATTTGGCTGACATTCAGATGGTTCTCCGAGGCTGACCAGTCACGCCAATGCTCCAATTAAACACGGCAGGGTATTCTGCGTGAGAACGTACGCCATCTCTTGCTAAATATTTGTGAATGATGGGCGTGGAGATGCGTCAGGGCTGAGACTATCAGGACACTGCAAGTGTAAACTGTGAAGAATGCAGATGATATAATCGGTATCAGATGCCAAAGCCAATGGAGTAATAATCTTGTTCTTTTGAATAATGTAATATGGGGACAGGGGTGTGCGTGTGTTTGCGTGTGTTTGTGTGTGTGTATGTGTGTGTGTATGTGTGCGCGCGGGCAAAACCCACCCCCTTCCTCTTTCCCAAAAAAACATGCCCTTTTCTGTGTTTATAATGTTCATAGTGTATGTGTGTGTGTGTGTGTAGTCACATGAACTTAATTCCTGCTCTGTCTCTGCCTCCACAGTGGAATTTGTGCGATTCTGCGCAGAAGGTCCACATAGCAAAATTCTCTCTGCTGGTTGGGTCCATTTTCGGATATTTGGTGATGGGCATTCTGGCAGATTGGTAAGCGCTTTCTTCCTTTTGACCATGCGAATGTAGCCATTTTTGCAGTTTCACTGCAGTTGACTCGAATTGCTGGATGCATACATCGCCATCTCGGTGTCTGACCCTAATGATCAATATTTTGTTTTTCTAAACATCCTTTGATGTGTTTATGGTTGTGGTCTTGTTCAGCTGTCAAATCATTTTGCAGGCTTCAGAGGCTGCCCGCAGTATCTGTAAACCCTGCTGTTGGATGACCACTTGTTGTTCATGCTGTGATGTGTGACATTAGTATGACCTGTGTGTATTGTGTGTATTCCTGTGTCATGTAGGTTTGGCCGTCAACCAGTGCTGATCATCTCCTTGCTCTTCATGCTGGTCTTCGGACTGACGGTGGCGTTCTCAGTCGACGTGTCCATGTTCAGCACCCTCCGCTTCTTTGAAGGCTTCTGCCTAGCTGGGATCACCCTCTCCCTCTATGTAATGAGTAAGTAGCCACCCATCTTCTGCTCATCCTACGTCTACATGAGGACAGGGGAGCAGACAATGGACCCCAACAATGTCAGCTGATGTCTGACCTATTTGGACAATGTCCGTAATTTTCAGCGGTTACATTTTCAAGGAAGAACTAAGTAAAGACACAGTATAACTTCAGGATCACGATGTGGGTATGCCCAAGTGAATTTGACAATAAGATGACGTTTCTAAGGGAACACCATTGTAAAACCCATTTGAAATGCATTGCAAGGACATCAAAATTCCCAGCCCCCATGGGTAGATATTTTTCTCCTGAGCCATTGGTTTTGTGGGGTGCAGTGCATGAATACAAGTGTAGACAGCCATATGTTCTCTTTGGCTTGTTGATTACTCAGGGAAAATCACACCTGCCCGTTACGGCAAGGTTGTCAGTCTTCTAATAGAATGTCAAACAGGAAAAGAGGTGAAGGTAAACAGACCCTAGTCCTTGCTGATCTCTTTGGCAGGTTTCTGAAGACCCACAGAGGTGCTGTAATGCTCCTGGTCCGCTAATAATTAGCATTCAATTTTATAAACCTATTTTTGTCTTTATAAACCTTTGGTTTGTGTGGTTTTTATGATGTCTTGATTAGTATCCAGAGGAAAGTTTTTAAATTAACTCCAGAATGTTTAATAACTGAAATGAGGCAAATGGTTATGAACTAGCAAAGGAAAGAAGTTTGTTTTTAGCATTTCCTTGGCATTTCTTCTGGTTCTTCTGAGGAGTTTCTCTGGTCAGACTGAAGTGTTTATATAAATAAACCTTTTTATCGGCAAAAGAGTGTCTGGTTTCTTAAATTTTGACACTGGAGCATTCCGTAATTTAACAACAAATTGTCCATCTTTACTTTGAACTGCATGCCCACCACCGAAGTTTGTGCACTTGCCCTTCTCCCTCTTGTCCCACCTACGTTGACCATGTAAACCTGCGGGCTGCACTCATCCATTTGGCTGAAGCGATGTTAGCAGAGATGTCGTCTTATGAAGGATGGTGGTTTAAGGTCGGCACACATGCCCACAGCCCAAGGACTTAAGGTGACCTTTTGGACATGGTGTGTTGACGTTGCATGGCCTTTATGGGGTGAGAGTTTAGGACGAGAAAGTCTATCATTAAAACTAGAGATGCACCGAACCCATATTTGGGATCAGTTTCGGCATTGATCCATACCTATAGACGGATTGGGTATCGGCCATATGTGACCGATCCATGTCCAATACTTATTTAGTTTTCAGCAGTCTGTAAAAAGATAGTTCCTATTTTTTGTTAAATCGACTTTGTACAGTCAATCGAAGAACATCTCTTTCCCATTTTAGATGTGTTTTTTGCAGAATTCGAGCTGAACGTTGACACTGCCACTCAGTGGCTGTGAGCGCAGTGACTTCTGCCTGATGTGACGTCATGTGCAAACCCTTTGCAGTAGGAGGAGCATAAGAACATGTGATAAGAGGGTGACAGTCTGGAAGTTTCTTACACTTTTAACGCCTAGTAGCACAGCAATTTGCAGTCTTTGTAAAAGCAAAGTTTTGAGAGAATTGTGCATGTCAATATGAGTATTACGAAAAAAAGCAATGGATGATTTGGGAGTTGCTAACTTGGGCTGTTTCACGCACTCGCTACAGCTTGTGATACACGAGGGGCTGCTATCGCAATGAAGCATGAGTGACGCTGTTGCCAGTGGGAGAAGAGTTGTGGGCATTTTAAGCATAACATACCTCTACCTAAACTTAACATACCCCTATTGTCCCCATGGACACTGATTAATAGTGTCCTGAAATAGTCATGGTGATCTTATAGTCCAATCCCACACACTCTGGTAGTTTAATTCATTATACTGTTTAAGCCTGTTTGGGTGCCATGGGTACTTACCTGAAAGTGGCTGCCAACTGGATGGGGATTAACGGCACCCTGGCTGTTTTAATGTTGATCCTATCGAGGGGACTTCTGGTGCCAGAAGACCATGAACGTCATCCTTCGTCTTTGTCGGGTTGGCACGTTCTCTTTCGGACGGTGGGTTTCTGTACCTGGTGTGACTGTAATCCACACCATGGCTGCCAGCCCTGCACCCACCCCCACCCCCCTACAGCAGTTGACACTCTCCATGGCCTTCAAACCACATTGCCTGCCCTATGTAGGACGGGGCATCAGAGAACAGCTTGTGGTGGAGCTACACACTGCTGATCGAGCAACGCTATATATCTGCAGATATAGTACATAAGGCTGTGATTTCAGTAGCTTTCTCTGATTCTGCAGTCTGTGGTTTTATTGTTAGCCACACTGTACCACAAGGGATTCTGGGAAGTAAATACTTGAGATATTTATAGGTTGTGGAACTCAGGTGCTTACCGAATCATTCAGAAGTTCATATAGATGGCATTGTGCTTTCATGACTAATTTCAGTTTTTTCATCTGAATGGTATACAAGGTTCTTTCCTGGGGACCAGCTCTGGTCTATCTGGGTTTTAAATGCAACGCGTCCCTGTCGGAAATTCAGCATGTTGGCTTATACGCACATCGATTTGTTTCTGAGTGTAAACCATTGACAATAAAAACGTGTTTTATAATTAAGGTCGCTGGGGGTCCTGTTTGTCTCCTGGCTTGACGGCCCTGCTGATGTAAATGATGGGCCAAATTCAATGTCACCAAACTCCCCTTCAGTCCATCCCAGCACAGCCTGCATCCATGTCTTCATGTCTGCTTAAATGCACTGATTCAACTACACCTGTCAGCATCATGCTGGATTTTGAAGAGCTGGTGATTTCTTATCAATGTTTTCTGTGGTCTCCAATTAAAGGTTTGTGGACCGTTAAGGAAACCTTCTTAAGGACACGGTGTGTCGCTCTGTGGGATAGGCCTCTGTGCCTGTGATTGGAAGGTCATCAGTTCAAGCCCTGGCCTCAGCAGAATAGTGAGCTCTCCACTGGGCCCTTGAGCAAGGCCGTTCACCACCCCTCCCCCCCAGAATGTTCCAGGGGTGCCTGCAAAACGACATGATCATGTGTTTGGACCCCATGTTTCACATTTCAATCTGTATGTGCATGCATATCTCAAAGGAGAGCAAGATGCAATACATGGGGGGGGGGAAGCATTCCAATGTACCTGTACTTGTGCAAATGGCAAATAAAAGATAACTGTAAAATCTTATTGTATAATTATTGTTATATTTATAAATCATGTTATTAAATAGGTTGAGTCATGTTAGGCCCCATAAAACTATCATTTACTGTAGAACTCTTGGCACAATAAATCTAAGAGTAATATATCACTCACACCCCACGAAAGCGTCACTGAGAGGATCTGCTTAGCACTTGTGAATCACTAGTGTATCAGTAGCATATGATTAAGCATTGCACTATTATAGCAATCAGCATGTCACACAGCATTATGCAGAGCGTTGAGCATAGCACTGGTATAGCATTGACCGTCTCATTAATGTAGCATTGAGCATAGTAGTAAAACTAGAGGTACTGTTAGCTTAGCGCTCTTTACCACAGCACTGTGGTAAAACCGGATCATTTAGCATTTCTTTTGCATAGCCGCATCAGCGTGACACTGGTGCATCTGTTCCTAGCCGCTTCGCAGGATTCAAGTGACAGCCGGTGGAGCTCTAAGAAGGCTGACCCTTGACCCTCGCCATGATGCAATGGTTTCCAAGGGAACGCTGTGTTCCGGCAGTGGGGGGGGCAGGAAGGTGGACT
This sequence comes from Mormyrus iriodes, assembly GCA_011763525.2. Classification (NCBI taxonomy): domain Eukaryota; kingdom Metazoa; phylum Chordata; class Actinopteri; order Osteoglossiformes; family Mormyridae; genus Mormyrus; species Mormyrus iriodes. Next base: position 20,372,704 of record JAAGVU020000001.1, on the reverse strand, counting down.
CCACAGCAAATATTTAGGTATTGTGGCTTAAACAAATGGAATGGCGACTTATATACAAACTCCATGGGTGTGCTGATGTAAGTTTGAGGTACCTGGGGGAGTTAAAAATCAGTATGTGAAGTTCTTCATTCAGTCTTATCCAACACTGTAAAATATCAGCCCAGTTTCTGCATTAAATGGTAGAAGTTGCATCCAGAGAACAACAATCCCCTGTATCTCCTGATCTCAGTTTGTGCAGTTGCGAGATCCACAGACACGCTGTTGAGCGAACACTGGCTGAACACGCAGGGGTGATGAATGCGGCCTTTTGTGGCTGGTCTGGGTTCCCACGCAAAGCGATCAGTGCGTGATGCAGCTTGCCTTGCAGGGGGGTGTGGGGGGGACCAGACCCTTGCTCGCACTTGCTCTCACTTGCTCTCACTCACTCACTCTCTCTCTCGTTTGCTTTATCCATCCATCCCTGACAGCCATGCACCGTGACTCACCTACCGCTCTGACTCATGCTGTCCAGGGTGCAGGCTTCACACCCTCTGCTCGCCACCATAATTCCACACTGCCTCATCCGATCTGTTTTTCCGAGCTAAACTTGCCATTAACTACTTCTTGGTTCGATTCTGTTTCATTTAATGTATTAAACATTTATTCAACATGCCAGCCAGCACATCAAAGAGTGTTAAGCTCAGTGGTTTGCATATTTGTCTCAAACTACTTTCTTTTATCTGCATAATATCAGGTTATTTTTTGTTTATTTGTGGGGCCTCTGGAGGTCTGACAACACCAAGTTTGATTCCCACTGTTGCAGACATCCCACCTTTCCTGGACGTTCTGGGAGTCTTCCGCATGTTAATAGTGACTCCCTGACACCCGTTCTCCTTCTCCGAAGATTCTAGATCTTTGCTCTCTCTTGCATGCGTTCTCGCTGTAAAAAACAAATGTCTGGGATATTGTAAGTAATTGGCAGGCATCACAGAGCCGTTATCAACATTCTAGAGACTCCTGGAACCTATGGGAGAGGTGGGATAATTGCTGTTGGGATGTTAACCGTGAAACATGCATTAAAAGATCGGTCATTCCGTGGATGTTTTCCTGATAATTACGATCATGTTTCTGTCACTTCCTTGCTGTCCTGCTGTTCCTCATTTTCTCATTGTCTCGCTAAGTGATGAAGGATGGGGAGCAATGACTGAGCCCCCCGGAGAGAGGCCCCACTATCCCACTCTGCTTTCTGTGCCTCCTCTCTTTGGCTGTCAGACAAAGGGATCTTTCTAGCAGCTGCATAGTGCAGGATGAAGCCCCCGCTGTGTGAATGGTCTCCTCCCCTCCCCCCCTGCAGCCGCAGCAGAGTTTGCAAGCCTATTCTCTTGGCTCTTGGCACAGCCAGAGAAATCAGTACAGTAAAACATCACCATACGTCGATTTGTGTTACGTCGATTTCGACTTTATGTCGGTTCTTTGTTAAAAACATATTGAAAACATACAAATCTTCTTAAGTTGGTTTACGCAACCCTACATCGGTCTGCCAGTATTACAATAAATAAAATAATATATATATATTGTAATGTATAAAATCAAATAAAAGCTTACACATTAAAAAATATTTTTTTATTTACCTGCTGTTTGGTGCCGATGTACGGAGCCCCGGAAGGGACATGGAGGGGAAAAAAAAATTGGTGGGTGAAAAAAAAAACATGTACTTTTGCGAGATCTCGCAATACTTTTCTATTACAATTAATAACTGCACTGTGTCTGTTTAAAGTACAAAAGATGGAATTTATTTCCGTACTAATTAGTATAAGAACATAAGAAATTTACAAACGAGAGGAGGCCATTCAGCCCATCAAGCTCGTTTGGGGAGAATTTGACTAATAGCTTAAAGTTGCTAGCATCTTATCTAGCTCTGATGTAAAGGAACCCAAAGTTTTAGCTTGTATTACACTAACAGGAAGACTATTCCCTACTCTAACTACACGCTGTGTAAAGAAGTGCTTTCTCAAATCCAAGTTGTTCTCCTACTAATTTCCACCTATGGCCACGAGTTCTTGTATTTGAACTAATATTGAAGTATATTGAACTATTCAGTTTAATAGCATCCAGACCTGTTAGAATCTTATATACCTGGATAATGTCCCCCCTTAGTCTCCTTTGCTCAAGGCTGAACAGATTTAGCTCAGCTAACCTCTCCTCATAAGACAGTCCTCTAAGACCAGGCATGATTCTTGAAGCCCTATGTTGAACCCTTTCTAAATGTTAAAATGTTCCACTTTAAGGTAAGGTGACCAAACCTGCACACAATATTCTAGGTGGTGTCTTACCAAGGAATTGTATAGTCTTAGCATCACCTCCCCTGACTTAAACTCCACACACCTAGAGATGTAACCCAACATCCTATTGGCCTTTTTAATTGCTCATCAAAGCATTAACGTACACACCAAGGTCTTTCTCATAATCAGCTACCTTTATTTCAATAGATCCCATAAAATATCTGTAGTTTATATTTCTTCTCCCTGCATGGATTACCTTACATTTGTCTATATAAACCTGAGTGATACAGACATGTCCTGTAAAGTGTGCTTTAAGCATTAAACTATGGGGAACAATGCACACCATGTTACTTTCGTATTATGTGTTTTTTACATATTTATTAATAATTGCACTGTGTGCATTCACTGTTAGTGACTGTAAGCATGAAGTGCAAACACAAACATTGAAATATTCATTAAAATTCGCCAGTAAAGAAATCTGAAAAACCAATGGGTGTTGCTTGCTTTTGTTGAAAGATATTAGCTTTATATGCAGTTTTCCAGGTGTATTATGTTTTTAATATATTTCAGTGTTTGTGTATGCGCTTCACGTTCAATAGCCCAACTGTCGTGCTTACAGTCACTGGCGGTGACTGGACGCAGTGCAATTATTAATGGAAATTCCGTCTTTTGTACTTTAAACAGACACAGCACAGTTATTAATGGTAATGGAAAAATATTTCGAGATCTCGCAAAGGTACATGTTTTTTTTAACCCGTTCCGCTGCGTAAAATTTTTTTGGTAAAATGTTTTTTTTTTTGTTGTTTTTTCTTTGATTTAGCATTAAAGTTGACACATTTAAGGGAAATACTTTTTAGGTATTTTTAGGGGGTCTAAATCGTTTTTTATGGGTCTTTTGTGTCAAATCGTTTTTTGACTTTTTTGACTAGTCATGCCTTATACAACCAATTAATGACTTAGGGTGAGGTATTACTGTGCAGCCTAAAATGGCACAGCCAAAGCAGCTGAAGCAGGCCACCCTAACGCAGTCAAAGCAGCCAAGGCACTCTGATGCCTTCTCCTGCTAGAATGAGGGCAGGTAGACGTTTGTCTTTCTGATGAAAGACTGCCGGGCATGAAGTTTGAAATCCATTGGTGTGTAGCAACCTGCTGCACATGTTCAGCCAGTCTGTTGTGGCCAGCATCCTGACATATGCTGTGTCTTGCTGGGGAGGCAACATAAAAAGGAGGAGGAAGCTCAGCTGATCAGGGTCATTAAGAAGCCCGGCTCCATCATTGGTCTCCTGCTGGAGTTGCTGGAGGTCATGATGGAGATGACGGTGAGAGACAAATTACTTTCCATCATGGAAAATGAGGCTCATCCCCCCAGTAGGGATCTTACAGGGAGAGGAAGTTCTCACAGCAAGACACTCATTTTCCCCAAATGCAGAAATGAGCTATTCACCTGTTTAATATATACATGGACATGGTTGATAAGCCTGTCACTTTGCAGCAGTAACCCTATGCATGTCTCTCTGCATGCTGCATGGTCAATCAGGCAAGGAATAGGAAATACTGGGTGGGGAGCTGTGGAGAAAGGTCAAAGGTCAGAAATGTGAAACTTTTTCCTGCTCTGGGGGAGGTATTTGCCCTGCCTGTGAGCTGTTAGGTTGGGCATTCAAGCCAGCCTCCATCCACAAGCAGTTAACCTCCCCCCCACCCCCGCATCAGTCCCAAGGTCCGGAAGTGCTCCTTGTTCCTCTTGAACATAGCGCCAGGTCCGAAAGGTGACACATGCGTGGGCGGCTCTCTCTCTCTCTCGAGGACTCTAGCAGCAGGGAGCTGGCCAGGCTCATATCCGGAAGCCAGGGTCTTCAGGGATTGGTCATGGCACAGGGAGCGGTCCGGACCAAACCATCTGCCATTCAGGGGGCCGCTTTAAGGTCTGATCACACAGAAGGTCCCCCTCAGCCACTGATGTCATGGTGTTAGCCGGAATTGTGGGGCAGGGATGGAAATGTAACTTTTCCTCATCCCACACCTGGTGGAGTCTTTTCACGCACCTGAGCAAATGCGTTAATAAGAATTTATTATACACCGACAGTCATTGTAATGAGTTAGTGCTGACTGTTCTTTTTTTGTGGAGCAAGCAATTCTGGCTGGATGTTTGGGGGGCGTCATGGGATGTGATGGCAGAGTAAACACCATGGATGTATACAGGGGCAGGGCCACTGAGGCACCTTGCCTATTACTCACTGATTCAAAACCTAACATTAACTTATGATAAGGCTGGTCCTCCTGTATTAAATATGCCCCCCCCCCACCTTAAAAAACCCTAGAATCACCCCTACTAAATACCCAAAGGGCCCTCATCTAAGGAAATATGTTTGTCCTCACTGTATTTTGAACTCTGGATAGCTGATGATGATCATTTTCTGTGTCAAGTCCCCCCTCCCTCCCTCCCTCCCCCAAGGGCACCTTAGGCTGCATCAACTCTTAGGTGTTGCCAGTTTAACGAACCGTTCTGTTTTTTGCCAAGACTGGGTGGAGCTCTGATGTTTGCCGGGGCCATAGGCTATAGCCTATGACAGCCTATGCATTAATCTGCCCCTGTTTCCGCCAGAAGCCATTTAAGTAGAACACATAATCGCTAGAGTGATAACTGACATTACCATAACAGAAATCACTGGAAAAAATGTCAGGGTCATGTCAATTCAACAGCAAGCTGCCGATGTGAAAATGGTTAGTGTCACTGGGTCTTCATATGTCTGGAGATGGCCAAAGGGCACATCCTTTGTGGTCCATTGTGGTATTACCTCTCTTGAACTTGCTTGCTCATGTCTGTGATTAGTCTAATGAGATGCACATGTATTTGTCTATGTAAAATAATGTATGTCAAACACTGTGGCAGTGTTGCAGTGGATTTATCATCTTCTGGAGATGGACACCATCATGGGGGGAAAGTTATAAGCTCTATTTTTTGGACTCTGTGTCTGTGTGTGATGACTGTCATTAATACCATACACTTGATGTTGTCTTTCCTGCAGTCCTATTTTAACCTGCATGTGGTCAGTTTTTATGTATTGATTGTGATGCCTGAACAGGAAATTCAAGGGGTTTTATTACCGTGGACCAAAGGCAGTCACCGCATTCTGTTGCCATCAGCGGTAATGGGCGCAGCAGCTGGCTCCTTCTGATTCTGGAGACCATGCCCGGTGGAATGGGCCCAGTCCTTGATGGGAGCCGGCCCCTCCCTGGGGTAATGGCTCCGTCCCGGCCCGCTTCGTCGTTTCACCCGTTGACGAGTCTCATGAATGGGAGGGATTATTCTTTCCCTTGGGGAGCCTCATTGAAATTCCTGTCCCTTCCACGGGACGGGAGCGAGCTGTGGCCGGCCGGGGTGTTCTCCAACCTCGCCACCTTTTAAATGGCCCATCTAGCTAATACCATGAGGGTGGGGGGTGTTGGGGGGTGATTTAGCTGAAACTTTGATAGTTTAGCCTCTACCAAGGATAGCACTGAGGTCTCTGCTGGTGAATGTGATAAGTGTGTGAAATGCTAATGGAGTGAATGTGAAGGTCATCCAAGCACTGTGTGTGTGTGTGTGCTTGAGTGTGTGTGTGTGACTCATTTCAGCATGCTATGTATCGCTGAGCTCATGTGGTCTTTTTGTTAATCAGGCGTCATGTTCGAATATTCAGCCCGCTCTGCGTGTCACTTTTTTAACACAAAGCCACACTTTTAAGACCCTTTTCTTCCTGTTAAAGATGTATCCATTTACACATTGAGTCCTAATTGACCACGCCCAGTCATGGTCATGTGACCAGGGCATGTGACCTGTGCCCACAGTCGCACAGAATGTTGTGTAATAACTACTTGGTCACCTGACCCCTCTTGCCATACCCTTCAGGGATCGAGCTGTGTCTGCCAGACAAGCGCTTCTCCATGACTGTCGTGGCCAGCTTTGTGGTTCTGGCAGGTCAGCTGCTGATGCCAGGTCTTGCGGCGCTGTGCCGCGACTGGCAGGTCCTACAGGCCGTCATCATCTGCCCCTTTATCCTCATGCTGTCGTACATCTGGTAGGAAGCCCAGCCATCTCGTCCCAGTGTCCTGTATGCATGTGCAGATGTGCTCAAAATTGAAGGTAACTGTGTCCCGATTGCTCCTCCTGTGTGTGCAGGATTTTCCCAGAATCCCTTCGCTGGCTTCTGTCCACCCAGCAGTACCACCGCTCCAAAGGACTGATGTACCGAATCGGCAGGAAGAACAGTGTGGACATGGAGGTGGACACCACAGGCATCCTCTCAGGTACAAGGCTACCTTCTCATAGCATTTCTTTTTCTGGTTGAGTAGTAGCATCAGTGGTGAGAGTAGAGGTTTCTGGTTTTGGGAGTGGTCTACTACTGTAGACACTTTCTCATTAGCATGATAACTCAAAAAGTACTGGATGGACCTTTTTCAAACTTTGCAGACACATTGTATGGGTGAAGATTTGGAACTGAGACAAATCACACCAAAGTTGAAATAATACCACCTAGTGGTAGAAAAGAGAAGGACAGCCTCAGATGTAGATCTGGTGAATCTGATTATGTTGCTACAAGTCACATAAAATTGGGGTTTTAACAAAGATTTTTTGGAGAGGTGGAGAGAGTGTGTAGGGGCTCTGGAGATTGTAGAGGTTGGGGGGGAGCTGTGGGAGGAGTAGAGATTAGATCGAGAGAGGGGGTGACAGGGCCATCCAGGGAATACATTTTTGTTGTTCCAACAGCATCTAACTGATTAACTAGGCTATGAGGACCGCTCCACTCAGAATGACAAACAGAATCATATGAAGCTACGGAAAGGTAGAAATAAGGATTCACTGTTTACAGGGGTTGGGCAAGACAGAGACATTTGGGGGAAAGTAAGAAAGAAACGGAATTCAAGAAATGGTGATATGGGAAAGGACCAGCACCAGGCAGTATTATTACAGTTATGCTTTATTTTTTAGTTT
>JAAGVU020000001.1:20349390-20365287 GCA_011763525.2 Mormyrus iriodes | reverse complement strand
ATAATACACACACATATCTATATCTATATATATATATATGTATATGTATATACACACACATATATATATATATATACGTGTGTGTGTGTATTTCAATTTTCACTTGAAATCAAGTTTTTTCATTTTAAAGATACATTTGTATTTAGTTTTTATAAATTTTAGTTTCAATTTATGCTATAGTAATTAAATTTCAAGGGTTAGACTAAAAGTTGTAAAACAATTTTTTTGTGTCTAATCTTTAGAGAATCCTATATAAATACATAGTGCACTAGGTACTAATTATGTACATATAAGTATGTCCTTAAAATGGGAAAAACATGTTTATTGACAATATTGTACAGTGACATATTGTATTATTAATGGTCACTAAAGATTAATAAACCATTAAGCACAGTAACGGTAAATATTTAACGTTTGTTTTTATTTTATTTCAGAAGCAGTATTTGTAGTTTTTATGTAGTTGTAGTCTTTAATTTTATTTTCATATTTTGCTTTATTTCAGTTTAGAATAATTTTTTTCAAGTACTTTTAGGTTTCATTAACAATAACCGTGGCATCAAGGGGGCAGCATTTAGTGGGGGAGCGCAAACTGCATGTCAGTTTATAGTGACTAAAGTGACTGGTGGAGTATATCAGCAGTAATATGAACAGTCATGAGAACAGCAACACAGGAGACAGCCTGCATGTATTTGGAGAGGAGAAGTCATTAATCTTCCAGCGACAGACGGTGAGTCACGTGTGGTGTTGGAAACACGTCTTCTTAGTGATGAGGCAGAAAATCCACTTACATTGGTTTTCATATGTGGTACTTTGGAACATTCTGTTCCTTGACTTTCCGGTCCGGTTGAACCCTGCGTGACCTGGGGCCTCGGGTCAGGGGTGGAACATGGACACGTTCAAAGCTAGCATCCTGTTTCAAAGAGCCAGGTTCCTTGAGGGCCCGACTGTTATTCATGTCGTTGGACAAAAAGTGGAGTTGATTATCATGTCGACAGATCTACCCCGAGCCAATGATGGACCCCAAAGGGACCTGCAGAGTTTTCCTGGAAAACATGTTGAGCAAAAGCCTAAGGGAAACAATGGCTGATAACTGAACTCTGACGAGAGGTCCACCATCAGCCAACCCACAGACCTGCAGCATTCTTGAAAGCAGAAATACACATTTGAAATTTTGTTGTGGTAGCTGTTTCGATGGGAACACAGAACACCACATGGTGAATGCCTGCGCATACTGTGACAAGCAGCCACCCTCGGGGCGTGTGCTGTTTCCACGGTGCCATGCAGGTTCAACAGAGATACATCTCCTCTTTGTGTTTTGCATAGGCCATGGGTGTTGCGTTACCCCTTTTACTGGGGCATGTGCCCGTTACTTGATCTGCTGTACCGCAGCACAATTTCACGTTCAAGTTTTAACAGGCGCTTATATTGGGCAGTGTATTAATTTAGATTGATAATAAGAGTGGATTTTATTTCAAGAATGGTTTTTATTATATTCCGCAGTGTCAAAGCAAAGCAGTTTGACCCAGAATACAAGCTGAGGCATGCACCTTGCAGAGGAGTGGTATGGTGGCGCAGTGGTTAGCACTGTTGCCTCACACCTGTAGGACCAGTGTTCATGGCTCCATATGTGTGGAGTTTGCATGTTCACCTCATGTTGTTGTGGGGGTTTCCCCCTATGGTTAAAAAACATGTTAACTGGAGTTACCAAAGTGCCTGTAGCTGTGCTTGTGTTCCCTGTGATGGGTTGGTACCCTGTGCTGCTTTCTGGCCCTGCTTAGGACAAGCAGTTACTGAAAATGGATGGAGTAATGGGTGGCCTGTGCCCCAGTAGAGCTTTATGTCTACCAATGGCCCTCAGTAGGCACTGTAACACACAGCCAGTCAGGAGGCAAAGGGAAGATATTTTGGATCAGTGCTTCCAGCAGCTTCCACAGAACCTCTCTGATATGTCCTGGGTGGGTTCTCTAACCCCTTTCGTGCCTTTCCAAGCTTGGTGCTGGGGACCCTTGTTTTTAGTAGTTTTTCTTTCTGTAAAACTCTTTGAGACTTCATTTGACTTGGGAAAAAAATGTTATGCATCCTTTAATTAGTGTAGTTCCAACTGTTTAAGTAATTACTCCTTGGCTTAGAAAGCCATAATTACCATAATGGGTCATAATCATGTTTGTCACAGTACTATTTTAAGGATTCATGAATGAAAAGTACAGCTTTTTTCATACATCTTGTAAAGGATTTAGGAATGGCAAGGTAGGTCACATTGTGGCATGCTTGATTAAGGCTTGGGGGGAGTACAAACCAGTAAAGCCAGTGATTTCGAGACTGGGGACCCATTTTGTGGCTAAGACTGATTCACCTCCACAGCTATTCCTGCCATGGGCCCCTGGATTGCTTTGGATGTTTATGAGGTCCAGTTTAAACGTGGAGTCCCTTCAAGACAGACTGTCATTGGTCGACTTGCTGGGTCTGTCATTTATGCCGGCTCTGAGGAATGACACTTTTGACGATGTTACTCATTTGACGGCTGCCTTCTGGCAGGTGGCACTGGGGTTCAGCACACCTTCTTGAGGCCTTTCTCTTTAGCCCTTTCATTGTTGCTGCCGCTTTCTCTGCCCTTCTCCGCGTTACCCTTGACAGTGCCTCTGCTCGGGGTTTGACATCACTGCCACTTCGGCCTCATGAGGTGGGGGACTGTTTCTATGCCAAAGGGCTTGCACACACATGGGGAGCTGTCAGGGTGTGTAGGGTCATTGAGGTATGCAAAAAGTTGCGAAGTAATTCTCCCTCCTTGCTCTGTCCCATTCTCACACCCCCACCCCAGAAGGTGAAGAGGAATATGGGAACTCGCTGAGATGATCTTGGCATGGGCAGGTCATGTCTAATGAACTCTACTCTTTTATTGGTGAAGTTGGACCATGGAATTAGCAAGGAGGTGTCCATGTGTCTCTGAACATGCAATGGCAGAATATTGGGGTGGCACCCTCATTAGTAACAGTAAAATAACATGAAAAAATATATATATGTTTTGGGTGGGGCCACTCTACAGATCAGTCACTGCTTCATTTAATCAACTGGCACTCAAAGTAACTTAAGGGAAGTCTTAATTCAATGATCAACAGTTACACAATAATTCCACCCACCATGGGCTTTTAAGCACCATTTCTTATGTTGCAGTAATGAACTGTGAGTCTCCTGTGCAAACTCTGGGTGTGGTTAGCTCAGCTAGCATGTGATCTCCTGCTCTCCATGATGTGTGAGACATGGGTGGAGAACAAGGTTTCTGGCAATGCAATTCGTCTCCTGGGTGGGGTTTCCATGGAAACCCCTTCAGCTTTTGTCTCAGCTTGCGCTGAGTTGAACAGCAGTCCCCCAGTACAGCTTGAGCTCCACTACCCCCATCCCCAGCAAGAGTCCTACTGTTAATAAGCCCTTCATATAGACCAGGCAGCTCCTCCCGAACCTCAGCTGGCCTGTGGATGTCACATTCTATCATGTGACATTACTGCCTCATAACAGCAGAAATCCTGGCAGTTTAGAGCCCTCAAACCTACTTAAATATAAGCCTAGACCCCCTCCAACCCCTCCTTCTCAACCAGGTTGAAACTCATAGTCAGTCAATTGTACTTGTGCTGTGTGCAGGTCCATTAAGTTTCCAGAAGTTTTCTGAATCTGCCAGCGCTGTGAGGGAAGGTGGAGTGCTAGATTAATATGATTTATTTTCCCCCTTTTTTATATAGTTTTACAAGTATTGTCGTAATTGTGTTTTTTCTCCAACCTTCCATATATTACAGCTGTTATGATTACTCGATTAAACTCGATTACTTGATTATATAAAAGCATCAATTAAATCTTTCTTCATGATTATTTGGCAATTTGGTGGAAGGACGATATGACAATTGCACATGCATGATATGCCATGTCAAAATTAACATCACGCATCATGCAAGTCTGGTGCGGACACCGCAGTCTGCCGCTTTGTGTGTGTGGAGTTCTCATGTTCACCCTGTGTGCGTGGCTTTTCAGTGGATCCTTGGGTTGCCTTCCATGTCCAAAAGCATGCAACTTAAATAAATATATATATATATATATATATTTTTTTTGCTGCCAAACTGATTTAGGAACAAAAGACAGCATTAATTAAGAAAGTGGTGTGATTGGCCAGTGGGAGGTTGATTAAAGCTGGCTTTTCGATGTGGGAGTTACTGCATCAGGAATGTCTCTGCAATGTGGCTAAACAGGTCCATTTCCTCAACCCATCTGGCACTGGGTGCATCACTCTTTAATATCATCCCCCCCTTGTCTCATAGAGTTGGAAAGGGAGCTCCTCAGGAAGCCAAAGAGGACGTGTATCATCAAGATGGTGGGCACCCGGAACTTGTGGAAGAACATCGTGGTGCTGTGCGTGAATTCGTAAGTGTGCTAGTCAGGAGGATATTCTGGAAAGTTCCACGGCTACCAAGCGTGTGTGTGTGTGTGTGTTTCTTTGTTTGTTTGTAATTATTACATTGTGGGCACCAATTTGATAAAAATTTGGATTTTTTTACTTTGTAGGGACATTCTTTCAGCCCCTACATGGATAACCTCAATTTATAAAAATCTGTGACTGCAATCAAAAAACTAAAATAGCCAAAAGTCTAGTATTTAGTTTGGTTACTTATGGTTAAAGTTAGGGCTAGGTAGCGGTTAAAGTTGTCGTTGCTGGGAATAGAAATGAATGTTCGGTTTCCACAAGAGGTATACAAACCTACGTGGGGGTGTGTCATTGTGTCTGTGTTCACAGACCTATTAGAAAGCATCTTCATTTCCTGAATTTTGCATTTATATAATAATTTTCAAGACACCCAAAGTGCTTTACAGAAGTAACTTCAACCATCACCACTGTGAAGCACCTACTTGAATAATGCAATGGCAGCCATTCTCAGCTAGTATGCTTCCCACACAGTAGCTAAGGTGGTGAAGGGGCAGGAGAGAATTCACCAATTAGATATAGGGGATTATTAGGAGGCCAATATTTGAAGGGGTCACAGTGGGCAACACCCCTACTCTTTTGAACGATGCCCAGGGATCTTTTATGATCTTAGAGAGTCAGGACCTTGGTTTTATGTCTCATCTGAAGGACAGCACCATTTTTTCAGCACAGTGTCCCTATCACTGCAGTGGGGCATTAGGATCCACACAGACCACAGCATGGGCTTCCCCATTGACCACACCAACACCTCTTCAGGTAACAAGGCAGCTTTCCTAGTTGGTCTCCCATCCAAGTACAGGCCAGGCCCAAACCTGCTTAGCTTCAGGCGGATGACCGAGTCTGAACTGCAAGTGATTTGGCTGCTGCCCTCGCCTAGCAGCTGGGAGCCCAGCAGGTGGCAGAAACCAGCTGTTTTAAACCTGGGCACTGTTGAGGGAGGGGGTATTTGACCTCCTTTTACTTTTTACCAGCAATTTCCTCTCCTCCTTTCTCTCTTTTTTATTCCTCCTCTATTTCTCTTTTGGTACAGCAGCTGTTCCTTTAACTGCCGTTCCTTTTTAAATCCACTTGTAGTATGTTTGCTAAATATTAAAATGAAAGATTTGTCATTATACTGCGGTACAATGAAATTTTGTGGACACCTCTTCTTGTGCAGCAATTTTAAAACAATGACATCAGAATAATAGAAACAATAGAAAACACTGATTTAAGACACAGTAAAACAGTTTCAAAATATAGTGCAGACAATAGAGAAAGCAATAACATTATACACAAATAAATAAAAACATAAGTAAAAATAAATAAATATAAAATATAAATATGTAGACTTTAAAGTTGGGAAGGGCAATCCCAAGAGTGCAGTTATAGTTTGCCTGACATTCAGACCACGCCCCTCTTATAGAATATTCATGAAAGGGGTGTGGTCTGATCATAGCCTTCACCTCTCACACAGGCTGACAGGGTATGGCATTCACCACTGCTTCGCCCGCAGCATGATGGACCCTGAGGCCCGCGAGGGGTTCCACAGCTTCCGTGCCGACTACTTCACCATGGCTGGCATTGCCGTGGCATCGTGCTTGGCATTGTGCCCGGCTGTGGCTCTACTGGGTCGCAGAGGTGGCCTGTTGGTCTTCATGATTGTCACCGCTCTGGCGTCCCTGCTGCAGCTGGGCCTGCTCAACCGTGAGTGCTGGGTGTTTGGGGTGTAGCCTCACACGCATACCTCACATACACATACACACACGTGCATATATACAGGACTGTGCAACGGTCTTAGGCAGTCAAAGAAAATTGTTTAAATCATGTTGATCTAAAATTATGACTTTACTGTCTGTAAAAGTGTGTCGGCTTAGGCATTTCACATCCTCTCCTAAAGTGGCCTCAAGATTTACAGCAACCATCCAATACACTCACAAAAAGTGAATTTCTTGACTCAACCACTAGCACACCTCATATAGCTAATCACTATCTCATTGAGTTATTTAACTAATTAACCTCATTGATTAATGTTAGCTGGTTGTGTAATTTAATTAATACGTGGAATGGCTGAGGTTCCCCTGAGGAGAGGTTTGGGAACCAAAGTGATGTTCATCTAGCCATCCAACAAAATATCTGTGACTTTTTGGAGAAGAAAAGAAATTCTTATTAATTTTTATATGTTCTAAAGTGAAACTGAGTAAATATACAGTACTAGCATTAAACATCTTCTTTGCATTTGACTTTAGAAAAAAGTACGGTATATATGCGTATATGTGTGTATGCTTTCATAATATGTATGTATGTTTATATACAGAGAATCCACTGAACAGGAATTTCACTGCAATGTTAAGGATTCATAAGGTTTTAATGTTTTTTGTCCTTTTATTAACATATTGGTATGTTAATAAGCTTGTTTCCATTCTGCCCTCTCCTGGACAAATTGGCAAATGCAGTAATTGGAAAATACAGCCTTCGGCATGACATAGGTAACGTATGATTTCTTATGTAATGCACTGACCCATTCTCATCAAGTACCTAGTACAACTTAGTTAACCGCCCTCCCACCCCACACACACAGAGTAATAAACTCTTGAGATGTGATGGACATATTTCAGAATTTCCCTCTGCTCCCCTCCCACTCGCAGAGCTGAGGGACACGCTGAATAAGAAGTTCTCCGTGGCCTTCTCTATCATCGGCATGTTCTCCTCACATGCAGTCAGCAACCTCAGTATCTTCTTTTGTGCTGAGATCACCCCCACCGTCATCAGGTGAGAGCTGTTATCCCGCCTGCGGCCACAGCACAGGTGGGGGCTCCAGAGGACAGACAAATCGTTTACATTTGTAGCAGTTCAGCTGCCAGAGCTATCTTCAAATATGTCGCACTTAATAAGAAAGACTTTATTTTATGGGGTTTATCCCATAAAATGAATGCAGGTTATTATTAAACATTCTGCTGTGGGTTTAATGGTGCTGGAGTTTGTGCCTTTGATCCAGGATATATCTTCCCTTATTGCGCCATCATGTTGGTAGCTGCAGCGTTACTGGTGTCCTTCGCAGGGAGCGTTTCAGAAACGCAGATGGTGGGCGGCACAGATCGCAGGACTCGTGATGAGAGGAGCCGACTGTGGTCTCTGTGTCACAGACCTGTGCTGACTAATACAAGTGGATTTTGGCAGCACCTACAGCATTACCAGCATTTGGGTTGAGCTAAGCCAAGGGGAATGTTTGAGGTTTGGCTCCATCTAGTGATCATAGCGGTTTCACATATGTTGTTGAACAATGCCCCTTCATTAGTGGGATAATTGTTTTTTGTAGAAGGCTTTGAATATTGCGAGCAGGCGCATGGATTGATATTCTGGGTCCCCTGGAAAAATGTCTTCTTGAGCCCCCAAGCGGGGGTCGGTCCACTGACATTACATTTTGGGACCCCTATAAAGGGCTGGGCCTCTTAAATCTGTATCCATGCCTTTCTAACGCCCCCGATTGTGAGTAAGGCTGCTGTAAGGCAGTACATATATTACTATTTTGACTCTAACTTGTAGGAATTCCAGAATTCAAATTCTAAGGTGTACACTCATCATTCAGTCCCAAAGCTACACATTATAATATACAGTCTCAGAGATGTAGACACATTGTCTTGAAAATCATACATTATCTTTGAGTACCTTGTCTGTTGCTTTTTCGTTGTTTGTGAGTATTTTCCATTTGATTTCATTTCATTGGATGGGGTAAATACAGGAGAAAAAGGTATTTTTCCCTTTCAGCATTACTGTTGTGGTGGTACATGAGTAAATGATGGGTAACATTGTGGCACCTTGATATCTGTATAGATATTGGTGCAGTGTGTGGATATCTGTATAGATATCGGTTCAGTGTGTGGATATCTGTATGGATATCAGTGCAGCGTGTGGATATCTGTATAGATATCGGTGCACTGTGTGGATATCTGTATGGATGTCAGTGCAGCGTGTGGATATCTGTATGGGGTAATTGTGGGGTTTTTTTCTACGTTTTTCTTTCTCTGTCCACAGGGGCGGCGGTCTTGGCCTTGTCCTGGCCAGCGCCGGATTCGGCATGCTGACGGCGCCCATCATGGAGCTGCACAACCAGAAGGGCTACTTCCTGCACCATGTCATCTTCGCCTGCTGCACCCTCATCTGCATAATCTGCATCTTGCTGCTGCCGGAGACACGCCGGCAGCCATTGCCCGAGAGCCTAGCGGATGGAGAAAGCTATGCCCGGCAACCGCTACTGCCGCCCAAGCGGCCAGGCGAACAGCACCTCCTGCTCACCCGTGCTGAGACCAGGGACTATTCGCGTGTCCACGACACGCCTGTCCGCCAGACCATCACCTCAGAGGCTAGCGCATGCGAAGGAAACGCAGCCACCAATGGAGTGAAGCTGCCATGAGCACATGTTCTGCACTGAGGCCCCTACCTGGCGTGGGGGCAGGTTTTGCCTTCAGCCGTCCAATAGCACCTTGCAGCCCATGTTGATTGACTGAGATGACAGCCTATGATAGGCTGTGATAATCTCGAACCAAGGAACATTAATCAGAGACAAGATCCAGTGACTTTCATGGCCTGAGATGGCAGCAGTACTCCCATACTGATGGACACAAGGCCAATTTTTTTCTCCTTCAATGTGAAGCACCTTTTCCCCCCCAACTTAAAACCATATACCACTAGTTCTTGTATTTGCTCAAAACTGATCATTGTTTTCTAAGATCCTCATACAATGGATGTTTAGAGGAACCAGGAGACTAAAGTCAAGCGGCAGAGCTTGCTCTTAATTTGTGAATAAGTATCAGTTGTCAGGATGTCACCAGAATAGTGGTATTACAGGCTAAATCCTAACGATACATTTTTAAACTTTTGGTGCCACTATTCAGGACAGAGCTAACATATAATTATCCTGTTTTGTCCTACCTCTCATCCACACTGCGTGAAACAAACAGAAGGGTACACAAGCTATTTATTACTGGACTTTTTCAATGCAAAACAAGGCGGGTCGCTGAGGAACAGGGTACATTTTGTGAGCTTTTACAGATCATGATGTTTTCACGATCCGTGCAGGGAAGCAGTTTTCTCTCCCATATGTTGAAAGAAATTGTTTTTCCACGTATAAAACACTCTTGTTAAGGCTAAAAGCCTTGTCATATGAAGCGACTGTGGAAAAAAGGTTAAGTCTAGTTAAGAAGGATAATCTACAACCTTTAGCCGTGATGAAACCTTGAAAACATTGTTTTGCAATGTAGACACTGATTTTAGTTGTAATTATGGGAATCTCTTTGTCTCAAGTATTCAGTAGGCCACACCACACTAGATCAAAAGAACCTGAAATAAGGTTCATGATGGTTTTGCGATGGATGACATTAAACTGCTGAGTTCTGCAAGTTCTATGGAAAAATCGCACACCATGTGGAGCAAACCAGTGTTACCATGTGACACTTTTTTTTTAACATTCCCTGAAATTTTGCACTGAATTAGGACACAATCAGAAGTTGCCAAGATTTTTTTGTGCAGATGTAGTATTTTAGATGGACTGTGTCGTGCCGTGTTACTAACTGTGAGTTTAAAAATAAACATCTCGAATTTTTTTTAAAGCATTTAGTGATGCAATTGCTCTTTGTGAGGTTATCCCCAGGATGTCATCCTTCAAGCAAGAAAGAATGGAAACCTTAGCTCAGATGTGGTGAATGAAGGTTTTTTTAATCAGAAGAACTATGTGCAAACTAAGCCTGAAAACCACTGTTATTCATCATGCTACAATGGAATCCTTGGAGTACATGTGCATCTCGTTCATGAGATCTCAAAGCCTCAAGCTGTGTAGCGGCCTTGCGTACGTCGACTGAGCACAAAGACCGTTTCACTATTTTTATGTAATAATATCAGTTCACAGTTTAAACTTGTTTACAATAATGCATAAAAATGTACTGTACAGACTTGACTGTTTATACTATGTTTTTTGGGTCTGGGTAAATCCCAGTCATGTTTTTTCTGTGTGTGTGTGTGTGTGTGTGTATTTGTGTGTGCGCATTATGGCACCAGTCTCATTTTATCCCACCTTAGCCAGAGGTGCTTCTAGGACTTTTTTTTGAAGTAGTGAGAGGCATATAATTCATACAGATGTGCCATCCTTATAATTATCCAATGGTTTATTTTGAATCGTTGAGTGACGGGGGGGGGGGGGACTCAGGGAGCCAGCTTTCAGCTGGGGCCAGTGCTTCTGTGCCCCTGCGGCCCTGCCCTTAGCACTTGCACAAGCAATGTAGATCAGCACATCTGTTCAGATGTGTTTGCAAAGCACAATATTACACGTGGTTCTAAAATGCCTGGGTTTGGGTGAGAATGTTCAAAAGCCACTACAGTAACTTTAATAAGAAAATCAACAAATGTCCCCCTTGTCTCTTTCTTACTAAACCAAGAAAGGGCAGCGGAAAGACTCAAGTAATTTTTGACTAGTCACTGCAGAAAATAATTCTGAACTTTAAAACTTGAAGCAGTGTTTTGTTGTACACTGACTACAGAGCCATCCCCTGGTATCCCGAAAAAAAAAAAAAGTTATGTATGAAAACACAAAAAATATGTATTTTTGACATATGTCAATATATGGATCTGGTATTAGAAATGTTGAGTATCGTCACATTTTATGAATGTATTACTGTATAGTTTGCAATAAGTACTGTAATACGCATTAGTGACAATGTGTATATTTTTAGTATTTTGATGCATATTATGACATATGTTAAGAATGTTATTTTTTTATGACATTTATACATGTAACTTTTTGTAAATGGAATATGGTGAGGGATTACCAAGCAAGTAAGCGAATGTAAACCTTTTTTTTTATTTTAAATATGGAGGCACATGTGTATATAAGCCATGAATGTTGTAATAAACCTCTATTTATTGATGACATTCATTGTGCTTTTTTAAAAAAAAAAAAAAAAAAAAAAAATTGTCTAGCTAGTCTGAATGCTGGTCCACAAACATACTAGAAACCCTAGTTTTTCCCACAGAGCCCCCCCCTCCCCCCACGATACAGGATTCTTTGGCCATAAATTACAAGTTCAACCAAGGCACCAAGTTCTCTTAAGGCAACATCAGGACGATGACATTAGGAAAAGTGTCAGTGACAATGCAAACAACAACAGACAGAGCAGGACAAATATTAGTATCACATTTAAAATTTATTTTAATACATACAAAAAAAACAACTAAAATTTGTCAGGGAACTGTTCCATTTCTTTCTTTATTCTGTTCTCCACTAGCAGCGTAAGATTGGAGTCTGTGGATGGAAGACTGTAGCTGACAAACACTTGCTTTTTTGTTTTCTTGGCTGGAACAGAAAAAAGAAAAGGACCCAATGAGAACGTGATGTTGCTTCCATGTAAAAAACGATGGCGAGCAGCAATAAGAAACCGCTTCTTAATAGAAGTCTTAAAAACACTTATTGAGGAGGTGGCCGAAAATAAATTTGAATTAAAAAAAAACTACAGCAGTGTGGTACAGCATACTACACATAACAAGAACAGCACAGCAGCATTTGGGGGAAATCTTACAGCTCCCAAGGACTTGTGCAGCCACCAGAACCACATCTTCCACATGCCCAAAGCATATGCTACAGCAGTGTGTTCTTTGGTGTGCAGTGTTATACCTCTTCTCAGCCACGGTTTGGGGATTCAACACTGGAGTCAGCAGGTATTCACTAAAAGGCTGCCTGATGTCTCCCAATAACCAGCCACCAGCAAACACGCCATCCTTTGCCATCTGACACACACCAAAGCTGGACCAGATATAAGTATCATCTGTACTCCCAGGCCAATTGTCTGTAAAATGTCCTTGAGGGTTGCCTATCACTTGGACATTTAGGCCTATTGCCAAAAACCTTTTTCGACAGATGCAGATGGTATTCAAGAGGCTGCTAGTATGAATAGGGTTGAGCATTCCATTCACTTCGCTGCACCTACAATGCCAGGTATGTCTGCAATGTCATGAAAGTCAATTTTAGAGTCATGCAAGGCATCCTCTCCTGCTGTATATTGCCTGTAGTTGTGCACACAGTGCAACAGAAATGTGATCAATGCATGCAGAGATGCAGGAGACAGCAGCCCTGCAGAGGTCATGTGCAGCTGTAGGTCTGCAGGATACCACCAGTGCTGTAGAAGCAGAATTTGAATAATTTAAGTAAAACATTTGCATTATATTATAAAATGCAATGCATTTTATTGATTTATTTAAAAACAAAAGGGCACAATTATTGAAATATTTATAAATCTATTTGAAATTTTTATGTATTGGTTTATATATGTATACATTTTATTTTGAGTATTATGGTGTTTTACTTAGAGCGCCTAAAGAACCAAATGCATATTATTAGAACAGGCCAAAACAATTACACAATTTTTATCTTAGTCATGCAAATATAAATATCTAAGCGAATATAAAGGGTTTATAAGGGCTTAAAATATGTAAAAAAATAACCATATAAACATTATATTATGAAATGTAATCCCTTTTATTGAATTATTTAAAAATAAAAGGATGCATTTAATTATTGAAATATTTATTTTTGAGTATTATGGCGTTCCATATCCAAGTCCTTTCATATGGGCATATATTTATTGTTTTTTAATATATAATAATTCATATGTTAGTATTTGTGAAGAGCCTGCAGTAGCTTCGAGTGTCGGTGAGATGTCAGATTATGATAAGGACACTTGTATGACTGTATGAAGTGCTCTTCCACCCTGCTACACAAAATTGCAGTTAAATTATTTATTCTCTAAGTGACTCTTCAAATGTGTCACTCTTTCATTCTTAATAACAGTAACATGCACAGACTTTCCAGGCAGGTCCTCAAACAGGGGGGCATGGCCGACGTAAATTTTGATAGCTCGGTGAGGGACTCAGTGCATGCTGTTTATGTTAACATGCCGTGTAATTCATATTGGAATATTAAGCTGTATTGTTACAGCTGCACCTATACTATGTATATGAATTTGTTAAATCCCAGTTTAATTCTACTTCCTTATTTTCTAATTCGAATTGCAGTTCTGCACCATTTTCAACCAATTTTATAAATTGAATTTTAATTTCAAAGTCATTCTCAATTCAATTCTGAAAGGTGCACAACCCTTTTATGTACTCAAATTGAATACAGGTGTTACGGCCGGACCCTTTTTGCACTAATTTACAGTGCACATTATAGTTTTACAGTGATCCCTCGCCATTTTATATGCAAGCATATCTAAATATATATTGCAGATTTTTCACTGGTTTGCGGATTTTTGCGGACGATTGATCTTTTTATTTCTGGTACATGCTTCCTCAGTTGGTTTGCCCTGTTGATTTCACTGACCGAAATCAGCTGAGAATGTAAACATTACCAGAATGCAAATAGCGCATGACTGCAGTGTTCGTATTTTAGAAATATGATACTAATATTAAAGGAATAATCATAATATATCTAACTGGGTAAGTAAAACGAGTGCATTACTGTATATTATAGTAAATTATTGTTGTTAAAATATGCATTAATACAATGTGTTTACAACTACGTTTTACGTATTAAATAAAACTCTTCAAAGATATGATATGTATATTTGTGCGTAGTACATAAACAGTGTGTTTACATACATAAATACACACAAAACGAATCTTACCTAATATCTAAAAGAATATAAAGGGTTTATAAGGGCTTAAAATATGTAAAAATAACCATATAAACAGTTTTTATTTCGCGGATTTTCACCTTTCGCGGGGGGTTCTGAAACGCAACCCCCGCGATAGACGAGGGATCACCGTATATCGCAACACTGACCTCTTATTAAATTTTGAATAGTGGGGTGTGGGACTCAGTGCATGCTGTTTATGTTAAGATGTTGTGTAACAACATCAGCATTATTACGTTGTCCAAAAAAAAAAATAAAAATGTCAATGCGATTTTGTGGTCTATTTTGGCCGATCTCTGTAACAGAAGATCAGGCAAAAATTCAAATAAAGAATGACATAGAAAATAACGAGCGGGTCGGAGCACTTGTAAATTTACAGCTAAGATTAAAAACTACCTTAGTTCCCAAGGGATTCGAGAAACACTCGCTAATTAATGAGTCATCTTAAGTGCTAGACAACAAACTACTTAGCATTACGAAGCTTTTGGGAAACGCACTCCTGAGCAGTTTATTGGTACATACCGAGTCTCTGTGCCAGTGCATTGGCAGTCATGTCTGACGGGTCTCCTAGCAATAATGTTGACAACGGCATTGAATCCTGGATGAGAAAGCAACAATTAAGGCACATATCAGTGATGCCTTTTGACCTGTGAACCTGCAGAATCACTTTCATTTGTGTGCATGTGTAAACACATATGAATGTGTCTATACATAGACACGTGTGTCTGTAGATATAAATATATAAAATACATAATACATGCATGCATGCATAGACTACATATACAAACCCACATATACCTGTATCTATATACACAAACATGTGCACACACTGCATATGTATGTATAGAAATGCATATGTAGACCACTCAGACTATATAAGGGTTGGACGATGAAGCTGGAACACCTGACTTTAGACCACAATAATTTATTAGTATGGTGTAGGGCCTACTTTAGCGGCCAATACAGCATCAGTTTGTCTTGGGAATGACAGATACAAGTCCTGCACAGTGACCAGGGGGGTTTTGAGCCATTCCCCTTACGGAACAGTGGGAAGGTCACTTAGTGATGCTAATGGAGGAAAATGTTTCCTTACTCATCCAAAACACTCCAAAGTGGCTCAATAATATTCAGATCTGGTGACTGTGCAGGCCATGGGAGATGTTCAACTTCACTTTCCTGTTCATCAAACCACTCTGTCACCAGTATTGCTGTGTGTATTGATGCATTATCATCCTGATACATGGCTCCACCTTCAGGGTACAATGATTAAATCAGTGAGCGAACATGGTCCTCCAAAATGGTTCGGTAGTTCTTGGCAGTAGTTCTTGACTATCTAGAACAAATAGTGGGCCTAGGGAATGCCATGATATAGCAGCCCAAACCATCACTGATTCACCCCCACGCTGCACTCTGAGTACACAATAGTGCGAGTGGTAACCTGCATTATTGCTCTGCTAATTCAGCCTTCACAATCTGCTCTTTCTGATGGAATGAGCAATCAGTGAAGACTGGCCACTGGGCCGCACATATATAGGTGTGAAACTTCAAAACATTATTGACCAGGTGTTTCAGTTTCATTGTTCATCCCCTGTATATAGACTAATATTATATATACAGCTCTGGAAAAAATTAAGAGACCAATATTTAGAGGGAAAAAAAATCTGCATTTAAAAATCCTGATTTAAGAACATAAGAAATGTACAAACGAGAGGAGGCCATTCGGCCCATCAAGCTCATTTGGGAAGAACTTAACTAATAACTCAGAGTTGTTAAAAT
>JAAGVU020000001.1:20321051-20337504 GCA_011763525.2 Mormyrus iriodes | reverse complement strand
CTAACTAACTAACTTCAGACCAGCCTGCCAGGGTTGTATCGTCTTGCTCGCAGCTCTGAAGCTCCGCACTCCGATTGACTGAGAGATCGCGAGACCTGCTTTAGTTGATGGAATGTCTTAAAGGCACCTCCCCTCCACCTCTCTTGTACAATCCATATTATATTCCTCGTCTTTATTGTTACTCAACCATGTTTCTGTTATTTCTATAATGTCACAAGAGTTTGATAAAATAAAAGCTTCTAGATCATGAGTTTTGTTTTTAATACTCTTGGAGTTTAAGTACAGACAGCAGAAGGTAGGCCTTTTACAGTGCACACATTCGTTATTATATAAGGCTTTCCGACTCTCCCCTCCAATATTCTTAACTGGCCTCTCTGCACCCCGAATCCCTAGTTTAAACACTCCTCGACCACTCTACACATACACCTCCTCAATACATTGGTTCCCCTCTGGTTCAGATGCAACCCATCTGGCTTGAACAGGTCCCACCTGTTCCAGAAGGTCCTCAAGTGCTCCATAAACCTGAACCCCTCTTTCCTACACCAACCTTTTAGCCATGTATTTAATCTGCTTATCTCAGCTAACTTGTCCTGGCTAACGTGTGGCACGGGAAGTATTCCAGAGAATACCACTGTGGACGTTCTGCTTCTAAGCTTATCTGCTACTTCTATCATTTTTTCATGCAGAACAGCCCTCCTACCTTTGCCTATGTCATTGGTACCAACATGAACCAGTCCATGGACTGTCTATAACAAACACTATATTCGAACAAAAGGATTCTCATAAGTTTGCAAAAATACCAGCGAACCCTGGACCTTAAAGGTCAATGATTGACTTGACAGTTTCAATATCTGACTCAAGGAAGTGACTTTCGCACATTTGGCAAAAAAGAGGGGCAGAGCTATTGACTGATTACCACTTAGTGGTGAGCTGGATTTCATGCATGGGGAGAAAGCTGGATGGCCCAGGAAGATCCCAATGACCAGCCACATTCTATAGGGAATAGCTGATTAAAGCTTCCATCTGTGACGAATTCAGATCACAGCTACAGAAAACTTCAAGTGAGGGAAGGAACATTGTGCCTGAATAGCCAGGTTCAAGGTATAAAAGAACACCTTCCTAGCAATGTTTGCATGGGTTTTTTCTGAGACAGCTGAAAGGCACCAACAAGTCAAAAAGACTGCATTGGCTCTAAATTGCACATAGTGGGTGATTGTATGCCCTGTGATGGACTGGTGTCTCCAGCCTTGTGTTCTGTGCTTCCTGGGATAGGTTCCAGAATAATCACTATGTTGTACTGGGAAAACCACTATGGAAACATATAACAAGCATGGATGATAGTGCAAATTCAACACATCAGTTTAGCTGAAATTAACCCTTAATATGAATGTGTTATGCACATTATATCATGCAAGCACAGAATTACCCACCCCTACTCCGCAGAATTTCACAGCAGAAAGCAGCTCAGACTGTAACTGTTGCAGTAAATTCTTTGTCCAGTCCTGCTACTCCTTAGTTGTATGACAGGCCTACCTGATTCATGATGACACACCACAGTCGACAGCCTGGCAGCTTTGCATTGCCAGCAGGGGAGATTTCAGAATGACCTTGTGCAGGATATAGGGTAACATTTCCAGTGAGGGCTCTGAACATATTGGTGGCTCCCAGACTGGACTTTGGCTGATATTTTGGGTTGCTTGAAGGACGTGTTACTTCGAATGATAGTTTTGAATGCCTGACCCGACCAACATTGTCCAGAGAGTGATGCCCCGCCTACCTCAGCCTGGTGTCCCTTTAGTCCATGGCAAGCTGGAGAATGGCATTCTGTCTGCTATTGTGACTTCGTTGGTTCACGTTCTCGGCTCTGCTTGTGGCCTCCCTCTCCAGCTGCAGGTCCGAGCCAGGATTAAGTTTGACCGGAGCCTCTTTGTAGATCTCAGTCATCTCTTCCAAAGTGGTCTCCACTGGCCTTTGGTTGATGCCAATCCAGGAAGCTGGACAGTTTGTTAAAAGGCAGAGACACCACAAAACTAGCATAAGTTTCCAATGAGCTGTACACAAATGGCGGGTTGCAACTAGAAACACTGCTTATACCTGTCTGTATGTCTGCTTGCTCCAATAACACTGACTGAATCTCTCTCACTGCTTCCCGTGGACCATCACACATGTCCTGTTTTTCAAAAGCATCAGCAGTGGTGCCGGTTTAAAATGAGGGCAACTGAGATGTTACACAACACTGAAATCTAGTTTGGAGAATAGCTTTTTTATTAACACAAATCTTTATTGCACCAAGAACCCTTATTAAAGAAGTTTCATACTGGAAATCAGTATAAACAGGAATCAATTAAATTATAATTGCATTACAATGCTTACCATTACTTTAAGCAAATCCTTTCTGACATTTTTTTCGTTGTAGAAGTTGTAGAAGCCTTTAAATGATATGCAGCTTCTATTAAAGAGTAAATTATGGTGTTAATGTATTATAATACTATAATTTTTTACACATGTGCATACACTGAGTAAAATAAATAAATTTACTAATTTTTTCACACATATTTTCTGTGCTTATTGTAATATACTATACAAAGACTATTACTGTCAAATTTTATCAATCCATCCATTTTCTGTTACTTATCCGGGGTCACTGGCACATTTGTAACATGTAAATGTGGAATGAGATTGTTTTTAAAAATCTGGAAAGAGAGACGTGATATAGGCTTAAGTCACAATGTGAACTGTAAAGTGTAAAGCATGTCTGCATGCCAACACGTTCCAGTTGGGGCAATCACACAGCTTCCTGCTTCCTCCCCCGAGACTTGGGCATGCTCACTTGCAAACATGGGTCGCAGGTCGGGTTGTGCATGCCAGAATGCCTTTATCAGCTTCAAAAACTTGCAGGGTGTGTCTGATGGAATAAGCCTCTCTTCTGGATGCCTGCCGCTGCAAACACGCTGATACACACTGTCCTGGTTTTCTTCTGGAGGAGAGTCCACATTCCCACAGTTATTCATGGGAGAAATTCATGATGGGATGGTTTGATACCACGATGACCCAGAAGCTTTGTAGTCAAGGTGTTCTTGCATCACTCTAGCTATGACAGCCATTATTGGGATAATTTAAAATGCTATATGATCATTTACACGTAAAAACTGAGTTTAATCACTGTAAAAAATTGACAAAAAAGTGTGGAATATATAAAATGAAATAAGATCAAATTAAATATCAAAACAAGATATTGTAATTATAGGCTCAGAACCCCTTGCATAGGACAAGTGGGTATGGAAAATGGATGGATGGACAAGATAACATAACACATACCCTCGTACGGCTCCTGGTCCGTGAGGATGACCCAGATGATGATGGCGAAGCTGTAGACCTCAAACTTCTTGGTGGCAAGGGTGTTGACACTCTGTAGGTGGTCAGGGACCAAGTAGGACAGAGTGCTGGCATTCTACCTGCGTGACTCCTCCAGGGTCAGCTTCCTCCATAACTGACAGGACGTCAGGACCAGGTCTGCAATCTGACCATACCCACACACCTGTTACCCTCTGCACATGCCCTACACCCCCCTCCACCTTTCTCACGCCGCTCTCTCACACATCTGCAGCGCAATGGTTATTAATATCTCACCAAAGAGATTGAGGTTAGTCGATCTCTGCAACGGCTAAAGTGTTTCATATCGTGAATTGAGTACTAGCTACTCCATTTGAGCATACCCTTAAAGTTTCTCAACCCAGTCCTTCGGGGCCCCAGCCAGTGCACATTTTCATTCCTTCCCAGCTGCCAATACACATGTACCATGTATTTGGGGTTCTTGATTGGCTAGGAGCTGGGAGGGAGCAAAAATGTGTACTGTTTGGGAATCTCCGAGGACTGGGCTGTGAAACTGCCTTAAAAATGGGAGCTTGTACCTTTATGTGAAAATCCTTGCCCACAAGAATATTTTCAGGTTTCAAATCCTGGTGTACAATCTTATTCTCAGCTAAGTATGACTTTCAGGATCTCCAGTACAATCCTACCCTTGACAGACAAAGGCACAACCACCTGAAAAAACAGATGGAAAGTTGTGGTTTCTGTGACTAGAAATGTAAAATATAATGTGAGTGTATTGTTAAATGCAAAACAATAGCTTGTTCAGGACTGAGTGTACTATGGTTCAGGATCAAATTCTGATTTGTGCAATACCTAATAATGGAAGATGCCCCCAATAACTTAAATCTGAAATATTATCATAATTGTCTGGTTCCTTAGCCATTTTGACCCATGCCTTCCTGCTGAGGTACAACTCGTTGTATCTGTCATGACCTCCCGCTCCTAGTATGACCACTGAACATTCAGAGGAGACTTTTTCTATCATATTGGGTGGCCAGTGGCCTTCTGGCCTCATACAGCAAGACTATGGGCTTGATTGCCACCCCCGCTGCATGTGTGGAGTTTGCCTATTCTCCCCGTGTCTGTGTGAGCCTCCTCCCATAAATTAAAGACATGCAGCTTAGGAGATTTGCCCCTGGTGTGTAAGTGCACCCTGCAAAGAACTAGCATCACGTCCAGGTTGTCCCCTGCTTTTTGTAATGCTATATTTGCCTCACTTGTATTTTTCTTTGGATGAAAAAGTCTTCTAAATAAATGTAAATGTGCTTTATTCCAGGTTTAGGTGAATTCATACTTCAGTTTTCCGCGTTTCGGTTTCGGGAGGTGACGTAAATGTCGTCATCTGGGGTTGGCTGCGGACAACTGCAGTTGGTGCACGTGTAGCCCAGATATTCATGCATAGCGGAAACCTTGCGCATCCGTACGCATTGACCACACCTTGGCAAGATAATCGATTAAGTATTTTTAGCACGGACAGGTGGTGGCGTGGACTATCACAGATCAGCGGTTAACAACGAAAGAGCTGAGGTTCTTGTAGAAGTTATGGTGAACAGCTGTATAAGGAGGGTCGGAGTTACTCGCATGTCTAATTATTCATGCTGTCCAGACGTCATACCAAAAGTATACGGTATTTTTAAAAAGAAGCACTATTACGGCATTTTGAAATCTTGGAAATAAAATTTGCCGAGCGTATGGGGTCCCGTCTATTTTTGTCGTAAGGATATCTAAATACTGTGGTATTCCTTATTACCGTAATACTGCCTAAGCCTTGACATATAACTTTAAAACTTTTCATAAGAGTTTCCACGTTTCACTACACTGCTTTTATTTGTTTTTGTTGCAATGCATCTCCCTACTGCTTGCTTGATTGTGACCATTCTCATCCGCTGCCGAATGTAGTATGAACACAAGCTGCTGCGCAGGCGACCGTCCCCAGCCGAAAGCGCACGCAGAAAAATGAAGTATGCACTAGGTACCCGGTACCCCGTATTGGATAAACGTATTGGATGTACATGTACTACTTTTTCAGCATATCGAGAACGGTGTCCTCAGGGATGACCTCCATAACCAGAGAATAGGCTCTGTTCTCCAAAATCACTCCCAGCAGCTTGCCCACAGGATGTTGAGTCAGTTTGTGGATTTGCACACTGTCTTTGGTTTCTTAATATCTAAGTTATTTAGAGATTTCACAACATTCTCCTTATATAATGGTTTGTGCTGGTCATTTAAAATTTATTTTATTATCTTTAGGCCTAATGGCTGTAGTGCACTAATTCCTAAACTGTTTGGGGAATAAGAAAATGGTGCCAGGCATGGTGAGAGAGAGAGATGACTTACACATTCTTAAGTGGGCTGATGTACACCATTTTCAGAACCATCTTTCCCAGAGTTCTGTGAAAGCAGGGCTGGACCTCCCCAAAGCTCCTGCAGTCCAGTGTCTGCTTGCTGATAATGTCCCCAGAGCTTATCCAGACCGACTCCTGCACACTGACCATGATCACTTCTGCAGAAAAGGGAGACACGCAATAGGAAAAGAAACTGCGGTTAAATGTATAATGAACAGACTGTCTGTGTGACAGATATCTGTGCCGGTTTTTAATTGTCATGTGTCATTGTGGCAGGAAATCCTCCTCATGTAATATATGTAGGTTAGCAATGATTCACACAACAGAGACCTTTTCCAGGAACAAACATGTTTTAAGTGACCATCCAGTTACAAACAGACAACATCGATCCCTTCTGTTTCTGTGTTCTGTGCACAATAACATGCTTTCCATATAACAAGGTAAATTACACTAGGAGTAAAATTAATATATAATACATATATGTAATAAGTTGTCCTTATCATTCAACACAATTAATATCTCCCATTAGCCCCCCCCCCCCTTGAGTTCCTCCTTACTATGGCACCTGTCAAGGGTGCCAATATATATTAGGCAAGTGGACAGTTCTTGAAGTTGATGTGTTGGAAGCAGGAAAAATGGGCATGCATAAGGAGCTGAGTAATTGTGACACAGGTCAAATTGTGATGGCTAGAAGAATGGGTGAGAGCATTTCCAAAACAGCAGGTCTTACGGGGTGTTCCCAGTATGCAGAGTCAGTACCTACCAAAAGTGGCCCAAAGAAGGCCAACCGGTGAACTGGAGATGGGGTCATGGGCGCTCAAGGCTCATTAATTCACATGGGGAGCGAAGGCTAGCTATGATAGAAAGGTGTCAGAACACAGTGGGGCTGCATAGCCACAGAACAGAAGAGTGCCCATGCTGACCCTTGTCCACTGCTGAAAGTGGCCACAATGGGCACTTGAGTGTCAGAACTGGACCATGGAGCAATGGAAGAAGGTGGCCTGGTCTGATGTGTCACATTTTCTGTTACATCATGTGGATGGCTGGGGGCATGTGGATCGTTTACCTGGGGAAGAGACAGCACCAGGATGCACTATGGGATGAAGGCAAACCGGTGCAGGCAGTCTGATGCTCTGGGTAAAGTTCTGCTGGGAAACTTTGGGTCAAATGAACATGTAACACATTTATCCAACGCGAAAAATTTACAAATCATTAATTACCTCATGTAATGTGACAGCATTTTATGACGTTTCGCGAATAATCACCACAGGTTCCTGACTAAAGCAAAGTTATAATGCACGCACTGTATTGTCCTTGTTCAGTATCATATACATATTTTCAACACAATGTTAGAGTCTATGTATTTTTGTGTAAAGTTGTACAAAATGTTTTTGTCCAATAAAAGATTGCGGATTCCATTGCACGTTTAACTTTAAGAAGATAAAGAATATATTAATTTTACGAATAATTTGTATGAATAACTTACGAATAACCGTGAAGAGAATCAACACCGCTGACCAATAAACGGATGAAAATAGTGTCATTATTACAACAAACTGTAGATGGCAGTGACGGCTCAGAAAAACTTCTTATATTTCTCTAGCTCTCGCGTAACTTTTTCTGTTGCACTGGTTTCGTCCTAATGTTAAGGTGAGCAGTGTGGTAATTGAGGTGCCATTAAGTCCTACAAAAATGAATACTCTAGCAAGGGCTAGTAAATGTGAGATTTTTTTTAACGTTTCATAAATCATCGTTACAGGTTTGCCAACTTTAGTCAGCTGGCTGGCGAGAGATTTTCAATTTGACACTAGGCTGCACATTTACATGTATGTAACAGTTTTCTTACCTTGTAAATAGCATGTTGGGTTTGCAAGCTAACACAACGATTTTGATGTAGCTAATTTTAGGTTTATAATGGAATAATACAGATTTACCATGAGATTTCTTGCGTGAGCGTGAGAGTCTGAAATCGTGAGTGTGTGAGAGTTGGCAGCCCTGTCATTATCACCATCATTGTTTATTGCGTGTGTATTTTTGCACTTTTCCACTTATTCCGGAGTACAGGGTTCCACCTACTGGTCAACAGACAGCATCTATGGCATTTTTTTTTTGAAAATCCAACCATCTATCCATTCTCCACTGCTAATCTGGGTCAAGGGTGACGGGGGCAGCTGTTTGAGCAGAGACGCCCGGACCTACATCTCCCCAGCCACCTCCTCTAACATCTCAAGGGGTTACCAATGTATTTCCAAGCCAACTGAGAGATATAATCTCTCCAGCATGTCCTGAGTCAACCCCTCCCGAATGTCTGAGCTCCTCACCCTGTCTCTGAGGGTGAGACCTGATACCATGCAAAGGAATTTTTGTTAAATCTTTTTTGACTATATTTTTATTTTTCAAAGCATTAATTGTTTAATAGACTTACACAAATGGAAATGAATACAAATTTGGTCCGAGTTCCACACAAGCAAATCAAATTTGCTATTTTCTTTTGAAAACAAACACATGTCACAAGTGGCCAGGCACGGGTGAAAGAAGACTGAGGTGCAGATGCATAATTACTTAACATAATATGGTAACACAATGGGCAAACACAAAATTAGGCCTGACAGCATGTAGCATTTTTTAAATCTTTTAATGAACAAAAGGTGATATATGACAAATAAGATCCCAAACCTTGTCGTTATTACCTTTTATCTATAACACAAATATAATAAGACCATCT
Source organism: Mormyrus iriodes (assembly GCA_011763525.2). Taxonomy (NCBI): domain Eukaryota; kingdom Metazoa; phylum Chordata; class Actinopteri; order Osteoglossiformes; family Mormyridae; genus Mormyrus; species Mormyrus iriodes. The sequence goes on along the minus strand of JAAGVU020000001.1, from coordinate 20,329,062 downwards.
GATTGCACATGTATTATAAGGTGTGTCAGTTCAGAAAAATTTGTTCCTATTTCATGACTCAGGTAGATATTTACCCTGGCACAAATTGGCAGCCATCCATAGTGTCATGCAACGTCAGTCTTCCTTGTTGTTCTGCATGAAGCTGTGGGGCATCCCCTGCCGCCAAGAAGACACACACCCACGTGATGTTGAAAGCGTTCAAATTTCCTCTATTCTTCCATCTCCTCCACCATAAGAGCTATATGTCCCTTGCCTTCACTTATGAAAGCCTTTTTTGCAAAGGGTAAACAGTGTGGGTTTGTGTCCCCAGTTCACCCACATAATGGCATCCTGCTCGACATTCCCCAGTGTTGTGCCATGGATTGAAATTCCCCCACCTTTGCTTTGGATTTGTCATCTAACAGTGATACATTGGAGTGCTTGTGGACATATTTTGGCAAACCCACCAGAGGTTACAGGCATGGTGCATAAAGAGTAGAAATAACTGTTTGTGTTGAGTTAGCATGTAATTCCAAATCTTCTCAAAGCCCTTTCATGATGTTCTGACAAGCAACAACAACCAAAAAAAAATTCCAGGTAGTGTGACTCAGCCAATACAAATCAGATGATACTCATGTATACAAGGTAAAAATAACAAATTTCACTTTCTCCGTAAAAACAATTAGAAACCACCACTCTGGATCTTTCTTCAGACTTTCAGGAGTATGCACCAGTCTGCTGAAACTGCACTCAAAGGAAGCACAATAGTTCAATGGTTTCTGTAAACACCTCCGCTGTCTTTTTTTCTTCTTTTCTCTCGTGTCACCAAACACAAAACCACAAATCGAAACTACAAATCAGGCTCACAGTGTTGCTATAAATAAAGTACCACAAAATGGAAGCGTAACAAACATTTAGCGACTGGAAATGAGATGTCACTGGATATAGAAGATAAAGTGAGCGTCTTCACAAAAACAGCAGCAATATTTTGATTTACAGGTAAAAAGTTTCCCATTCACAAGAAACCTACAAAACTACATTGTTGTTGTGTGACAGAGACCCAATTAAAATAATTCCATTATCTCTCCACTAAACCTCATTTCATTTAACTCATCAAAATTCTCAACTGTGGCATACAGCATGGTGTATCATTCCTCCACAAGGGCAACTCACAGGTGATTCATTAGAAACTACCAGCAGTCTTTGATTCTGGTCATATGATTGGCCATCCATCCACACAGTTATGGTAAACATAGAGCCTATCTCTCAAAGCAAGCAATACAAGGTGGGTGGCAACCTAGACAGGCTTTGCCTAAATGCATGCTTTTGGACCATAGGGAGGAATCTTACACAAGCATAGGAAGAGCATACCAACTCCATATATAGAGAGAAGTTGTGAGGCTGTACCCACAATTTTCATATGATCATGTTGGTCTAAAATTCTATGTTAAATATCCTATACCAGTGTTTCCCAACCCAGTCCTTAGGGTCTCCCAGACAGTCCACGTTTTTGCTCCGTCAAAAAATGTGGACTGTCTGAGCGGGAGCTAGGAGACAGCAAAAACATGGACCGTTTGGGGGTTCCTGAGGTCTGGGCGGGGAAGCACAGTCCTACACTAAATATTAAGAATAAATCTTGACACAAAGCTTATGCATACAGAGATACAAAGGTACATGACAATGATGTTTGGCCCAGATGCTCCAGATTCTGAATTAAAATTAAAGTAAGGTGTTATAGTGTTATATATTGTCACTGGCATCCATACCATCTGCACTTCAGACTAGGTAATCCAATGGAAGCTAAGTAGGTTTGGGCCTGTCCAGTATTTGGATAGAAGACCAACTAGAAAAGCTGGGTTACTGCTAGAAGAGGTGTTGGTTGTGCCCAACAGGGAAGCCCATGCTGTGGTCTGTGTGGATCCCAATGGCCCACTGCAGTAACGGGGACACTATGCTATAAAAATGATGTTGTCCTTTGGATGAGACATAAAACTGAGGTTCTGACCCTCTGAGATCATAAAAGATCCCTGGGTATCTTTCAAAAGAGTAGGGGTGGTTACCTGGTACCCTGGCTAAATTGCTCATCTTGGCCCTTTCAAATCTAGCCTCCTAATCATCCCCTATATCTAGTTGTGGAATTTTCTCCTGCCTGTTTATCACCTTGGCTACTGTATGGTGCACAGAATAGCTGCCATTGCATCATCTAGATGGGTGCTACGGAGTGATGGTGGTTGAAGTGGCTTCTCATTGGTTATGTAAAGTGCTTTGGGTGTCTTGAAAAGCGCTATATAAATGTAACATTGGTAGTGAAGACAGGCGTTATGTCTACCTGGAAAGTACTATGAAAATAAAAAGATGAATTACAGCGAATTCTACAACTTGGGTCTTCTTGCTAACACACTTGCAGACACAGAGCAGATAAAAACGAAAACAGGATACACATTTCAGAGCGGATTCAGAATAGCACCCGGAGCAGGTTTTACGGGTAAGACTTAATCAGCACTAAGTTTTGGAATGTCTGTTTTTTTTTGCCAGTTCCTGGTCTGGTTCTCTTTTTAAGAGAAGGGGGTGTGAAAGAGTGAAACATCTCTTTTGATGCCAGTTAGGACAGTTTTAGGGGCAGAATACGTTTGAGGGCTCTGCTTCATCCATGCGTGACTAAAAGCCGACCTTCAATTTTCTTTACCCGTGGAGAAGAATCTAGAAATCAACAGCAGAGATGAATCAGCAGCAAGTAGCCAGAGCGCTGACAGCAAATGTGAAAGCTGTATGGTCATATTTTGGAAGACTGGCATTTTTTATATGTCAGAAAAGTGTGAATTTATTTTCCAAGAACTATAATTATTTGTAGAATGGAAATTGTGAAAATTTGCCGGCTTCTGTAAGTTTTCTTGTCTAGCCTGTTGTCTACACTGTTCTTGTACCATAACCTACACCACCACCACCCTAGCAAACATTTAGCAGTCTTCCACCTTTCTGTCCATCTCTCTATTGAACTACCCATCCATCTCCGTTAACCACTTATTCTGTACAAAGTGGAAGTGTACTTTCTTCCTTCCTTCTGATATTGCTTGTTGCAATACCAACTGTATGTAGTACTGTTACAAAATTATTTTATAGTTATCACATTCCTAATGAACACTAAATGAATACTAAAATCTAAATTCATCGTATAAAACATTTCAATAAAACCAGTAACTTTGTATTTTGCATGAAAAAATATTGCTTGTTCCACCAAGTTTAGTGGCTGATTCAGTACTACAGACATTCGAAAATATTATTTGTAGAATATTAGGATGTTGTCCTGTTATAACTTAAAGTTGGGCCAGAAGATTCTGTTCTGGGAGTCACACTTTTTATCTAAGCAGGGAGGCTCATTTACAGTGTATAACTAAGCGTGTGGCACATGAGCACGCAAAGACTCTATGAGGTACAGGGAGCTTGCAGGAGCATAAGTCTAAATGGCATGACTGAGACTTACTGACTGGCATCTTGAGTCCAACTGTGTGAAAGTTCCCTGTAGTTGCCATGTTTGCCACTGGGAGTTCCTTTTCTGCACAAGTGTAACAAACTCTCACCCACACTTTGTTTAGCTTGTTCAGGTTTTTTGCCCAGGAGTGCATATGGCAGAGGACAGAAGGACAATGTAGTGGAGAATGTAGTGACAATATGTAAAAATATGGTAGGGTTGATCCATCCTTCAGACACCCACTTCCACAAGCAAACTTCAGGTCTTTCTTCAAGGTAAAGTGCCATATTTATTGTAAGGTTTATCTACTTCATTGATATTTATTATTTATAACATTGTGCTATACTTAAGTTCAAGTTTACTGTGTGGTTATGCAGTTTTTGAGTGTTTTCCCCGACCCCATTTTCCCATAATCCCTGTTGTCATTATAACGCGAATTGCTTAACGCTAAGTTTATGGCGTTATAGCAGGGGTGGCCAATCTTAACCGCAAAAGGCCCGTATGTATACAGGCTTTTGGGATAGGCTTTAGGTCAGCTGTTCAAACCCAAGCGTGAGGACTCTTCAGCCAATCAGTCCTCTAATTAGTAATCTAATTAGGGAGCTGCAGCGAAAACCCACATACACACTGACCCTTTCTGGATAAGATTGGCCACCCCTGTGTTATAGGATACGTGGAAGATAACTGAGTACTACATATCCCATAATCCATTACAAGCTACTGGCTTTCCAGTGGCTCGGAGCACACTTGACAGCCTCTAATAAGGAGGTTTAATACACAAAACATACCACAGCCGTGACCGTCAACTGAATTACTACAAGTTTGTGGCCCGGCGCATTTGACGTCGTTCAGAGGAAATGGGCAACGGGATAAATAAGGTACATTTTGTGTTACTGTTGGTGCCGGTCTATTAGTTGCTACCAGTTGTTATTACATCTTAATTATTATTTAAAAGATGGCAACGCGTTTGCCTAATGTGTTTTGCAAATAAGGTTGTACAAACCTGTCAAGTTTACAGTGGCGGTTATAATGCCATAATGATTAATGCATGAAAACAGCTTGGTTAATATCCCAATATTTATAAAGGTACAGTTCTTGTATGTGCCCTGCTACATTCATAATCTCTGCCATATAATTATTATAATACAAATGTATACATTGTTTGCTCTGCTGAGATGTTATTGTGGAGGTCTGTTACAGCTGCTACGTTATATACAGCAAAATTCATTTGTCTGCCGCACTTTTCTTTTTTAACCCGGGTGGGTAGTGGAAACCTTGGGGACTGTGTTCTCGTTGTGGGAATGAACGACCGATCTCCCTGCTATGACGGAAACAAAAATGCGCTGCGATTTTAAACTTCCCTAACTCGCTTTTCTCCTTCAGCTGGATTTTTAAAATAACAGCTAAGGCAAATTTCCTCACGTAGTTTCACACACAAAAAAACGAGTGACATCAGTCACATTGTCAACACTCGATACCTAAATGATTTATTCAATTTTAAAGAAGGAAGGTTTTTGCTGTTTGATGACTTTCGTACAAGACGGTTCATTATGATAATTCTGTAATTAGACATTCCGCTTCACTTGCAAATCTGAATTTGAAATTAATTCCTACAAAATTAAATGTGTAGTTTCCTAAAAGGCAGTGTATGGAGAGTAGGCCTACTTATCCAGAATACAACAGAGTAAGTGGTTATTTTATGTCTATTTATACCTCTTTTCGACTCAACGCTAAACATGGGATGAATGGTATTCCTCTGAGGTCACTCCATCAACACTCGCTCTAAACATAATGCATATCCTCTTCATGCAAAACATAAGTGGTTGATTATAAGAACTTAGTTAGTTGCAGGATTCACCTTGAGCTGCCCCCTGTGCCTCTGACGTGATCCATAAATTCAGGAGCCCCCTTATTAGCATAAGAAACGTGAAGCGCATGGCTCATGTGAGAGCGACACAATCGAGACATCGCTCCTTTACAAAACTTGGCGATAAAACCAATTAATACCGAGGTGTTTCATTGAGACCCGCGGTTTCACCTTACAAAACATATTTTCTGAGTGGCGCACACATACATAATCCGGAAAGAGGTGGATCAACGCGACTGGCATCCGCAAGTTAGCAATATTACTTAACCAGGATCTCTGAGCCACGTGTCGTTGTGTCTTTATAGCTTCAGATGGTTGTGGAATCTGTCTGCGTAGTTAAAAATAACTCCTTAAAGCGTTCTTCATTGTTGCAGTCACCACTGTGCCTAAATCCACTGTATCAAAATGCACTTGGCATTTTTCAACATTTAAGTAGGTTTAATTGATTTAGAAAAATTGTATGGTTTAGAAACAGTGCATATATTCCATTTTATTGGTGTATTAATGTCTCTTTAATGTACTTGTGTTGTCTTACCTAAATGATTAAAATTTAAAATATTAGGCCTACAAGAAATTGACCACTAAGTTGGTAAATTCATCATTAGTGTGAATATTAATTGTTTGACCATTAAATATGCAGTATGTATATAAGGTGTAAGTATATAAAACGCCTCTCCTTTTACTTGTGTTTAGGTCCTGCCTGATCTTTATCTCGGGAATTTTAGAGGTAGGTGTGATTCCATCTCTATTTGTTTTCATGCACGATTGGCCTATATTATGGTTAGAGAGGTTTTATGAAGGGTAATAAGAATTTATGAATATGTTTCAGTTCCCCTATGACATATAGCTTCAAAGGGGAAACACGGGGCTACCTCCAGTTTCAATAAGACCGCCTACTCACATGGATCAGCCTGAGGACGGTCTGAGGACCCCCAGTATTGACAAGAACTCTGCAGGCATTACGGTGGACACCCCTCTCCAATGCCACTGACACTGTCTACTCAGCCACCTATCTGTAAACATTATTAGAGGCAATTAAGAATTAGTATTCATATTATTGCATTCTGTGCTTAAAACTCACTTTTTTTACACTCATCCTTATTTGTATCATTACAGTATTACTGTGGTATCCATACAGTATTACTATATGATGTTTTGAAACGGTAAAATTAGAACCAGGAAGTGTCAACTTTCTGAACCAGTGACGCGGGCAATTTGTATGGACGGCATTCTTCCATTGATTTTGTCTAAACTTTACGAACAAACGCAACCCTGTCAAAAGAAGAGAAGAGCCAGCAAACGTGTATTAGAGATTTTGAAGGATTAGCCAGTGACTGCAGACTGGGTTGGACTGGGATTCACCCCTAATGGTACATTTTTGCCAAGAGGTGTGTGTATGTGTGAGGGGGGGTCCCCCCACGATACATTTTGCTGGGGGGGGGGGGGATATGGTATTCCATATGGCCAGTCCAGCGCTGCCTGCAGACATAAGAGAATGCTTTCCATCTCCTGGCATTGAAAGGCAGGTGAGACAGGCCGGATTGCAAAGGGACACCACAGCCTCGCTGAGCCACTGAGAGGCGCTCTCTGTATATGTATAGAAGAGACAAGGGCAGGGCGTTGACATCAGAACAGCACCCTGTGGCTCTCAAGGGACTGCTCGGATGGAGTGGGGGGGCAGTCGAGGCTGCTCAAGTTTCAGAATGCTTCTGCAATTTTATTCAAGGACCAAAAGACATTTTTCAGCCTTAAAAAATCTACTAATCATAATTTACTACTCATTATCTCACTCACTGTCTTAGTAATTAGCACTTGTCTTTCAAATCACAATTGACATGCTTGACGTAAGTATATTCATTAGCTACTGTTTAATATTTCAGTGCTTGCTTATTTAAAATTCTTAAACATTGACTGATAACAGGGTGCTACAGAATTTGGGCCCCATGAAAACATTCCATATTGGGCCCCCAACCCAGACCAGTACAATTATGTTACATTTTTTAGGGCTCCTGTCACTCAGGAACCCTTGGAATCATCCTAACTTCCCTCCTTTGTGGCCCCCTTGACTCCCAATATGAGGAAATATTTTAAAAACTATGCTACTGCATTTTATAGTTACAAATCCAGCCTCTGCTCAGGTTTTGTACCATAGTTCAAAGATATGCATTTTCTTAAGATGGCATTTCTAAATTGCCCCCCTGTAACCCTGTCATTTATACGTGGTTGAAGGATGGATGGACGGATGGATGGATGGAAGGACAGATGGATGGAATAGAAGGTTTACAGTCCTTCAGTAATCATGATAATTATTAATCACATTTGCCTAATAATATACAGTGATCCCTCGTCTGTGGCGGGGTTTGCGTTCCAGAACCCCCCCCCACCCGCGAAAGGTGAAAATCCGCAAAGTAAAAACCATATGTTTATATGGTTACTTTTGTATATTTTTAGCCCTTATAAATCGTTTATATTCTCTTAGATATTAGGTAAGATCCGTTGAAATTATGTATGTAAACACACTGTTTATATACTATGCACAAATATACGTATCGTATATCACTGAGATTTATTTAATACGTTATACAGTTGTAAACACATTTTAATAATACATATTTTAACAAATAATTTTATATTTACTATAATATACAGTAATGCACTCGTTTTACTTACCCAGTTATATTAGATATATTATGATT
>JAAGVU020000001.1:20306001-20320951 GCA_011763525.2 Mormyrus iriodes | reverse complement strand
AGTCTGGGTTTCCCTGCTGAGACAGCTGCCCCCGCGACCCGACCTCGGATCAAGCAGGAGATAATGGATGGATGGATGGAGGAACACTAATATGGTTTGATAATAAAATGTATACATTTTAAAACATTAAGATTTTGTGTAGTTATTTGGACTCGAGGTCCATAGCATAGCCCAGAACATAGACAGATTTGATTGATTTCGTTGACCAGGAGGGTCCAATTAAATTTTGAAGGGGTTCAAAGTCCTATTTGTAGTAGCTGGCTATGTGCCGTATCGGTAGCAAACAAATTTTATTGCCTACGTGCCTGCTTGGAAGCCTATGGAAGTTTCATTGAACCGCATCACTTAATTGCCACGCATTGTTTTGAGGAACAGAGACACCATGTAAAGTGAGAAACTGACCTGAAACCAGGCTGGGTTTTAACTTTTAACAGAGATACCACATCGGTTGTGCAGCTTTGCTTTGTTGGTTCGTCAGACCGAAGAGTCTCGCTTAGATCACCGCAGCGTCACGAAATGTGTGCGTAGCGTCTGGACGAACAATAAAACTGGAATCTTTCATTCATACTTTCACATAAATTTGCACAATTTTTATTAAGTATTTTTTCCCATTAATTCTATAAGTTTCCGCATCTGTTCATTCTAATTTTGAATATTTACGTAACAACTGTTTTTGTTGCTTTTTAAGAATATAGTCACAAGTTGAAATGGAGCATGCGTTCTGTGCCTGAATGGTAAAGCGTTTAAAGGTGGCGTCATGTTCAATGCTACCTTTCCTTTCGCGCTGGCCAGCCGTGCGCGAGACCACGACAGTCGCGTGGTTCGCCGCGACGCAGCTCCTCGCATGGCCTGCAGCCTCAGCAGCAGCGCCGGCATCACTGTCGGCTGCGTCAGCACCGTGGCCCTGCCGTCCCCTGGCTCAAAGCTTAATCTCACCACTCCCTGAAAAGTCCTCCTGTCCCTAATTCACCCCTCGGAGGATAGCGTGGAATCGTTTCCAGTTGGAGGCATGAGCTCTCCATTTATAATCACCGAGCTTCCCAGTTCTGTGTTACCATGTCTCATGGATGGAGTCTCTTCTTTTTACACAAATAGGCCTACATACCAGCAGTTGTTCCCTTTTTAGTAATGCCGTATGTATTGCTGTGCATGTGGTAAATTTGTTTTATTTTAAGTATCACCCCATTGTGCATTTAGCAAAGTGTGCCATATATTATATTTCGAAATCCATATGTTTGGTGCATGCCATGTGCAATGAAAATACCTTTTAGTATGGTTAATTTACATTTACAAAAAGGTGACTCTACAATGTGTGTCTGTATATAATGTTATATGTGCATTACAGGTTTAATTATTCAGCAAAAGTGCCAATAGAAACCATAAAGGATATTTTTTAAGAGAGTCCAGGCTAGTTGGACACCAGGGACTCAGAAACCTACAGTTTAAATGCCCCGCGAGGCGGCCCTTCAAATCGAGGCGGCCCTTTCAATCGAGTCAGCATCAGGTGTTTGCAAGGTGGGCTGAAGCAATCACTGAAATACATCTGCTCAAAGTGCCAAACATTTGGCTTCCTTTTAAAGAACAAATTTGATTAGAACGTTTGCTGTTTCATACTTTTAGGCCAAGGTGTCGGCTTGTTTTAGAAACACTGGTTTTCCGGTTTTTCTTTCAGTTCAAAACGAGAGAACCTGTTTTTTCTTCCTGGCCATGTGTTTGCCTGGTGTGGTTGAGTGGCCTTGCAATTGAAGCTTAAAAATTGTTTGTTGCACGGATACCGGAGAGTGTCCTGATTGGAGCCCTGCTCTGACTCACCTCATCTCTTCCTAGATGCACGGGATCGAGAACAGCTGGCCAAACACAACATCACGCACATCCTCTCCATCCATGACTCAGCCACACCTATGCTGCAGGTAGGAGGCATACAGCCAAGGCACATCGAGTGATTGACATGGCGGTGCAGGATACAGTGGTTAAAAGTGCCATCCAGAATAGGCCCAGGGTGTCATGGGATGCGATACAAGCACATCATCACCACATACTGAAACTGCTCCTTGAAACACCCTATGCTTCAACTCAACTTAACCCCCACATGAATTTAATGGTGGTGTCATTTGGACATGTTACAAGTTATCAAAGTCTTTGCCAATATCTGTCAAACAAATACTGCTAGTTAATTAATTAATGCCAGTCGTCTTTGTAATCCATTCAAGAAAGCAACAAAACAAGACATGTACTAATTAAAAAAAATAAACACAATAAATAAAGATGAATTTTATGATTCATTCAGAAGGGCCTGCACCTGTTTCCGCTTAGACCTCACTGCTCACAAATTTAGCCTCACCTGCTCTCCACATGGACATATCACAAGTTACACAGATTCTCAGAAAGTCTCCATGGACCTCCTCCATGGTCTCCTTTTACCCAGAGGCTGGTAAAGACAGAAAATGTAAACATGGCAAAGGAACGGAAATGATATAACTTTGAGCATGGAGAGTGTGGTCGGGAATACTATTGCTTGGTTTGCTGTAATGGTGGTATTTCGTAAGAATCTGCAGGGGCCATCATGGGAAGCACTGGGTTACACCGCAACCGTGTAAAATGCTGCAGCTTTGAAAGTGTAACTTTTACTTGTAGCGTCAAGTGTCTTCATGAAAGTGCCACACTCCGGACGGCCATGACTTGCATTTCCACTGTGGGTTGCATACAGAACGCCAAAGCCACCACGTGCTGGAATCCCATCGTCCAGATTCCCTTGTCGTCCACCCTATAGTATTCCCAATGCAAAAGAAATTCCCTCCCTGGTGATCTGGATTCATGTGGCTCCTTTTTCTGGAGGATTGGACGGTGGGGGATGTTTGAAGGTGTAGAAAACAAAGAAAGATATGCATCTATGTGCTTTATGTTCTGAAAGTGTGACTCTCAAAAAAAGTTTCCCTGATTTCTCAGGGTGTGCTTGTTATAGACCTCAGATGCATGAAAGACATCTCATTTCGAGAACTTCAGAAGTAGACTGTCTGGTTGCTGCTCCCATTTCTGTGCACCTGATTTCAGTTGTTTCAGTTGCAGGACCTGTTAAAAAAAGGGCAAGAGAAAAAAAATTAAATAAACAAGCCTGTTGCCCCCCCCCCCACCCCAGAAGCCATTGATGGTTGACTTGTTGGCATGTACTCTATAACATTGAGTTGGCATGGACTGGCGTGTCCATGACGTGTTGAGCAGATCACGCAGGCCACTTGCAGTTGTTGCATGTAAGGCAGGCAAATCACAGCCTTTAGGTAGCTTATGAGTCTATTCACAGAATGCCACTGTCAGACCGGAGTCCCGATGTAGCCTACAGCATAGGGTTTCCACAATGTCAGACCGGAGTCCCGATGTAGCCTACAGCATAGGGTTTCCACAATGTCAGACCGGAGTCCCGATTGTAGCCTACAGCATAGGGTTTCCACAATGTCAGACTGGAGTCCCGATGTAGCCTACAGCATAGGGTTTCCACAATGTCAGACCGGAGTCCCGATGTAGCCTAAAGCATAGGGTTTTCCAAACGTTTTGGTGTTTATTTTAAAAAAGCACCATTTAACTTAATGTTTTTTCTCTTAAAGCACCACCTCACTCTGACTTTTTCCTTTAAAACAAAACGTCACATTGTTATTTCTATAAAAATTGTATGTTTACTACCAAAGCATTTATCTGTAATACAGTTGAGATGGGAAAAATATCAATATGTTGCATTGCATATTGATTTAAGTGGTGCTCCTAAAATTTTCGGGAAAGAGCACCAGTGCTACTAGTGGGAAAAAGTTTGTCTTTAGCCCTGTCACCATGGTCATTGTAATGGAAAGGGAAAAAGTATTCATCCTTTGAGTTCCCCTCTGCTTTCCAACATGGGTGACCTTTTTCTGACCCAGCTCATTTAAGTCAAAAAAAGGCAGGAACCTTTTGTTGTCAGTTTCTAATTATGTTCTGTCTTCTTATTATCATTAGCCAAGGTAGGCAGTGGTCTCGAAATATGTGTATTTATGCAAGTTTCATCTGTTTTCTTTTTTTTATAAGAACAAAACTGAAAACCATTCTGAAAACCAATCTCTATCTCAACAAGGTATTTCTAAGACATATCACATAAGATCCGTCCTTACTGTATGTTTTCAGTATCTGTTTACAGCAGACGGTAATGCTTGGTCTTCGTATGACCCGAGATTGGTCTCAGTTGTACATACTCTTGTATTCCATTCATACACATGGAATGTGCCATGCAGGACTGTCTGTTTATCTTCTACCTCAGTTGATTGTTAGACACCTAGAGTACATATAGCTTCAACAGAGTGTTTGCACCCCCAGACACATAGTAGGGAAACATCCTAGCCCAGCATGTCATAGGAAGTATTGATTTTAGTTGTACATTTTTCTCAGAAAGATAGGGCATTATGGACTGAGATTGAAGATGGTGTTATCTTGATGCCTCCTTGTCTGTTGGTTTCTCTTGGCTTAAGAGATCCTGGATTTGAATATAACAGATATGATGTATATGAGTACTCCCCATTTTTAATGTGTTTCTTTACAGTGTGCATGTATCTGAATGTGATTCATCAACAGCACTTGGTTATTTGGGTTTATATTTAGCGCTTCTACTGTCACCCCGATGTATAAAAACAAATTTCAAGAAGAGCAGGAAGAAGATACAAATGGTGTAAATATAGATGATGTGTCAGAGACGATATATGCGAACACTTAGTTGGAGATAATCTTTGGAGATGCTTTCGGACTCAAGATTTTTAAGATTTCAGCACCAGTGGCTACAGGTTTAAGACCAGTGCTGCACCGTCTATCTTCTCTGTTGCTGGTGGCAGTTGACTGGGAGTGAGTCAAGCCCCACAGGACACATGATGATGGGCCCCAAAAAAAACGTCCCGTCACCTAACCGAGAATCGAGAATCAGGCACCCACATTTACATGTGTGCTGAGCTGCCTCACTGGTGGGGAAGGTGGGGGGGGGGGGCTTTCACTAGCTGGTGAGTATGACTTTGCTCTTTTATGGTAAGTTTGATAAAGGCTACCAGGTGTCTGGGGTTTTGCTATTTGCATACCTGACTGCCAGCACGCCCCCCCCCATCCCTCCAATTTCTTGGAAGTTAGACTCATTGGCCACAGTAAAAAACCTCCATTACCGGCTTAAAACCCCTGCTGACTAATGATATAAACTGTGGTTTCTGTTAGATTCTAAATCAGTCCCAATATTTCGCTTTGTCACATCACTGGCCTCACAAATATCCACAGTTCAATTTGAACATCCCTACAAATGAGGGGAATGGAGATTAACCATTAACCAAAATGATCAAACCATTTCTGGTCGAATGGTCAAAGTTATTTTGAAGTAACTTTACTGTTGTGGATTATATATAATAAAGATGACAATATGATATAAATTTGAGCATCATAATATTTTAATAATAAGAAAAGAAATATAGATTTATTTATAACCTGACTTACAATGGAGACTTCGTTTAGAGTTTGAAAAAGATTACAGTGTGCTTGTGCACAAATAATACTGGTTTCCCTAGTTTTGTTAAGCATAACTCCCTTACTTGGTCTCTTAGACGTTTGTAATACCTTAGGACACATCTTGCTAATGGATGCACAGAATAAATCCAGACAAAGCACAGATGCTCAGAGACACTCTGTAATGCTGAGTGTTGTTCCTAGGGAAGGAGCTTGGCAGTTCCACTTTTGCTGCCTCTCTAATAGCTCACTGCAAAATAAACACTAAATGCTATCGTTGCTTTTCGCCTTTTTCATGAAAGTGAAAATCCTCTTTGAAATTCTTCCGGTTAGCTAAAACAAGTACTAAAGTAGGTCTTTTGTAAAAGTGAAGTGGCATATAGTGAACTTTAGAAAACTAAGGGTACCTTGTAATACTCATAGTATCATACTCAGTCATATCATTAACCCGACGCCAGGGGCAAACTTACCATAATAAGGTAGGCAGCTTGAAGACTAACATTATATCTAGGGCTGCCACTAATACCTATTTTTAATCGATTTAATCTATTAACTATTTTGCCGATTGGTCGATTAATCTAAATGATTAATTTTCCTCCCAAAAATCAATTGTCTGTTTTTTAAAGCTACTTTTATTTTGACAACAACGATATGCCATTGCAGGGTTTTAGATAATGGACACCGACTTTTCGGCACTATACAGACGTTACTTATGCTACCTATTCGATAAGCAGATTAGTTGTACACCTAAAATATTTATGAGCGGCATATTGTGATGTTCAAAAGTTGGTAATCTGTATAAATTTGGCGTATCCTTATGCTTATTAAATTCGGCTAGCAGAGCATACCACCTGAAACTGTTTTGGTATACCATGGGAGCAATAAGTTATGGTGAAGAAAGAGACAGCTCAGCAATAACAACAGCTTTTAAAAGAGGAGATATTGTGGTTAAACAATGTTAAAAGGTGGTGCAATGGTACGTTTTGCGGTTTAAAGCCTGACACTTTTTTTTTAATTCGTTTTCATTTCAGTTTTAGCGTACAATAATAGCACTGGTCCCAACAAGCCCAACACACAAAAACACACACCGGCACCGTCAATCAAAGCACAATAAGCCCTGAATCCAGCCTTAATCATTTTCTCATAGCAAACTCTGAAGTAGCAGGCAGACAATTATATGGCTTAAATAATGAGTATATTTAGCAGCCACAAGGATTAAAAATATTAAAATCTTTCAGTACAAATGCTAATGTAATAAACATGAATAGGCAGCACTTAGGGTGGTTTTGCCTACTCCGGCGGTCCATCGTCCAGAACAGCTCCTGTGTGTTTCCTCTTCAGGTGCTCCTGCATAGCGCTAGTGCCGCTGTGCTGTGCCATTGAAACGTTACCCAGTGTACAAACCACATTTTTGTTCTGTGATAATTTGAACTACTCCCATGATTAGTGATTCCGAAGGGAGACATTTGTTATAATCAATTGAAGCATGTTAGAAATCAAAAAGGTCATTTTAATAAAATAATTTTTAAAAAGACACATCAATTTTAAAATATTGATGTTGACACATTTTCACTACCAACGTCACAACTGTGTCAACTAATTGCGACATTACTAATTATATATCCTGTGTCATTGATACTTAGCCTCAGGGGTGCAGTAAGACATAGGCTATCCTAGGCTACAGCTGAGGGCCAAGGCAAAAGAGGAAATTGTTAAACTTCTTAAATTTGGCCTATCGATCTGCAGGCGCGATACCCCCATCCCCCCAATTGCCATATTTTACCGAAAGCAGTCCCACCCCCACCTTATTCGGTAAGTTTTACCGCTGGCACCCCGCACTTTGATTAGGAGATTATTGATATGCCGTCGTTTTAAATTCTACCTTATTGCTGGTCTGGCTCCAAAATATAGCTCAAATGGCCCACTTTGGAGGCCCCCTACCCATGTCAGCCTAGGGCTCCCAGAGAAGTTAGTCCGTCTGAAACTTCTATCCAAAGCAACTTGTAGTCGAGTACAATTTGTGTGTTTTCCCTAGGATTTGAACCCATGTGCAATTCTGCTTTAATTTATGGGTAGTTTATTTACTCTAGAAGTAATTGTTACAATTATTCAAATAGGAATAAAATGAGTTGATATGTTTAACAGCTTCACAAAAAAATGTTTTTGCATAGAGATAATGAAAACAGAAAGAATAGGGTTTAACCTGAATGCACAAGCACAACTAGACAAAAGAACAGTGTTTCTGCTGAAAACATATTAAAAAGAAAGACAATAGTAAATCACTGAATGAAGTTTTTATATTAGCTATAGTGCACTTCCTACATTTGAGGTATTTCAACTTTTTCATATCTTAGCAAACTGCTAATTGCTGACAGTGAATGTATTTATTTCCATGCATCTAAGAGATGACGAATACACAGTATTGTAAATATTAGTTTCTCAACCAGGGGTTTTCTACAACACTGAAATATTAATTCTATGCTTATTATTATGATAAACAATGTAATTTGCAGTCTCAGTATTGAACAGTGTAACTGCAGTTATGATTCATGGCTGGTAAAAAGTATTTTCGTGTAATATCCTTTAGTCAAATTGGTGCTGATTGAGTTATTTCTGTGTTAATTTCCATTCACAGTGTTTATGTTGTTTGAGGGGAAGTGTGTGAATTTAAAGCCACTGCTCAAAGATGATGCTGATGCTGATTTTGCTTCTGTGGCCGGAAAAAGGACGGGCACTTGTCCAAACTCAGTCATAAGGCAAATTGCCATTTGTGAGCCTTGATAAGTTAGTGGCCAGGTGTGCTCCAGGAACACTGAGATGCGCAGGGCACCTACTGGACAACTGCAACAGGTCCCGGCTCATTATTTTCAAGGGAATAGACCAATACAAAAAGTAGGATTTATCGGTTTCAAAGACCGTATTGTGATATCTGTGAAAATATAAATCATGATTTCTGAAAAATCTAAATTTCACCAAGTGAAAATACACTGTCAAAATGTGACTGAAATAAGGCCACTGTAGTTTTTATGTCTTTAACTATCCAAGATTAAGATATAGTTTAAAATACGTTACTGGAGGATACACTGGATGTTTGTGTTTCGGTTCCCGAAAAGGAATAATTATATTACTCTTGTTCTTTTCCTTTTTAAAATATTTGGTTGACACATTTGATATTCTTGTGCTGTCTGGTATAAATCACCATAAGCATTCTTATGAGAACACAGATTTTCTAACTGTAATCAATGATATGAAAAGGCTTGCATTAAAGGAACATTCTATTTTACTGTAAGTCTGCTCAATAAATACATCTGACACCTGCGTTCCAAGAGAGCGTTTCCTTACGGTCACAGCAGAGAATGACAGTGCTGAGGCTGGAACCAAGTGGGCGGCTGAGCCCGCTGTGTGGTTTGGCGATACTCCTTGGAGTATTAATGTGACCTTATTGATTCATACTGTGTTAACATTACATTTCTGTTCCGAAATAAGAGAAGACAACACCAAATGCACACTAGCGTGTGATATCACTGTGCAGCTGTTCTCAGCTGGTTGTCAGTTTACTTTTACTGTTACAAGGGCAAAGGTGAAATCCAATTAATCGGCTTATCCAAAAAGTTACAAATGTAACGAGAGAAGTGAGACTCATTCAGATGTCAGTTGGTAGAGAATGAATTATAAGTTTATAACCTTTTAAAGCTAAATTACTGAATGTCCAGGAAATTTGATATTTACAGCTTGCATTGTGGCTTGCTACTGAATTTCTTACTTTATTCCCATTTTAATAAATGAGAGCAGCAGTTTTACATCATTCCTGCTTTATATAGAGCCATCAGGCATTTGACTTCTCAACTCTCCCATCTGAGAACTGATTTGTTCATATTTATTCAGGTTTGTGTTTATAAAACACAATGATGATGAAAGGTTCAGTACTTTCTTGACCTAGAGACAATGTCACTTTTCTGAGGGAAGTTTTGATGTGTTTAAATGAATGTGCTTTAGAAATCCTGGACTATTAACCATTCAAAGGTCTTACATGAATCAGGACATCCAGAACTCTCAAGTTACATTTCAGCTTATGCAAGTACTATTAAACAATTCCTACAGGTTAGGTTAATTTACAAAGTATATGAATAAAAAACTGGTTGAAATTTTTACATTTCCCAATATAGCATATTAATTTCAGGAGAGCAAGGACGCTAAACATGTCAACATATTTTGATGTAAAAACAGAATGCCAGCTACTCCCATTTTAAAATGTGCATTAGCAGAATAACGGCAGAAGTAGGTCGAAAACATATCGTAGTCGTTTTGTGACTTCCAGTAGGGGAGGCTAGTTTCCATGTGGCACAGGTGCTGGTGCTCCCTGCGGAGCATCTCCATATCTTCCACTCTGTACTTTTTGAGGGTATTTTTCCCCCCTCACCCGCTGCTCCGCGTGGTGTTCGTTAGCGGTTCGTGGAGGTGTGGCGGCAGTGCGTTATGCATGGGTGGCTCGCGGCAGAGGAAGAGGGAGTTCTCGTTTGATGAATCATGAAATCCCCTCTCGGGCAGTTCGGCCATGCATAGCTAACGACAAGGGGTCACTTCGCAGCTCGCTGCCTTATACGGTGCGGATGTTGCGCAAGACTGACTGACGTATGAAACTCTCTGAATCCCTCAAGCGCAGGTCCAGCTTCTATCCAGGTAGAATAATCATACTTATATGTGATGAACAACTGTTTTTTAACCAGTCAAATTGGAAGTAAAATGTGGCAGTTATTAGTGGCATCAGTTGTTATGGCATTAATTATTTGTTAATTTATCTGTTTACCAAGAGTAATATCTAGAAGACACATGCATGCATCATTTAAAGATGAATTTACCTGTATGTTTAGTGAGCCTCCATCGCTATTAGCTGCATGAGATGCAGATGAATCCATCATTTAAAAGATTCACATCATCTGTTACTGCAGGTGTTGCTAAGGCGATGACTGCTCTCTGTTCGTTCGGGGCCCTGTGAGATTTTGCCTTTCAGCTGGGGGGGAGGCTGGGTGTTTCACAGGACTAAGAACAACACTGGGACGGACCCCAGAGACCCAGTGGAAGGGGGTTTTTTTATCCAGCAGTAATCGACTGATTTTCCAGTGTTTTCTACCCTGCCGTCTAACAGTAGAATCTGTCTCCGGGCCCCTGAACAGGAGATGACCTACCTCTGCATATCCGCCGCAGACCTACCCACCCAGAACCTGTGAGTGTCGGCGTTCGTGCCCGTCAGCCTGTGCGGCTCCATTCAAGGACTCATGTTCACGCTGTCTCCTCCCTCCCCCCCGCACACTCTGTGACCTGCAATACCAACCACTACACTTCACAGAAACAGACAGGGGCAGATTAATGCATAGGGTATCCTAGGCTATAGTCTGGGGCCCTGACCAACATTTGAACCCCACCCTTCCTCAGGGAAAATGGAAGAGTCATTTAATTTGGCAACACCTAAGTGTCCACACTGATGTCAGCCTAGGTTAATTAGCCCCTGGAAACGCAGGGAGTGTCTTACATTTATATGCTGCTTCATTTTAAGTTAGATTTTCTTATAAAGCGTTAATTATAAGTTACGTATGTATAGAAATTGATTGACTGCTGACAAAATAGACTCTAAACAGGAAGGATAACTGAGCGGTATGAATTTACGTAACACCAGCCTCACTCCCTATTCAACCTCCCTGGTCCCTCATGAACAGGGGGAGTGTGACGGGGTGGGTTTTATATATTGCCCAAGAAGTGAAAACGTCAAGGGCTGGTGGATTGGAGCCTTGCCGAAGTGAAAATGAGATGAGTTACGAGGGGAGCCAGAGCTTCTAGATTGTCACCCTTGTGGCCACTAACCAAAAGAAATTGACAAAAACATCTGTAGCAACATTTCCTGTAGGTTTCATAGCCAACGTTGGCAAAGCTGAATTTAACACAGGGTTACAGGGACACGAAACACTCAGAAATTGAGAGTGGGTGGGGTTTATAGTGCATTGATCATCACTGTTCAGTCTGTCCAAATAGTGACCAATGAGCGGTCTGCTAAGTCAGCCTGCAATGTGATTGGACAATAAACCCATTGCGTCTCCCATCTCCGCTGATGCTGTAGATCCATCAATAAATAAGCACCTTCACTCAAACAGGTGAAATAAGGTGATAAACACGCACATTTCATGCCCATGGGATATTTCTTTATAGCTTAATGAAGCCAGTAATAGTTACAGAAGCTCCCCATTAAACTGTCTTGGAGTGAATGATGTATACAGATGTATATGTATACAGAGGTAGAAATGACACTGTGTATGACAACACATCAGGGTACACATACAGGCCAGGGTAATCACAAACAGCCTCTGCCCGTTAAGTAACTGCAGACACAGAGACAGCCTCTTGCTCTGGAAGGAAGCTCTCAGCCTCATCTCACCCTCTTGCCTTCCCCACCCCCATTTTAGTGCTATTTTTACTCCCCTGTGACCTGACAGCCTGTGAGCTGCAGGCTGAAATGTGAACCTGTCCACATGGACCCTCAGATGTTCTCACTGCATAGCGTGCCCCCCCCCCCCCAGCTCTTTCGAGCATGGGACACCCCCCTCCATCAACATCTGGTGGGACACTTCAGTGCCCCGCAGAAAGTACTCCCAAGTCTGCTCATCCTATCACATGAAATGTGTTTTTTTTCCACATGAATACATGTGAATACATGAAACACCATAAAACTGACTCACGCATTGATTTCGTTTCATGTGATTCTTTAGATGTGAGATGTTTTGTTGAGTTTTGTTTTTGTCTATCTGTTGCTCAGGACGCAGCATTTTAAAAATAGCATTGCGTTCATCCACGAGTCCCGGCTGAAGAGGGAGGGCTGTCTCGTGCACTGGTGAGTGTGACTTCGGCTGAATGCACAAGAGTGTCGTTTAGAGCAAGGGGTGACCCCCTCGGGCACCTAACAGGGGAACGAACAGTCCCGAAGAATGCTTTGTAGCAGCAGCTTGAGTGTAGAGGTGAATGTGTGTACTCTAGCTAAGGATCCCATAGCTACACTATACGGACAAAAGTATTGGGACATCTGGCCATTAGACCTACAGGAACTTTTATGATATTCCATTGTAAATCCATAGGTATCAATATGGAATTGGTCCCCCTTTTGTAGCTATAACAGCTGCCACTCTTCTGGGAAGGCTTTCCTCAAGATTATGGAATGTGTCTGTGGGAATTTTTCCCGTTCATCTAGAACAGCATTTGTGAAGTCAGGCACTGATGGTGGACATTAAGGCCTGACTAGCAATCTCCATTTTAATTCATCCCAACAGTGTTTGATGGGGTTGAGGTCAGGGCTGTGTGTGGGCCAGTCAAGTTCTTCCACACCAAACTCGCCCAACCACAGGCACTCGCACCAAAGTTCCAAAACCTGGTCCTCGTTTACAAGTCCCTGGGCTGGCTTGACCTGGAACTTTTGTAGCTCCTGGCCACGTTTGTGTGTCAGTTTCACGCCACACAAAAGGGACTGGGACCTTTATGCTAAATAAGCATAGGAGACACAAAAATTTCATAGGTTAAACTTCACACACAGTTTCATACCTAACTACAATGCCACGCCAAAACAATGGAGAAGTTGTTTTGTTAGTTGTTTGTTATTGGGGGATCGAACCTGATCAAAACAGGAGTGGCCTTTTTTTTATTTTTTACTTATTTGACCCATGTTCATGATTCTTATTAAATCTGGCCAGTAGATCAAACTTTTGTTTTCCATAGAATAAAAAAACGATGTGACGTTATCTTGCTCATAAGAGCTGGCAAGTTTCACTGCCAGCACCAGCGATATTAGACAAAAGTACATTCATCAGTTCAATTTTTGGTCTGCTAAATCTTTTTCTGCATTTCCACTTAACTTCCATGTTAGCGTCGGTGCTTGTGGTCAACCAATCAGCAAGCTATCTCTGTATCTTCCCAAGTAGTTCATGTTCGAACGAAAAGAAAATGGTTCTGGTTCCAGAAAAAAATCCCAGCAGTGTGAAAGTGCCAAACCCAGATTCGTCCATCAGACAGCCAAACAGAGAAGCATGATTCATCACTCCACAGAACATGTTTCCACTGCTCCAGAGTCTAGTGGTGGCATGCTTTACACCACTCCATCTGATGCTTGGCATTGTGCTTGGTGATGTGAGGCTTGCATTAAGCTGCTCGGCCATGGAAGCCCATTCCATGAAGCTCCCGGCAGTTTTTGTGCTGAGGTTAATGGCAAAGGAAGTTTGGAACTCTACAGTTATTGAGTCTGCATAGCATTGGTGACTTTTACTGTACGCACTTTGTACCTCAGCACCCAGCGACCCCACTGTTACTTTACATGGTCTGTCACTTCGTGGTTGAGTTTCTGTTGTTCCTAAGTGCTTCCACTTTGCAATAATACCACTTATAGATGACTGTAGAATTTCTAGCAACGTAGAAATTTCACAAACTGACTTTTGCATATGTGGTGTCCTATGACAGTATCACACGTGAATTCACTAAGCTCTTCAGAACGATCCATGCTTTCACAAATGTTTGTGAACCTGAGTGCATGGCTAGGTGATTGATTTTGTACAGCTGTGGCAATGGGTCTGAATGAAATGTCTGAATTCAATGATTAAGAGGTGTGTCCAAAACTTTTGTCCATAAAGTGTATGTAAAGAGAGGTGAATCCGTAAACTGGCTTTTCAGCTTGAGAAGAGAATTAAGTCTTTAAGATGAGCACTTTCAGTGTTAAATGAACACTCACGTTGATGGTTTCTGTCCTGGCTGACTGACATGGGTCACATTCCCACAGCCTGGCAGGAGTGTCACGCAGCGTGACCTTGGTAGTGGCCTACATCATGACAGTGACGGACCTGGGCTGGCAGGATGCATTGGCGGCTGTACGAGCCACCCGTTCCTGTGCCAACCCGAACCTAGGCTTCCAGCACCAGCTAGCCAACTTTGAAAGCACAAAGGCCGCCCACGTAAGTTGTTTCACCTCCCCCCTCCCCCCAGTTCCTTATTGAATTAAGAAGGAATCTCAGTCCTATTTTAAAAAACTACTTGGCCTTCCAGGGAGGGGGGGACACTGCTGCAGCTAACACTACTTCTCTGGTGTTAAACTTAGACTTATTTTTTTCTTTAAACCATCCTGCAGCTTGGCTGTTAAACCGGCAGTCATGCTAGTCCTCCTTTCCCACTGATTTATTCTGAGAGAGGAAGGTGCAAATGTCTACCCACAGAGCGGCCTTTACCCACGCGCTCAGCTGTAGTCATGTGCGCCCTTCCTCCTCGCAGCGAGGGAGATCACCGCGCAACATCAACTCTGACGCAAACGACATAGCGTCACGGTGTTGACATTTTACGCCGCTCTGCTTTAGTCTAATTTAGAATCATCTTTTGTCTCTCACCTCTGCTTTACACCTTAAGAAGTTAAAATCGTAACAATCGTAATGACTCGTTG
>JAAGVU020000001.1:20288327-20302351 GCA_011763525.2 Mormyrus iriodes | reverse complement strand
CGTAGTTGTAAACGCATTGTAATAATACATATTTTAACAAAAATAATTTTATATTTACTATAATATACAGTAATGCAGCCGTTTTACTCCCTCTCCCAGTTATATTAGATATATGATTATTCCTTTAATAGTATCATATTTCTAAAATATGAACACTGCAGTCATGCGCCATTTGCATTCTAGTAATGTTTACATATTCAACTGATTTCGGTCGGTGAAATCAACAGGGCAAACCAACTGAGGAAGCTTGTACCAGAAATAAAAAGACACATCGTCCACAGAAATCCGCGAATCAGCGAAAAATCCGCGATATATATTTAGATATGCTTGCATATAAAATCAGCGATACAGTGAAGCCGCGAATGTCAAAGCGCGATATAGCGAGGGATCACTGTATTCTGGTGTTGTCCATAGTTTGGTCAGCACCCTATCAATTCATTTCTTTGGTTCCCTTGGTTTCTCTGTATAGAATATATGTATATAGTTTAGACTAAGAACCTTGTTTAAGTACTGTCCTCGTTTTGACTGTAATTCTGTTTGTTGTACTGTCTTAAGCAAGAAGAGTCTGACTCTTAGCCTACCTAACCCATTCGATCGGGTTTTCCGTGAAACGCGTATACCAGGTTTCTGTGTGTTTCAAATGCCGTTGGGTTGTTTAACTCAAAAATTTGGCACGAAATATCCAGACTTAAACCGTTATTTAGTGTTTAAATGAACAGATTAGAAAAACTTTAGACACACACAATGAATATATTTTGTTATATATGCTGCATGAGAGAAGAATGAATTCACACATTGCCAGTTAAAGTTGTTGCAAGCTAACAGAATCACGGGATTTAAAATTGACAAAGAAAAACGTTGATTTTAAAACAATAATAATAATAGGCTTCTATTTCACCTTGCAACTACTTCAGTATTAATTGAAGCCATGTGATAAAATAAATAGGCATGTACAGCAGATGTGGATTTGGCGTAGAAAATGGATGAATTCTTATTCGTTATGGCTTTAACACGATCCAATCCATTTGCCTCAGATTTATTTACAAGATAATTCATTTTCTAAGTTTACATGTGAACGTATTTTCAGTATGCATACGACTCTTGGTTATTAAACTACAATACAGATTTTTCTAAATGCATATTTATATAATAGGCTACCCTCGCGACCTAGTTAACTTATGTATTTTTAATACATATTGCACCATAATATTACACCATTCTTCGTCACCTCTACACCCATAAACACACTTACATACGAAATTGTTTCTAAGATCTTAAACGTACGGTACTAATTTAGGTTAATCGTAGGCCTATAAATAACTCAAGACCCGTATCTGTATTCATTTATTTAAATTGTAGAATTGTCAAAGAATTCAAAATCAGTTTCATTGCTAAAAGCACACACTGAACAGTTGTGGTACATTTGTCCGCATAGTGTAATGTGCTGTCTTTGTCTATGAATCAGAGTTAATTTTCAAAAACAACCCGTGTACAGTCCGGTGTGTAATGCGTATGTGTAGTTACGCTCTATGTCCAGAAGATGGCAACTATCGCTATTTTTCCAGTCTGAATCTGAGTCACTCGAACATATTTTCTCCCTGGTGACGCTAACAAGCGGTAATAAAACTCCTCTTTACATCAGTGTCCGACTGACCGTGTGAAAATGCAAATAATGTAATAACAATACAATACATGTAAATAATCCATAGTTACAAATACTATCCTTTGTATGGTTATGGTTAAAGATGAGCCATTTCATTTATAAAACTCACAAATCTTCTTTTACTATAATAAAATGCACTACAAACTAACTACAAACTAAAAACACGTCGCAATAAATAATTTGAATAGCGGGTACATTATTGTTTAAAAGCGAATGCTCTGATCTGTCTTATTTTGCGGTGTATTTCTGATGTTCTTAGGGGACTTTTCCCCTCTTGTTTACTGGAGTTTAAGAGTCGATAAAGTTCAGAGAAGCCTAAGGCGCTCAGTGCTTTATGTGAAACTCCTCCCACAATGACGAGCCAGCGATAAAATTATTTAAGAAAATGTTCCTTCGCGCAGCGGAGTGATTGATTTCGGAACTCGCGCGGTTTCAACTATCAAAGGTAAGAAAACGCGGCTGAGCCTCATTACTTAAGTTTCTTTGGCCTTTATAACGCCGACACCATTTCTGATTAATGATAACCGGTACTTTAAAACTCAAAAATAAATCCTCATTCAAAATACACTTTAAGATGGAACCTATTCGTAGTAGAGATTAGAGTTTTCCCTTGTGCTATAAGTAAAGCGTTAACATAATTCGTAGGATTTATGATTTTTAAATTTAATTTTTTTTACATTGTGTAAAACTTTTCGTTGTTTAAATGATTTATTCAAAAACTAATTGTTACTAATATTTTAACAGCATGTAATTTGTGTTCTAGCCTTTGATAGCAAGCATGTTTTATCAACATTAATTTTGTCTTACTAATCAAAAGATAACGCTGAAATCATCTTTGAATGTACTGTAACACGTTCTTTGTCCTGTACCATCTTTTTAACGTTTCACCTGTTCTGTGAATGTAATCCCAGTTACCAACGATGTACCCGTTCTGTTGCATGCGTTTTGACAGAGATGAACTTAGAGAGTGACTGCAGCATGACAGTCAGTTGTGGCAATGGGAAGCTTAGACAATGGCTGATTGATCAGGTTGACAGCGGAAAGTACCCTGGATTGGTTTGGGAGAATGACGAGAAAACAATTTTCAGGATTCCTTGGAAGCACGCGGGCAAACAGGACTATAACAGAGACGAGGATGCTGCACTATTTAAGGTACAGGACGCTGTCTTATACACTGAAATGGTATTACCATGTTCATGTTATGTTCGTATTTATTTACTTACTTTTTGATTTTTGCTGATTTAATGCACAGTAGTGTGTGCTTGCGCGTGTCTGTGTGTGTGTGTATGTATGTATGTATGTATGTGTAGGATATATATATATATATATATATATATATATATGTATGTATGTATGTATGTGTGCATGTGTGCATGTGAGCTATATTTATTTATTTAGTATAGGATTATGTATTCTCCTAATCAGATCAGCCTTGCAATAGTCTTTTTGTTTATGAAATTTGGCTTGAGGTATGCTGCAGTTTTTGTATCCCGAAGCTAGTTGCTATATGACAGCATGCTCGGAACATAACTGCGATTGCAAAGCTGGTGAACGGAAAGCACCAGTGATTGCCCTTTAGCCTGGAGGGATCTGAACTATACGCATGTAACTGCATCGGAGCCTGCTTGTCTTACCCTGGTGGGGGCTCTTGCAGGCCTGGGCGCTCTTCAAGGGGAAATTTCGAGAGGGGATTGATAAGCCAGATCCCCCAACATGGAAAACCCGGCTCAGATGTGCCCTGAATAAAAGCAATGACTTTGAGGAGCTTGTAGAAAGGAGTCAGTTGGACATTTCAGACCCGTACAAGGTTTACAAAATAATACCAGAAGGCGCAAAGAAAGGCAAGTTCACCATGCTTTTCCCCCCTACCCCCGGTGTCTGTGTTTCCGTGTGTCTTGCCGGCCGCTTGCGACTGAGCCTGCGATTGTTATATACAGGCGGCCAGAGTGCAACTTCAGACGTCCGACGGCCAGCTGAGCCATCTACAGCTAGTGCTTAAACCTGCGCTCCGGCGGGAGGCTTTGGCTGCTGTCTCTGGCACACGTGCTCTCTTGCCCAGAAGTATTGCTACCAAAATATTCATCACGCTCCGCGAAGCAGGAAATGCAAAGGAAATCGATGCACGTGCTAAATGCTCACACACTTTTAATGAGGGCTTCAGTGAACACATTGCCGCCCCCCCTCCCCCCCGCCACCGAGGAGGGTGGGTGACAGGCATAAACACCCGCAATGTGTTCACAGCCTTCCTGCTTGCCATGCATCTCTTTCTAAGCCTGCTGTCAAACAGTGCTGGTTGCCTTGGTGTTTTTGCTCTGCATGTTCTACAAGAAATTGACCAACGTCACACTTTCCCTTACAGGGTCCAAACTGTTTGTCTCAGAGGAGCCCAAAACTCACATGAACTCCCTCATGTACCCAGTCCATCCCTCGTTCCCCACACTTCAGACTCAGGTAAGAGATGCAGTGAGCTTCTTGGTACATGAAAAATGTATTTGTAACTGGCACCAGGGCATTAATATGACATAGGCCCCACCTTTACAAAATCTCTGGCTTTCTGTAGAATTTAATGTGCATTGCTCTTATTTACAGTAATTGCTTTATGATGCATGTGATGTCATTATGACACAACTTTCTGTATTTAGTCTATGTCCAACAGACTCAGATTCAGGGGTGCTAGGCTGTACCCCAAGGCCTCTTGCATCATCCCTAGTAGGATGGCCCTTTATCAGGAAATCCTGATGCTGGCGTGAGCCATGTTATGGTGCTGTGAGGGTCCTAATTAATAGTAACTATCTGTGCAGGTTTCCAACTACATGGTGTCCCATGAACGTCCCTGGAGGGACTATGTTCCGGAGCAGGCTACACACCCAGATCTTCAGTATGGACAGTGCCCCTACCCACCGCGCAGCCTACCCTGGCAAGGACCGCCCGTCGAGAATGGTACAAGGATATGTCTGCTATCGCCCCACTAGGAGGCGCTCTTACAGGCATATGAGAGAGAGCCGAGCCCTTGCACTCCTGCGAGTCATGAGACCCCATCAACCCCCTGCACAGCATGGGGGGGGTTTTAAGGGGAAAAAAAAAACAAGAAGAGCGGGTATGTCCCATGAGGTGGGACAGCAGACAAACACAGTCTGCCTTTGTCAGTTCAGTGCATTTTAAACATTACTTCCTCTTCTGAGCACAGAGGGTGTCATGCGTCGCAGTGCAATAGCGGTTTGCTGGCTAGAGATGAGACCCGAGTGGCTGGGGGTCAGCTGCACCTGTGGCCTCTGTCGCCCCCCAGCTGTGTCTGACTCGGCAAAGAGGGGCGTGGAAGTGAATGCTAAATATATGCAGCCCAACAAAGAATCTAATTATTATTATATATCTATAATAATTAAAGAGCCATTGACAAAGCAGAAGAAGGTGGCACAGCTTCTGTATAAAATTTTCCGTGCTGGGTAGTATTTAACCCCCCCCCCCCCATTGTACTAGGAATGGTTGGTTTCTCTTTCTCCACCTGAAGTGCCCTGAAGATGATGCTGCATCAGGGTAGCGGTGACATGGGCTAGCTTATTAATCACTGTCCTACTGTCCTCCCCCCCATAGGGTACCAGATCACAGGCTCGTTCTACACCTGCTCCCCAACTGATTCCCAGCCCCCCGCTGCTTTCTCGTTGGACCCCAGCATGAGGTCTGCTGAAGCAATGGCCTTTACTGGTAAGTGGCTTCGAGAAGCCCCCCCTGAGGACTCACATGCAGTCACGTCTCATCTACCTCTTATGGGAACTGACTCTCTCCCTCCTAGATGCACTCAGCATGGCCCAGTTGAGAATAAAACCCCCTAATATAAATGTATTGTAAACCATATTTCATGCATACGCATGAGCACATTTTATCATGTGTTTTTATGGATCCAAGCACCAGCAGTGCTGGATATCTATTGTTTTTGTAATTATAATTGTCCCCTACCTGCTGTTAGTTTCTATTTTGGGTGCCTCAGGATGCCTGTTGCTTGTCTCAAAATACGTTACCAGGGCCCCTGGACGGTATAACCAATTAAAAAACCCTTCATTTAATAAGGGACCTAAGTAACGGGCATAATGGTGTATATTGTCATGGGCTGCACACTCGCTGGATTGTCTTTCTACAGTATAGTGCTTCTTTGTGTTACAACTTCCCCATTTTGAAAGTCTTTTTTTAATCCACCAATGAACTGCTGTTATAAATGGATCGGATCGCTGGGGCCAGATATTTCTTGGGGCTTTTTCTACCACGTGTGCTTGCTGTCATCGCTGGCGGCATGCGAGATCCTCGGCCCGGCCACTCCCAGCCAATGGATTGTTGTGCTTTCTGTTACTGTTTACTATATGGGGGGGGAACACACACACAAAAGTTGTTTCATTGAAAATAGGGATGCCTTTATGAATGCCACAGGGATGAATTAATTCCTTGGCTTTTTCCCCTTATGTAGGATAAATGTATACCTGAATTCACAGGAGATAACGGTGCACTGTGTGGCAAAGCCACTCATTTCATCTGCATATGATTCTTCCTCTTTTTTAATATTTTCACACTGCTTAAGGGACAGTATCCCTCATTCACCAATTAGATGGTCTGTTACTGTCTCATCATTCCTCATCACACGTGATGTGCCAGCTGATTGCTCAAGGCCAAAAACCCCATGTCACTAATTGGGCACTGTTGTTTTTCTCTCCTCCCCCTAGACTGCCGCCTGCACATCTCCCTGTTCTACCGCGAGTCCCTGGTGAAAGAGGTGACCACCACCAGCCCTGATGGATGTCGTATCTCATCCTGCCCAGAGGAGAAGCTCTATGGGAGCATGGAGCAGGTGGTCTTCCCCTTCCCGTACCCACAGTCGCAGCGCAAGGGTGCCGAGAGGCTTCCTCTGGCGCTGGAGCGTGGCGTGCTGCTGTGGCTGGCACCCGACGGCCTGTACGCCAAGCGCCTCTGCCAGAGCCGCATCTACTGGGAGGGCCCGCTGGCCCCTTACAACGACCGGCCCAACAAGCTGGAGAAAGAGCAGACCTGCAAGCTCTTTGACACCCAAGAGTTCCTGGCAGGTGAGGGACCTCCGCCACCACCCCACAGCCAGATTCCTCCTTTCCCCAGAGGAGGACAAAACCTTACAGCCCACCTACAAGACCCAGGGGTCCCCTTGAAGTCATAAGAAATGTACGTGCAACCTTTCCTGTAAAACAATGCCTGGAAAGTATCAACCATACATCTGGTGAAGCTGTCTTCTCTACATTACTTGGGCATTTTTTCCCCTGCTAATGTCCATAGGTCAATATTTATGTCCCTACTTATTCTCCTAGATGAGTATAGACATGGCTACAGAAATGAAACAACAGAGAATCAATAGAGAGTCTTTTCAGTCTCCCCAAATACAAGGACAGAAGTTGTAATAGTTGTCAAGTTGCTAGCAGGGACAGTTAGGTGATTAGTCATGTGACTTGCAGTAATCAGTTATAAAGGTCTCCCATCAACAGCCCCCACCCACTAGGTCTCTTTGTGTCTTTTTACCACCAAGCATGTGACAGATAGTTTTATTTGAATACTTGTCAAGGACTTTCCGGTTAGTCTGCCTTTGTACCACCTCAAAGAAGCCCTGTGATATTTTTTGTCTTTTTAAGTAAAGGCCTGCCCCCACACTATGTGTAAATCATGTATGTTTCTGCAGCCAGGTAACTGTCTTTCTGCAGAGGTGTTTCTCAAGCTCCTTGTTCTTCTCCCTGACTCTTCAGAACTCCAGGGCTACGCCCATCATGGTCGTCCAGTGCCAAGGTTCCAAGTAGTGCTATGCTTTGGGGACGAGTACCCAGACCCCCAGAGGCAGAGGAAGATGATCACAGTTCAGGTACACCCACAACGCCTTGTGGTGTCTTCCCAAAAGCCACCTTCTCCTTATTGGTAATAATGCAAAGTATCCTAATTCAAGACAAGATAGAGCATGAAAATTCACTTAGTACAGAGGAGCACATGTCTTTTCTTGTGGTTGCACAAACCACCAAAGCCAATCAGAGAGCAGGGTGTTGTTGGGGGGGATTCTGGGAAGGGGGATGTTCTGGGATTACCAAGGTTCCTGGGCACTCATCTATGACTCATCTTCTACCAAAGCTTCCTCAGACCCCTGGTTTCGGGGGGATCCAAATGGGCAATTCCACTCCTTACAGAGAAGAATATCTAATATTGTTTTTTAACCCTTAATAGGATCAGAATCAAAAATCAGAAATCAGATTCTGATTTAGATTTTTAACCTATCAAGGATTTTTAACCTATCAAGTAAGATCGCTTATTACAAATGTGAAACGCTTTCTGTTCTTTTAACAAATGTCCAATTTGTCAGTGTTTTTGGCATGTTGGATTGTATTTAACAATATGTACTTTGCAAATATGTAAATATTTGTTGCATTTTCTACATATCTAACCTTGTTTTGGCAATATTCTTCTTGACACGTTATTTGCATAACTTTATACATACTTGGTGACAGACTAGCTGGTTAACTAAGACTCGATCAGTGACGTTCAGTTCCAGCAGCACAGAAAAACTTGCAATAAATTGCTTGGACTGTTTCAGTAATCAGTTTTCCCCCATGCAGTTAATATCATGGGGGGTTCGGGTTACCTTAGGTACTTGACTCAAGCTTCCTATAGTTAGACGTTCAGGTTAGGAGATGATGGTCCAAACAACTATGTTACCTTCTGCTTCAAACATTTAAACATCAAAGTGGTTTCGCTGATTCTTAACAGCCGTTTGGTTCAAAGATCTCAAACGGCAGCCCCTTTTACTGCAGTTTCAACCCAAGGCCATTTTTGGCCAGGCACTGGCTTCTGATGGCCTGTTTGTCTATTAAACTGAATGGGGCACTGTGAGAAGTTTCTAGTATGAAGATCTCGAGTCAAAACTGAAAAGTATCATACAGTAGTCTTCTTACAAATCTAAAGACGCATGATGCAATTGGAAACTGTCGAGACTGCCGCAGCTTTCAGTTTGAATTGAGGGGGCCAGCCAGGTTAACAGGCAGCTCTACATGAATCACTGACATGAATGAAGGCACGGGAAGGGTAGGGGTGAGAGTCATGTGACACATAGGTCACCCCAGGTCAAGGTGTTCATGATGATGCTTCACATATAGCGGTTTTGTAGCCTAGACTATGGAACTTCTAGAACAGGGTTCCAACAACTTCCATTACATTCATAATGCATGTGGTTATCCACAGATGGTGGATTGTAGACTGATGTCAGCTAGTTCATCTAAATTAACTTAGTTAATCCATATGTCTTCACATTGATGCTGTATTGCTGGACCAGCCCCAACCATCTGACACAGGGGGAGTAACCCTTGACCTCTTCTACATTCCAGGTGGAGCCCATGTTTGCCAAGCACTTGTACTACTTCACACAGCAGACCAGCAACCCCTATCTGCGAGGGTACGACCTCTCTGACCACGGCACCTCCCCCACCGAGGACTACCAGAGAGTTATCCACCACAGCGGCCTGCAGGAATGACAGCACCCCCTGCAGCCTGGGAACTGTACAGAAAAGCTATAAAGGGGAGGATATCCCCCTCACCACTCTCTGTGTTTGGAGTTTGCATATTCCCCCCCCGCCCGCCCGCGTGGTATAGGTTTCCTCTGGGTACCCCAATTTCCTCCCATTGTCCGAAAACACGCGGTCAGGTTAATTGGTATCTCTAAATCGCCCCCCCCTTAGCATGTGATGGCATGTAAGAGTGTGAGCGTGTGTGTGCTCTGCAATGGATTGCCATCTCAGCCAGAGTGAATCCTGGGACAGGCTCCAGGTCCACCACAACCTTGTACTGGATAAGTGGCATAGAAGATGGATGGATGGATAGATGGATATGGGGACGGTATTTTGGACTGGTGCTTGCCTGCCCCCACCATTGGCATCTCCAGGTTTTTTTTTTTCTTTTCCTAATTCAAGCTGGAGGGATCTGTAGGTCCGCCCGGACACTGGTACCATAGTGTGGACTGACTTGAAGACATATGTTTCTGTTTCTCATTGACTGTCCACAGCTTCCTTCTGATCCTGTATATGTTTCTTTTTCCATGTTGAATGTAGCTGGCCATGTCCCCGTCAAACTTTGTACATACCTGACTTGAGAGCCACTGTCTATCTCTGGACATGAAAAAATACTGACAGTATGTTTGGCTTTAAGATTAAAAAAAGATTTTGTACAGGTTTTTATGCGATGACTATTATATATGAAAGACAGAAAATTCACCAATACCAGGTGTACTTGCTTCTTTTCTACACTTCCTTCTTGGCATTGGTAATCTTGGGTAACCTGCAACAGCCACCCCCTCACCCCCCCAAAAAAAATCTACATCTTGTCAGGATCTAGGGTGTAATATCCTGTGTGTATGAGAGACCGAGGGAGAGAGAGGGAGGGTTCTGTCGTGGGATTTGAGGGATCCCAGCGATGAGTCTCTTGGTATGTTACTGGGGTCCTGTGTATGTAAAAGCCTGATAAAGCACCAGTAGCAATGAGTAACATGAGTAATGAATGTGAGGGGACAGAGAGACCCTGCAGAGGATTTAGACAGGAAGACATTTTTGTTTGCACATACACAACCACAGAGGCGTCATCGAAGAACAGTCCAAAGGCATTAAGCACACGCTCATAGGGCCAGGCCCTCAAAAGAGCAAGGGTGGGGGGAATTGTATGTGGACACAAGAGGATGTCCTGAGTATGTGTAGCCTATAAAGGGTCTCCCAAACTGTGCTGCAGCCAGACCAGCGAAGGTCCTGGTCCTCTGTGCAGAGCTGGTTGTTCGTTTTAAGAACGTCCACTCTTTCTGGTAGAAAAAGGGCTTTTCCGAGGAGGTGTAAAACATTGCAGATGAAGGAAGCTGGGTATGATTTCTCACCTGCACTTTGGCACAGTTCATGAGCCGCACACATCAGCAGTTACTTTATAGGAACGATATTTAATATACTTGCCGACTTATTTGACTGCTAGTCTACATGGTTCTCCCGAGCAATGATGAGACATGCAGGGGGCATGCAGAACCCTCCCCCACCCCTCAAACTCTGCACACTGGGGAGGAAAACGGGCTCGCAAATCAATCACTCGGTGACAGCTCTGCGAGTCTGACCGGAGGCACACTGAAATTTTGGGGGAGCGAGGTGACTTCTGTAGACATAAGACAGGAAGTGTATCACAGATGCACAGGAAGACTACCCACAAACTGAGAAAAAAATTCTGTATGTATTAATACATTCAAGTTATGTGAATGACCTCTGCATTCATTTTCAACACAGCATGAAACGCATAGAGTACATAAATAATGAAAACAATTAATTATAATATATTATAATAATATATAAACCTTTATTCCCCTTTTTTGCCATTCATAATTTTTTTTCGAAGTTGGTGTACTACGTTGCATAAGTCCAAATGAGACTAAATATCTGTAACATTTTGAAAAACTAAAACAATATGATGGCTTAAATGAGACTTTTACTAAGGCCCTTCCCATGCTAAAGAAAATAAACATACATGGGTATCTAAGGTAGCTTTAAAAAATGCCCATCTCCAGTGTTGTAGGCTGTTGGAGATGTTTTAGTGGCCCCATTAGCATTGCTAGGCTAGCTAGCAATGCCAAAAAGCTGGATATTCATGCCGCTGATGATTCTTCCATGTGGCACTGAGATTTTGCTGCCTGTAGCTATACTGGCTGCATTCAAGGCTATCAGATTTTGTTGCTTGCAGCAGATGTTGTAGGGCAGAGTTTCTGGAGCAGTAGGTGGGGTGTAGAGGGAGGGGACCCTTGGATTCGACCGTCTGGAACGTCTCTACTGTTGGGGAAAGGTTTCGGCACTGGGTGTGATCGCGACCTGGCCGTGATGTGCCTCTTCAGGGTTGCACTTCTTGAGTACAGGAAGTATGGTTCAAAGTCAGAATGGTGATGGTAAGAAGGCCAAAAAAAACACTGACACGCACACACAGGCAGCGGTTGGGTTGAGCTGCAAGAGCTGCACGGCGGTGCGCTGTGCCTAGCACGATGACGCCACTGTCGAGGTGGAAGAAAACATAAGCTCTTTCCACTGGGAAATGGAACTTGTTTTCTTTTCAGTGTGAGGTCTATGCAGTGCGCCCAGCATGACCGTTTCTTATTTTGGTCTCTCTTAATGTGTATTTCCACTAAAATGAACAATAACAACAATGAAGAAAAAAAAACCCTGCAAAGGCATATTTATTTATGTTCCAGTGTTCCCATCATCGAAAAACAAGACACGATTTGCAGAAAAATCCCCCAACTGCAAACAAGATTGATTTGGCACAAACTGCTGCAGCACTAGCTCTAGTGTACATGTGTAGAGGGATAGGCATGAAAAAAGGCCTAGCAGGAGCATCAGGTAACTATGGGCAATGCCAGCCAACCCATTAATTAACATAGGCAGTTGCCTAGAGTGTCATCTTCTGAAAGGGCACCATCTTAGCAAGTCTCTACATGCTCCTTATCTAGGCCTCCTCATGGGCTTGGAACTGCACTGACTTTCCAAGACCACACACTTTTGAAAGCTTTCCATGGTTTGGCCGTACAGACTAAAGACTGTTGCCCTGTCCCTGGTGCACTCTACTTTACTTGCACAAAAACTAGAGGTGGGACCAAGGCATCTGATTGGTTGATCCCACCTCCTCTAGTTGCTTGGACCCACCTGTCATTCATGGGATCTTGGTCATCATGACTTTCAGAATAAGTCTTTTTAAAGCATCACTGCTCTACTTTCACAGATTACTGCCAGTGGTTCACCAGCCCATGGTGGATCACTAATAAGCCATCTGAGTCTGGATCCATGTTTTGTTTATATCTTGGTCATCACAGCAGTGAGTTAATAGAAAAGCATCTATTGATATGACTACTCAATAAATAGATGGACCGTAAATTGACCATAGTGAGCGTTCCTCAGGCTTGCAGTAGTCAAACTGGGTCAACGATACCCAACTAAAAATAGCATACGGGGTCATCTGCGATAATATAGCAGGCTTTTAAGATGACAGCTTAGCCCCTATTGTGACCTCTATGATCTAGATACAAAATATTTTAAAAAATGTAAAAAATTACTGTAAGCATAAGTAAAATTGATTTCAACTGATGTGTTCATGAGGATTAAACCATCACTTCCTACATTACCTATATAAACTGCATCAAGTGTAACTAGATACTATGTATAACTTTCCTGGGACCTGAGTACATATGCAACCCACAGATCCTACATGCACATGGGGTGAGGAATCAAATCAACAACGTTGTAAACATAATGTTTACTCGAGGCCTCAGACAAAACAAGAAAATTACAGTAAAAAGCACAACAACAAATATATTTGAGCCTGCACAGCATCCAAAATAGGGAAAAACCTAAAAGAAATTCCCTATATTACAGTAAATGCAATCATCTCTGTTAGGGAGGAGAATATGATACCTTCAAAGGCATTTTCTGAATGAAATCAGTGGGTGATCTGGTTGCTAATTATAGAATGAAACCGCTCCTTTCACAAAAGACAAAAACAAGCACACCGTTTCCTTTTGTTTTGAACCAGGTTTGGGAAATAGTTTCTCCACTGATAAAGTTCACATATTCAGTCATTTAATAACATATTCAGAACCTTTTTTACATCAAAACAAATAAGAGAGAGAAGGCAGAAAAAATCTTGCTTACATTAGCTGCTCGTTTCATTACTTTGAAAACATTTCAGTAATTTGTGGGACAGACACGATGGTTTAACTTTAACATGCCTCATCCATCCATCCATCCATCCATCACCTGATCAGGGTCACAGGGTTCTGGGAGCAATTAGTCTAACTGAATGTCTTTGGACTGCAGGAAGAAACCAGAGTACCAGAAGGAAACACGCATGACACACAAATAACATGCAATCTCCACATACACAAACACAGACACACACGTATGAAGAAACTATGTGACCCAAAGGGTCACCAGATACCATTCACACATGACGTAAAGCAGTAGGCTTTTAGCTGGCTGTGACTACACAAATAATTATAATTAGCATTTAAGATCTCCAGAAACAGCCAGACCTGGGTTTTACAAGGATGCATGGCAACTTCAGATTAATAATATGTCAATTACTGTGACATGGCTGCAGAGTCACTGTCTGATCACTAAGTTCAGAAGCACCCTTAGCGATTAGGCTTATATTCTGGACTGGAAATAGCAATCGGAAGCTGGATGGATTCCATCCATCCATTTTCTAGAACCGCTCATTCCATTTCGGGTCGCGGGGGACCGGAGCCTATCCCGGAAACTGCGGGCGCAAGGCAGGGAACAACCCAGGATGGGGCGCCAACCCATCGCTGGGCACA
>JAAGVU020000001.1:20268045-20281705 GCA_011763525.2 Mormyrus iriodes | reverse complement strand
AGGCATAACGGGTTAGGAAAACACATTTTGTACCCAGGAACAAAATAAAAATAAAAATTTGTTACATAGTGTAATCATCTCCAACAGGGTTAAAAGTTCCAGCCACATTATTTCACCAATACTGGCACCCATATACATGTTGATATGATTTGTGCACTTGGCATAATGACATCACACAAATAAAGTGGGAGGAAAAAATCAGCCCTGGGCATTAACTTCAAATAATGAGCCACAGCAAACCACATTCGCTGGGTTTTGCAGATGAGCGTACAGGTGAAGTAAACGTGCAGGCAGCTATACTGAGAACAAATGATGAGAGTTTTTCTGGGTAGTCTTGGTTAGGCTACGTGAGGTACATAATGTTTGACGCTACACAACTACTAACATCTCATGGGAATGAGAAAGGCCTTGTGCGAGAAAACTCAACAGTTATACAAACAATAGAGTAGAAGCACTGCATATATAAAGATGCTAATATTTATATATTCACATAGCCACAGAGAGGACCTCACCCAAGCATCTGAAATGCAGACAAGCATGTAAAAGGCCTGCCCTGAGGACCACCCAAGTATTAGTGTCAATTCAAGGACCCAGGCCTGGTACAGAAGTGATAGTAACTGAGGAAATGATCATTTACACTTCAGGGCTGTTGGAATGGGCTTTTCATTAGTGTAGTGTAGTCAGAGTCAGTACCAGGCAAAACTGTAGCAGCACCATAGCCTGGATGGCCCTTCCTGTTTGTGATATTCTCTTGTTCTCGCGATCCGAAGGCAGTTAGCGGCCTTTCCATCTTTTTAAGGGTGCCATACTGAGAGCCGCAGGTAGGGAGTCGTGTAATGAGTCACGCCGGCTGTTGTGCACAGACGGATTGTCTGGCACCTTTGGGGCAGGCCGGGGTCTCAGACGGGGCGTTCACAGCCACCAGCTTCTGCTATGCTGCCAATGGCCACTTTCTCTTCCTCCTCTCCAGCCACCAGATAGCATGTGAGCACACTGGGAGTGGGGGTGGACCACTGCGGCCCCCCCCCCCGCCTTCTCAAAGGCTTAACGATCTGGGACACACCCTGACAAGCGGCCCCTTACCCAGAAGTCTCTGCAAGGTGCAACCTGACTTCCCTGGGCTGTTTTTAAACTTGGGAAGTGATCCTAGGCACGGCATAACGCAAACCACAAGTGCTGTTCTCTGGTGTCACAGACCTGTTTAATACCATAAAACACAAAACAAGAAAAAAAATACCCTAGTAGAACGGGGGACTTACTCGCTCTCCTCTGTCAGGTAGAACTGGACGGCGTCCCTCAAGGCACAAATCTCCAAGCGAGCCTTGACATAGGGGGGAGAGGAACCATGAGAGGATGGACTGTACCTGTTCAAACAGTCCCAGCACATCTGCACACAAAGCTGGCTTTTGTCTCCCGTTTCCTCTTTTGTCTTGGATGCCTTCCCATATTTATTGGCAGCCTTCGTTATCAGCTGTGTCTGGCCCCGCCCCTGAATGACGTCCGTGAGACTAGATTTCTGACATCCCCTGTACGAGTCACACCGGCTATGCTCAGCACATAATCCTACTAACAGCGCTGATGCTGGGGAGGGGTGGGGGGAGAGATTCGGGCTGACCTTGTTTCAGGTAACCAGAGGTGAGCGTATCTACTACAACCAGGCTGCAAAAAAGCAAACCTTGTGAAAAGGTTTCGCTGAATGTAGCAAGATGAGAAAATTTCCCCAAGCGGTCCAAACGACACACTTATTCTTCATCTCACCCCCCCGCCCCAAGATCTTGATTCCACACTTTGAGTGAAAGAGAAACCAAAAAAAAACAAGTGCAGATGCAAGCTGGCTGCTAGTAAGAGCACCTGAGGTCATGATGAGCCACCACTGGGTGTTGTTCAGGACCATGGTTCCCCCGGGTGAAGAGATGTTGCTCTGCATGCTAACATGCTAACTCACCTGCAGGGCCCCGTTCCTGCTGAAGGACGATACACACTGCATGAGGCGGCTCATCTCCTCGGCCACAGCCTCCACTATGCGAGAGAGGACCCGCGGAACTAGCTCCTTGGACACGGTAAACACCTGGGCGGTTGGGGGGGGGGGGGGTTGGGTATCAGTTGGAGCAGTAAAGAGGAAAGTGCTCACATAAGAACAGCTCTCCTGAGCTCTACATGGACCACCAGATGCTATGGTTGGGTGCAGCATGACGCATTGACAGCAATGTGACATGCTTAATAGTAAAATTTCATTCCAACTAACCTTTAGCTCAGTTTCTCAGGTTAAGGAAGTTACAGAAATAAAATGATCATTTTTATGAGAAGAACAGGTGATGCCATCTTAGTGGTGCATCAGACCGGTGAGCTCAGTAACAGTGTTCAGTCAGTGTGGTTTAACCCACAGACCCCTTAGCTTGTTCTATTATTCAGTGTTCAGTGAGTGTGTTCTTGTCCTGCTGAGCCCTCTGCATTTTCAGTAACGGTATTCAGTCAGTGGTTTCTATCCTGCTCAACCCCCTGTGTGGTCAGTTGGAGGTTCGGTCAGTGTGTTCTTGTCCTACTGACCCCACTGCATGCTCAGTAACAGTGTTCAGTCATTGGAGGTTCACATCACTTACCTCTGCATGCACAGTAATGATGTTCACCAGGGCTTCTTTCAGATAGTTCCTAACACCTGTACAGAGTGATTACATTTCAGTAGCAACATTAATTTACAGGACAGTTGCACACGCTCCATGTTGTTTTTGGGAAAGATGCATGTATCATATGTAACGCTTTACTGTTTGCATGGTAACATGCACCTTCATTGAGTGAGAGTTGGGGTACAGTTCTGCAGTTACATGAAGAGGATTATTTATGTGGACTTAATTTTAATTTTCCAAAGTGTTTGTAAAAGAGACACTTTTCCCGTTTAGTTAATATTCTGGGATCCCCTGTCCAAAACAATAAAAGCAAATGTTGATTAAACATGATGGACCAATTGAATCTTCCGAATTTTCATCCTTCCTAGACAAAACCCTGACGGATTGGCATACGCAGTACTTCTGGGTATAGATTCTTACTGGCCATTTATATCAAACATCCACAGAGGACCAAAGCACCTTCTGCATCAGAAACCAACTCAAAGGCAAACATAGCCTGATATGGAGGATCACCTACAGACTGGCCAGGCAAAAGTTAACAGAAGGGCTAGCAACTCTGCCTGGAAAGGGCACCTTAAAATAGCACTTAAAGTCTAAACAGAAGTTCTCCGATTGTCCAGAGAGAACCCCAACTTCCCCTGAAACCTCGCCACAGATATTTCGTGTCCGTCCCGTGGTCTCACATGGCGCCACCTGGCAGACTGGACACCCTACTGGGTCAACAACGGGAGCAAAAGACACAATAACACTGAGTGCATACTGAGACAGGAACATTGTTACTGAAGAACGATTACTACTAAGATTTTTTCTGTAGACACTGACAGCCAGACTTAGCATCAGGAGTCTAATTGTACTTCAACTCAAAGCTTTCTGTGGTTACGTAGTAGAGGCTGGTGAGGGCATACCTCCAAGGGGGGGCATTTATCTGTTTGGGGAGGGAGTCTTGTACAGTCACCTCAGTATACACCATTTTTGTAAAGCCAGCTGTACAAACAACTCGGTGACAAGTACAGTTAACGTAATACTTCACCCAGACAGGAAAAGTTTCATCTCTCCATACAATGCTGAAAGGTTTGTTTTACTGGAATATGTCATCTGCAGTGACCTGGCGTTGCTGAGCTGTCACATCTGAGACACATCCTCATTCACGACCAATCTGACTCACCTCCTGATTGCATCGTTATGGGCGAGACGTTCCAGAAGGTTCCAGGCTCCGCTGTCAAAACGGGCACCGGATGCCCATTAGCATAGCCCGAAAATCCACACAGTGAGGGGAGCAGGACTCCCTCTTTGTGGTGCACTCCGGAAAAATGTAATAAATCGCAGAATGGAAATACCATAGAAAAACGCTGACACACTTTCAGTTGTCAAAATACATTGAAATGTATAGTTTAAGTCACAGGTGCTATTTTTTATTGCCTGAGCCTGGGCGTAGATGTACACGTTAGGAGATGCAAACGTGCGATAAAACCCGGGATCATCGAGCTGTGAGAGCGACAGAGCTGGCGGCGTATTGCGTCCTGCCTGTCATCTGAGTCAGAAAGCAAGCAGGGGAAGGGATGGTGTGCTCGCAACTCGCTGGCATTTTCCAGTGGTTGGTATGATGCAGGATTGGCACGACGCTTCACTCGGGCTGACTGGGCTCCTGTGCTAGTAAGCCACCCCCTCACATCCTTCTCAGCGATTCTCAGTATGAGACCCGATAATCTCTGGCAATCTTAGTAACAGTGCTGACAAGGAATAATAATGCAAAGCGCATCAGCAATTTAACAGGGGGTTTTAGAGGGGGCCTTCTGGGTCCAAAATCTTCACTATTAACGATTGCTGCTTTCCATACACATCTGTGATGTTAAAACTGGGAGGAAGAATTGGTTCTAGAAGAGGTGCGATTGGGTTGTTTTGAAGGGAGACGCCCAGTGGGGAGGTCCATATGACAGAGGGAGGCCCCAACTGCTAAGCGGATACGTCCCCATTCCAGCCTGACAGCCTCAAGCTTTAAGCTTTTCTTCTGTGAGGAAAAAAGAAAAAAAACCCTCGCCCGGCTGTTGGTGATGCAGCGAATATGAATGCCTGAAACACATTAACCACATCCTCCCCGGGGTTTGAGCAAAATAAACAAACAGCGGAAAGGTTCGGGGACGCTGCCGACATGGCATGGCGTTCTGCAGGCTGACCTTTGAGGCATCGGACATGGCGGCGCACTCATACGCTCCCCGCCCACCAGACCGATAAGCTGCGCAGCTGAGAGCACGCTGGCCAGCAGCGGAAACCCCCTGGGAGGCTGGGACATCAGCGGCCCGCAAGAGGCTCCCTGCAACAGTACTGATATACTGGGCTCATCTCATTAGAGACGACGGCCTGCTCGAATAGTGAGATGCCACAGTTTTGTGAGCACGCATCTGGGAGAGCGAGACGATCCGGCGGCGGCTACAGTGGCAGATAGCCACAGGGTGGCGTCCAAACAAGGTGCTGTAAATACCCCGTCTGCAAGCTGCTGTCTGATTCCTTGACAGCCTGCCAATGCGCTACCGACGAAGAATGCATACAGCGCAGCTAAAGTGGCATTACTGACACAGAGCTACTGACAAAGTATTACTGACAGTGTGGCTGATGTGCATTACTGACTCAGCACTACTGATATAGAGTGCAACTGATGTTGCCTCCTGGACCCAGCTTAACAGTAAACAGACTCCAAAAGGCTGTTAATCTGTCAGTCCTGGAGGCAAATGGCCACCCGGACAGCTTAGACCACTCGGTTAACTGTGGTCATGTTCGTCTACTTTTTTCAGAGCCCATTACAGCAGCGCTGAGCTGCCCATGCCCAAGTTAAACACCCAGCCGCTCACTCCCTTTTCTGCCA
Source organism: Mormyrus iriodes (assembly GCA_011763525.2). Classification (NCBI taxonomy): domain Eukaryota; kingdom Metazoa; phylum Chordata; class Actinopteri; order Osteoglossiformes; family Mormyridae; genus Mormyrus; species Mormyrus iriodes. The sequence goes on along the minus strand of JAAGVU020000001.1, from coordinate 20,276,221 downwards.
CAAAGTAACGCCTATCAATTCTTTCCATTTTCTTTATTTTCAAATTTTCTGAAAGGAAAAGTGAGAAAAATTCTGAAAGTTTGAGTGAGTAAACAGTGAGTCACTTCCAGTAAGTCTATTTTCACATCTTGATTCTGGCTCTTCAGTGTGCTAGGCCGGTTCTTCCCCACGCTCGCCACATGTACGCCCCCGCCTCCGCTGCCACCGCGACATGCTAGATGCCCCGGCTCTCATTCACAAAGTCTGAACCGCGAAGCCTCACGTGTGGGGAACAGAGCCTCCCTGCATTTCCCGGCCAACGCTAGCACCCTTCACCGATCACACCCTTATGGTACTGGTAAGTGTACCCACCCCCCAATACCCTGTCATTGGCTGTCAGTGTCACTTGATAATCCTGCAGCCCCAGATACTGTCAGTGACCATCAGTTACTGAGACTAAGGAACCCTATGAAGGATCACCCACCCCACGTACAACTGACCATTGATTCAGGTCAGGTCAGGTCAGGTCAGGTCGGGGAGCATGCGCTGATGCAGCATGTTGCCACACCAACCACATGAATGAAACGCCTCGGGATCCCGGCTGGCAACCCCACAGGCAGACACACAGTCCTGTCCCACCCTCCGGAAATGGCCACCCATCTGCCACAGCCAGGTGTTATGTGGGCGTCCCCTTGGCCTGGTCCAGCCGCTCGGGTCCTCAATGCAGATCCTGCATGCAATGCAGATCCTGCGAGTTGGATCACCCTCAGGGAAACGCGCCACATGGCCATAGTGCTGTAACTGACACTCCCTCACAGTGCAGGTGATGTGCCTTAGTCGGGAATCCCCTAGCAACCACTCATTTGACACAAAGTCAAACCAGCGGTACCCGAGGATTCTCTGATGAGATACAGTACCGAAGGAATCCAGTCTTCGTCTTAGCACACTGGATAACGTTCATGTCTCACAGCCATACAGCAAGACAGGGGGCACCAGGACTCTAAAGACTTGGACCTTCGTCCTCTTGCAAAGATATTGGGAGCACCACACACCCCTTTCCAGCGACCGCATGACCCCCCATGCTCTCACAATCTGTCTACTGACTTCATAGGAAGAGTCACCAGAGACATGAGTGTCACTGCCGAGGTAGGTGAACCTCTTGCCAAGGTCGAAATTTTCGCCGCAGACAGATACACTACTGATGGCTGTAACTAAGAAGTCATTAAAGGCCTGGATCTTGGTTTTTATCCAGGACACTCGCAATCCCAGACATTCAGACTCCTCACTCAGTCTCTCAAGAGCCCCAATCAGAGCCTCCATTGACTCAGCGAAGACCACAGCATCATCAGCAAAGTCAAGATCGGTGAATCTTTCTTCACTAACAGATGCCCCACAATTGCCGGACCCAAAGGCCCTGCCCAACACCCAGTCCATGCAAGCATTGAACAGAGTAGGAGCAAGAACACACCCCTGGCGAACCCCAGAATCAACTGGGAACAACGCAGAGGTTCTTCCTCCACTCTGCACTGCACTCACAGTACCAATGTACAGGCCGACTATGACGTCCAGTAGCTTCGGCGAAATCTCAGGATGTCCCACAGGGCAACTCAATCGACTGAGTCAAACGCAGTGTTATCCCCATGTAATTGCCACAATCCAGGCGGTCACCCTTCCCTTTCCAGATAGGGACAACAAGTCCCATTTTTCAGTCAGTTGGGATGATGCCTGTCTCCCAAATGGAAGCAAAGATTGTCTGCTGTGCCAGGAGGACAGCCTTACCACCAGCCTGGAGAAGTTCACCCTGGATACCACAGATCCCTGTGGCCTTCCCCACCCCCAGCTGATTCACCACCTGTGCAATCTCAGTGAGACTGGGTGGTTCACAGCTGACTGGAGGATCAGCCTCAAGAACCGTGGACCCAGAGATGTCCAGCATCCTAGCCGGAGGATCAGTTTTAAACAACTGCTCAAAGTAGCCAGCCCAGCGAGTCACAACTGCAATGTCTTCCGTAACAACCGTTCCATCACCTGCCCTGACTGCAAGTCTCCGAGAAACAGGTTCAGATTTACGTAATGCTTTGATTCCTTTGTAAGCAGGACATGGGTCACTGGACTACAGATGGTGTGTCACCTGCTCACAGATTCGTCTAACAAACGCCTCCTTATCTGCCCTGAGAGTCCTCACAACCATCCTCCTCAGTTCCCAGTACAGACTAGAGTTGCCACCAAGTCATGCGCTGCGACTCCTCTCGATAATATCCAGGGTGCCCTGTGAGATGAAACACCTCCTTCTGGGAACACCGGTAACACCAACACAACCCTCAGCAACCTTCAGGGTCTCATCACGGAAGGTCTCCCACATTACATTAGAGTCGATTATTAGTCGACCATAGATTAATACTATTAATATTATGCACGTTGGACATTCATAATCTTAAAAGAAACAAATAATATAAAACACATGAACTGCATGGCAAAATGTTAAAAGGTTATAAAACACCTGTGAATCACTTCCAAATAGTGAAAACTTCTGTCAGCCCTACTAAAGATGAATCTGCTGAGCCCAACTACTCCATTTATGCTGAGAAAGCAGAAATTTTAACTGGAAATTCACCCCCCCCAACCTACCACCCCATACCACAGAAGGAGCTCTGAGCTTTGTGGTGGGTGGGAGGGGAGGGCAGAGGTGGAGGAGACGAAGGATTACCTGTAGGGGGCGAGCAGTCCCTCCAGTCAAAGTAGCCGGCATAGATGCCTGGCTCCAGTGAGCCCACGATGGGGTCGGCCTTCCTCTCCACGTAGGACTCGAAAAGCCTGGCGTCAAGGGCGCGCACAGACTCCAGGCTCACCTGCATGGCATGTTGGGATTACTCTGTGCTCAGCCCCCCCCACCCCTCAGGGTCTGATGCCCCCAGTAACTGAACAGCTCAGCTGGGTCCAAGGGCAGCACCATTCCCAGGAAGCCATTGCTGTTCCTGGTTTTTATGTTACTGGTGATGTTCTGTAAAATAACCTGCTCTCGGTGAACGGCATTACCTACAGCGAAGAGCTTACAAGGTCAATCGTAAAGGAATCGGTAAAAACCAGCAGCTGTTAGAACATGGCCAGCCGGACAGAACGCGGGCACCTCCGACTACCCCAGACACTGAATTGCGCAATTTACACCAAACAGGCGACACTGATAAATTCCATTATTGCAGTGACTGTTGTATAACTGTGTTTGCGGAAATGAATCATTTGCATAGATAAATCACATTTGTACATCCACGCATTAAAGTTCTCTTTAAATAATCAGGCTTATTCAGAATTTGGGAAACTGTGACTAACTGCAAATCGTGACTAACCTATCCCGACACAACCCTGCTGGCAAGCTCAGCGGCAGCCGTAACATCAACAGCAGTCTGCGTTCTGTGACATGGATGGCCGTGGTGCCATCAGTTTATATCTGTTTGTTTATGGAAAAAGAGTGCCTTCACATGGGAGGGGGGCACCCCTTGTGGACATTGGGGTACACTGCGGGGCCTTGAGGCCAGCGGTGGAGCTGTGCTGCTGGGAAGTGACTTCCACTAGGGGTTTCAGGTACAGTCTGTGACCCACAGCTGTGCTGGCATTTGCCTTTACTGGAAAGAGCAGATAAAGTCCCTATGGGTGGTGGGACAGTGACCTGGCATATTCGTCATGCAAGCATCAGTGAACTGAAGCGGGGGGGTTACTCCGCCACCATAAAGGCTGTTAGTACTTACTGGCGTGTAAGAGAGTCATTTGATTACTCTGGACTGGCTCTCGCTTTGCATCACTCCTTTGATTAATTATCTTACATTAGAAAAGAAAAGATAAAACAGCCCAGACGCTCACTGCCATTCCCTCTGCTGCAATGATGGGTGCCGCTGTCGGAAGCCCCCTCACCCGTGTGATCTTCTCCGTGCCCAGGAAGCCATGCCGCTCAAAATGCTCGGCCAGGTTCAGGAAGGTGTGCTTCTCCAGGTAACGGCAGTTGCTGAGGATGAGGAGCAGCCGCTGTTCCTGTGATGGACGGGGCGATAAGAGGATACGGGGGGTCAGGAATGCCAGACACATGAGGCGACATGAATGGGCGATGATGGGGGCCAGGAAGGCTGGACGTGCAATGCAGGTGACCCATGCGATATGCCCAGGACAAGTGGCAGCTCCTGATAGAATGTGAGTTTGGTTGAATTAAAGATTGGTGGTTAAATTGAGGGAAAACTTGGTAGGTTGTTCTGGAGGACTTTGCAAAGGGACCCATGAGTTGAGGATCAGCCCCAGGGCTTCCAGAATGGTAGTGAGGTCTATCATGATACGAACAGGTCACTCTGGGCCAAATAGCAGCTAGCGGGGCCACAGCAGGGGGGTGGAGGGTGTCGTCGCAGCCGAAAGCAAGCAGGGGAAACCAGTTGATTATTTGTTTGGGGGGGAGGGAAATCCCCTCTGTCATGGTGTTACCGGAACTGCTTTGCTCTCTCCCACCTCCTCTTCTTCGCAGGTCGCTGTCGACCCTGATTCATGTATACGCTCTGCAAATTCAGTGGAAAGGGCTTGAAGAAAGCGTGGCACTTGTTTATTTTAGGCATGTCAGGAACTGGTCTTGAGACTTGCGGTTGTTGTGGTTCGATGTGGGTGTGAGAGACTAAAACCCACAACTGGAGGCGCTCTCTCGCTCGCTCTCTTTTTTGATAAGTGGACAGGCTTCGGGATCCCAAGGACTCCCGTGTTGCTCAATATGTCGTTTACCTATGAAGGTGTCGCGCGGATGATTCTGGTTATAACCGGCGCAGACACAGTTTAGCAGACGCCCAGGTCTGAACTTCGAACTAACAAATGGTGACTCCTCCCTTCATACAGACATGACGGGCGTCATGGTATGACAGCAGGTCCTCTAATGGGACTTGAACCAACAACCTCCTGGTCACTAGTCACTGCAAATAAAATACTAGCATTTACAGAGCATTTACAAAGAATGCAGTTCTTTTACAATGAAAACAAGCATGACAAATCCAGCACTATAATCATGAAGTAAAAATGGGTCAACAGGGGTCAGAAAAAATTTAAATAAATTCAACAGTAACTGAGAGGATACAACTTACTGGGGAAGGTCTGCTGTCTTCGTGCACACTTCTGAAAAGGTCAGGGGATACAACGTCCACACTCATACTGAAAAAATACAGAGCCAGTTAACAGCCAGATAAAGAAAAGGGACGTGTGTAAATCAGTCCATCCATCCATCTTAGAAAAATGTTTATATGGAGCATCTTCTACGTGACTTTTAATTTGAAGCTAAGTTTGACAGAATGTCAGTCTATCACAGGGCATTATTATTGCTACTATTACAAAATTACCCATCATAATGTCTTAAATAGAAACATGCCTTCATCATAGAGATAAACGCTCACGAATCTTATTGTTCAACACAACACCCAAATTTAAATGGTGGTCAACGAAAAGTTAAAACAAAATCGAGGTCTTACTGGGAAGCATCCACATCGCCATCAGTTTTGGTGCTCAATTGTTCCAAGCAGTTTATGAACACCTGAAAATGAGAACGAAAAAAATATCAACAACTTTATAAGGTGATGATTCATTTTTGGACTAGCATGAAAAAGGAGGAGAAAAGCCCAGCGCATCTGAAAAACTAATGGCTGTGGAACACTCTGACAGTGGCACAAACATCTTTAGCACAAGGACCCATATGCTGGCTAAATGTCAGGGTCCTGAGGCCTCTTTTCTAAAACCTTCCACTATGCACCAAAGCGCTTTGGGAAAAAGATGTCAAGCAGGTGGCCCATGTGCAATGGACTCTGCTGCGCAGCGATGAGGAAACGGTCGGCGCAGTGGATTTGGGTACCTTCATGATCAACACACACAGCTCAGAGGCTTCATCCTGAGTTCTCTCCAGCTGAAAGATCTGCGGAAAAACGGAATGGGCAGCGCCAACATGAATGGACAATGAGTGTGACTAGCCAATCATATGTATGTTTGGACTGAGTGAAGGACAGGGGAGCGGGCACTCCGGGAGCCAGGCAGCTTGGGCCAGTGACCCTATAAGCCTGCCCTGGTATACGCCCCTACACTTAAACTTCAAAAGATCACAAAGGTTTGCTAAGTCATAAAAAGAAACCAATGGGCATACAACCTAACAGCCATTCAAATGTTAAAATCATAATACAAGAGAGAGCGGCGATCATGAATAGGGAAGTGGGCCTGGGTAGAGCAGCAACATGCAAACAGACGTACATTAACTTCCCCAGGCTTGCAGTCCATGGGACCCTTCAAGGACTGAAGCATCTGGACCATGTGCTGCTCGAACTGGGCCGGCTGTGGGGAAAGTGGGCGGGGTTGGTCTCAGACAGTATGACTGCTCTACACTCATGTGACACTCTTGACGACTAATCAGAGCTCATATTATTTCATACCAAGGAAGTGACTCCCTCGTTATCAACCACCCAGTCCTCCTTCTCTGGCAGCTGCTTGACATCTGGAAAACACCACACACACACACACACACACACACACACACACACACACACACACGCCAATCAGGAGCATGACTTTGACACTGTGTGTAACTAGCAGATGGTTGAATGTCACACTGAAATGGGTGCTGGGAGGTGTCTGTTGCAGTTCAAACCGCCCCCCCAACCCCCCGATGTAAAGGAAGCATAACAATCAGTCTGATGGGAGTACCCGTATATCTATGGTCAAATGAATCACAGCACTCTCCCACCCTGCCAAACAATAAGCCTACACCATCAGTACTTACAAACCACGTGTCACCACAACCCCCCCAAGGCATGAACAACGGACATGAAAAATGCTCAAAACTTTCCATTGTACAGGGTTTGACACATATGCTGGCCACAATAATTTCAGACCACATCTTTCCCCACCGGATACTGTCCAATACCATCGAGAGAGACTCACTAAGCCAGCCACAGGGTAACAGGGTAACAGGACGGGAGGTGTGCTGCACGTTTCGGCACTCACATGAGTGCTATTGTCATGGGGCTGCAAGCTGTCACAACTGATTGTCTTGATCCCCTTATTTGGCAAGTACTGCACTATCCTGTGTAAAACCATCACTACCACTGAAGAAGGATTCATTTTTTTTTAAATATAATTAATGTAGACATACTTTGGGGTGTGTTCACACATTGTAGATGCCACGCCCCCTGCATCAGATACCTTCTCCCCCCAATATGGGTCCGTCCCACACCTCAAAAAGGCCAAGCCCCACGTCAAGACTTATATCCCCCTACTCTGGCCACCTCCTGCATCCCACAGAGACCATGCTCCCAGTTTGAGACACACCCCCTGCTTTGGTGACACCCTTCCCTCATACTGGATACCTCGAGCACCCCACAGATGCCACACCAACTGCTCTGAACACCTGCCACTCCCCACAGTGTCTCATTGCCACGGCCCCTACTCAGGACACTTCCATGTTCCTCAGAGGCCCTTGTCCTGGACACACACACCCCCAAACTGAACACCTCCCACACAAACAGACACTATGCTCCCTGCCCCGGACACCTCCCACTCCCCCAAAGAGAATATGTCCCTGGCGGTTCACTCACCCTCAGCCACCTGTTCGAGCGTCACCATAAGGCAATGCACGCGCAGGTCTGACAGCAGCTCCTGGATGACCTGCAGGAGGTCGTTGGGGATTTCAAGTGCCGCCAGCGCCTCATGAATTCCCCTTCAGCACAGATAGAGAGATGGCAACACACAATAAAAAAACACAACATACAAGCACACTCATCCATCACATCTTCAGCTATTCGTGAGATGTACACGATTGAGGCGTCCGTGAGGGAAGGTCTTTCCTGACTGGGCCTGATGGAGCCAACCAATGTAATTATTAACACTGTCTAATCACTTTTGGTGATGTACTGATAAACATCGAGCAGCAAAAAACCAAATTAATTGTGCTCTTAAAATCCCACAGAATCTAAAATCAGCAGCAAGGCTCTAAACACCGTCCACTCAGATATAGTATAAGGTATAAATACCTGACGGTGTGGATGACCTGGTGAGGCTCAGTGCGGGGTGTAAATACCTGACGGTGTGGATGACCTGGTGAGCCTCAGTGCTGGGGTGTAAATACTTGACGGTGTGGATGACCTGGTGAGCCTCAGTACGGGGGTGTAAATACCTGACGGTGTGGATAACCTGGTGAGCCTCA
>JAAGVU020000001.1:20234751-20255107 GCA_011763525.2 Mormyrus iriodes | reverse complement strand
CGCCTGCACCCACAGACCCAGAAATTGATATACTGTACGTTGAAATACGTTTATATGCATTGAATGTTTTATTTTAGCAGAACAAGAACTGAATATATAAAAAATTCAACAAAAACCTCTTAGCTTTGAATCGCAAATACACATGTAAACTGAGGCCAAAAACTATTCATGCGCCCGCAGACAGTAAATGCCCTCTCCGATGGCGCACTGGACGCAGGTACTCAGAACGAACCGCACAAGCTTCGAAAGCGCAGGAAAGCGATTTCAAAGATTTTCCAGATATCTGATTTTCCACTCTTTTCTTTAATTTCATTCTCTCCAGCCTTAATTTTATTACCAAGATCAGTTGCACTCTCCATCCTGCCAATAATCTTGGGACCCGCTGTCTATTTTTAGCCGCCCACTCCCGCCCTCGGCAACCTTTAAACCGCCCGCTCCCACCCTCGGCAACCATAAAACCGCGCGCTCCCACGAGATTTGCGTTGGGTCCCGTGGGACCCCAGTCCCAATGCAGGGCTCTACATCATAAAGCCCGTCTTCTGTCAGTCACCATGCCCGCCTATCTGTCAGCATCGCTCCCCCCTCCATCCTTCCCTTGGTGGGGGCTACCAGTTCCAAGCGTCCAGTGAGGGAAAGCCAAAAATGCACCCCAGCCCTAATCTGGCCTGGGTCAGGGAAAGATAAACAATGATTCATGAAAACGTTGTGAGCCGGCCGAGTAAGCCTGTTTCCTGTTTAATCCCCCCCCAGAAGAAGGCTGGGTGGCCCCCCTCGTATAACCCCGTTCCACGAGGAATTCAGCCCCCCCAACCCCTCAGGATCTCCCCCCCCCCCCCCAACCTGTTAGCAACTCACCGACCCCACATGACCCCTCTCCACGTCCAGCTCCCAGGATGAAAACAAACAGAGAGGTGGCTTCTGACACCTCCCCCCCCAACACTCCCCACCCCCCCGCACCACTCGGGGATGAGCAAGTCACTCAGTTTTCCAGGAGGAAAATCTTGACGCAACCAGCAACGGTGACCAAATCCAGTGCTAACACCTACAGTTTGGGGATTTATCCTCAAAACTTACTTCCATTACATTATACATATTTAAAAAGTTAGGTGGCTAAGAAATTGTTAACCAAACACTACCAGTCATGATGGCCAGGTGATAAAAATAAACACAGACCATTTATCAGGTAACTATCAGGGACTGGGGTGATACCATTAATCAAAGTCACAATAAATTGTGTGACACGTTTCAGTCAGATCGCACTGGCTGCCGCCTTTAACAAATGTTTATTTTTATACACACAACATTAAGGCCTCTCTAATAGGCCATTTCTCCAGCCAAGGCCTCTGTTCTCTTGCTCAGAGTTGGGGAAATGGCAGCATCTCATGGCTAATTCTGCTGAGGGCGATGAAAAGTCACTCAAATTATGCTGTAGCTGTGCTGGAGAAACAAAGAGAACAGTTGTTGGGGCATTGGGGGGGCAGCAGAGTCAAATTAAGTCTCATTACGTGTAACCCTGCCTTTTATTTCTGTTGGAGGCCAGAGTTTGATTGGCTGCCAGCGGGGAATGCTGCAGCGGAAGCTTCTGGAAGCGACGGGGCCCTCGTCCCCAAGCCGTGCACTGCAGGTGCTATGGGGTGGAATGGCAAGTGAGCAGTTTGGTCCATGACCCTGGGGCTCTGTTGTGCGTTACAGGACTTTGATTGGACTTCTTCAGTTAAAACAGCTAAAGCCTGCAACATTACAACACACACCACATCTGCTTAGGGTCCCTTTTTATACATTCCATTGTGGGAAAAATTGTTTTAACTGCTATACATTTACATTTTATGCATTTGCACAGACACTTCAATTAAAAGCGGCATATATTTTTTGAGAAAGCAGAGTCAGTCAGTTCCTGGGCTAACAGGGTATTAAGGGCCTTGCTCTGAGACCCAAAGGTGAAATGACTCTGCTGATCCTGAGATTTGAGCTAACGACCTTAAAATCACAGACACAGCGTCCCAACCCCCTAAGCCAGACAACACTGTATTATATTGTGTGGCAAAGATGTGCACCATGCAGGAGGGAACATCCAACAGCGTAGAGTAACATGTGGCATCACCAGAAACATGACGCTTGGCTCCATGCCACTGAGGAGCCTTTCTGGGTTCACTGAACAGAGACCCAATATCCCCCACAGCTGAGTGGGCCTTCAAAACCCAAGCATCTTTTCAAATCCTAGAAGGATGAGGCTGGACCACTGGAGCCAAATCAGGATGAGCAGAATAACATGAAACACTCACCCCACCCCACCCAACCTAAACCCAAGCAGTGGTTCAGTGTGCCAGCACTGCTGTACAGCTCGAGGGCTTCTCACCAGCTGCTGCTTACAGAAACAAAGTAGGTCAGGCACATCCCGCCCACGAATGCAGACCGTAAACATCACCGGTCCAATGACCATTTACAGTTCTATAGAGAATATTTGGAAAATCCAACAAACAACAAAACATTCAGAGAAATCCAAGCGACCTAATTGTCACATCCTCCAATAGAACAGGATGAGGTGGGCCAAAAAGAGTGTCTGGTTACCCAGGATCTTTGCAAGCATCCGAAATTGAATACTTGTTTGCTATGTAGTAGGCAATATATAGTGTACAAAGTGAGAAGTATGTCTGAATTCTCAGTATGGATGAGACTGCAGGTGAACGGTACCCAGAAGACATTCTGTTTTCTGCAACCAGTGGACACTATGCTATCCCACAAGACCACTGGAGTTGTAACTAGAGACAAAGAAGGTTGATCACTGAGAAATTTTTAGCATCAGGGTAGAAGGGTTGCCAACTCTCAAAAAATATAAGTAGAAAACAATACTTAATTACACAAGTTGACAGGAATTTTTTTTTCGTTGATTGAGTTTTAACAGTTTTTAACTTTTGCAGGGTCAAGGTACATCATCAGTACATATGCAGGTCATGTGCAAGATGGCAAACGCAGTGTGTCCAAGGAAATACATAGTGTCATACATACTTACAGTATGTACTACATTAACGGTCGAGTAGTAGGATTTGAAACAAAATTCAGTATGTGCTTTGTAAGCATGTGATTTCGGACAGATCATGCTGTTATGACAATGTACCACTTCCTGACAGAAAAGGCCAGTCGGATCATCAGGTTCCCCAGGTGCAACGGTTACCTGAAGCACGGCAGGGTATGTCCATGGCACTGGAACTAATCAGACAAATTGCATCCTGAATATTGGACTGGAGCTCTTGGCAGGTGACCAAATAAATCAGCCTAGCTCTACGCCATGTTCGGAAGGATGTTATTTACCGCGGGGTTCCAGGATTTTCCAACCTGTTAATTTTAATGGCTTTTTAAGTCACCCTGGGAGCTCAGCCCACTAGAGCTGTTTGCTTTGGCCCGATGCAGCCGGCCCGGTTTTCCCAAAGTTTACGGAGGCATCGTCGCCAACCAGACCGCTCATGAAGCCCAAACCTGCCACGTGAAAATATGCACTGGCATCAAGACAAGAAGACTGAAACAATCCTGGGCCGGGTAGGTGTGCAAAAATGCTGTCTGGCTGAAATAACCATCTGTTCAGCCTCGTATGCACTTGCCTATCACTGCAGCCGGATAAACAAAATATTGACAAACTAGAAACAAGCCTACTCATTCTCAGATTCTAGCATCACTTGTCCACTGGACCGTTCACAAGAGCAGGGGGGTCCATTCAGAGCTGTCCAGGGGGCCCTGGAGAGCACCTGCATCCAAACAGACTGAGAACAGACTGCACTGTTCACGACAGTCGCATTAAAAATGGTAAAAATGGTCTCTCTCTCTCACATTGTCCTATGCTATCTCTGTTTATTATTTTCTTTCAGTCAATAATGAAAACACGGTTTCGGCACCTATCCCAGTGCAAACATAATGTTTGGAAAGCAACAATCATTTCCTAATCAAATGGAAGAATATATATAGTTCGGGGGAAGAAACAGGTTTATTTGCACTTGTGTAAACGGACAAAGAGATGACGACTTGATGGACAATTGACTTGGGCTACTTGGCAGGGGGACAGATCTTAGGGCTACTTCCAGGCAGTGAGAGAGAGACAGCTCACACAGCACAGATTAACTTGAATTGTTCTGAAAGGCCACGCTACAACTTATGACAGTGAGCCTCCATCCCTCTCCATCCAACCACCACGAGAAAGACAGGGATCTGGAACCTTCCTATAAGTCTATGAGTAGCCATGGCAACACAGGACATGCAAACACATGCTCCCACACACGTGGTTAAACTTTCTTATATCAAAGCTTCTTCCTGTAGAAAATTCCTACTTTTTTATTCCACTGCTATAATCTGACCTAATGTTCACATTTAAGCCAACGCATAAACTGTGAAAAGCGTTTCCTGGAAAGTTTAAGAACTAAGTTATAAGTAATATTTATGTATTGTATAATTCCGCTTATGTGCATGTGTATATGGCTATTCTTTCACAGCTGAAATGTGAGCTACATGCTGGCTTTTGATTTGGTTGTTACCCAGGAGACCACGTTAAAAACAGCGTTAAATAGGCACGCTCCTTTTAAAGGCCATATCCACGCTCCAGCCATCTGCATTTGAAAGTGACGAAACATGCAGGGAGACAAACACGTGTTCCATCCATCAATCCATCCATCCATCCACCCATCCTTATTCGCTGCAAACATGTGGAAGCACTGCTTGGTATGTCACCTGACAAAGCATCCTGGGCCTCAAAGAAGGTGCTGAGGCCCCCCTTGACATAGGCCAGGCTGCCCTCATTCTTCTTGTTGGCCTGCTTGCGGAGGTTGTTCGCCGCCACGCGCAGCTGCTCGAAACTGAGGAGCAAGATGCCAAGGGAACAAATAAACAAATGGACAGACAAAAGAACAGACAGACAGACAAACCAACAAACAAACCAACAAACAATGAACAGACAGAAGAACAAAGGAGTGTTTCAGCACAATTACTTCTTTAGTCCACACAAATGGACAAACAGACAGACAGACAGACGCAGACCTACATTTACATTTTAAGACTCTCACTTTAATACAATTAACGTTTCCCATCAGCATTTGATCAGCACAGATGAAAAGTGATAACAGACAGGATGTTTGGGGACCACCCACACCCACGGGCTGCCATCTTTGTGGTGACATTTAGTCATCTCTTCAGAGATAGCAGAGCTATGATAGGAACACACACACGATCTCACACACATGCAGTGAAAGCCCCCTCACACACTGCAGAATGTGAAAGTGAGAGCGAGGTACAGTCATTATGGTGGAAGCAGCGGCGTCACCTGGTGGTAGAATGGTTCTCGATCAGGTACCAGGTGGCCGAGAAGTTCTCGCTGGTGAAGTCTCCACTCATGCCGGGGAACATGCCCTCCAGGTCCATCTGAGCCACCTTCACTCTAGGAGCAAGAGGGTGCCGGTGAAACAGGACCACAGGGCAACACAGGGTAACGGTGACACAGAGAAAACATTCTAGACACAGTTAGAGCTACTGTCAATTAAAGACGTTGGTGACTTTCAGCAAAACTGGCCGAGTCCTCATTTCATCTTGTGTGCCACACACACACACACACACACACACACAGAGTAATACAAACCAGAATCTGGGAAAAAAAAGACCCTATAAGGACCTACAAATGTCCTAGTTAAATAATGACTGTATTTTTTCTAACCTGCTGAAGCCCCCTGATACCTGCTCATATACAGTACATCTGCATGTTTGGGTATTTGACATGTGACAGAGGCGCGATGGACCCGTGCTGCAGCAGGGGGTGGAGTGGGATCAGCCAGCTCCGCCGAGGCTGCCTCAGCGTGGGAAGATCCCGGCCTCTCCCTGGAGCCTGGGCGGTGACGGAGCGCACACAGCAGTCATTAGCAGACGCGGCAGGCCCGCCTTCACGCTCAGTTTGATCCCCGCTAATGACCCATGGGCAACAAGAACTCGGGGAGCGGACCCTCCCCAAGTGGGACGTCACAGGACTTGATTAGGGCTCGCGACACATCAGCGGCGAGCGTGGGAAAGGGCTGGCGGAGTGTGTGGCTGATTGTATCACCACTAATGCTCACGCTAATGCTAGCGCTGTGTTTTCTCTTCAGCCATGAGGTGTGTTCCACCCCACCCCATCCCTGCAGCTTCTTCATTACACCATGCAAAACGGCCACTCCAACAAAGCTCACTTTCACTTTTATCCAAAGTGATGCACATTTTTGTGAAAGTAGAGTCAGATGATTCCTGGGGCAACTGGGGGTTAAGGGCCTTGCTGAAGGGTACAACAACAAAATCACTCTGCTGACCCTGAGATTCAATCCCACAAACTTCTGATCACAGGCACAGCATCTTAACCTGCAGAGCCTATTGATGAAGAAGTCTCTATAACTCCTTCCTTTTCCCATGAAGATAACAAAAAAAGGCACGTTTGTGAAGAATACTCTGGAATCTCTTTCTTCCATTAACAGCAAATACACAAGATGCACTCCAGCAAAGTTATTTCCTTGGACAGTGGTACTTCGAAGAGCCAACGCCACCCAGCTGCGATCAAGCGCATACGCCCCCGTCAGGCTGGGCCGACACGGGGGAATTCAGGGACGAGGTGGAGGCGATGATGGGGGCAATTCAGGGTCATCCTCTGCACCAGTCAGCTCGTTTATATGCTGGAACAGCTTCAGAGGAAGACAGCGCGTTTCAAAAACGCTCTTCCGAGGCCGAGAGGAATCACGTCAGGCCTTTTCGTTTCTAATCATCAAGGTTTTTCCGGACGAGGGTCAGCTTGGCGTATGATGAGATCTAATCTCTCCTGCCAAATGCAACGATAACGAGGAAGGTTTCAGAAAACCACAACAGCGCAGCGGGACAATCTGTCAAAGAACCAAAACTTCGACGCGCTTAAACAAATGAGATCTGATTGGCCTCCCAGACGGAGCGGACCGGATGAGTCACGGATCACTCGGGACGGATTTCATATATATTACAGCTCCCAGCTGCTGCGTGAAGTGAGCGGACAGGACTTCAGCTGAAAACAAACAAGCGACCAAACACATGTAAATGAATTTAAAGAGAACCTACTACAAACTGCCAGTCTGAGCCACAACACGAGAAGCAAGCGGGGTCTGTGTCGATTCCCAGAAAGTGGGGACAAAGAAACCAAACTTGTGTTCATAAACACACGGATCGCCACGGCCAGATCGAGACGGCTCTGGGGGGTGCGGCTCCAGTTGGGCCGGGAAGATTGTCTTACGGCCTGGTCCGTAATGCCTTTCCCGTGAGTCATGGAGCCACGGCGGAAAGCAGGACACAGAGCAAACATGTTGCGTGCAGAGGGGCGCCGGAATCGGGGAGGGGGGGCTGCCCCGCTCGGGCTGCAGCAACACCCCTGATTTAGACTTGCTGCAAACAACAAGGCAACTGACTGGAATGGAGAGGGGGCGATACCCACTTGTCGGTGTCAATGCCGAGTGGGTTGGCAGGCCGCAGTGACAGTGGCGAGATGCTCTTGTT
The DNA here is from genome assembly GCA_011763525.2 of Mormyrus iriodes. NCBI lineage: Eukaryota > Metazoa > Chordata > Actinopteri > Osteoglossiformes > Mormyridae > Mormyrus > Mormyrus iriodes. Next base: position 20,247,595 of record JAAGVU020000001.1, on the reverse strand, counting down.
CTTGTCTGTCCGCATGTCATAGTAGTTCATCTCGTCAACCCATACGGCTGATTGGTCCAGTATGCCTGCGGGGGTGTGTGGGGTCACACACAAACACACACACACTATCATACAAGGCTCAGACTGTTATAGAATTTTCCGTGCCCATGGGTCCATGTCCAGAGACATGAGACTAAACAAGGCTCATTAAGATGGAGCTCATGAATCTTGAAGGGGGATCCCTATAGCACGGGGGTGAGAGAAACTGCCTTTCATCCCCCATCCCTATCCTCATCCCCACCAGAGTGTGCCTTTGAGAACTGACTGGGGGCCCCAAAATTGCAAAGCAAAATGGGGAGTTAAATTCAATTCATTTTTATATAGCGCCTTTCACAACAAAGTCACCCCAAAGCGCTTTAAATGGTATTACATGATGGCTTTACATGATATTAAGAGAGAGTAATACAAAAAAGGGAAAAGGAAAGACAAAGAAATTAGCCAAAGAAAGCCAGGTGACAGGAGAGGAACCAAAAACTCCCAAGTAAGGAGGAAAAAAAACCTCAGGGGGTTCAAAGTGAACTGACTGCCCAACCCCCCTGGGCATGCTAACATTACTGAACAGAAAAGAGTGGACTTGCTTGAAAGATGTAAGCCAGAGTTCCTTGTAAAGTTACAAGACACATATCACTAACAAATATCACAGGGAAAACAAAAACAACCCAGCGCTCACCACGGGGCGGGGTCCCTACCTGCTGTGGAGCTTAACCACCCCCCCATGCTTTACCTATCTTCTCCGTCTTGAGGAGCTTGAAGGAAACGGTGGAGGTGCCAAGGCCGCCAGATTTGGTGGTGACAACGATCTCGCCCTTGTCATCCTTGGCGGGTCCCACGCGGCACACAATCTTGCTGGCTGACATCCATTGGGCCGTCAGGAGGCAGTTATGTCCGCAGATTGACAGGCCTGGAGAACGGTATTGGACAGGGCAGACTATCAGCAGCAGCAGGCGAATGAGCACATGCAGAAACAAGTGACGCAAAATGCCAAAGACTCATGGCCAACAGCTCTAAGTGATCATGGTTAGAACTAATTCCAAGAAGGGGCCAAAGGTGATGAGGGGCCAAGACCCGGTGTACAAGTAGAAGTCTAACTGAGGGGCCATGCTGGGCTGTGTATTGTGAACAGAAGATTGCTGGTTCGAATCCCATGGTTGACAGAGTGATGTCACCATTGGGTCCTTCAGCAAGGCCTCGAACCCTCAGTTGCTCCAGGATCTGACCCTGCTTTCAACTGTGTAATTGTAACTGTTTACAGAGATTCTTGGGAAGGGCTCTAAAATGGAGGTAGGAAATCCCTCATTCATCACCTCTGTTCTCCAAGGCATTACTGCTGCATGTTCGCACGGCGGAGTATAGGCGGCGGTATGCTGGGAAGGATCGCCTGTCTGGCCGGATGATGGGAAACAACATCCGCTCACATCACCAAAACAGAATGCTCCGCCATTCTGCACACAAACGACCTTGGCGGAAAATCACACAAGCAGACTGGCAAAACACACCCCAATGGAGCACTTCACTGCCTTAAACACGAGCGTCAAAGCTGTTCTCCATGGACTTGAACCACCGCCAAAGTCAGCCTCTCACAAACGGTTTCTTTTTGGAAGGTTCCGGATGAAGGCTAAACCGAGTCTGACACGGTCCGCAAACCTCACTTCCTGTGGCAGCGCACCCTAATATACTTTGGCTGCATTCCTCTGTGAGGTGGTGAGCCCGGTACCTGCTGGAAATCACTCCTTTTATTTTTTTTTTGGGGGGGGGGATCTGAGATCCAGGTGAATATCTCGTAGAAATATTATTGAAGATCTAAACACACTTTAAACACATTTACAAATTCTATGGCCCTTCTCAGCCAGCATGGTGCAGGAGTGTGATCGACATTAAAGCCCCACACAGTGCCACACCAGCTTGGGGAGGGGGGATTCCCCTTTCTATGACCCCAGACCATCATAGGAAGCTTGGCACTGCACAATGACATGGATGCAAACTTCAAGAATCTCACCCTGAATGGCCTGACTGTCCCTCTCTGATCCAATTGAGATATCATAGGAGTGAAGCTCTGATGAGTGTTGCTGTGACACCACATCTGTTGCATCTAAATACTTTGTGAAATACTAGCAGACACTAACACACACAGCACCACTAATGCACAGATGTTGAGTCTAATACCACAGACATGAGAACACAGAACACACAAAAATTATCAGCAAACATTCAGCCAGGACTGAAATATTTATAGATTAGCACTGAACTATAAGAAACTTTAAACACACATCAAATATGAAATATAAATATTAAATACAGGAAAGCACAACTTGACAGATGTTTAAATTGTGATAAGTTTTTGAAATACAACAGAATCTTTATTCAAAAATGTAAGTATACATACTCAATCAATTTATCCTAAATACCACGTTTGTTTCAGCTTAATTATAAAAGGACAAAATATATTTTAATAAAACGACATAAAATATTCATTCGTATAATCCTAATAGAAAAATCCACGAAGATTATAGTAAATTTCTGAAGGAAAAATAACCCTTATCACTACACTGTCAAATTAACAGCAAAATGTATCAAAAAAAATCTAAATACTGAGCCAATTTAGATACATGAATTAATTTAAAAGAAAGCTGCTAAAAATAAAGACCACAGAAGGTAATATTTCGTACAAACATACACATAGATATACTGCCAATAATACATTTTTTTCAATTTTTAACAGCTTCTCAAACATAATAATGAATTACATTCACAGGCAAAAAAAAGTTTATTTGGTATAAAAGTGGAAAAAAATTAATACAAACAACAATGAAAATATGCCATTATATTTGGTATGAGAGAACAGTGATTCTTTTTCTACAAAAACACACAGAATTAAGCATAAGAAACATGCCAAGTGCATAATGAAGCTTTGAGAGAGAATGAAACAAACAAGCATAAATAAAGTGCGATAAATATTCAGGCAGCGAGCAACCCAGTCGTCTCCAAGGACCAGATGCTTCCCCTGCTGTCTGAAGCCCCCATAAGCATGTTGATTTGTAGGGCAAGGGCAAAACAAGCAGGCTTCATACATATCACATGGGCACAACGTGTAAATGAACACACTTATTCATAGGTGAGAAACTTCTAGTTACCAATGAGGTCGGCCGGCCCAGTGCCCAGGTTCTCGCCACGGATGGTGACCTTGGTCCATGGGATGCCCTCATTGGGCGAGATGCCAGTAACTAGTGGGGGCTGGCGGCCACGAGACATGGCGGTAGCAGGGGGGATGTGAATATCAGCAACCTGTCAGAGGGAATTGAAGGGAAAGAAGGGGGAGTTAGGATTTGAGAAACAGCCACATTTCGTTCCCGCGCCCCAGCCTTTGAGTGAGCCGGATGAGGTGACGATGCCCACCAGAATGTAAACACCAGCAGGGTACAAAAATAAATGCATTCATCAGATCGATCAATCCAGCAGAGGAAGAAACCCCCTAATGCCTTGTCGGAGGAAGGACAGGCCGGCGGTTTTATCCAGTAAATAAACAGAGCCCAGGAACGCCGGCAAGACAGAGAGCTGCGAAAGTGAAGCGTTAAGCACATTTAAAGCAAGGGGCTCCACCAGATTTTCATTCAGAAAAAAACATGATGCATAATTTTGTGATCACTGGTTGCCAGCGACATTGGCTGAGGGCTGTTTTCATTGGTGCCGAAAGGTCAAAAAGTGACACAGGGTGGCCATGCCGCCCGGTGGAAGAGCACAGAGTTATGGAGTGTCACAGACACATCATTTATCGGACGTTTCGCTGCAAAGGAGTTATTTGGCACAAACTCTCTCTTAATGGGCTGCAGCATCTTGCAGGAGGCACACATCTCCCTCACTGAGAAAAATGTAAACAGACTCGGCGCTGACAAAACTGCAGTTTTCCAAAAGTCCAGTTTACCCTGTGCATGGAGCGGGCATTTTTGGCGCTCTTGTGCTCCATGGCTCTCTGCTCCACGTTCTGATAGTCATGTATCCTGCTCCTGTGACCTTGACAAAAAATTTCTTAAAACTGGATTTTTCTGGTAACATTTTCAACTGCTGATTGTGGGGGGGTGGGGGGGGCACAGAGCTACTGCACTACGTTTAATCAAATAAAGGAATAAAAATTCCACCATAATGATATGGACAGTTGTGACAACGTGATACACGGCCAAAACAACACACAGAACACCAGTGAATGCAAAATACGCAGTAAATGCAACAACAGAGCATGAAGCTGGCGGATCAGGCTGCATGATCTCACGTGCGCTGGATGTCACACTCTCTGCCTGTAAATTCCAGATGACCTGAGGTGGTGGGCGGGAGGAGTCGGGTTCGAGGAGACGGGGGGCTGGGAGGCTTTAAACAAGCCTCACAATGTCCACACGCACACACACACACGCACACACACACACACGCACCAGCTGGGCAGACTGACAGCTTGCAGCCCCGGTTGCGTGCGAGAGGCCCCCGCTGGCGCTGTGTGGTCTGGGTGTGTGGTCTCTGGCGCGAGGGGGCAGAGAGGCTGCTGACGGGGAGGATGAGAAAGGGCCCTCGTGTGTGTTTACTTTACTCTGGGTCCTGCGTGGACATGGGAACGGTGCCCAGAGGCTGCCGCAGGCGGCCCCCACAAGGAAGCGGCGTGCAGCTGCAGCCAGCGGTGGAGCACTGCATTCAGCGGCGTTAGTGGGCCAATACATTGCATTTGTTAGTGGCGCCGCACGCCATATTTGTCAGTGTTACTGGCGCAGTGTATCACATTCGTTACCAGCTGTGCTGAAGCACGATAACACTTCAGTGGCCTTCACATGTCCAGTTACTGAAGCTTGCAACTCACACAAATCCTCAGCCCGTATCTCCATGTGGCAATGTTCAGGGGAAACTCAAAATCACAATAGGGAACTACAGAGGCTGCAGGAAAGCAAATATTTTGCAAAGTTGATGTATGAAGCAGGATGGTCCACTAAGAAAGTAAAAAGTATACCAGAGAACATCCCAGGAACCAAGGCTATCTTGGATGCCCCCCCCCCCTGCCCCCAACGTCATCATGCTGATTCCTCATGGACTAATGGACGCATGTTTGAGGAGATACCTTGTTTACCAAATACAGTAAGTGGGGCCAAATCACAGGCTTTGTGTCAGGAGTAAATAGCAGGTCTGATGCATTCCGTCATGCGATTATGTTTACCTACAGAACACGCCTTCCTGGCTGCAGGAAGGACCCAGGTCAAGAGGATGGGTGAGGAGGGTCGCTTACATTTTCTATTGTGTTTATTTTTCCTGCAGTCCCGTAGAGGGCAGCACAAGACACAACACTGGAGGAGGTCTACCCACAATGTAGCCAGGGGCTTCCCTGCAGCCTGCCATTCTGAGGTTCTCTGTTCCGCAGGCCCGCCCACCATGAAAATGGGTATGCAGGGGGCGCTGGGCCTCTGGGGAGGGGGAGGGGGCTGGATGCACGTTGATTCGTTGACGACTGAGCATGTTAGCATAATTACACTCTGAGAATCGACTTTCGTCAGCGACGCAATCCTAAAAACGCCCTGGGCCACGGGCCGCATGGAAAGCGACAAGCGTTGGGAAAGTACTGCGGTGCTGCTCTCTGCTTGCCGCTCACAGCTCCTCCACACAGAGATTCCGAGCTCAAAGACTCCCTATCGTGTGGAAGGCCCAAAGAGCCGTGGCTGATCACATGGGAAGCCATCAGTCACAAAGCCAACATGGCGGCTGAATGAGTGGGAGTGCGGGGGGTAAGGGTGTGGGTGAGATTTAGGCAGACAGGACAACTGGGTATAGGCCTTCATGCTACAGGTCAGAAGTTCCACATGGCCAGACTAATCTTTTCAACTCACATGTGCATGTGTGTGCAGTTTGGGCCTTTAAAACCTAGCATGTTTATCTGGTTCTCCCATGCCAAACTCCAAACCACACTCCACGAGAAAGCTAGGAGGGAAAAAGCGTAGGGTAGCATACAACAGCTTCCTCTCTGAACATCGACCCCCAGGGCAATCAGCACAGACAAAAAGCAAAAGAGCCACATCGTTCAGAGCAGCTGACAGTGTAAATGGTGACATCCATCTCCAAATGTCACGGCGGCAACTGTAGAAGAAGCGAAGCCCAGGTAACTGGCCTCTCAGCGTTAAGATTTTAAATCACAAATGAATGGGACATTTGTTTGACTAGAGGAACATGTCATTAATGTGTCCCTACTTTTCCACATTGCAATTAGAGATGTCGCATGGTGAAATGCAGCTCCAGGGGGCCCCCCTACGAAGCCTTCCCACAGTTCCCCTGGGCAGGCGTGCCGGGCGGTGCCGACCGCAGGAAAATCCTGTCCGTGGCTCTGGACTGTGGGACTCTGGGAAAATCCCACTGGGCGACACACAGCCAACGAAATTAAAATGTGCACGTTGACCCCGAAAAAAAACAAAAAAAAAAACAGAGAAGATGACTGCTCAAGCATGGAGAGGAAAAGAGAATGGCCATTTGAAATGACATGGTGGGGTAAACAAACAAAAAAAGCAAACGAAGAGCTGAAGCATTTTTGAGGCCGTCCCGCTTTGAAGTACACTAACGTAAACAGCGTATCGTCTTGAGGAAGCCCCCCTCCAGCCCAAAAACGGGATGCTCCTTCAGGGCCCATGTCCTGCAAGCGATTAGAGATGGGGGGGGGGGTGGAGGGGGAGCAGAGACCGCCACATGCAGGCAGGACTGTGTATTCACACTGCCGTCACCTCCAGATCGCCCAGACATGGGGTGGGGGGGGAGGGGGGGGGAGTCAGGGAGACCTCCCAGACAACAGGAGCGACGACATAGCCGCTGACGTTTCAGACGTTTCAGAGAGATAGCTGACCTTGGATGATCCACCGCTTGGAAATTAGGGTGCGGCTCTCCTCGAGTTCAGGGCTGAGCCATGATGATCTTCTCCATTCGCAGCTCCATGACAGGGCCGCTCACACGCACTTACGATTCACTCACTCATTCATTCCTCCAGCTGCCCTTTCCCCTTCCTGTCCTGCATCTCACTGACTCACAGTCCTGACTCTGTTACCCAGGGATAGGTGCAGGAAAACTGCATCCAAAGGCAGCAGGATCACAGCCACGACGACAGTGGCCATAGCAACTCCCCCATGCCCAACAACAAAAACAAAAAGCATGCTGTGCGGCGTGGCTTCTTTAACCTTGCATTGTCTTCAGTGACTTCTTGTCCATTTTTCATTCTTTTCGTCACTTAAGCAAAACGGGCATTTCCAATGACACCCGATCCATCATCAAGGGGGAGGCTGCAAAACTTGCTAACACAAATGAGAGGAGGATGATCTTCTCAGAAACCTCCGGCTCCTTTTCTCAGAGGGAAAGCTCGCTGACACCATACCCATCTGGCATGCAGGATGTGATGTCACAGCAGAGCCCTAAAACCCTTCCAGAACATAATTCCACTGAGCACCAGGAACCCCCATAGAGCATACATATCAGACCTAGAACACAGAAACCCCCAGAAGCTTACATATCAGCCTACATCCTAGGGCAGCACAATCTCACATTGCAATATAATCGCGATTTCTGCAAACGCACAATAATCACCAGGGCTTCAGGTGACTGGTGTAAAAATATGTCTGGATGCCAGTTTTTCGGTACTATATGGACTTTACTTGACAAGCAGATTAATTGTACACCTAAAACATTAAATGAGAGCTGTATTAAATTTGGTTAGTGGAACACAACACCTCCCCCACTGCACCTGGAATTTTATCTCCAAGATTTCAGAATGCTGGAAATACTGCTGCTTTTTAAAATACTGTAAACCTCGGTATAATGTCTGGACAGTATGAAAAATTACATATGGGTACCCCTAACCTTCCTCATACAGCAATTCACCATAACTACTACGATAACAACTATTCTTCTCTACTCTTTCATTGTTGACTGCTGATCTACAAAAGTCCACGCTGCTACCTGTCCATGCTAAAAATATCTAATCGATTATCTTGCACATGCACGGTTGACGCACACAGTTTCCACTGGACATAAAAATCTGGGCTACATGCGCACAGACCACAGCCATCTGCAGCCAGAAAAATTTACATCACTTCCCATTGTCTGCAACTGAAAGTGCACGTGGAAAAGAGAAGTATGAATTGGCCTTAAGTAAATATATATAATACCAAAAAGCCATTATCGTCCGGATAAATTTTTACGTCTTTCATTCAAAGCCCAGCAATCACATTGCATTTGATGGCAACACCACTGACTTATTTGGCACATTCAGTTGGCAGATAACTTCTGTTTTAGCTTATTTCACGTAAATTTCAATTTAATTTTTTGTTTTATAGATGTTATTTTTTAGATGATATTCAGCGGAACAAATATTTCAAATATCTGCAATAGAACCCCAGGAACACCCAGAAGCTTACATTTCATACCTAACATACAACCCCCCTAGGAAAGTGCTGCTCTACTTACTGTCGTGTCCCACCCCCAGGGATGTGGGGGCAGCCATCAGCACCTATAAGCATTACTAAAGAAGCCCAGTGGGATTACGTAACTAAGACTAGAGGGAAGAGTGAACCATTTTATTGAATGTCTGACTTCTAGGGTTCATTTTATAACAACAAATGAAAGTGGCCCCAGCACAGCTCCATTTAGAGTGTAACTGTAACTACCACCCCAGACATGCAGGGTGTGTATTATTGTGAAGCATAGCTCTGTCTGGGGGTCACCCCTGCCCCCACCATTCCTACTCTGAGTGCAGTAATTTACCCCCAAATGATTCCTGTTGCCTGGGGAAGTGGGGGGCCAGTTTTGAGGGATAGAATGTTTACTTCCCTCTCAGCAAAGGCCAGGGGGCTACTTGTCATCGCAGCCCACTGGGGGCACAAAGGCTTCCTTTCAGGACCAGGCCTGGGGGCGGGGGCCTTTTATTCAGCCTTATTCTAGCATCACGTGTGTTAAGGTGGAAACGGTGAATCCCAGCCAAGCAGAAAGTCCAAAGTGTCACCTGGAAGCATCACCCTGGGCCCTGCTGTGCATGTATGGATTCAGGTCTCCTGCTAAATGGAGCTTACGTATCATTACATATCATTTAGATACTCTTGCTTGTTTGTTCATATATATTTTGTCTGTTCAACAGAGGCACCGGATCCCCATCTGAAGCTACAATAATAAACATGACTCCAATGCCATTCACTCTCATTGGCTTACGTGTTATTGAAAGCTTAAGCACAGAAGGCGGGCAGCCAACTGGATAGCTTCTGACCATAGCAGTCCAAACGACTACAAAAAACAGAATTCACGGATTACTAAAAAGCCAGTCTATTAAAGAGTTAAGATTAACTAAAAATAAACACCTCAAAATAAAAAGACTGAAATATCATACTATAAATAGCATGTATACTTATTGCGACAAAAGGGTCAAAAGTGATTAATTAATTTAGCCTTTTTGTTTTAGGAACACTAAAATCCTGCAAACAAAAGCAACACAGCAGAGGGGGAGAATTACGCTGTTAAATATGGGTTATAAAGTGCTCAGTGCAGACAGAGTGATTTGTGTGTTCTGTCATCAGCCTGAGAGAGCTGAGCTGGCATCTGGCGGACCCCTGTATAACATGCCCCTCCCTCCCCGCGCCACTCCTCAGGGATTGTGCCTCTGGGAGCTGTAACGCTGCACTGCTGAGAAAAACGCCATGAAAACATAACCAAAACAAAACAAGCAGGGCCACCCAAATTTCCAATTAGTCCCGGTGCAGAGGGCAGGAAGTGGCCGGCGATCTGCCAGGGGGCTACCCTGGGCCAGATCAGGGACATGGAACAGTGACAGGAAGGAGGCCTTGGGCCCGCCATGGCCACCATCCGAGTCAAACGTGCCCTTCTGGGCATAATGCCATCTTGTCATCTCATTAAAGAACAACAGACTTTCTATTAAAAATATATATATTATTGCTTAACTTCTCAGCACAAGCAACAATTTGGAGAAGATACAGCTTGCATTAACAGATATTATGGAATAAGTTGAACAAACTGTGGGAAGGATTGACCGTTCAGATCTCCTAAAACCAGCTGAAACAGCACTTGTGCTATGCCAGACTGGAGGGGCTTAGCAAGTTCTTTGACCTCAGAAGCCCGTGGGTCATGACAAATAGAAGCTTTGTCTCACAGCCCAGGTATTGCTGGGATTGTGCCTTATAAGCAGATGATCTCTTAATAGCAAAAGAACTCAAAGAAGATGCTGTACCTCACTTCTAAAGCGGTAACGCACGTCTCAAAGGGGTCCGTTACCCCGCAGAGAATAAGACACGGACGCCAAATGCAGGCAGCCTCAGACACATGAAAAAACAAGCCAACGCTCTAATTACCACAATTAGACCAACATTTCGTTAACCCAGAAAAATATGCCGTGTTTATCTGTTCCGCATTAACCCCGACCTAAGAGATGCAGCTCATAACACAGAGGGAACCATTAACAGCAAAAGCTGCTCGGGCTGCTACAAGTTCTCCTCCAATAAACATAAATTTTCTCCTCAATTTAATTCATCCATCCATCCAACTTCCAACTGCTTATCCCGAACAGGGTTGCAGCTGGGCCTGGAGCCAATCCAGGATAGCACAGGAGAGAAAGCTTGAGTAAACCCTGAATGAGATGCCAGCATATCACAATTTCAAACAAACAAGCACACATGCACACACATACTTCGAGCAATTTAGAGATACCAGTCAGCCTAACTGCATTGGGGTAGTATGTGGCTCAGTGGGTTATGATACGGTGCCTGTGTTCGGAAGGTCACTGGTTCAAATCCCAGGGTTGGCAATGTGATTTTACCATTGGGCCTTTGAGCAAGGTTCTAACCCCAAGCTGGTCTGGATAAATGCATATTAAGTAAATGAAATCTAAATGCTTTGCACCATAGAAGGAAACCCATGCAAGAACATGCAAACTCCACACACATAGCTTTGGTTCTATGTTTAAGAGTTACCCAATAAGTAACCATGAAATACAATATCACTGTAAAAAGGTTATACTGTTATTCTGTATGGAGACTGAATTCCCAAATCCCAGTAATCATGTTAAAGAATCGTGATCTCAATATTGACCAAAATAATTATGATTATGATTTTTGCCATAATCGAGCAGCCTTACTACACAGCCACTGTTTGAGTAACTGGCCCACTGAATTTCAAAGACACTATACTGAGAATCCATGGGGGGGGACTGAAAATGGATTTCTCTCTTATGAGCAATTAGGGTTGATAAATCACTGTAAATACACTTTACATTAAAGGGAATGCCAAAACTTAAAAAATAACCCACCCCCTCACATAACCAGGACATATTTCTATTCTCAACCGGTCATCTATGGGGAGTTATGTAAAAACAATAACTATAATGCTTATAGAATCAAAATAATTCTATTCTATAATATTATACTTGATACAAATAAAAATTTGAGTTAAATTATCTTTTAAATACTTCGGAATTAAGCTTGAAGTGTTTCACCATGTTATACTGTACATTGGAAAAAACGTTATAAACTTTTGGTGATCAGACTGAGAAGGAACTGAGATTTGCTCAAATAACACAGTGGTCTTTGAAGATTTGTACATACATATCTCAGCCTAAATTACATCGAAAAGTGTCAGCTTACTTGAAAAACGTATTTTACTCATTAAGACGGTTAACTAATTAAAGAAGAGATTCATTCAGTATATCTAGTAACATAGAGAAAGGTACTTCCCTCTAATACATTATATCACATGTTAAATTCGGCACGCTGCAGACGGACAAAAACGACTCTCCACCGGGGAGTCTGTGCTCACTGCCTTTCTGTCCACATAGCATTCCCTGTCAGCTTAAGTACAATATGAGGCACTTCAGATAGTGTACACTTGTTCAGTACGTAATTAGCCTGTAAATTGCACTGGTGAAATTTAAAGGATACGGCAACTACATGGGCAACTCGTCAACAGTCGTTTTTTAATTTATTTTTCCTTGTATAAAAGCCTAAACTTTACGAGAAGATTATCGCTTAATTACCCTGAAAAAAGAAAGACGCAGGAAAAAATATCCGAATAATGATGCAAAGCCGTTAATACCTAAGAGCAGGCTATCACAGGCTTCGCATACAGACATGTTCGTCTTAAGTCACACCTTAATATCAGTGGGTGGGTCAACAAAATGTGAAAGACACATAAACATATTTGCTGTAACACATAAAGTACCTCGCACATACATCAACATGTACTTTGTTATATGTATCAATAATCATTAAGAAAACCCTTAAACAAAACACCCGAGCTAACAAAATTAGCCTCCATGCCTAATTTTCACTTTTCCGTTTTATTTGAAACGCCCATATGCCTGACAACACCACTGTAATAATTCTCAACTGTATTATATTGTTCCATAAACAAAGCATACGCTTTAAGAACACTAAAATAACAAAAAATAACACTTACAGTACAGGAACAGTGTCGCCTCGGATTGACCCCTGTGTCTGACTACGATAACATCCGAGTCATGTGCGAACTTCCGGAAAACGTCATGTGACGTAAGAGTTTAACCAATTTTCCTCCAAATTTGACTGTCAGACTACATTTTGCAGTTACTCCAAGCCCGCCAGCCACAATTACAATATTGCAAAATTACCAAATATACTTTTTAAAGCAAAATACTTTCTATCAAATTAGTAGTAGCCCAATAGAGAATAGTTTCATAAAATACAATAATAGTAATAATAATATTCATAAGAATCATGATTCTTCTTCTTCTTCTTCTTCTTCTTCTTATTATTATTATTATTATTATTATTAT
>JAAGVU020000001.1:20218689-20231250 GCA_011763525.2 Mormyrus iriodes | reverse complement strand
TTTTCATTATTTTGTAGAAATCAGCTATCACTTTGACATTAAAGGGGTTTTTTTGTATTTTTTTGTCAAATAAGCCAAATTATGTCAATCATGATTGATTTATAAAAGCAAAAAGGTAAAACATCCAAGGGGGTGAAGACTTTTTATAGGCACTGTATGTCTTTAAAAAGGAGAGCAGGTTGAGTTTTGTGAAAAAACACATTCCAATGTACCAGCACTTATACCAATATCAATAGGAAACTTTTATTTTATTGTTCTGACAAATATCCTTAGTAATTCTAGGGTAATGTGCAGTGAACCTACCTGCCCCACATTCCCCACAGACAGCACCTGCAAAAAGTTATAGTTCAATCACACGCTGGCCCATTTCCTGTAGCTGTTAGAATTTTACTCAGAGGTCAAGGAGACTTTCTTAGACAGCAGTGCAGAGAAACTGTACTGTGTGTTATCTGAAACCGTGGTACAGCATTTAAATGGAGCATCCCATGTCTATTGGGCTAATGATCCCCGCCTACCTTTCAGCTGGCCAATGATACAAGTTCTTGTTCAACTGCTCATCATCATTCATAAGCCCATAGTTCTTATTGGCCTTGCAGTCGCTTCCACCTGAGATACTTCTGGCAACCTTCTGATCATGGTTCAGTGACCCAGCTCCAGTGTCTTGGTTCCTGCTGGGGACACCTCCACCATTCCTGGACCGCAGGTGGCTTCATTCCCGCCATTGTGCGCTGGCACACTGATTCCCAAACTCCATTGTTCAGTGTTTGTCTCTGTTTTATTTCCCACAGGCCCCCAGCCAACGAGAGGAAGCTGCTGCTGTAAATACCGGCGAGATCCTGTACACCCTTCTTAGGGGTCCAGAGACGGCACAAGAACAACAAGCTGACACCTTTCCTTCCTGGGGAACTGCTTTATGTCAGGGCCAGCTTGGACCCTTGGGGGCCCCAGAGAACCTTCGGACCCCCCTCCATGCTGGTTAGCTTTTTCTAGGTGACATCACATGTGGGTCTGCGGCAGGGGATGTTGTGTGCTTACGGGTCTGTATTTGTGATCAAAAGGTTGCTGGTTCAAATCCTAGGATCAGCAGAGTATACACTGTTGGGCCCTTGATCAAGGCCCTTAACCCACTTACATGCTCCTGTATATATGTTTGTGTATGTGTGTGTTTCAAAGGAGAGAAGATTGGATATGTGTAAAGAAGCATTCCAATGTGCAAAAGGCTAATGAAGCTTCATTTCAAAGGTATAATAGCTTCTCAGGAGGGGGAAAAACCATCCTGCATGATCAAACTCGAGGAATCAGGCTGTTGCCTCATGGAAAGTGACAAGTGCATCGGGGGAGGTAGGCAGAGAAGAGGGACAGACTGCAGCAGCTCACAGATCTGCTTCAAGTCTGCTGAGTCCACAAGCACAGAGCTTAAGATGCTCATGGAAAATCATATTCTGCCAAAATGATCATGTCCATCCTTATTCTTTTAAATGAGATTTACTTTACGTTTTTGTACAGAAATAACCTATAATGAGTCATTATTTATGCATTATTGTACCTATTTATACACTATATTGCCAAAAGTATTGGGATGCCTGCCTTTACACACACATGAACTTTAATGACATCCCATTCTTAATACATAGGCTTTAATATGGAGTTGGCCCACCGTCTGTAGCTATAACAGCTTCAGCTCTTCTGGGAAGGCTTTCCACAAGGTTTAGGAGTGTGTTTATCAGAATTTTTTACCATTCTTGCAGGAGGGCATTTGTGCGGTCAGGCACTGATGTTGGAAGACAAGGCCTGGCTTGCAGTCTCCGTTCTAATTCATACCATAGGTGTTCTATCGGGTTGAGGTCATGAATCTGTGCAGACCAGTGAAGTTCGTCTACACCAAACTCGCTCACCCATGTCTTTATAGACCTTGCTTTGTGCACTGGTGTGCAGTCATGTTGGAACAGGAAGGGGCTATCCCCAAACTGTTGCCACAAAGTTGGGAGCATAAAATTGTCCAAAATGGTTTCATTTGCTGAGGCTTTAAGAGTTCCCTTCACTGGAACTAAGGGGCCAAGCCCAACCACTGAAAAACTGAAATTCCACACCATAATTCCCCCTCCACTATCTTTACACTTCGCATAATGCAGTCAGGCAAGTACCGTTCTCCTGGCAACCGCCAAACCCAGACTCATCCATCGGATTGCCAGATAGAGAAGTGTGATTCGTCACTCCAGAGAACACGTCTCCATTGCTCTAAAGTCCAGTGGCGGAGTGCTTTACAACTCTGCATCCAACACTTTGCATTGCACTTAGTGATGTAAGGCTTGGATGCAGCTGCTCGGCCATGGAAACCCATTCCATGAAGCTCTCTACACACTGTTTTTGAGCTAATCTAAAGGCCACACGAAGTTTGGAGGTCTGTAACTATTGACGCTGCAGAAAGTTGGCTGACTTCTGCACCCTGTGCATCTCAGCATGCGCTGTCCCCGCTCTGTGATTTTACATGACCTACCACTTTGTGGCTGAGTTGCTGTTGTTCCCAATTGCTTCCATTTTTTTTAATACCACTAGTAGTTGACTGTGGAATATTTAGTAGCAAGGAAATTTCACAAATGGACTTATGGCACAGGTGGCATCCTACCACAGTACCACGCTTGAATTCACTGAGCTCCTGAGAGCGACCCATTCTTTCACCAATGTTTGTAGTTTGTCTCCATGCCTAGGTGCTTGCGTTTATATACCTGTGGCCATGGAAGCGATTGGAACACCTGAATTCAATGATTTGTAGGGGTGTCCAAATACTTTTGGCAATATAATGTATATCTGTCTTCCATACTTCTTATCCAATACCTATACATCTATATATTTATACAGAAATAAAGGTTTATGTCTTTAAAGTCAGAGCTTTCTTCATATGGTCACCTTGATATCATGATGAAGGGTAAAGGACTGAAGATGTTAAACTTATACTTGGCACAGCATATGGCATTGGCCAGAAATAAATGTTTGGAGATTTACAATGTCCAATACATGTCCTAAATGACAAACGATTGTAAAGCCAAGCTATTTTGGAAACACCTAAAACTTAACTGTATGGAATGTAAATATTATAACTCTTGAAGCACTGCAAAAGCTATGAACAATCTACTGTTGAATCAAGAGGTCAAGCTGTAATGATTGATGCCGTCATTAAATTAAGCCCTGAAATATTCCTGACACATTTTATAGAAGAGTCATCCGATATGGTGTGGCCACTTCCCTGCTTGCAGTACTGAGTTGCACTCTTTGCTTTAGATAAGAAGGTGCTGAGAAGTTTCTTAGAAGATGGTAAGAAGAGGGAAGGACCATCTAGAGGTCCTCTGGTGTAGATTAAATTATCGTTTATTGATGTTTTCTTTACTGATTTACATGGAAATCAGGGGCAGTGTGTGGCTCAGCGGGTTAGGATTCTGTACCTGTGACAGGAGGGTTATTGGGTGAAATCCCAGAGCTGGCAAACTTATACCACTGTTGGACTCCTGCGTGAGGCCCTTAACCTCCTCAAATTGGTCCATGGGTGCCTCGTGGAGAGCAAGATGGGATAGGTGAAAGGAAAGTTTCCCCGTGGGGATCAATAAAGCATCACTATTCTAAATATTCACTTTCCCCATACTGAATTCATACAGATTTCCTCTAATTACACATTTACATAATTAACATATGGAGGCCCAAGAAGCAATAGTCTCTCACAGCCAGATTAAAGGGTCAAATCCCACTCCAGATATTACAGTGCTTCAGCACACGTTAGTCTTTCTTTTTCTTTTTTGCTGACTTGTCTCCAGACAGATCCTCTTGTTTACTGCAAAGTCTCTATTTTTGAGGCTTCATCTTCAATATACCCCCCCCAAGTGATTTTCTCAGTTGGAATGAAAGAACACGACCACATCCCCCAACAGTGCAATGAATCACTCAGCTTGCACGTGATACATTTAACTCAAAAGATTCTATTCGTAAAATAAATATCATATATTGAGGGCAACAGTTACAAAAAAAGATCTGTGCTTTGTTTAAAACTGCCCAGGAGTATAAGTGTGGAATTCATCATGAGTATTACGTGTTTATTACGTTGATGCCCTGTGCTGTTTACATGCTATGTTTACCATTGCTATCCCCTGAGAATTCTTGGGAGCGTTTCAACCTTCCCTACCCGGATTCTGCTTCGGTCCGTTCCACATGGTACCGGTTCCAGCATGGCAGCCTAGATTCATGTTGCTGTAGGCGACAGCATCATGAGCCTTCACCGTGGTAACACCGATGTGTTTCGGGAAACGTGTGCCTCGTTATATTTCTGTGTATGTTTACGGGCCGATTTTATGCCGAGGAACCGTAATCAGTTAAATGTGATGCAAACACGACTTCACCGAACTGAGGTAATCGGCTTTTGCAACATTTCTTGGCTGCGTTGTGGGGTGAAGCCTTTTTTCCTGAAAATTGCAGGATGATAGAGTCTCCGTGGTTTTTTTTAATGTACACGCTGGTCTGTAGTCTATTTCCATTGTGTATTTAAACCAGCCATGTGATTATGATTATGCGTAAAAGAGGCGAGCAGGCCCTGGTCCCCACTGCAATCCAGCATACGCATTGCTCACCAGAACGGGATGGGAGCATGCAAGGATTTGCGGGGAGTGGGGGTGGCCGGCTGGACCCCAGGGCCTAGAATGGAAGTGGAGGTGGGTTGCTGCATAAAAGGAAAGAGGAAAGTCAGTTATTAACACAAACCGGGCCTCCAGGGCCGGACTGGACTTACCAGAACCAGGCTCATTGAGTTACCCAGAACCAGCGTCAGTTCTCAAATGACTAAACTTCTCAGCAGGGCCATGTGAACACGACTGTCCCCCATGCTCCCACTTTCCTTAACGCTTCCTAGAACATTCCAGAATGGTGTGGGATGAGAGCCGGTCTGAACTGGGCACTCTGCCTTCGCAACGATGACAAAAGAGCAACTGATAAAGGGAAGCACTTCTTCATTTGGCATGCACAGTGTGGGGGGGGGTGATCTGGAATGAAAATTAACAAAAACACAGGTGGCCACGTGGCAAATGTGAAGGAAGTGAGGCAAATATTTGCTAAGGAATCGATCCGGAATTCAGAAGAATACAATCCGATGGAATCCTGACACAGTGAAGCCACACCGAGACGTTTATTTCAGATGAAAATAAATACTCCCCTCCTCTGAAGGTTTGGCACCGGTTCTCGTTGTGGCAACACCATTTACAAATGATATTTTATGCATGAGCACTCCTGATTATCATGAGAAGGCAGAATCGCTGTGCTCACGCTGACATGCATTTCGGCAGCTGCGCTTTTGGGAGTCTTACTGGGGCAGCTGGGAGAGGTCCTGGCAGAAAGAGCTACTTGGGAGCATTTCAGGCCATGCAGAGAGAGGTCCGGCTCATTGCAATGAATTTCACACAGGATCATAGAATTAGAATGGAATACGACTGCAAGCCTCAACATAGTCTCAGAGAGTGAGAAAAGATCAATTTTCAATAAAGCGAGAAGAGAACTGACAAGAGAAAACATTCTAGAATAGGCAAAAGAAAAAAAAGCATGCCTGCCTAAATATATATAATAGGAAGTACTCCTGACGTTTACGTTGATTAGTGGATGCAAAGAGGTACAATCTAAATGGCAAAGGCATCTGTTTCCAGATTTAACAATGGATTTTGATGCAACTGGTTGTGTTTAGTTGCTGCAGCTCTGTTGGGTACCATACGATTCATTTTCATTTGCACAGAAACGAGCCAAATTGAGAGCAATGAGGAGTAATATCACAACATAATAAAAGGGAAATATTTTTGGAAGAACTTAATTATATTCCATGGTTCTTGAGGTTATATGCTTGCATTCATGGTAAAACAACAAAATACATTGAGAATAAGAAGAGGTATTTTGACAGATGATCCAGACAATGTCTAATCCAATTTGATTAATTTCAGACACATTTGTCCATTTTCAGTAATCATTTATCCTATTCAGGGTTGCTGGGGGTACGAAGGCTATGGGTGCAAGCCAGGGAGTAACCCAGGATGGGGCACCAAACCATCGCAGGAACAACTCACACGCGCACACCTTGGTAATTCCAATTAGCTTCTGCATGTTTTTGGACTGTTAGGGAAACCAAAACACCCGGAGGAACCCCCAAGACGACAACATGCAAACTCCGCTCACACGGAGCGATAGCAGAGATTCAAATTCCGGTCACAGAGGCGTGAGGCAACAGTGCGAAGCACTGGGCCACCGTGCTGCCCCAGCAACAAATCATAATAGCTGAGTTAACTGCATCGAGTTAGTATTTCGTCAGCTTGCTGATTATCACCAAACCAGTGAAAAACGAACTGGCAGCAGTTTCTTTTTTCCTCAAGTGTAGTGGTTGTGGTCTAAAGGAAACTCAGCCATAAACCCTGTAAGCAATACGCTTTGCCCTGCGGATGTTCTAGCATAACCGCTACACGTGTTCTCCACTGAAATATTGCCTTGCGTTGCAAAGCTGTGCAGCAGGGGGCGCCTCAGAACACAGCTTCTAGATGTAACAGCATATTCCTGTCAGTTCCCCTTTCTTCTACTTAGAGGTCGAGGTATGGTCAAAAACAGTGACCTCAGCGGACAGGACCCTGTTCTGTTCTGCTCACTCTACACCTCCTACACAATGGCACGACATCAAATGTTAACAGCACAAGAGTAATTACAGATATTTTTAACATAAACTGCTTATCATGCATAATTTTTCATGCCTGTTCAAAATAGTTTTGTTATTTCAAAAATAAATAACCCTCCAAAAAATTTAAGGCAGGCCCTGTTCTCTGTTGGTATGCACTACCTGATTTTCATGCTTATCCATTGCCATTTAATTTGCTACAAATTGGGATGCTCTGGTTTTCCTGCTGTCTGAATAAATTGGCATTCTGCTTTATTGTGGGGTATATTTTTGAGGGGGAGATGTCTGTGATAAAAATACAGGTGTTTAGTAGATGGGAGTGGGGCAAATGTGTTTTAAAGGATCAGGTTCTAGGGACTTGTGTTGGTGGTGGATATGAGGTGGTGGGGAGTGTAGTTTTTTCCGTGGCATGAACTTCATTCAACCCCATGAGAACTTCCCTCTAATGTGCCCCCCCACCATCAGTAACTACACATTCCGGGTCCGATGTATGCAGGTCGCAGGAAGATAGTGGGAAGCCAAGGCGTCTCTTCCCGTGGTAAAGGGTGGGGGGAACGTATGTGGTCAGCACATGCCAGGGGTGTGGGGGGGGGGGTAAGCACTGAATCCATGGTGCAAATTGGGGTCGATTTCAGGCAAGTACACTACACTTTGATTTTGAGATGAAAGGCATCCTGCCTCCACTAGCACACCCCCCCCACTGCTCAGGAAGAATGACGCTGGCTGGGCCTGAAGTTGCTGAGGTGGCCCGACTTCCTCTCCGGCCCCCCGCCCAGTCCCGGAGCCAGACGTGCTCGACAGGCAGCTACTGCTGTCACAGCCAAAGGGGAAATCCACACACTGAATGACACCCTGCCTGCAAAGGTCAGTGCGCATAAGAAAATCATTAAAGAAGCAAAATATTTGTACATGAAAAATATATCAAAAATAAATTATTTGCATATTTTGGGTGGAATTTCCCGTCAACCTTTGACCTTTAATCTCAAAGGATCGATGATATTTGACATTTTATTTCCATCTTTCAGTTATTTATTATCTTATGTTATGGCCACATGTGGGATGACTTTTCCATCATTTGTACTCATGACACAGTTCACTGAGATTCAGGTTCACTACTGTCCTCGGATATTAAATGACAGTGACCTCCAAGCGACATACAGGCTGGTCCCTGGCAATCTTGTTATTGGTCAGACCGTCATGTTAGGTGAGGTGACATCACAGATAGTCACTCTGAACATGGATGGGACTAAATCATAAATAGACTTCATGATGCAGACCACTGAACCACAGAAATTACCCACAATCCACCATGATTAGAGTCGAGGTCCATGACCCTATGCCCCAATATTTGTAGATGGCAAAACCTGTTACATCTGAAATGAGAATCAAGAAGATGGGAGTTGTCTGCAGTATAACAGAGGGGTAAACTTCAAAAACTTGACTATGTGGTTGTTAAATTTGCTGACATATAGACCTGCATCTCAGGAAAGCCAGAAATATCCTGCATTATGAATCTTCAACGACTGTGTGACTTTAACAGTGCATTGATTATTAATTTTTTTACTTCTATCTTCCTCAGTGAATCTAGACTGACATTCAGGCCAAGAAAATAGCTCAAATGTTGATACCCCGCCCCCTTTGTACCGGAGTGCTCTTCCAGGGGTTGTCCCATGATGAGTCTCGAAGTCAATGTATATTTTCTTACCAGAACAAAGTGAATTGTGCTTTGGGTCAAGAGGCAAGCCAGAGCCCTGGTCCCATTTTGGACCGCAGGCTAAGAGGTTTTCAGAGCTTCCGGGATTTCGGCCCTGAAAGCAGCTGTTGGAGAACCAAGCAATAAGTCAGGTCTATCATTTCATCATCAGATGGCAGAGGCTAGCATGACTCACTTTATGGGAGTCCGTTGTCAGCAGATCTAAAAGCCTCCCTTCCTCCTTCCTCAGCGTTTTCATGATACCAACATGGAAAGTGCTTTTTAAAAGTACACTACAATTTAACATAGAGAATAATGGAAAGGACACTTACAAAGGATTAGAGAAGTATGAAATGCATAGGATTCCCGAACAAAGGCGCACTGGAAGAGTCAGACAATGACTGTTGTTCTTCTAATTTCAGGAGAGTGTAAGCGGATTTGGCCAGGAGCAGTAGCTGTTCGTCCAGTACAGCATTCGAAACAGTGGGCGGATGCAAATTCAGCCTTTGTGAAATAAAAAGTCCAACAGACAGAAGAGTGAGATAATGTTCCATTGTTACATTGCAAGGCTAAAAGCATCATTATTTATTTATTTATTTATTTTTTATTTATGAGTCACAGGACGACAGCAAGTTGAATTCTTTATTAAGATCCAACTGGAGAGCCATCAGGGCCACTGATTTGCCCTTAATTAAATTCAACGTGTCCAAATGTTATTTGTAATTTAATCTAATTTAACACACCCATTGCCTTCAGATGTTTCCAGGTCATGTGATATAACGGCCTGCAAGAATCCAGAGTATTTAATGATTATCAAATAAGGCAAGTAAGGCTTTCCTGTACACATAACAACAACATATGTGTTAAAACTATTTAAAAAGTTGCATATACACACAGCTTTATGCCTTATATATCTTTAATGTATATAATGTATCATCTGGACAAGGACTAAACCTTGTCTGAAAATTACGTAATATGGCATGTCTGAGCAGTTCTTAATCTTCAAGGCTCAAGGGCAAATCCTGTGTGACATATTTACACTTAATTCCAAGCAGTTTGAAAATAATAACTGGTGTCACCAAA
Organism: Mormyrus iriodes; assembly: GCA_011763525.2. Taxonomy (NCBI): domain Eukaryota; kingdom Metazoa; phylum Chordata; class Actinopteri; order Osteoglossiformes; family Mormyridae; genus Mormyrus; species Mormyrus iriodes. The sequence goes on along the minus strand of JAAGVU020000001.1, from coordinate 20,221,792 downwards.
CACTGATATTTTTTGGCCTTTAAATAGCCTCAAAGTTGAACTCATTTCGGATTTACTGGATTTGGTCATTGCACACTCTGCTGTTAGGGGATCTCTACAAATTGACCTTTATCCGCGGAATATCAAGGGTGTAATTCATGTATTTAAAGAGGGCTCTGTGGTCTTAGTATGGTTTAGCACTTATTTTTCAGGCATCCCGAAGTCATTATTGGTTCTGGCACTAATCTGCCTTGGTCAGCTGACGACTGTGATGACTTGCTCGGACATGTGTGACAAACACATGGAAACGTACCACGGCTGAAAACAGACCTAGACAGTTCTCGCTGACTTCACCGCTGCCGTTGGGAGGCACATCGAGACTTTCTGATATTTGGATGGACTGAAACTCCAGTTTAATCCCCTTCAGGGGAGACACTTTAGACCACTGTACCGGCTGCACACCCAAACAATACACAGCGCGATCGAGAAACAGAATATCATACATAAACCACGGCAAACGCGCTAGGTCACCCTCGTACAGTATGCTGTTTATAAAATCGCCCTCGCCGACACTAAGTATGTATATTCTCGCGCGTCAAGTCGATTGTAAACTATTCACCTTGCTTAGTCTTGCAAACAAGTGTGCAAACAGCCCGGGGCAACAGGAGCGCAGAGCTTTTAGAGCAAAAGAAACAAACCATATTTTTTATGATTAATTTTTATTTTGATTTTATTGATGATTAATTGTCACTTTATATTTTTTCGTTTGTTATTTTTTTGGTTTAGTTTTTCATGATAAATGATATACAAAATAATAATTAGTATATTATATATAAATTATTATATTATATATACGTGTGTGTCTGTGTATGTCTATACACAGACACACACACCGCTGGGCTATTTCTTTGTTTTTAAGGCGTTAACTGGACAGACCGGTGTTCTGCTAAGCGTAACTATAAAAACTAAGACAACAGAGCTGTCAGAAAAAGGGGTAATGTTTTGATTGAGGGGAGGATTAAGGAAATAATGTCAGAACATATGGGAGCATTTGGGAATTATTTAATTACAACTGCTGCCTACGGGGAAAATATAGGCTTTAGAAACGACTGTTTTGAAAAGAGTCTTGGAGACCCAGAAACAAACTAACCAGCTCAGGAGGAGTTATATTTAATTAAAGCGGTCAGCGCAACAATCTTATGACATTTACCACGCTAATCACTGCTTTCAGCACGCAAAGTTCGGGCAACGAAAAAAAGTTTAATACCTTTACATAATGTATGATTATGACAAAGAATGACCAGAGAAATACAAGAGTAAGCAAATAGGTTAGTCATAAATCCATGAAAGGGATCGCCAAAAATAGCAAAAAATTGCCTGAAGCCTTAACACCTGAATTTTCAGCTTTGTAAAATATGTAAGGTCCTAATTAAAAAAAAACTGCTGTCAGTGAAAAGGTAAGTAATCATAGTATTAAGGTTGAGGTAAATGTAGAATAGTACTTAGAATGTCTTACACTCCTTTCATTGTTATGAGCCTACGAGGCGTTTTTAAGCACGAACACTCGAGGTTATTACTGAAGGTACGTGAAATCATGTAACAATTCTTGCAGGATTCGCGTTAGCATTTTCAAGAAACAAATACGTATGTTGTCATGTGTTTACGCATAGTTGGGCTTTTCCTATGAGTATTCAAGTAGGAATCTAAACCATTGTGTCTTAAAACAGTCCGTGCAATTGCAAAAAAGGACCTAAAAAATTAAGAGTGACATTAAATATGCAAGGTGTTTTTTTCTGAAAGGAACCTGGAATCGACAGCCTAAATTTTTAATTACGTGTCATCTGCCCTCTGATCAGGAGATAATGACATCCGCCGGATTGGCATCTGCGAGTTTCATGATTGCGACGGTGGTAATCGTTATGAAGTAACGATTTCCAGAAGCCTGGCCGCTGCCAGGTTCGCTCAGCGGTCAGAGAAGACAGCGTCTTCCTGTAAAATGTGCTTTGCATTCCACCCACCAAAGGTGTGCTCCGTGTTCAAGGGAGAGGGCGGGATGCTGTAAGTACACACTGACACGCACATACACACAAACATAAACACAGACAGACACATGCACGCAAACACAGAGGCATGCCGACACAGAGAAGCTCGGCAATGAAAACGGAAGGAGGTTACACTACCAGTGGTAGGGAGGTGGGGTAGGGTGTCAGGAGGGTTGATGGTGGGAGGGGGCGCTGTGTTTTAAGTGCAGAAACTTTGCTCAGGGCACTGATCTGTTGGGCATGGCACCCACCCTGGCCCACCTGGCGAGCTGTCAACACTTTCGGAGGCCATCTCTCAGGAATGGGTGGGCTTGTTCCAGCAGCCTCCCACCCCCCAAACACACGCACACACACTCACAACACAGATCCACAAGCTGCTATGTAAAACCAATCCAAAATATGCTCATCGCGTGAGATTGTTGTGTTCAGCTAAAGAGTAGGGGAAGGTTTTGAAGATGTAAAACATGCCATAAAACCTGTTTAGAGAGATAATAAGGCGACAGTTGGATTGTTATCTAAATGGAAAACAAAGGAGAGATTGAGAAATTGTGACAGGCTGCCATCACACTGAAATTCGGCTGCCCTGAAGCTAACTGTCCCTTTCTGGAGAAGTAGAGACCTTAAACGTTCATGTAAACTTGCAGGAGCAATTTATCATTTCGAGGTGTCATGGCGATAAACATGTGACTTGACTCTATATAAACAAGCTGCCATCCCAGCCCCCTGGCACAGACTGGCATGCTGCCACTGTCCTCTGCGGCTCTGAATCCTGCAAGATTAGTCATGAAAACTGAACCACGTCGAGGGCTAATAGATATTAGGCTGTATAAAGTTTTTCTTTTTTCTTCTTGGCAAATGACAAATATCTGTAAGACAACCCTTTTAAAAATTGTTTTCACAAGTGAGGTTTCATATTCTCCTAAGAAAGTTAATCACATTAGCTTTTATACAAGAAATATCATAAACAGAAAATTTACGTTCAAGTTCACTGTTGTGTGTGTGCGCGTGTGTGTGCTTCCCTGCAGTGGACTGACAATCCATCTTGGGTGTCACCTGGCTCATAACCCTCTACTTCCTGGGAT
>JAAGVU020000001.1:20174253-20210472 GCA_011763525.2 Mormyrus iriodes | reverse complement strand
AAGCCCCCCCCACCTACCCCGGCCACCCTGCAGGCTTCCCCGCTGTTTAAACAGTCCATCAGGCCCCCCACCTTCCCCCACCCCACCCCCCAGCATGGCCACCAAGAACCCCCCCCCCCACCCCACTGATGATGTGGCGAGCCCCCAGCCTCTGCTCATGGTGACCCTAGAGTCATCTGGAGTCTGGGATCCCACAGCAGAGAGCAATGGAGCTGTCCAACGCCCCCCCCCCTGCAACTGTCTTTGGTGTGTGGCAGTCTTGTTTGGGCCTGAAGTTGCATTTATCACCTCATTCTCAACTTTTGAACCCTTTGGGACAAATAGCAACGACCAACGTAGAGAAACAAAGAAGAACCTGGAACTCCCTGTTGTGAAACGAGCAGCCCTGTTCCCTCACGCCCCGCCAGCATGGTGCATCGTGTAAAGCGGCACTGAAACGTGGCCAGCTACAGCTGCCAGCAAGTGGCAGAGATGACGTTGAGCCGGCAGAATTAGCCGATGGATCTGTGGGAAAGAAAAACTCCATCTGATTATCACACATGCAGTCCCGGAACTTACTGCGGACCTGCTGCAATGACCTACGTGGATAGAGGTTCTCACTGTTCTGTACCAAGGTGTCATGCCAAGTTTTGGGGGGGGTCACTCAAACGCTTTCCCTGGAAAACTGTGAAGCCAAACAATCAGAACTTTATTTTCTGAGAACACTACTTATGCAAGGGATTTGTTTATACAAAATGTAATATACAGTACAAGGATTCAATCACCATCCCTTTAAAGCAAGTGATTTGTATTTGATTATTAAATTAGATGCTATATTATATTGCTGTGTTATATGTTACTGTTAGGGTGTTATCCTGCCTTGTGTCCTCTGGTGTCTGGGATTGGCACCAGGCTCCCAAAAACTGGATAAGTGGTTAGAAGATGAATGCCCCACAAATGCTGAAGTGAAACACGTGCACTTCCTTGGAGCAGGACAAGAATATAAAAATATTAAGGACATGGATAAAAGTAGCGAATACAGCAAATTCTAGCAGTGGTGGTTTTGGACCTCCCGGCACTAGGGGGCTACATCATTTTGGATAAAAGCTACAACACCTGAAATTAGTCTCCTCCTAAATAATAAATGTCATTAGCAGCTGGTTAACCTGGGGCCCTGCTGATTATGAAAACAAAGAAAGTTCAAGATGTTTTGAGTATGTGGCATCACTGTATGCACCTATCAGCATTTCTGGGGGAAAACACATTTTGTTTTCCCTTAAACTGTAAAGCTAACATGAACTATTGCATTTGTCACAGAATGTGTCGAGTCTTGTACACTGTTTGCACAATAGCTGTGTAAACTCCCTGCAGGCTAAAGAAACGGCACCGTGTGGGATATGACTGTGGCTTCTGAGCAATTTTACACAAATCCCATAATTTGTGTCCGAGTTTGCCTCCACACAGGTATTGATCAATTTGTTATGCAATAAGTGCAATGTTTTAGGGTTTAAGCTTGCCACATTAAGGCTTGGCTTGTACACAAGCAGATGGGGTAGGAGGAGAAATCTGGCATTAGCTAGTCTGTGTCAAATCCTAACAACCATATGCTAACCTAGAGTGAGCACATTTAGAGTCATTTGTGGTTCGTCCTGGGGTGTCGTACGTTCTTTGGATGTCTTGTGTATTTTCTGTGACTCATTCCCCGTCTCCACCGTGGCTTTTCGGAAACATGATCAAGCAGACAGCACAGAAACTGGCCTACTGTTGTGTTGTTCTGCCATTCTTCAGCGTATTCAGCCGCTCGGCTACAAATGAATGAGTTTTGTAAAGAACAAAGAGTGTTGACAGGGGAGACTGATGTCGCTCCTCTGGCAGACCTACAACATAATGCCTCGCTTTGATGGCCTCATAATCTTTGTTTGTATACTTTGATTTTTAATCCTAGCTGTGCTTTCCAGAAGGTTTTTGGTTTTAAATTTGACATAATTCCTGTATTTCACCTTCCCTGAAACAAATTCTATTAAGATAAACAATTGAATGCTTAGATTAAGTATAAGATATCCTTCCTCATGCAGAAATAGTCCCTGAATGTTAATGAAAGTCAGTGGTAGATGACAGAAACCAGATTTCACTGGTTAAAACAGGCCCATATCACCAACACTGTAACATTGCTAATTATATATGTTGTGTCCATCCATTCATCTTCTGACCTCTTCAGAAGTTATGGGGGGGGCGGAAGCATATTCAAGAACACAAAGCAGAAACACCCTGGGAACATATGCACGCCATGGGAAATTTAGACACACCAAATTGCCTAACTGGAGCAGGAAATCCACATGCAAACTCCAGACACACAGAACAGGGTGGGATTTGAATCTACTTTTCAAGTCAGTCAATGAGGGTATTTGGATCACAGTATGGGCACTGCTGTATGGAAACTTTTGCACTCTACCAAACTCCTGGTAAAAATGTATATATAAGCATATATACAGTACTATGCAAATGTCTTAAGCAATCAAATAAATAGATTAAATGTTCGTGTAAAGCAAAAAGCAAAAAAAAATGTTATGTCTAAGGGTGTTACCTTTGCCATTTCAAAATCTCTCCTGAAGCCATGTCAGTATTTGCAGCAAAGGTGCTATACACCCAACCACTACCCCACCTTGTTTGGATAATTAGTACCTCATTGTTATGTAACTAATTAAGTTACTTAATTGAGCTGGTCGTGAAATGTAAGGAACACATGGAATATGGCTGAGGTGCTCCTGAGGAGAGGTCTGGGAACTGAAGCGGTGTCCATTTTATTCACTTGTGGCAATGGGTCTGAATGAAATACCTGAATTCAATGTTTAAGAAGTGTGTACCATACTTTTGTCCATAAAGTGCGTATGACCTTTGCACCTTACTCAGGACACTAATTGTTGAAGTTTTTTAAATGTTCCATTATTTATTTGATTCTACTGTCTTATTTAATTGCGTGCACTAGGAAAGTTTACCACCTCTTTTTGTTGTGTAGGCACACAGTGACAATAAACCAACTTTGATTGTCCCACCATTTTAACCTGCCTCCAGATCTGCCACTTAACAGCTCGTCAGCAAACTCCCGACTTACCCTGACTCGCCAGCATCACTGTTCCTGCATGTGAATGTGCAGTATGTTTGGCACCAGAGGTAGCGGCTGGTATGTATGAGGGCACCTGGAAGTGGGCAAAACTATTCAAATGTTACTTGACTTTGTTTATTTGACTTATGCCCTCAATTGTACTATTAGAGTTAGATGTGATTCATTGCTGAACACACAGTGAACGGGAGTTTAATCATTACTGTGCACACAGTTTGTACTTCAGTTTGATCAGTCGTTGAGCAGATTTGAACTACCTGTTTTTAGTTTTATGATTAATATATGTATACAGCTGGAACATAATGCATGTAGATCTTGGACTCTTTAAAATTTTTAAACTTGTTTGAGAACACGTATCTTTTTTGCTTAAGAATACGATAGATTAACTGCAAATGGGACAATCTGTACATAAATACATTTTAACCATTCACTGGTTCAAAAATAAAGCATATTTTGTGTCTCAGATAGTATTATCAAGTTAAATCAAGTTATATAAACCCGAGATCTACATTTCAGTGGAATTTACTTTGCAAAGACCAAACAGAACAGTGTTTTAAAAATATTACTCATACAAACTGCAACTTGATGATATTAGTGGTGGACACGCCTACCCTTATCAGAACACACCTATGCAAATGAGTCATTTGGGCTTCTAAATATGGGGAAACAGAAGCACACGGCCAATTTACACAACCTGTGCAAATAAATGACTTCCTTCTATTTACCTTTGTTGATGTTGAATCTGGATGGGTGAAGCTACCTGACTGGCAATATACAATGACGACATCCTGGTGGGATGAGGTTAAGCTATATAATTATTTAATAAGAAAAGAGAGTAGTTCTGAATTTTTAAGGGAACTGGAAGGAAAGTCTTCTCTATTGCATTCAATGGTGTAGGAGAGAGTTTGAAATTGGGGGGAATACAACGTAATGATTTAAATACAAAGGTCTATATATTGTGAGGTTAATGAACACAAATTAAATATTGGGGGGGGTACTCCTCCCCCCAGTTCCTACACCCGGATTACACTGTTCAAAAAATATCTGCCTCCGGGAGTATGGCTGAACGTTACCTTTAAAAAAATATATACAGTGCTAACAGAGAGTCCTGGGATGCTTACTTAGTTAACAACAGCAGCTATACAGGTTCTAAAAGCTGCCCAGGGCAGTATCACTAATCCGACAAGGGCCACCTTAAGGGTCCAAGATGATATTTTGCAAGGGGACTCAGAATTTCTATGCCCCCGGCCTGAGTGGTCACTGTCTTAAGCCTCACGGTCCCCACAAGTTCTCTATTTCTTTGGATCTTAAACAGTCATCATTTTGGTTGAAAACAAGTCTGGTCTACTCAACACTATAGGCTTTGGGACCCTACATGTGAGCTCCTCTATTAGTTCATGTTCTTTGACTGTGAGTTTCAACACAGTGATCCACAGAGAGATCCTGGTCACTTACGGTCTCAGACATGAGGCAAACTGGTCAAACTGGGCAAATCGGGGAATTCAGAAGTAAAGCAAAGAAAAGCAAAGGAAGTGAATTAGACCATGACCCTGAGTGACTCCAGGAAGGTTCCAGAGTGTTTACCTGTGGCAGGTAAATGCTCACCCATTCAGCACAGGATTACGGGAAGGACTTCCTGATCCATGGAGGACAAGTGTAAATGCACAGCATGATGAGGATTAACAGCTGAGCGGCTGCTGACACGGGGGAGGGGGGGCATTCAATGGTTTTTCTACCACTTCCAGCCAACAACAGTGATCCAAATCCCTTCATTGTCTTTTTTATTGCTGGAGATGGGATGTAAAGAGGGATCAGGGCTCTATTCCACTTCTAGCCCCATCTCTCCCGTTTTCCATTTTCCAAAAGAGACATGAGAAAATAAAGGGAACAATCTGCCGCCCCCCACACTGATCTCCGGCTTGGCTGAGGCATTGGTTCGGCTTCCTGGGCAGCAGAGTCAGTGTGCAGATTAACGGGGTGACTTATTTACATGCAAGAAATTGCCTGAATGCCATGCAGCAGAGCCGGCCCTGCCACAACACAGCCCCCGAGGCATGCTGTCTAAACAAACCAGGCTAGCTGTACAACAGGAAGTACACAATGTTTCTGTAAGATGCGTTCTTCCTGTGTCTCAATATGTCCCATTTAAATGTTCTGTTCATATTTAATCTGTTTACTTTTGCACTAAGAACAACAAGATCAAAATTGGTATGACCCATGGATTATTACATCTAACAGACAGATGCTTTTATCCAAAGTGACGTACATTTTTTGAGAAAGCAGGGCCAGCCAGTCTCTGGAGCAGCTGTGGGTTAAGAGCCTTGCTCAGGGGACCAATGATAAAATCCTTATCCCACCTTGGGATATGAACTGGTGTCCTTTGAGCACAAATGCAGCATCCTAACCCACTGAGCCACACATCTCCCCTGAAACAGATTATATTTGGATAATAATATCGCTTTGATTTTGACTTAAGTTCCCCACAAAATGAACAGTGCTTAGCTGAACACCAACTCCCCATTCAGAACCTCCCAGAAACCCCAGCTGACCTGATCTATAAACATCTCACAAAAGAATCTACAGTGTCACCTACATTGTCCCCACTTCACAGGATGTTGGATCAGATGAGGTTAGGCCTAACACGGTTCTCATCTGGCTTTACATTCATTAACAGTTTTGAGAGTAATTAATGAACTCCTTGTTTTGCTCCATGGTTCCCGCAGGCTGAGGTGACTCATCAATCCAGGCCGTAATAAAAATTCCTCCTAGGGCAGAAATCAGAGCATTTATATTTTTCCCAAGTAGCCCCGTGTTGTGAAACCCAGGAACCTCCCAAGTGGGAAAAAACACATCTTATGGTAAATCCCCAAAGAGGTCTCAGATCCGAAGATGCCTGGTTCAATACCAAAGTGGCCTTAAAGTGTGGGATCTATGTCAGACAAAGGGGTTTGATCCTCTGCTAGAAGGAAATACGTCTTCATCTTTTCATCAAACCCTGTCTGCCAGTTGTCGAGATTAAAATATTCCTGTTGTCACTAACATTAATGTAACATAAATTGACCTAAAAGCCACTTAGCCGGCAACAAATCCTAAACAAAGGGGTTATTCAACAGAAAATGTGAACTTTAGCTTGCATGCAGAGACTTAACCGAAGGTTAATTGAGTTGAGTGCTTTCCAAAACCGATATCTTTGAACGATATGCTGGCAGCTTACGGTGTATAATTACTGTACATTAACAATGAGGTGGTAATTAATTCAGTATCATTCATTTTCTTGCGTGACCTGAGCTGTGTGGACTTACAGCACTCGAGTTAGGGTGCCAACAGCTACCCTACACAAACAGAAAATGCCGATGAAAGTGACAAGAAATAACATCTATTTCCTTGTCTTTTTTTCAGATTTTTGTTGTGTTTTTATGTTATTACCCGGTACATGCTGTGCTATTTTCGACTAGTCATCACCAATGATATATCCCATATCTTAATGCAGAGTTTCCAAACCCGGTCTGCGGGGACCCCCACACGGTTCATATTTTTGCTCCATCCCACCTCCCGACAAACGAGAACAGTCTGGGGGTCCCCGAGGACCGGGTTGGGAAACACTGATTACTTTAAATCTAAATCTAGCTCATGACCGTAGTTAATAAAAGCTTTTCATTTTGATTAGGGTGCATCAAACCTTTTGCAAGATGCGTGAAGCTGTCGGTTTGGCTGGATGTGTAATTACGCTACGGAACCCCGTCAGTCTTACTACATGAAGGTCTGACCCGTTATCTGATTTTATTGCCTCCTTTATCAGACGAATCACACACTCCGTCTGCCCGCGCTCCTGTAACCACCCGGCATAAATGCAGTTTGTTTATTAATGAAAATCAATGCGACTCAGGCGCTAATCGGCCCACGTGATCCGTCTCGGTGTATCTGGCTACCTTTATGGCCGTCTACCCCCTGTCTCTTCTTATTGTCTTGGCGACGGATAGCCAGGAGAATGGGACCGATTCTCCCAATACCATGTTTAACTACGTCTGGTGATTAATTTATTACAGTGCAATTATTAAACCGACTGCATTCAGTGATCGAGAGCTATCGACGTTTTTTTAAAACATCCTGTATATGGTAAATGTCATGGTCGTCTTTTTAGTTTGATTTCCACTTGATTAATTTACAACCGCTTAAAGTATTGAGCATGACAACTACTGTAAAAGACACGTTGTTGCCTGTAAAACGTACAGGTAAAATATGAACATACTGTTCAAAGCTTAGCAAAATAAACAAATTTTTTAAATGTTAAACTTGAGATTACATATTCAGCCTTGTTTTTTTAAACGTAAGTGAAATAACTGTTCGTACAAACAGATCACTGTTAGGCTAAATAAAACTATCCTGACCCAGTTAACAATCAAACGTGGCTAGTTTTCTTTAATGGCAATAAAGTGTTATTCATTGTCCCAATTCCACATACCCTTAACATGATTTACTGCTTTTGTGCAGTAATCGCTCAGCAGATTGTTAACGGGCTGATATCTGAGGTGATTTACAAAGGGATCTTACGGTGCAGTAAGGTATCGTACCGAGGGAAGAAGCTGGTTGTGAAACGGCCTGGCGACTAGCCCAATTGTTCAGCCTTGGTCCTCTCTGGTGCTCTTATAGAACCGCAGAACCCAACAACCGGTGGACAGGCAAGGTAACTATTTCTCATTTTAAACTTCATTTTTCTTTTTCAGTATTCATTTAGCAAGAGCTCCGAGCTATCTGACATTATCTATTTAAACATCTGTGCATTTAATTTATTGTTCTGTGTTCTGTGGGCACAAGTGCCCATACCTGTTTTAAGGATCAGCTAAGTAAACATATGAGACCCAAAACTGGCGTGGTGGTGCACTGAGCTGGCGGTTCCACTTTGCCCCATATGTTCTCACCCTCAGATCAAACTGTCTTCACCGTTGTGAGATGCACTGGGGTCTCCACAGTCAATGGCTGATCTAACTGACTCTGCAGCACGTACAATACTGCAGAGTTAAGGATGGGATTTGATTTACCAGGGGGTTTGGGGTGAACAGGAAAGCTGAACAAGTCCTGATAACTGATTATCTAGGGGTTGGTTATTGAATAAATCTAAATGATATATGGGTGGTGTGTGGCTCAGTTTGTTAGGGACCATGGGTTGTGGGTTTGAATCCCTGGTCATATCACTGTTGAGCCCTACTATTAGACCTCAAAGTTCCCTTAAATGTGTGTTCCTTTGGATAAAAGTGTCTGATATATAAATAAGTTGGCTAATTCAGTAGTGTGGTCCTACATCTGGGTTTAAATTGCCCTTAAAGGTCTTAAATGGTTTTAGACACCCAGTTGTTAATAATGTTCCATGCTCACCTCAGACTCATGCATATTGGGCCCTCCGGACCTGACACAATGACTAACAATGGCGGTGGAACATTTGTTTGGACCCACGCAGGCTGACTCATCACTGGATGTGACGCAGTTCTCCTGGGCTGGGGTCAGGGAGAGCAGCTTGGCAGGGGGCAGCCCCCACTCCCCCGATGCGATTCACAGAAAAGTGCCGCTGGCAGCCTAAATGTACATTGCCCAACACCCCTGGTGTACGAGGCTACGTCAAACAAGTGCCAGTTAGCAGCATCGGCTGGAGACCAAAGGATGTCAGACTTGCATTTTGCAATCAAAGTTTTTTAATGGTGGAGAGGAAACCTGTTCTTAGTTACTAGAAATTTGCACAATGCCCCTCCTTCCCCCACGAGGCTGAGGTGACCCCAGATCTTCCTGAGGTTGGGGGTGGTGGCATAAACCTCCCTGCAGGCCAGTTTCTTTTGCCATGATGAAGGTGTATACCTGCTGCACAACTTGCACGTCAGCCCGGAACATACCATGCAGCCGCAGATTACAGGGCGTACTTCGAGGAGGTGGAACACAATCAGCTCCGCGTCCATTTACCTGGACTTGCCTTGCCGGCCTTACAGAGTCAACCCCCCCAAGCCATGACCCAGCAGGGCATACCTGAGCTGTTGATTATTACACAGGTGTAGGGGGTTAAATACACCCCCTTGGGAGCACTTTAATTGAGACGACCTAAAAAAACAACACATTGTTTGATGAAAATGAAATTTCATTTTTCCATACTAGTGTTACTGACAAGGGTTTAGATTAATGTACAGCAACAGGCACTGAGTCAGAGCTTCTTAGCCTTCGTGATGTTTCCTGGAAGGGTGCGCTGTGCGTATTTTAATCGCAGGACAATCCTGAGAGGAATTTTGGGGGGGGGAAGTTAAGAGCCTTGCTCAAGGGCCCAATGGTGAAATCACACTGCTGACCCGGGGATTTGAACCATTGACCTTCTGATCACAGATACAGTATCCTAACCTACGGAGCCACACACCACCCCTCACATAAATAAAATCCAAAACTGCTTCTCCCCACAGAAGTTTCCGGTCATTGTTGTTCAGATCCCTCCAAATGTGTTTTGAGTCCCTCAGGAATTACACGCTCACCACTAATGTGTCTCCCTGAGTCTAGTGTGAGATGCCGGACCCTGGTGCTTGTCTGGATGTCACTCAAGTCACCCGTGTCCGTGTAATGTAAACAAAACAGTTTAAATTATGTTTCCCAAAGAAGCTCTTTGGCCACAAGGAGGAACCGCAGGCAGGGGCTACTTGGCATGTCAAAACTGGTTAAAACCAGCACATGTCACCGTATGAGAACACAAACGAAGGGGCTCAGCTTGACAGCGATGCGGAACATTCCGGCGTCACTGAGGCTGGCCCACAACGGTGGCCTTTGAAAAACAGATGGGGAAGAAGCGCTCGATTCATTTAAATTTTAACGCCCAATGGATTCAATATTTATTGTTCTGTCATTTGCATGTTTACCTTCTGACAGATAGGTGAGACCAGTTACATTCTAGATCTGCCACGGAGGTGTTGAGCCATATCCCGTGGAGTGGGGGCCAGGACACGGGGGTGGGGGGGAGGGTAAACAAAACTGAACATTCAACTTTACTGCAACTAAACTTACAGTAAGGTTTGTAAAATGAGGCCAGGAGGATGTGTAAGCTTTGTAATAATGTCAGACAGGAGTGTTTACCGGGCAAATAAATGATGTAATTTTTTTTCAACCTCCAAACTTAGCCAAATTACAGAGGTTGAATTGTTGAATAATCTGATTAGCAGCTTGACTGGTAAATGACTAATACTTTAAACAAAGGAACAAAATAAGTTTTTAAAATTCCTACAGAAGTAGGGAGTGTTTTGCAAGGAGTGTATTTACTGTTACTGTAAATGTAAACTTTAAAAAAAAAAAAAACATTTACATGCAAGGTAAACCCAGAAGAATTCCTGTGAAGAAACTCACCGCCCTGTTACAATAACTCTGTCCTTCCAGTTTGCTCACTGGTATGCCAAAAAGCCACACCACCCTGCTGAGCATTTCGGGCAGGGGTGGGGGCGGTGTAAACCATGGCAGGGATGCACTCCTTACTGGGGAGTGCCGCATGCCATATTAATTAAGATCATTAAGATACCGCAGCGTAACTGTCCTCAGGAGTCTCCTGTCCGGTCAGGTTTTTTTTTTAGTGTTAATACAAAGCCCAGAGGAGGGGCTTGGGTGAGGATATCTGCCGTGAGAGAGAACAGAAACCAAAATACAGCCTGTTGAAAAAGAAGGGTGGGGGCAAATTAACCAGAGAGTATGCCATACTCACCCAAACAGATGCTAAATATCTCAGCCTGTTCACATGTGTGCAAGGCATAACTTTGGGTTGAGCATTGGGGAGGGGGTTGAGGTCTCCACCCATTCAAAGGGGTCTAGGGGGTTGTATTGGCTGGTTTAGATTATTGGGGAGATTACAACTCCCCCCTTAATTTACATCCATGCATGTGCATCATCTTCTGATGACATGTTTTTATGTTTATTGTTGAAGAGGTGTCACCTAATAATGGCAGTGACATTTGTTTTTCTAGATTCTTTCAGACGCCGTGCGATTACGGTAATCTTACATGTATCGCTCATATTTAAATATGGAGAGTTTTGATATCTTTAAAGGTTGTAGGGAAAGAGAACAGCTGGATGTCATTATGAAGGGACAGACAGAGGCAGAACAGACGTGGCTTTTTACAGGGTGGGCCGAAAGTAGGTATACTGCTTTTATTTTACAAAGTAAAGATTCTATTGCACAAAGTAAAGTTTTTATTTTACAAAGCTTTATTTAAAAGTAGGTATTCAGTTTTTATCTTATGGTACCAACTGGGTCATGTTTCGTTTCTTAAGTGTTTGAAATGTCCTCCGTAAAACATACATTCCTGGAGCCTGTCCCTGACACTGTGAAACACTTTAGCACATGAATCCTAATTAGGATCATTGTCCACAAATGCTTGCAAGATGAGCTCCTTCAGTTCATCCACTGTGCGGGACTTCCTCGCAAAAACCTTCTTCTTTACTATGCCCCAAAAAAGGTCCATGGGTGTCAGGTTGGGTTAATGTTGTGGCCAGTCAATGCAGCCATTTCGCCCGATCCAATGCCGTGGAAAGGTGTTGTCAAAACTGTATACCTACTTTTGGCCCACGCTGTATAAAACCATACAGCAAAAAGACAAGCAGCTTTATGAATGGAAAAAACAGCAAAACAGACTGCAGCACAAACACCAAAAAGACAGACAATATTGTTAAAGGACAGCAGAACTGACAGGGCTTTATGAATAAACAGACCACAAAACAGACAATCACCTTTATGAGGAGACAGACAGAGAAACAAGCAGAAAGCATTACAGATCGATAAAAAAGAAGAGGAATTTTGTAACATGCTATTTGCCTCACTTGTATGCCGCTTTGGACTAAAGTGTCCACTAAAGAAAATAAAAAACTACAAAAAAACAATAGCATTGTGTATCTGGACCGGTCTTTTGTCACTTCAGACTTACAGCAACAAAAACAAGTAGACCATTCCAACGAGTGGTGTCATTAGCAATTATGAATCCAGCCGTCTGTGCTGGGCCAGACCATTGTCCTCAGGGGAAGAACCTGCAAGCCGAATAAAGCTTGTGACTGCTAATTATTCATAAGTAATCATACAGGTTGCATGTTAAGAGGCTTTGAGGTGGCATGGAATCGCCCCTCCATCGGTATGCAATGAGGCCCGACCCAGGGCCAAGCGTCACGCCGTCGGCTGGGAACTGCAGAAGTGCGTCAGTAACTGGGATTCCACAGGAGCAGGAATGTGAGCTATGACAAAGGCTCAGGGTGCTAGCGAGCCGGCATCCTGAATCCTCACGAAAGCTGGGCCCAGTGTGCGGCCGTGGCTTTAAGTGCCCACACCACCGTGACGGGGCCACTTATCCGCCATCAGTGGAGATAAACCGGACACACTGTGCGCCTTTCGCCCCATACTTCAGTATCGCTCGTCGGGGGCTACGAGCGCAGCCCAAGGGCAGAAGAAAGGAACTTTCTGCAATGCATTTATACAGGTTTTGATGTGTAAACTATTATATAACAATGTGGTTGGAACAGAAAAGGACTTAAAAAGCTGCGGCTCTGGTGCTGGTGAATGATCGCTGTGGCACGCTAAGTCACAGCCTTTCTCTTACGGCGCTTTGATCCGAAACTTTGAATGCGATTCGCACTCGTTTCATATGCAACTTTGCATTATTTCCCGTGACTTCTGAGGGAACTGTGGTATTTGCTGGAGATTAGTTTACTTAAAAGCAAAGAGCCTAAATCTGGGGCTGAAAGCCCCGTTTGAAACAGGAACAATAATGTGTGCCATGCTGTTGTTGCATACCCCACTCTGGAGTTTTCCGAACACGAGTAAACAGAGCGCGGAGGTTCAAAGTCTCAGCACTGGTGATGATGTATCGCTTGTAAGTGCCCAGTCAAGTCGATAGGGATATCCTGAATGTGTAACATTAAGACTTATATTTATAAGTCCATGACTGTATTTGGCATTTGCCATTAATCCATATCATATCAACAACACATGATCTAAGTCGTGTTGGCCAACACACTTTGAAACACCAAAGGAAGCTTATGTGTGAAAAGCGATTCCAAATCGTAAGTCAATGTCTTGCTGTGGCAACCTTCACTCCCACATGGAGTAAAATATTCAGCACGTTTATGAACATTTCTGTTACAGGTAGTGGAAGAAAGAGGAAAAAAAGGTGTGTAGCTCTGCGGGTTAGGACTCTGTAGCTGTGATTGGAAGGTTGTTGGTTCAAATCCTGTGGAGACTATCCATCTTAAATTTTATTTATTGATTGGAAGCTTTTTTTGGAGAAAGTAGCATCAGACAGTCCCTGGAGAAACTGGGAGTTAGGGATCTCTCTCAAGGGTCCAAAGGCGACATTCCAATCATGGCCACAGAGTCTTATGTGATCAGACTGTTCATAGCACTGCTGGGCCCTTGAGCCAGGTCCTTAACCCAGACTGCTCTACTTCTAAGCAATTCCAAATGTGTACTCTGAGTACATGGATTTTGGCCTCTTTTCCCAGAGTCCGTTGGACCTTTGAATGCATCTACACTGTGATGCACATGGAGTAGAAGGCACGTCACCCGCGATAATATTATCTTACTCACTTTCCACCGGTACGTTTATACCTCCTTTCATCTGGACCAACAATAGCCTGCAGAGGCTGGGGCAGCCTGGGCAAACACATGGGCTCCTGCCTCACCTGACTGGCTGTGACCTCACGCAAGGGAGGTCCAGGACAGACATCTGGCAGGCAATGTACATGAAGAGGTTAATACTGTGTGAGTAGACCATGTGTACATGATTGTATCGTGACCCTCCCGAGCACTGACAGGATCAGAGATAGCTGGATATTAGAATTTTCCATTTCTGTTCCTATTCAGGGTTGCAGGGGACTGGGGCCTATTCTGGAAGCTATGGGTATGAGGCAGGGAAGTAACCTAGACAGGGTGCCAACCTATTGCACAGCAAACATCCCTACAGACAACTGGCAACTGGGGGACCAGAGTATCTAGAGCCCCAAACATGTAAAGTCCACACACACAGAGCTGGGGTGGAATCTCAAACTCTGGGTCTAGTGAGGCAATAACACTAACCATTGCACCACTACACTGCCCCATATAAGGATTAGAAATTAGAAGTAGTCAAGGGTGTAAATTTTTATTCAAAATATGGGCACCTAAATATAAAAATAGGAGCAGCCCTTCTTACCAAAGCATGGCCTGTTTACTTCTTATTTACATTTATTTGGCAGATGCTTTTATCCAGTGATGTCCAATTGAGAAAGCAGGGTAAGTCAGTCCCTGGTACAACTGGGGTTAAGGGTCATGCTCAAGGACTCAACAAAGAAATCACTCTACTAAAAACAGGATTTGAACAGCCACCTTCCAATTACAGACACAGCATCCTGTAATTAGGGAATTTCCCCCTTGGGTGGTCAATAAAGTTCTATCCTATTCTAAGTTCTTTCCTATCCTAACCCACTGAGCCACACACCATCCCCAGTGACACACTTCCTTCAGGTAGACTGCAGGACAGCTTGTCCCCATCCACATCCTTCTCCACTCTGTCCAAAGATCATAACATCTCTGACCAATTAGAGGATATCTGTGACATAAACCTTCCTTCTTACATACTTACCAAAGTGCGATAATAAGATGATTTATTAAACACTTAGACATTTGACCAAGGGTCACAAGCATGAACAAATCAAGGAAGTCAATCTAAAACCTAAATTAAAAAGACAACCATCCATTCTGGCATAAATCAACCACACCTTGCACCTGTACCACTGAAAAATTTCAGTGTGAATGGAATCCTGGGTAACTCGAGAAACTTGATCCTTGCAACAAGAAAGAAATATGACATTTTTGTAAACTGTTTGTAGCCTTTTCTCAGGTTTGCCAATTAAATTTGCCGTGTCTGACACCCTTGAAACCTCTTTGGGTTCAGTAATAATGCTGAGTGCATGACGGAGGCCTTTCTTGCCTCTCTTCTCAGAAATTGTTGAACTCTAGCTTCATCCGTACAGACCTCTCAGAAATCACCGGGAAGTATCGAGTGTGTTTCAAAAGCAGCAGCTTTGGTGCACATACCCAGACCGACCTCTAGTTTTGACTGAAGGTTTCTCTCCAGAGTCCTCAGTCTACAAGAGCTCTTTGGCCAGACAATTGTTATGAATGACCGTCTTGTGTTGTTACTTCAGAAAACCGTTGCTTAAACGAGGCTTGTTTGAACTCACTTGCCGACCTTCCAGCAGAAAACCATCTCAGGGTGATGTGCAGGTCGTGCGACCCTCATAAATAGCAAGGTGAACAATTTTTAACATTTTTCTTAGTATAATCACACTGGTTTTAGAACCTTACCCTGAACATTCTGTTTTAGAACCTCACTCATCCCTCACCAGTCAGGAATCATTTTTGAAAACCGATGACTTTAGACAATCGATTTGCTCTGTGAGAATGGAAAATTCACAATGTGTAAGATCAAAGGAAAAGTGGACCAAAGACTGGAAGGGCTGAAGAGGGACTGGAAAGTGATTAAAGCTGAAACTGGGTGAATTCTGTGAAATGGGATTTATCAGGTGAATCAGTATGCCGGAAAATACAAGTAATAATGTTGATTTATTATTAAACACAGTGTAAAACCGGTCCCCACACACCCACACACATTTTTATCCCATTGACTTACTTTTTAACAGCATTGGAGTTGATAACATCCTTGGCATCATTCACTTCTTTACCATTCACTTCCTCTTCAAATAGTCTTTGGAGAAAAACTTTGGAGAAGAATCTTTTCAATTTGTGCACAGAGAGAGAGAGCTATGCTAAACAGACAGAGAGTAACAGAGGCATGCACAGCACCACCCACAGGCATACAAAGAGACACACGCCGACATTCCCAGAAAGAGAAATATACATACAGACCCCCACAACATATCAGGATTTGGAAAATACTGCAGGTAGCAAATTAATGCAGTTTAAACATAAATCCTAAAATATAACTGTGGAAGGTACAACATCTGAAAATGATTTATAACCGACCGCGCGCACACACACACACACACACACACACACACACATATATATTATATTTACAGCATTTAGCAGACGCTCTTATCCAGAGCGACATACAACAGTGCTCATTAGTCCTCGACTATTCTTCAATCTTGTAAAGCCAGACTTGGATAACAAGTGTCAGCCGACTAAGTTGCTGCCAGCTTGGTTACGCACCTAAAAACCCTGTTGAAGAAAGAACATTAGTGTAGAGATAAGAAAATGTGTTAGTCGTTTTTTTATATAATATAAACATAACATTTACATATAAGATGGTTAGCATCCAAGGTGTTCCTTGAAGAGGTGGGTCTTTAGATGGCGTCTGAAGACAAGAGGGGACTCTGCCATTCTGATGGCAAGAGGAAGCTCGTTCCACCACTTGGGGGCCAACACTGAAAAGAGTCTCGATGTACATTTACTTTTCAGTAATGGCTGCTCGAGTCGAGCGGTGCTTTTCTCTCTAAGAGGGAGAAGTGATGCGATGCTTGATTAGTGCTGATAGGTAAGGGGGTGCGTTTCTGTTTTTGGCTTTGAAGGTGAGCGTTAAGGTTTTGAACCTAATGCGGGCGGCCACAGGGAGCCAATGCAGGTCCCGAGGTAAAGGTGTGGCATGTGAGATCCTAGGGACATTGCAGACACAAAATGCAGTGGCACGACCTATCAGTTGACATAGTTTAATTGCTTTTAGTGGAAGTCCAGCCAGTAAGGAACTGCAGCAGTCCAACTTGGAGATGACCAGTGATTGGACAAGTAACTGAGTGGCATCTGTGGTGAGAAAGGGACGAATCCTTCTAATGTTGTGGAGAAGATATCTACAAGACCTGGAAAGGTTGCTAATGTGTGAGGAAAATGAGAGTTCATTATCCAAAGTTATACTAAGATTTCTTGCCTGCTTTGAGGGGACAATAAGAGAGCTCTCAAAAGAAATGGCAAGGTCGGGAGTTGGAGACGGATTCCTATTGACGTACAGAAGCTCAGTCTTACTGGGATTCAACTTCAGGTGGTAGGACGTCATCCAAGAAGAGATGTCAGCCAGGCAGTCAGAGATGTGGTTTGAAAATTGGAGGTCATCAGGTGGAAACGAGACAATGAGTTGGGTGTCATCTGCATAACAGAGGTAGGAGAAGCCGTGAGAGGTTATAACCTCTCCAAGGGAACCAGTGTATAGGGAAAAGAGTAGGGGTCCAAGGACTGAACCTTGGGGAACACCTGTGGTCACTCTCCATGGGGCCGACTGGGAGCCTAGCCATGCTACCTGAAATGTTTGGCCGCCAAGATAGGACGTGAACCATTTCCATGCTGTTCCTGCTATCCCAAGCTTGGAGAGAGTCTCAAGGAGGATCAGATGGTTGACTTTGTCGAATGCTGCAGACAGGTCCAGAAGAATTAGGACTGAAGACAGGTTGGCAGATTGAGCTCCATGTTTTTGGAGACTGCTAGAAGCGCAGTTTCAGCAGAATGTGTAGCTTTGAATCCAGACTGGTGGGGATCTTGGAGCCCATTCACAGACAAAATGATATTAAGTTGATTGCAGACTGCTCATTCCAGGACTTTAGAAAGAAAGGAGAGAAGTGACACCGGTCTGTAGTTGTGGACATCTGAGCTATCAAGAGAGGGTTTCTTTGGAATGGGTGTGACAATGGCCGACTCGAAGACAGTTGGAACATGGTCTGTAAATAATGAACCATTGATTATGCATGCGATGTGAGGGAGAAGATCTGGTGAAATGGTCTGCAGTATGCTTGAAGAGATCGGGTCAAGCGGACATGTGGTGGGGTTGCTGCTCAGCAAGATCTGAGACACATCCTCAGGGGAAAATAGTGAGAAGTCACAAAGCTGGGCTGCTGCGACTGGTCTCCAGGAGGTGGATGGCTTGTCTGTCTGAGCGAAAGAGCTCCTAACAGCATCAATCTTTCCATCGAAGAATGTGGCAAAGTCCTCTGATGTGAGAGCTGGAGATGTAGGCAGAGATGGTGGTTTGAGCAGTGAAGAAAAAGTGGCAAAAAGCTTGCGGGGATTTGATGCAGATTCTTTAAACTTGCATCTGTGGAAGGAAGATTTTGCTGAGGTTAAGTCTGTGTCAAATTTGGATAAAAGAATGATAAGAGAGGTCATGTTAGAATGTGTTTTTTTCCCCCCCATCTTCTTTCCGCTGCCCTTAGTTCTCTTCTGTTGTGTCGTAGTGTTTCTGTTAGCCATGGGGCTGGAGGAGAAGCATACTTTGGTTTGGAAGATAAAGGACAGAGTTGGTTGAGTGAGCTGTGGATAGCAGAGAGAAGGTCATTGGTAGCAGATTCAATAGAAGAGGAACATGGGTTAGCACAGCTAGGAAGAGGTAGGGAGGAAAGGATAATGGAGGAAAGGGAAGATGGGAAAAGAGAATGGAGATTTTTGCGGGTTGTCATGGGGGTTATGGGTGACTGAGGTGGGGAGACCTGCAGAGGGAATCTGAAAGACAGAAGATGATAGTTGGAGACATGTAGGGGAGTAGACAATATGTCGGACATATGAAGTGATCTAAATGATACCAAGTCGAGAGTGTTGCCTGCTTTGTGGGTCGGAGGAGAGTCGCCAAGAGACAGACCAAAGGACGACAGTAGTATCACGAAGCTGCTGGTGTGAATCCTATCACTTGGAAGGCTGAAGTCACCAAGGATAATGAGGGGGGAGTCATCTGGAAATGATGACAGAAGAACATCTAGTTCATCAATGAAGTTTCCTAGTGGGCCAGGAGGACGATAAACAATGATAATATGGAGTTTAGCTGGATAGGTCACAGTAACAGCATGGAATTCAAAAGATGAGACACCGAGCTCAAGAACACTTGGTGAGAAACGCCATTTACAAGGCAGAAGTAAACCTGCCTGCCTGAAGTGCAAGGAGAGTGAGAGAAGGCAAAGGCAGAGGAGAGAGCAGCTGGAGTAGTTGTGTCATCCGGTGAGATCCATGTCTCAGTGAGGGACAAGAACTGGAACGACTGGAGTGTTGCCAGACCAGAGATGAAATCAGCCTTCTTGATGCAGGATTGGCAGTTCCACAGACCACCATGCACTAATGTGGGAGGTTGTGGAGACATAGAAAGGTGAAAGAGGTTACTTAGATTTCTTTCCCTCTGATGATGAATAAACCTTCTAGGTCTGCAAGATATTTGAACAGGTATAGGTGTGAAACACATTTTAACAAAGGTAAGATATAGAAGAAAAAGATCTATGGGGTACTTAGCCGAGAGTGGAGTCTAGAGGCATGAAGGTCCCTTGAAGAGCTGTACACCGCTATGGAATGCTCCTCCTATTTATTCAGAGTGGAAGCCACTCCCACCAATTCACACACTAATTACTCCTGGCCTTCTTTACACCAGGTGAGAATTGTAATGAAACTTAATCACAACCAGACAATAGCAGTCTAAAGTACCAGTTAACTTAGCAATAAGGCAAAGGTGGCAGTCTAAGTACACAAACAAGTAGCAATTCAGTCACACAACAGATGAAATTCCAGCTAACTTACCAGATGAAGTAACAGACTAGGAGCATAAACTGCTGTAGTCACTCTGTAGTGTAACTCTGAGGATGCTATAGAGTCACTATAGTGTGACCCTGAAGCTACTGTAGAGTTACTCTGTAGGGTCACTCTGAAGCTGCGGTACGGCCACTCTGAAGTTGCCATAGGTTCCTCTGAAGCTGCTGTAGTGTCTGTGTAAAGCTGCTGTAGTCACTCTGTTATGTCACTTTGAAGCTGTTGTTGATTCCTCTGAAGCTGCTCTAGAGTCACTCTGTGGTGTCACCCTGAAGGTGCAATAGAATCGGCTAGAGCCTGTACTGGATAAGCAGATGGGGGACTGATGTATGGGCATTCTGCTCCAGGAGATGCAGCCTTTCATCAGGGAGTTGGTTTCTGCTTCAAACTCTGATCTGCTCTCATTCAGATTCACCCTCAAGCTATATTCAGGAGTGGTTTAGAGGGATGTTGGTGACTGTTTTTCATGGATTGCTCAGCTTCTGTGGGTAAGATGCAGCTCATTGTCTTATTGTCTTATTACATGTGGCACAGTGGGTCAAGTGATATCCACACACCTGAGGTTTAATCCCACATAGGCTGATGCTGTTGCATTAATAATCATTATATAGTAGGCAAGTCTACCTGTCAGTGTGTCGCCAAGAATATGGGCTTCATTTCACACAGACACACACGCACGCACGTATACACACACACACACACACACACACACACACACACTCATACTGTACTCATATTTTTGTGGGGACTGTCCATTCATTTCTATGGGCAAAACCCTAATCCCAACAATGACAACCGTAACCCCTACCCAGCCCTATCCTTAACCATCAGTAACCAAATGAAGTACAAGACTTTTGGCATGTTTAGTTTTTTGATTGCATTCACAGATTTTTACAAAATTGGATTTCCCCTTGTGGGGACTGAAAAAATGGTCCCCACAACATAATGTGTACCTGGACCACACTCACACACATATACACACACAGCACTTACAAGGCCAGTACACACACGGCTGCCATAAATCCTGACCCTGTGCTCCTGTTGGACCTGCTAACTTGCTGTCTAGGTGTGAGGTCACCAAGGCACTAGGCAAGATTTATGACCTGGATTGGCAGTAAAGCCTTCCTCCTGGGTCATAAAGCCTGCCAGACACAGTTCACATTTTCATTTCTTTATGGGGACTCTTCATTCATTTCTACGGACATCACCCTAATTCCAATTATGACAACCTTAACCCCTACCCAGCCCTAGCTTTAACCATAAATAATTCAGCAAAACACAAGACTTTTGGCTATTTTAGTTTTTTGATTGCATTCACATTTTTATCACATTGTGGGGAAATCTGGTGGCTCTGCAGTAATGTCTTGGAAGTCCACGTTTCCCTGTGCTCTCACCCAGCAGTCCTAGGACTGGCTCTCTCTGACCCTTCAGGACACTCCAGCCTTGGTCCAATATAGTTACATCCAATGCTGGCCACGTGGCCATTGTGCAATTGTATATGTATGTGATAGGCCAGCTAGTTGTGTTATTCTGTGAGCACATGTTATTCCAGTCACATGGTCCTTCCTGAGGGTGATGGCAGCTCATAGGCTGGGCCAAAATGTCATTCCCTCTGAACTCCCCCCACCCAGCTCCCAAACTAGCGCAATGCACTCCTCTGGAACCTTCAGCTGAAATCATTCCACCCGTTCAGGAGATGATTACTTTGCACGTTTAGTGTCACAATGCCTGCTTTTGTTGGTTTTTGATCGTCTCTAAGACAGCCTTAATTTCCCATAATCCCCTGCTCTGCCATATCTTTAACGAACTTATGGGGATTCTGAGTCATCAGAATGTACAGATTTTTATTTCTGAGTAAAGAAAGACATCCAATGCCAATTACAATACTGTAATATACATAGAAAGGCATAGAGACTAGAAACTCCTCAGGTGAAATTGTGCTCCCTGTCTATTGTGTCTATGCCCATTTGAGCCACAAGTGATTAACAGACAGCCGCATAGTCATGGTTACAACCATGAACAGGCGATCGTTTGGGAACCAGTGAGACACCCGTAATCACAAATTTTGATTGTCCAATCAAAGTCCCAGTGGTGGTACTGTGTGTGTGTGTGTGTGTGTGTGTGTGTGTGTGTGAGTAATCTGGAAGTATAGCAGAGTAATCAGTAGTATGGTGTGTAATCTGTATCAGTGTTCTGTTATGTGCGTATTTGTGTGTGTGTGTACAGTGTCAGTGTGTGTTTGACTTAAAGGATTGGTTTGACTGATATATATCTAATTATGATTCCATGGTGCGTTAATACACTGCAAATTTATCTCTGTCTAATTGTGTTTTTAGAGTTCTGGAAATAATTTTGTTGACTTCACGTCACTCCTAAACAATGGCTTTCCTGTGACCTGAAAATTGACTCTGTCACGGTTTCTGTATTGTCACACTGTGATTTGGTATGGAGTCAAGCTCACTTTCAGATGTGGTAAAAACGCTGCTGTTGTGGGTGTTAGTTTGGCTGCCTGTGACTTCTGACCTCAGGACGCGTAGCTGGGGTCAGGAAGGTCGACGGAAGGCCCAGTCCCACGCCATGGGAGCCACAGCCGATGTCACAGCGTGTTTGTAGGTCAAGTCTTCTATGGAAATGTTTTCTTCGGCTGGGCAGTTTCCGTGTGTTTCTGACAGCCTTACAATGTATAGAATATTGACAGCTCAAGTAAATGATTAATAAGACGAGATCTGCATGCTTGTTCTGTGCATGTAATTTTACAAAATTGCACAGAGAGATACACAAACATATGATTAACATATAAGTACAAAAACGTTCTCCAGGAAATTAGTTCGTTTTATATTCTTGTCATGTCTCCCTCACCAGATGATTTCACTGTGACTAAAATGGATGAAGCTGGATTTTTAGATGGCTCCAATTGCTGGCTGTTGCTGTGGCGATGACCTCAACGAGGGTCATGGGGAATCCCTTGAATAAATTGCGTCATCACTAAGGAATGGCAGTCGTGCTGGGCTGGATTTGCATTGCAAGGAGCCCTGTGTGTGATCAAGACACATGAAATTTTAAACTTTGGTCGTTTTCCAATCTGGTGTTGTCTCTGTCGGGTCAATAGGAAGCTGGCAGGGAGGTAGGCATTTGCTGAAAAATGGACATCACCAGAATTTGGGTCATTTGGCAATATAATGCACAGAGGCTGAGATTTTGCATTGAAATGAGAAAAGGTAGGATGGGACACTGGTTTGAGAAACTGAGAAGCATGGAAGGTCAGGCAGAATGTGTCAAGAGGATGAGAAGGTCACTGTTGACGCCTTGAAGGTTGTAGGTTGCAACCAGTGTAGTGTACAGATTCTTCACGATACAAGCATATGGTTGGCAGTTTATCTTGCATATCCTCCTTGTGAGTCAGTGTGGAATGGCACAGGAGCTCAGGTTTACGAGGTGTGACCTGGAAAAGCAGTAACGGTGCAGTAATGAGCACATCCGGGCAGCAGCGCTGCATACATGTTGGCTGGGGGCACATTCCTGTGGTGTGGGCACGGAATGCTAGTGGGGGATAGTCACCAGTATAGAACATGGTGGTTAACCATTGATGGGGGCTATCACTAAAAAAGCACTAATGCTGAACAGACACAAATGTTTGATGGGTCCTAGCATTGGAGTGCTTGCACTGGATGGTTCCTAACACTGGATAAAGGCTAACCTTGATGGGAGCTACCACTAAATGAATGCTGTCACTGGATACATGTTAATACTAGATGGGTGCTAGCAAAACATGTGAGCTAACACTGGATAAGTACTAATGCTTGATGGACACTAGCACTAAATGAGTGTTAACACCGGAGAGATGGTAATGTTTCACGGATGCTAACACCTCATGAGTGTTGACGTTTGATAGATGCTAATTTTTGATGAATTCTAGCACTAAATGAATGTTAACACGGGGTAGGTGCCAATGCCTGAAGGAAGAGTTATGTTAATCAGGATTTCCCATTTAACATTAACTATTTAAACTGCACAAGTTTAGGTTAAGCATCTATAAGAAGATTTTAAAACCTTTGTCCCGCTTGGAATTAAAATAGGGAGCCAATAACAAATTTACATTCTAAACCACTATTTTCCCCAAATCATACATTTTCAGGCATATAAATAATGTTTTAAATGCTTATACGGTTGTTGGAGACATCTGTTATTTACAGAAACCTGGATTTACATAATGGTCCCCAGATCACCAGTGTGGAATGTTCTGTGGGTAGCATGCACCTCTCTGTGTTTACTGCAGCTGCTGGGACAGA
Organism: Mormyrus iriodes; assembly: GCA_011763525.2. Lineage (NCBI taxonomy): Eukaryota > Metazoa > Chordata > Actinopteri > Osteoglossiformes > Mormyridae > Mormyrus > Mormyrus iriodes. The sequence continues at coordinate 20,186,546 of JAAGVU020000001.1, read as the reverse complement.
CCATTTCAGGGGGCGTGGCAGGGGTGTCGGCCCGGCAGGCTCATAATTGCCTCCCTTCTGGAGCCACGCACATATGCACACTTTGTCTGTCCTCTGTAAAAGACTTTTTGAACTGAGGGAGAAAGACGAGATGGGAAATACCACTGGGGGGGAGATGTGTGGCCACTGGACAAACTGCACACTAACTTCCTGCTGAGTCTTAAAAGAACTGAGTGGAAAGAGAATAAAAACCATTGCAACACAGTGACCTAAGGAGTCATATAAGGGCGAGCCTTAAAGGGGATGTGCAGGGGCGTAGGATTAGCCTAGAACATGATGTGGAGCTGTGGGTTTGGCCGATTTGGGTGCCCTAAAGCCGAGGCTTGCAGGGATCCAGGGAAACTCCTTTTAGACGGAAGATGAAAAGCATGACTATCCATATAAGGAAATGGGGGAGGAGCTGGCTTAACATCTTCATAAAACAAAAAGAGTGCCTTCACAATGTGTGGAGCATAAGGAGCATTTACCGACCAATACCGGTAATCGCCAGTTGGCCACACCCACAACCCTTAACAGAGCTCCATCGGTTGACCCACAAAAAGTTTCCTGTGTTTGTTAAAAAGTTGCTCACTGGGGTAGTGTTGAGGGGTGGGGGGGAACCACTGCGCAATTAACCAAAACAAGATAAACCAGTTTTATCTTGAATTGTAAAACATGGCAATCCCCTGTCTCTCCACCCTGGGTGAGTGTTTATGATGTTTGCTTTGCGGCGGCAGGGGGATGGGGGGGGGACTGAACCTCCTCATTTAATTGATTTGTGGATTTGTGAGGTATCATGAAACAGAATATCGCAGATTAGTTTTCAGTTTTAAATTAGAACACTTAGTGATGACATTAGCTCTGTAGAAGATCATCTGTACTCACACTGACGGTAAAGGTGGGTGTGGTTCAGGTGCAGGGCTTGATGACATCACTGTTCTGTCGTACACTGCCTGGCTGATTTGCCAGTGACATGTCATAAATCATACATCTCAGTCACTCTTCTTCTTCACTTGTGTCTCACGTTGTATCTGGATAAATCCAGACCTCTTTCCGCCATGAGTGCTGGTTAGTCATTTGTTGTATATGTTTTAACCCTCTTATTTGCATATTATTCACTTGGATCTGGGATTTCGCTGCCGTTTCGGAGGAAAATGGCTGGCAGGATTTATCTAGTTTATTCCTAGTCTTCATAGGGATACATGATTTGGATGATTATGGATGTTTTTTTCCTGTGTTGCACTTCTAACTGGTTAGTGTGACCTGAATTGTATGAGCAAATTTGACTAATTGCTATGACCTGATGATCAAACCAATAGTTTGTATGATTTGAAGATCTGATTAGTGCTGAGGTGCCCCCCTTCCCCCACCATTGTTGTGTAAAATTCCTTCCCAGTGATCCTTTACAGCAGAGTGGACATGTTTTGGTGTTTTTAGCCCCGGAGCATGACAGCAGCACGCACACATCACAGGGGGTGGATTCCAAGAAAAAACCTCAACCCCCCCCCCCCCAATAGCTTTTTGGATAGCTGGCTTCTTAGTCATCCTATAAAGAAACATCAGGATTTGAGGGAGCCCACTAAAGAAAACTAAAAATAGGTTTTGCACGCGAAGCCCAGCTTGCAAATTCACAAGGCTCACCACAGCAGAGGCATTCGAGAAATGGAACGGGGAGCAGAGACTTAATTTACTGAAAAAACTCCCCTGGTCTGACAGGCGGCAAAAAAAAGCTGAATTACACTGTCAGGCCCTGTTACCCTGCATGGATATGGCCTCCCTGCCCTGTCCCTTCCCCTCTCATCTTCTGTGTAATCGTCTCAAAAGGGAATCGTAAGAGACTTTGGTCTCTGATCCCTTTTCTTTCAGGAACAGACAAGAGACTCATTTCAGATACATGTGTTTGTGAGTAAGTTGCCGTAATGGTACAGCTGTCGCACAGACCAAAGAGAGCACTGGGTAGTTAAAACTACATTACAGTACCCTAATGTGCTAAATGGGCCCCTCATTTGTTGAACTGGTTATATTACTGCTGCTAAGTAGCATGAATGGTAGCACATGTTAGGAAAAGTAATTATTAGTATAAATAGAAGTAATGGTTTTGGTGTAATACCAGTGCTGTTAGGCCTCTTACCTCCAAAGGTGAAACACAGTACCTACGCTGACACTGAAAGTGAGAAAAAGGGTGCTTTGCTTTAGTTTTAGTGTGGATTTTATAGTTACTGAATTTTTAGTTTTCTTCAAAACCCAGCATAGTTAAACTAAGATATTTTTTCATGACATAAAACACAACATAAGAGACCTGATTTTTGTCATAATTCAATTGTGATTAAATACGGAGGTACAGTGTTTTGCCTTTGTGGGCCAGTAATGGTTAGTAGTGGGAGAAGTATTAGCAGTACAAGCAGTTCCCAGATTACGCACAGGTTCAGTTCCCTAAATTTGTTGTTATGTCGAATTTGTAGGTTAGTCAGAACAGGCACATACGGTTCTTATATAATGTCAGTTAGTCAAACGGTTGTCGTAGTATATAGTATATTTTTTCATGCCAATGAACTGCTGAAGTTGTGCAATGTTTTCTTGAGCATCACAAGTAGTTCATGCTTTTGTTATAGTGAACGATTGTATTTAACTGAAACTTTTAATATAATAGGTTTGATGGAAGTTTGTTCATAAGTACAAGCTATCTGTAAGTCGCATGTTGTTAACCTGCCTGTAGTTCTAGTGGTAGCAGCAGTGGAGCATGTGAGAGATAACAGGCCAAATCAATATGAGGCATCAAATCAACAGAAATATAGAACTTGTGTTTCTACTGAGATGTTACAGAGGGAAAAGGTAGATAGACGAGGTGTGTGGGTATGTGGGGGGGGGTCCTGGTATACTGGGATAATGTCCCCACAATGTGATAAAAACGTTCCTTTTTTGATGCAATGGGGACCATTTCTTCGGTCCCAACAAGGGGAAATTTAATTTTATAAAAATCTGTCACCGAAATCAAAAAACTAAAAATGTCAAAAGACTTTCATTTTTTTGGTTACTTGTGGTTAAGGTTAGGGCTGGGTAGAGGTTAAGGTTGTCATTACTGGGATTAGGATTTTGCCTATAGAAATGAAGGGATGGTTAAGGTCTGTGTGTGTGTGTATGTGTATGCGTGTGTGTGTATCTATATATATTATATATTATAATATAGTGTGTGTACTTAAACAGGAGTCTCATAGCCATTCTATGTCAGCTAAAAGACAGGGCTGTGTGGCTGCTCTACAGAACTCTTATTATGAAGGCTGAGAGTATAGCTAATGGGACTTTTATTGTGAAGGAAGGCTATGAGCACAGCTCAGCTCCTAACACTGCTGCCCAGACTGCACTGAGTCACAGCGGAGAGGCTTGCAGTCAGCCAGTGACGGGGTGCGCTCAGCCTATATAACCCCTCTACCTGCGGCTGTCTCTGCACACAAAGAGCTACCTCCCTGACCAGGTGGGTTCGTGGACGCCCCCCTTAGGTAACCTTGACACATCTGTCTGCCTGCACAGTGGGACGGCAGAGCTTTCATTCATTTTAGGTAAAGTTGTCCCAGACTCAAAGAGCGGGATACAAGGCTGGGTGTAATTTCTACCAGACCCTGCAGCGGAGAGGTAAAGTGTTTAGCATCAGGCTTTTTGCTGCTCTTGGGGGAGTGTGTATGCTGAGTGTGTGGGGGGGGATGATTTGTTACTGGTTGTTGTTAGGACTTAACAGTGTACAGAGATATTGAGGGGGGGTCTATGTTTCAGTAAGAGGCTGTGTTCAAACTGTGTCAGTTTGCATTCAGGCTGTGCGGCATCTTCATTTGGACCTTATTACCAGGTTTCTTATTATCTTACTCCAGCTGTCCACATAAAAGATCAAGATACCTGAGTGGGATGAGCTGTGTGTGTGTATGTATATGTGTCTGCTTTATGAAAGCACCCTGCTTCTGTTTTATGTGTTCTGTGCAGTTCAAACAAGAATGAGAGTGACAGTGGAAAGTAGAAAAGTACTTTAAATGAGAGCGGAGGAGCGACAAAAGGGGGAGAAAGGAGGGAAAGGGGGAGGGAGGGAGAGAGTGAGAGAGAGAGAGAGAGACGGGTAGGCTGGAAGAGAGAGGGAGCTAGAGGAAGAATGCGAGTTTTTTGCCCCGTAATGAAATGTTTATGGAAAGTTGGATAGCTCCCCACTCACTGGCCACTGTGGAGGTGGAGGGGGGTAGGCAGGGGGGATTCTGATGGGCGGGGTGCAGCTGCTGGGTTTCATGGACTGTTCATAGTTACAGAACTGAGGCAGGGCTTTGGTTGAGGGGGGGTGGCTGCTTTGAACCATTTAGGTGATGACTGCAGGTCGGATACCTGGGAAGGTGGTGGTCATGTGGTTTCCTCACCAGGAGGGCAATAGCGGGTTTCTGAGTGATGAAGGACTGAAGACGAACTGAAATGTCGTCCACAAGCTTCCATCCTGTGGTGACTGGGTACTGCATCCTGTGTCTGTCCACATGCTTAAGCAGAGCTGTAAGGCGTGTTGGCTGAACATGTCTAATTCATGTAATGTGAGATCCGCCGCAGTTCAGGTAGCTCAGCTGTTAGAAATTTTGTAAAGGGTAAATATAGTGCTGTGTCTTTTTTCCTACTGTTCCTGGAGTGACAAAGGATTCTGTGCCTGACGTGCGACTGGCTGCCGTGCAATTACCTACCAATTGGGTCACGACTTGGTCGCCTCTCTCTCAGTATGCAGTGTGCAGGGAAGCTTGTTTTGTGTGATTATGCTGTTGTCATAAAATCGAACGAGAAAACATCTGTATAAAGAGACTGAAAATATACATGGGCACGTCCTTCCAAAACAAATGCCTTTTACAGCTTTGCATACCTAAGGCTGTGTGAAAATATTATGAATGATCATATTTTTGTTTTCCTAGTCTGTGAGGAATGATTGGTTTCATTTAAAGGAGAGTCACTGGTATGCTGCTTTGCAGAGACTCAGTCTACCTTTCTGGCACTATTATGAACAAACACTCACACTAACAGCGTAACAGGTTCCTTGCAAGAGTCTGGTTGAGATTGACTATGTTGTTTTTCCACAGTGTACGTCCTTGCTAAAGGAATCCGGCCTCAAAGAGAAGACAACTGATCTTTATGTCTATTGTCAAAACAACCTTGCAAACAGTAAACAGCGATGAGTTTGCGTAAGCCTAGATAGCAAAATGGAAAGACTTGTTTGGTTATAGAGTGGAAGAGCTAATCACTGGGTAGCAATAGTTACAAACGCAGGAGTTAAATGGTGTCTGAATCAACCAAGGCTTTGCTTATCTCCTGTGTCCAAGGACAGTCAAGGATGATCAGGTAGATACATGGAGGATCTTTGGTTCTTGCTCTTGTTTTGTTAGGGTATTATCTGCTGGGGCAGTCAGTCAGTGGCAGTTTGAGGTTTTTGGGTTTTAATGATTGGTGTTGGACTTGGGTGTTGGGGTTGACGGAGTTTGAATTACCATCTGGTTATTTGTTAACATATCAAACAATATTAAGTAATATGTATGATAAATGATAGGTTTGCGGAGGGGATCAGATGGTTTGATGTGTTGCTGAGGCAGGTAGAGAAGGTGATGTAATGGAAAATCGTAAGATGGCAGCCTTTGTCATTATGTGACAGAGGATCATTCCTTGATGTGATGGATGGCTCTGTTGCCATATGCTTTGATGAATGTTGGGCAGTACAGGTGAAATCTTGAATCATTTTGTTGACTGTTGTGATGAGGTCATGGATGCTGTCACAATCAGATTAACGTCTCATGTTTTGATGATGAAAAGATTGTGGCGAATGCGATGAAGTAATGGTGGGCATGGAGCGGTGCAAAGGCCAGATGTGTCGTGCCTCAGTTGTGTAAATTTACCTCCAAACACGTTCCCCTCTTGGCACACGGCATCCTGTTTCCTGATAAGTACGTACTATTGGGAGCAACACTGATTTTGAGCTTGAGTGCCAATGGGAGTTTAATTATTTGTTGTCAAGAGGGGTTGTCATCCTGGCTTAGATGCACTTCTGCTTGAATAGTGGTCATCAAAATACACAAGTTCAAAACGACTGAACTTTACTGGTGAACACGGATCTCCAGTTCTGTAGTTGGTTAGCTGTGTAGATTAAGATGAGAATGGACACCTAGTTAGTGACTCATGGGAAATATCAGCTGGCCCAAAATCACAAGGCAGCCCTGTCACAAGATTCTTCATGTTTCTTTTGCTTCTTTGGAGATGAACTTTATCATCAAGGGAAAGAGGTGTCTTAGGCAGAAAGCATGTTGAGTGGAACCTTGTCACCTAATCACTGCCTGCATGTGTGCTTTTCTGAATGATCACAAGACCTTCCCTAGGGGTTGGATAATTGGGACTGACAGGGGGGAAGGTATCCTTTATTGAAACTGTCAAGTGCATGTAGATCAAAGTGGTGGGCAAATAAGTCCTTTGAGTCAAACAAACAGTCTTTGCCGTAACAGGTACAAACAAGTCAAAGGGCAGAATGTCTTGAACAAAATACAACTGCTTGGCATCAAACTTGTGCCTTGTGCGAGAAGCCTACTGTTAGCTTCTGAGGCTGCCATGCTCAGTCTTTCATGGGGCAATCTGCAACAGATTGGTGACTGATACAAGTGGCCAATCAGTAATATGCTCAATTGGGCTGTGGTGCAGTGTGGAGGCGGAGACTGTTGGCTGCCTGAAGCTTCCAAAGTTGTTTGCCATTGCAAAAGAGAGTTGGGATCTCAAAAAGGGGGTGAGTCCTACTCTGTAGCCCAGTCCAGGCGTCCCAGCAAGAACTTTAGTGTTGTCAAAGGTGTGACACTGATGTTCAAAAGGACGTTGAACAATTTATGAATCCATGTTAGGCCACCAAGTAAGACCTGAAGGATTGAATTCCATGGGTGTTTGGAAGCCCACTGTCAACATATAAAGGATTAATTTTTCTCATTCTTTTCATTTCATTCTGACAATAAAAGTGAAGAGGAAGGGAAGATGGAGAAAATGAGAGATGATGAAACTGGAGATGATGGGGTTGGGGCTGGAGTGAGCGCAAGGCACCCTCCACCCCCCTGAAATGGACGGATTTGTGAGTTTGAAAGTGGCTGCTCTATTTAGAGAAAGATCACCTTTTAAGGAAGAGTGATGTCAGTTGGGCCAGCCGTATTTACACAGGACACATTCCAGCAAAGGGGGGGTGTTAAAAAAATGAAAAAACCCTTAGCAGATATATTTAGCCATGGGTTTGCTTTAATACAATATGATGCAGACCCTGGGGATGGAAGCCATTAAGGGGCAGTTTTTTTTCCCCAAATGCCAAGCGGAGTGCTGAGCTCTCGGCTATCCCCTGCATCCTGTCACGACCCCGTGGACACGCAGGCCCTGCTCCAAGTTACAAGGAAACCACAGCTCTGTCCTTTGCTGACAGGCCATCCAAAAAAGGCATTGAGAAGTCTCCCCGACCCACCATCAACGTTCTGGTAATTGCCCACAGCCTTGAAGGAGCATGGTCCTTCTATGGCTTACGTGCCCAGTTAAAAGTGCACATTCCTTTAAGGGTGCACGCACCTCCAAAAATGCACAGCCCACTATAAATGCACACTTCCTGCATCAGGGCAACCCCCACCCCCAACCACCTAAATCAACTCTCTGCAGCTCCGAGCCACCCAACTGGCCCTGGAGGCAGAGTGGAGTCGAAAGATAAGGAGTACCCCAGTTGTATGGAGCAGGAGACTGCGAGGAGGATTAGCGCTTTCTGCAGCGGCAGTAAGGCATCAAAAACATTCTTGGCATGGCAGCCAGGTTGGCTGATTTGGGTAATCTTCCCCCTCATCCCCCTTCCTTCAGCCGGCTCTTGCATTCTGTGGGTGCCGTCTAGTCTAGGACTGCCCCCATTCTTCAGTGAAGCTGCTATCTGGAGGTTATTGGCGATTTCTTGCTCCAGCTTTGAAACAATTTGACATGAATGGTGGTTCCTGTGTGTATGCCCCCTCCCCTCATTTTTGCGAGAAGAGCCGACTCTCAACAAGAAGCAGGAGATCGCTGCCATCCCCCAGATTTGCTTCGACGTGCTTTTCTGTTCTCGGGTTCCTGATCCGAGTGGTGAAGCCGGGGATTGCGAGATTGAAGGGGTACAATAGGTTGACCTTCCCCAACCCCGCCCCGAGAGCATACTCATTAATATTTACCATCTGGAAACAATTCCATGCTGTTCTGAGCACTCAGTAGAGCTGGAGGCCTGGTGCATGACATCAACGCCGGCGGAGCTCCAGCACCAGGCACTTGCATCGCTTCATCTCTCGCGGACGGGAGCCGCCGTCAGACTCATCCTCCCGCAGACCATATAAGGACAGAGGCTTCAGCAAGGCCATGCCGGGGTCTGTGTTGTTCCACCACGGTGTTTTGTTTAAAGCTTCCCTTCAAGGGAATCGCGTGGTTGGCAAAACCACACGCCGTGTCATGTTTATGATGTGTTTTATTTTACTTCAGTAGTCGGTGGGGGGGGTGGGTGAGGGGTCGTCTACCATAATCCAGCAAGCGTGAAGATTAAGCAATTAATACAATTATGCTACGGGATTCACAGTCATGGTTGAATAGTCATCTCTATTTTAGACCCAGAACCATGGCTCTTGGTGGGAAGTGGTTAGTCGAACACACTGGCTGGCCCCCATGGTGACAAATCAGGAGGAAGCTGACAGTGAATCACCAATCAAGTGACAACAGCAACTCGCCATGTAGTACTAATTCACCAATTAGGTGTCACCAATAACCAACCATGTGTGGTCACGTTTTGCTAATTCCCCAGCCACAAGGACTGCAAGGTCAATATGAAAGCTAGATCAATATGTAGAACACTTTTCTTGGATAAAGTAATTAGTGTCTTTCAAACAAATCTGAACATTAGTTTTTAGAGTTTTTTCCTAGACTGGAGACTTTGTTAAATACTCTTTGCCTTTAAAGCTTTAAATAGAGAAGGCTGGGACTAAATGTGAAGGTCTTAAAATTCTTAAAGTTCATAAATTCTTTTAAGAGCCCTTAGGCACACATAAAACAGGTCCCCCCTTGAGTTTTGAGATGAAATGGAGGGAGGGACGCCGATAAGGCGCCGGACCTCTTCGGAATTCAGACCCGCAGATGTGTTTTCTCACGGGAGACAGCTTGACCAGTATGACTACGGATGTGGAGCAGTATTATCACACGTTGTGGTGTGTGTGGATGTCAGCACTTTTGGGAGCCTTCGACCAAGCAGAGAGATCCGGTAAACAGGCTGTGGTTTCCAGCGTTTTTCAGATCTGGTGCTACGGTCTTATTTAGAGATGCTTACTGAAGAGGGGACAGTTGGAGAAGGAAAGTTAGGGCTTGTTGCTCCAAAAGGAGACTGGGGTTGTTTTTGCTACCATTTCCAATCAATTTTTAACCTAGGAAATGCCACTTAAAATGGCTATCAGCTCGCATGCTGGGTAACTAAGCAACTTCTGAGGGTGATTTTATCATTTTTTTGAAGGTGGGGGCATAAGAGGGGCCAACCTTATCATTAGCCAATGATATGTTTTAAACGGTGAGTGACGGGGAGGGAGCACCCTGGGGCCCATCAGCTTTCGACTGGGGCCATTGCCAAGTCCCCAGAATGGTTTTCCAGGTCTGTACCACTATTGAAATACCAGGAGGCACGATCTTCTTGGCTGGAGGCCACTTTCAGGATAAGCCCTGTCAGCATTCCAGGCATAAAGAAGTAGAAAGGTTCCAAGAGTCTCCCATGGCTCGCATCGGTTGTCTTTGGTAGGGTGGGGGTTGTTGTTGACATGAGTGGGAACTACTTAGGCTGAAGGCCTATCAGCACCCTTCCTAGATGTGCGCTTGAAGGTTTCACACTAGACCCAGCTGTGAAGCACTGGGTCCTGCCCTTCAATCCCACACAAGGTCAACTCTATGATGCACAGCTTGGGAATGATATGGTTATTAGCCATTCTCAACCTTCTTGAGACGGCTACTTCTTTCATTTAGTGACAATGGACAGTTTATCAAAGAATTAGGTGAGATCACAAGATATAGTCTGGACTGGATAAGTAATGATCGCCTGTCTGAGATTGGAGGTCAAAGAGGAACTAATCCATCAGTTTTGTTTCGTTGCATAGTCCTGCTCTGTATTTTGCTAATAGCAAGATCTTAACCCTTACACAGATGCCTGATTGTTGATGTCACAATCAGTCCAGGGATAAACTGAGTAAAAATCTGGGTAGATGGACTGGACTTCAAGAAGGTGCTATGGGTCTCCAGTGCAGATGTGGAACAAATGTGGAGAGAAAAATAAATGTCACTACGGGAAGAAGTTTTTTAAAAAACACCTCATTGCTGATAAGTCAGTGATGTTTATTTGAAATCATCTCTCTTCAAAAATGCTTGTTGCCTTTGGGCACTGCTACATGGTGTTTTTGCAAAGTAAACATATTATTACTTCTCACCCTGCTTTAGGGTACAGCAGCAATGTACCTCAGAGGAACAAGACCTGTAGCATTATGATGAATCAGTTACTTCTACATCTCCTGCTCTCCTTGCTTTGATCTCCTTTCAGATCTTTACATTAAACCGGCTATGGAACCACTGGCTTGTTTTCTAAAACCATGGTTCCTACGGGTCTGACCTTTGACCCTCTGTGTCCTGTTGTCCTGATAGGAACGCAGAACAGCTGAAGCATCTGCAGGAGCAGATCCTCTTGGAGAGGCAGGGATTAACGGCTGATTGGCAGCCGCCACCACAGCAGCACGCTGCCCAGCCACCGTCACCTCCCCTTCCACCCCCACCATCCTACCAGGAGCTTGAGAGAAGCACACAGGCTGTACCCTCCCAGAGCACCCCTGCCGACATCATGCAGACAGCCAGCACGTTCAACTACGCACGGCCCAAGCAGTTCATTGCAGCCCAGAGCCCTGGGACCTGTCAGTCACCTTCCCCGGGCTCATCAAGCTCCACACTCTCCTCCCCGTTGTCACCGCCCATCGGAAGGGTGGGGCCACCCCTCTTCCGGCAGCCTCAGCAAAGAGGAAGCGATGCCGAGTCACCTGTCTCTCCTTCTTTCCCTCCCCCACCCCCGCCCTTCCTTGGTCCCGCCCCTGTAATCTCCCCTGGCCAGGAATTTCCCCCACCGCCACCTCCGCCCCCCCCTGCCCCATCTAGTGGACCCATGTCCCCCACGCCTTCCGAAGGCTCTGTATTCTCTGCCCCTCAGTCTCCTGCCGGCTACCTAGTGTCCGTCCTGCCCTCCCAGCCACAGACACCCCCGGTCAATGCTCTGGGGCTGCCCAAAGGCAATGGAATTGCGTAAGTGCCCGGTGACCCCTTTCTGATTGATTGAGGAACCACCTTCATTGGCCCAAAAGCATCAGGTGATGTGGGAAGGTCACTTTCATTGTTTAAGCACAGTAATGACGTTGTGCTTCTTTTCCAACAAAATGATTTCCAAAAAATCACTCGATGGCTTGAAGTTGAAATCTGTAGGTTGGCATTGCTGGCCATTCTGTGATAAATACCAACTGGGAGTCCCCTAATTCCTGTAATTTTCACCTGGGAGTCCCCTTATACCCATGCCATTGAGTCCACATTCTTATTATGTATATGAAGTGTCCTGCATCCCAACATATAAGCAGAATAGATCAGGACATACTGTACCCATGGTGTGGGTAAACAAGGAGGGCCATGTTTATAATGTGCTATATGAACAAGAGCACCTGCTGAATGAAGTGAATGTAATGTAAATGTGATTTTTTACACACACATATATGCACAAAGCCAAACACATGTGAAAATGAACATGCTATTATGGAAGGGCTTTCTTGTTGTCATGTGATCTAACCATGACAGGGGTTTGATCACATACAGGGGATTCCCTCGGAAGATGACGCGGACTCCTCGTATTGCCTCTGACTCTGAGATCCAGGGTTCGAAGGATGCCGTCATCCAGGACCTGGAGAGAAAGCTGCGCTTCAAGGAGGAGCGGATGAGTAATGGCCAGCAGGTGAGGTGTGTGTGTGAGACACATGTCATCTGTCTTTGGATTGTGAGTGTCACATGATCTCTTTTGGAAGTGTGTTTGACTTACATGTGTTACATACCTCTATGTACACTATTGTTCAAAAGTTTGGGGACACTTAAAAATGTTCTTGTTTCCAAAAGAAACCATTTAAAAAATTGTCCATTTAAAATAACATCAGGTTAATCAGAAATACGGTGTAGACATTGTTAATGTTGTAAAGGACTATTGTAGC
>JAAGVU020000001.1:20114168-20157926 GCA_011763525.2 Mormyrus iriodes | reverse complement strand
CTGTGATAACTCTAGTTTTCAGGCTCGTTTCCTACAAGTTGTTCTCTGAAATGTGAAACCAGCTCTCTCAGATCAACACCGGGGGGGTCGAATAAATCCATCAACTAAGCAATAAAACCCATCAATATTATTATTAATAATAATAATCATCAACATCATCACCTTTATGACATAGACCCTCACCTTCCCTGTAGGCAATAGGCTGTTTTAGCTCAGATTATTAAGGTCACATGTATCATGCCAGAGGAAGAGGGTGCGGATGTGGGTGTGGCCAGCGGCGCAAAGCTCAAATTAAAGGCCCTTCCTGATTCAGAGTAAGCCTTGAAGCTAGTGCACTGGCTACAAGGTCTAGGATGTCCTCCACGAAACTGGCTTTGTGAAAACTGGTTAAGTTGAGCCATGCCGTTCACATTCCATGCTGTGGCAAATGAACAAGGAAACAAGATCTGGAAATCTAGATGCTTCTCCACAAAAAAATTGCCAGATTCCCAGTAAGTCCGTTAAATCAGCCCCCCCCCAGTACAAAAACTTTTAATAATGTTATTAACCCTTGTGTATTTTACTTCTTCCAATCTAAATTCTAGATCCTACAGAATTTTTCCTAATTTTAAAAATGGACTGGGGCAACCCCAAAAATAATACCGGGGTTAAGTAGCATGCGCTCCCTGAGTCCTGCAAGTAGTGCCTTTCGAACCCCATGTGCCTCCCTACTCAAACTTCACTGCCAGCACCCCCCATCTGAGACAAAGTGAAATCAGCTTGCTAAGTCGGCACCCTCTCAGAAGATGGTACCCTAGGCAACTGCCTATGTCACCTAACAGGTTGACTGGCCCTGCCTGCAGGATTCATTCTAGTCTCCACAGACATGCTGTTAAACTTAATGGTGCTGGTAAATTGTCTGCAGTGTGTGATTGTGTATGGGCACTTAGTATGCATGCATGTTTTTTATTTTTAAGAAATTGACATTTTTATGGCCTAATGGATTATCTGTGGTGTTTCTGGGGCTGTAATGTTCCTGACGGACTTGGTTAGGTAGTGTGAAACTGTGACTCTGGTGGTGAGATGGTTTATCTGGTTATCAGGCCTGGTAGTCATCAAAAAGAACTGGGATTCAGACCCCAGCTGTACCCTGTAGGCCACAGTCAAACTTCTAACCTACCAGTAAAAGAGAAGGTGAAGAGCAGGTCACCTACCATGCCAGGGATCTGGAAGCCATATGAGCAGATGCTTCTATCCAAAGTGATACACAATTGAGAAACAGGGTCAGATAGTTCCTGGAGCAATTAGAGATTGCCAGCCACAAGATCTGAACCAGTGACCTTCTGATTACAAACACAGTATCCGAACCTTCTGATCCACACAGCGCTGCCAGCGATAATGAGCCTCTGTGCACGACTCACAGTGTTTTTGCAGATTAGCAAGTTACAGGTGTTCTTCTGCACAGCGGGGAGTTGTACCTTGTTTTTTTGCAAGCATCTATCCCCCCAGGCCACACCCCACCCTGTCTCATCCCCCTGGGCCATCTTTCCAGCTTTGCACCATTCCGAAAGGAGCATTCCCCTCGAGGGAAGCACCCAGGGCTGGATCTATTTCCACGGAGCTTTATACTGAGCCCGTGGAATACCGCGAGCCCGTCAATCACGGGCGTTTCCTCTCAAGAGCCGCCAGAAACGGGATTTGGGCTGTTTGGGCTGACCACATCAAACACGTTTGCTTACATTAACTTACCAGCTGGGTGTCCCTGCTGGTGTACTGAGGAAATACTTGCAGTACTGGGCCTTTAGCCTAGTAAAGCACTAACCACTCCAACACTACAACCCTCTCCAATCGCGTGCAACGCTGACAAATCAGAGGGCGCACAAAAAACATCCCTAAAGCACCCAGACATTCCTCATTTCCCATAAAACACCACGTTAAACCAGGTGCGAATGGGTACTAATATGTCAGAACGTGACACGCGTAAAAAGTACTACGAGTTTTTATAGCTATACTCATGTTTAACAGATTTTCTGTTCAAAGACAGTGATTTATCAGACCGTAAGATTGGTAAAAGCTGGGGCAGAGCCATCAGGTATGATATAAGCGGTTGCCATGGATATTTACCCACGATCCCGTGCTGGACCATCACCTGGGTGGTAGTGCCTCTGTCTGCATATAATCCCTAAATCTGATAGGGATGAAGGAGTTTTCATGTCATTCTTACGAATGGCAACCATCCCGACAGTGACAGGCTTATCACTGCTTAATAGCCAGACATAAATCACCCGGCCTACTTGGAATGAGCCATCGTTAATCATTCGTCGTCACGGTGACGAGGGGGGTATTCGAAAACACTACAATTATAGAGTCACAGTTTTTCTTGGAAGGTGTGGTGGAGGGTGATAGGTGGATAAGCAAGAAGCAGAGATGCAGGGGCGGGCATCGGGGGGCCCCACCCCACGGTCTCGCTGCTGTGAGACTGTGAGACCTACCCACCCACTACTGAAATTAGAGCCCCCCCCGCCCCACCCTATCATAGCAGCCCCTCAGCCACCTTCTCCACTCCATTCTACGCACACTTTTCCCACCCTCGTCAGCCTGGGGAACCCCCCCCAACACACACACACACACACGCACACACACACACACACATACACACACACAGCGCCCCCCGCAGGCAGCTGGCCCACAGGTACAGCCAATGACTCACAGAATAAACAGACTAGCTTTATAACATAAAAAAAAAACAAATTCTCTGGATTCTGCACCAGACGACTATGTGTGGCACCTTCACAAACAAGTCTTGCCTAAGTTATTTTCATATGGGCGTGGGGGGGCTGTTTTGATGACATGAGGTTACAGCGGCTACATTTCAAGGATGACTGACAGGTTCCTACATCACACGTGGAAGGAGAGTAAGGGTGAACAGAGATCTCCTTTTCTTTGACCTTTGTGGTGATATATCATGTTATTCTTGTAGTAAGTGCTGAATTAAAGCATTGATTCTTAAGCACCGTCACTGACAAAATCCATCAGAAGGACGAACAGAGCTGGCAGGGACAGTTTCATATGCTTTGCAGGAGATAACCCCAACTCTGCAGAAATGAGAAAACAAACATTTCCTGATGATGGGGGTGTCTGAAGTGCATAAAGTGCAAAAATTATGAGATAAGAAATGAAGAACAGAATCACTACTGTCCCACTAGCTTATCAGGGTGCATTAACTGCATGTGGGGCAGCATGAAGCTGGGGGTTCCTGAAAGAGGAATCAGCCCCTCATCTCTGCTAAGTAATGGGCAGCTCTCACTCTCAGGGTCCACGTCTGGGCTGTACCATGCTGTACAGGGGAGGGGGGTTCCTGAAAAAGTAACTACTTGTCATCTGTGCTGACTAATGGGGGGCTTTCACTCTCAGGGTCCATGTCTGGGCTCTACCATTCTGCAGTCAGGTAGGGGCTTGCACATGCTGCCTGACGGCTTCTGGTCACAGGTCTCAGGGGCCTGTCTTTGTGTGTGTACCTCTGTTTGCAGGGGGGCCCCATTTGGTATTTCAGGCAGTGAGGAAGGTATGACGAGGCCATGAGGAGGGTACATTAAGGATAGCTATGGAGCAAGTGGACCATAAATCTGTACTGGATGGCAGGCAAGGAACAAGCTAACGCCCCCCCAGGGAGCAGTCTGTATACACACAGGCCGCCGACGACTTCCCCATCAATTATCGCAAGTCACACAAAGAAGCCGGTTGGGTGGAGATGGGGGGGGTCGGGTCCAGAAGAAACTGGTCTGGCTTTGGAAATAAATATCATTAAACACAGTTGTCAGCTTCGATTATAGCGATGTGAGCGGCACCATACATCAAATGCGGTGTCAGTGTTGTGCCCTGGCGGTACAAAGACCACAACATTACACAAGGACCCCCGGCCGCACCCGCACGTGGACCACCTGTGAGTTCAGTTTACTAAAACCCCCCACCCAAGATCACGTCACATTTCTTTGTTCTGTTTAAGAGGAGAAAAGATTGAAACCCCGGCTCGAAAACATTAACTTATAACAAAATAAGCACTCGTTCCTGATCGATAGTGGATGTAACCTAAATATACAAGCACTTGGTGGCAGAGGGTCCAGCCTGGGCCTGATCAAGGGATCCTTTGAATGGGGGCTATATGAGGCATTTTAGCAGCCCCACCAAAATAATAAGTGAAAAAAAAAATCCTGCTTAGTACATTTTACAAACATAAATACTAACAGTTGTATTTTTCCATTACACGATTATAGTGATAATAATTAAAAGGGGAGAGCCAGAGAGGTGAAGGTGGGGCACGGTATTTATGTAAGCCAGAGGGCTGAGCATGAGAGGGGGTCGTTTCATGCAAAGGCCGTTCGTTCCCAGCGCTGCATTGCGGCAAGCTCCCAGCGGCATTATCACGCAGGGCTCTTTTTGAATCGTGCTCTGCGGAACAATCCAGAAAAATAACCCAAACAGGACCGCGCGGTAACTCCGATACCATCTAGGTGCAGCAGAAGGGGGAATCCGTCACAGGCTGCAATGTCACACACTGTCTGCACGAACCCTAGGCCCCCTACGCCCACAGGAGGCTGTTACGCACAAACAAGCCGTAGTCTGTCCAGGCAGGTCAAGCCCTGCTCAAGCTTTACATCTTTTTTAAATGCACTTTGCCTTCCTGATCAGCGCTTCTTAACAGCAAGGCAACAATTAATCATTTGTCTGCTTAAATAACTCTCGCGGCGTTCAGCTCGAGACGTGTGTTTGGATGGATGCCTTGTCGGGTGTTACTATATAAATAGTTACCGCTTGTTGTTCCCATAGGACAATTTTGAAAAATCTGGTCATGTTGCCACAGTTCATACCTGAGCAGAAAGATAATGATGGTTCCTCCTTATTTTTTTTAATAATTGAACATTCCTTTAGCTCTAAATTTAGAAGACAAATATAAATCTAATTACCCACATTTCATTCTATTAAAATCAGATCTCACCTTTCAGTAAACTGTGATTATCAGCCCCCCCACCCGGCACACACAGTATTGTCGAAATGCTGTAGAGTGCACAGGAAGACCATTCTTTGCCATGTTCTAACACCATCTCCACGGACACCTAAGCAATCGACTTTGGCTATTACAGCACGCTAAGGAGATGAAGGCACTTTTAAAAACCTGGAAGTTTCTGGAAGGGCTGATTGGCTGGCCCTAATCTGGAGATGCAATAGATGTGGGCTAAAAACTCAAACAAAATGGCACCAGCCATAGCCTGACACAGGTGAGCTCAGGTGACAACGGAATACAATCAGTGTCCACCTCCTTCCATCTCAATTGCTTATGCCAACAACTGTCTGGTTTTACTTATTCAGACATTATAGAAATATTTGCTCGTGAATGTAAGGCCTTGATCAGTAGAATCAGTGCATTAAAAGGGTTTTAAAAAAAATTAAAAACACATTAGCTTAATGTGCTCCTTGGTTCATTTAAATTTATTTAATTCTAAGCAACTTAATAGTGTATAATGTGACATGACATAATCTATTCTATGCTAGTGTTCCACCCCACACTCAGGAGACTCTTATCAGGCAAACGTCACTTTATTACTTCCTGAGAATATTCCAAGGGTCCCTTCGGGGATTTTATGTGAAATTCATGCCACTTCAAAATCTACAGTGGGCAAGGTTGATGTGTTTCGTCCGTCGATGACAAATTAATGAAAATCAGGTTACAGGGTACAAAATCAGGTTTGTTTCTTGTTTCTCACTGAGTACACTCAGGCATCGACCATAGTTTGTTAGCCTCTAGGCCATCGAAACAAAAGCCACCCCCCCCATCATGTCACACATGGTAATTTCCATAATTCTGTATTGAATATCACCTGTTGAAAGTCACCAAAAGATAAAGGGCCAGGCCTCATAGCCAGGGCTTAATTGGATGGGTCATATTGCAATTTTTAAAAGAACCACAACAACTCCTTGTCCAGGAAGTTACATTATTAATTTTGAGAGAATCATGGCTGAAAGGAAATTAACTACTTTTAGATGCAGTGCATAGAACAAGTATGGTAATCATCATAGCCGCCTGACTGACCTGTCTGGCAGCATAGCAAAGAAATGGTAATGATAAAAAAAACCCACACCTGCTGAAATCCTCTCTTCAAAATCCCATGATAGAAAGCTGCTGTGTTTTTTGAGTCATACAAGTATAGACATATATACATTTTTGTGCCTTTCTGTACGAATTGTGGAAATTGATCGATACCAGATGGCAAAACCAAACAGCAGCATCTGTTTTATGGAAAAACATTTCAGTGTGATCCTGGATTACTTTTCTGGCATTTTTAATCTACAAAAACAAGGCACAAAAAGCAGTTTGAATTAAACGTTTGACAATAAGATTTACCGTCAGAAAAAGAAGGGTTCCGCATTCCTGGAGCCTGATCTGCAGCACCCAGAGTCTGCGTCTAATTAGCATTACATAACTAACATAATTCTGGTGGAAGGAAACAGGAGGAAATTATTCTGTGTTTTAATGCCAGGTGACTCGAAGCTTGGCCTCATCACCTAATTCCTTACGACAGCAGGCATCACAATAGCAGAGGCTTTTTCTGATGAAGAACCTGCAAAACGGCCGGTTAAAAATTCAAGGAGTTTCAAGTCTAGCCTCAAAACTTGTTAGAAGTCAAAATGGAAAGAAATTGGTCCAAAGCATGTCAGAAGAACTCAGGGGAGATGTGGTTTCATTTACTAGGGGCAGAACCTGTAAGCGTTTTATAAGTATGTAAACATTTGTTATTGTAACATGATGCATATTTAAAATTAAGTACCTGAAGTATTTGATTTAGATTAAGTAAGCCATGAGTGAATTATCTTGAAGCAATTAGACTAGCTATTCTTTTTACTTCCCTGTCATTTTGTCAACTTATCTGTAGTTTAAGTTGTTTCATTGTGTACAAGATCAGTTGGTCCATCTGTACATTTCAGGGCATGCACTGCTCCGAAAGCCGCAAGGCAGCTGGAATGTCAAAAAGAGGTCTCTTCACCCTCAACAGCTCTTGATATTTATACTAGGAATTGCAAGAAGATCCAGATCCTGTGATCTGAGAGTATGTTTTGGTCTGTGCACATTAATCACCTGCTAGATAATCAGGGTCCTGTGCTTCAGTGCTATAAAAGAGAGTCAAGGGATTGCAAAGCCTGTCTGGAACCTCACGGAAAGTTCTGTATATCTGTGAGCATACATGCTTTATAAAATGGGGTGAGAGTTTACATTTTTGGAGCAAAATTATCTTGGGTAGGTGACTGTTCATGATCATGTTGTTCCTGGGTGATTTTTATCAGCTATCAAGGATCATGACTGCTTCACGCGATATGAATAAGGATCGAAGTCAAACCAAGACAAGTCTTGGAATTCAGAGGAGAGAATGAAAAGAAAAATAAATAAATAAAGATAAAAGACAACATTTTAGGAAATCTGTGACTGTAAACCCACACATTTTTAATTGAGACAGTTTGGAGGACTAAATATTCTCAGTTCAATCTGACTTGATCTAATCCATGCACACAACAGAAAATACAGAAGCACGATCCTGACCTTTCAGCTCTCTGCTCTCCATCCAGCTCAGAGGCCATGGGACATTCCAGTACATGACCTACAGTGGTGTGTGCCTTTCCGGGTCAGGACATTGTGCCTGCAATTGGAAGGTTGCTGGTTCAGACAGATTTTACTGTTGGGCCCCTGAGCAAGGCCCTTAATCCCCAATTGTTCCAAGGACTATGTGACCATGCTTTTTCAAAGGTATATTTCTTTGAATAAAAGCTTCTTATATTTATATTTTATATTTTGTGCCATATATATATGGCACAACTTGGTCAAAGTCATTATCCGGATCCTAAGTTAGTTTTCCTACGTCCTTCAGGCTTCCGGTCAGGTGAAGAATCAAAAAGCAGCTTGATGGCCTGGAGCAGCCACGATTGTCTTCAAGACCGTAATCCCACAGAAACTTCAGCAACCAGCTGCAGATCTGTATTAACCTGCCCTAGGCTTACCTGTCTATAAATCAGAGGTCTAAATTAAAGGGGTCTGATGATTACCTCTATGTGGACATGCAAGAAAAAGGCAAAATACAAATAAATAGAGGCTGCTGATATCATTGCCCCCCCCCAAACTGCAAGAATTATACTTTAGCCACCAAATGTTTCCTTTGGAAGGAATAGAGGGTGCCCCATACTCTCTGTAATCTGGAGGGGGGGGGGGGGCTTGCCCTTTCTTATCCGCGAAGGGGCATGGCGGAGAGACCCGTGCCCAGCTAGGACATCCTGCAGTATCGTGAGGAGGCTTCTTCCGTGCAAACCTCATGCGTGAGTAGGGTGTTTAGATCCCCTTTGGAAAAGAAAAAAAAAAAACAATGAAAGCGCTGCCAAGTAAACAGCGATCTATATGTACGGCAGCCATGAGATGGCAGCGGCGATGAGCCCTGTGTTTGCGACGACTTTAAAAGAAAGTCTACAGCACTGAATGGAGGTAGCTCCTATCAGCTGGCGAGATAAGAGCAGGCCGGGCGTTGAGTATGACGATCAATCATCCAGGGCAGCTTGGCATGCAAGCAGGGAGGCCTCTTAGCATGTGAAGAGCCCTGAGACGGTGTGAGCTTGGGCCGGGTCAAAGCCCGCATCGCGCAAGCCGCACTGAAAGCAACACACGCAGAGCGGGAGTGAGCGTGGCCCAGCGCAACGGAGATAGCGATCAGCCACCTGAACGTGCTCGTTAGCAGAGAATGGGGGGGCCTGTCTGACAGGCAGATAAACAACAGGGGTGAGGGTTTGCATGCTGCAGAAAAATGCTGTTAGTGTGAAAAAATTTTTAGCATGAATTTTAAACAGCAAGACAGCAACAACATCAACAACAATAATAATAATAATAAAAGTCATAATAATAATAATAATAATAATAATATCATGCTCTATACATCAGCAGTGGCTACTGGCAAAAAGTTGAAGATGTATGAAGATGATACATTTTACAGTATTACAATAGTACATATTTCCAAAGAAAAAAGCAAATGTGTTTCTAAATTACTAACATTATAGTAATAAGTTATTTCAAAGTTACTGGTTCTGTAATATAATCTTAAAATTAGAGGAGGCACTACCTCCCCTACCTCTATGGACCAGTCGCTTCTGCTACACACACATAAAAACAAGCATAATCATGAGTATATTGAACCACGTATTCTTCTGCATTCCTCGCCTTAAATGTACTCAGCATCTGCATTTCTTGCATGTATTTTCCCGCAGGATGTTGACGGTAACAGTAACTAAGTTACAGGAACCACCGACTCCAAACAACAGCGCCACACGAACCCGTCAGAGCCCGTTCTGACCCTGTCGACCAATCAAGCTGTGAATGGGAGGCACAGGCCTCTGTTCACGGTCAGGGAGAACCGCGTAGTCGCATGCAGGCCTATTGGTCACACCTTCAGTGGGGTTTATCGCAAGATGGACCGATAAACTCTGACCAGTTCCACTTCACAAACCTTCTGTCACATTGATTACTCGCACCTGTGCTTCATGGGACCAAACTGAAAACCCACCCGGCCCAAACAAACACTTAAGATACAGTGTATCGAGCAATTTTCACATCGCATTATGGATAAATCATTATAAATCCTGGACCCCACATGATTCTGTAGAGTGATACTGGGTTTCAAGATCAAGATGACTGCAGATCAGGGGTGCCGTCAGGCCTATTTTATGAGGGTGTTGGCCCCTCTAAAATGTTTTCAGCACCCCCCTCCCATATTTATATTAAGCTATTAATGACTTAAGCCAATTTTTACATTACATATAAGTTTGCCATCGGCTCGCCCTAGTAAAGACTCAGTCCTCTCATCCATTAATCTCTAACTACGCCCCTGCTATAGACCAAAGAATCTGTGGTCCCTAAGGGAAATGTTTGTTGGGGATCCCTCTCAGGACATAATTGTCCAGACTGATGCATTTGACATGCTGGGGTGGGGGTTGGGGTGGCACTGAATGTCCCTATATTGTTTATGGCTAAAACTGGCCCCCACTGCAGACTCGAGAGCGACACGTGTTTTAATTTGCGTGCAAATAAACGTTTTGAAGTGAGCCCGCCCGCAGACTCGGTGGCATGCAAATCATTTTAATGGGCTGCCCATGCAGCAGCAGCTATAGCAGGAATGGGTTTAGGTGAGGTAAGGGTTTCCCGGGAGTGTACCCCCGCCTCACGCGTCAGCCCTCCCAGTCACGCTCCTACGCACCACCCAGCCAGTCACCAGCCCCCGGCCGATCCACATTACCTGCAAAATCTTAGCTTCTCTTTCGCGGGGCTGCTCCCCTTCACCTGAAGTTAACCTCCCTTCCTTCATTATTTTAATTGATAGTTTTTGTACTTTACTTTTGGCAGAATGTTACCAACTCCTCCAGGTAAAACTCAGGTAACAAAACAGAACCAAAATAGCAACATCTGAAAGTCAACAACAGGCCAGGGCGAGTTCAGACAGTTTTCCTATTAAGCAGATCTGCATGTAACCAGGGAATAGAAGTTCTTTTAGATTTATGCACGAGGAACGCATACAAAAAGCTGACATTCACGTGGCTGCATTGTCAGCACCAGTGTTTTAATTAAACGAACTTTAGTTACCGGAAACTGCAATGCAAGTAAAGGGAAACGGAGATTACAGTCCTCAGGGGTCAAATATTACAAAATGTCACTCTAAAAACAGGCGAGGAGAATTCAGGCAGACCTACCTCTCATCCTAGTTCCATTATTCCCAGAAACAAAACAAAAGTTCCTAACGACGACAACAACAACAAAATAACAGAGTATCTGGAGATAAGGGGACTTCCGCACTAGTAAACACCGAAATAACTTTTCGAGCAACGTGTCTGCTTTATTTGCTCATTGTAATTTATTCACATACAGTGATTACAAAGAAGCGATGCGTCTCCTAAGAAATACCTGCCTAAAATCGAGCAACAGAGTGTGGAAAACTATTTTAAGGGCCACATCGCTGGATAATAACCGTAATCCAACTCGGAAGAATACATTAAATACGGTGTATTGTATAAAGGCATACACGCGTAATAAACCAAAAATATGTAGAATTATCAAACGATATTGAACGTCGTCACGAACATTGCGTGAAACATTTCGAAAACGGTACAACCTAAATAACAAAACGAGGCATGGTGTAACATCGCCATAGTCATTATTTATTATTATTACTATTATTATGAATAATAACAATAATAATAATGAACAACTTACTTAAATGATGAAATGCAAATTATTAGGCCTATATTAATGGAATGACATTAATTCCACTTCCTGTGATACTTAAAGTGACATCTTGCTCAAAGGGCAACAACATCAACAACAATAATAATAATAATAATAATAAAAGTCATAATAATAATAATAATATGAGTGTGACAGTAGAATGTATTTTTGGATTCTTTAATTTTAATTGCCATAATAGAAATATAAGTACGTTTCATACAGTTCAGCATAGGCATACAGAAGTCTACCGGAGTGCCCGCGGTGACGCTTATCCGATATCTGGAGAAATAGTAGCCTAAATTCTGCATTAACGCCCTGCACAGGGTGTGAATGTACCCGGGGCATCGTGGTAACAGGACACAAAGGACTTCGCAAGCAAAGGCAACTTATTGTTGATCAGCTGCAACATAAAACCCTCGTTCTGAGTACTGCTTACAAGACGCGCTCCATTATCCTGGGCCCTGATTGTCCTCCAGATAGACCTCGCTCTATCTGCCGTATCCCATTACAGTCCCGCTATGAGAACATGCTTGAGAAGCAGCCTGTTTGATTAAGACTGGGAATATTTCTTGTGAGGTGGTTGAGAAAAGGGGGAGAATAATTACAACGCTACAAAAGCCTGCTATTTAGAGAGCTTTCTTTCGGTGACGTTTCATTTCCCCCTACTTTTCTTTACAAAAGAGACATGCTCGTCAAAAACAGGTGCAGTGTCGCTCAGGCGAAATGTGTTCCCCTGCAGATGGCTTACACTGCCCACTGAGCGCAGTGTAATCAGATAGGCCTACCAAAAGGTAAACATGCGCCGCCTAAAATGTTCTTTCCTTAAAGTCCAAAACGATTTACATGCATACATGCGCAATTACAGAGATAATGATAACGCGCGCCTCGAAAAATATGTATATACCATGCAATATAATTTGTTGGCAGAGCTCTGCACACTTTCCAAATCTTTACAGCCACTACCACTGCACCACCGGAAGTTGTTTTTTTTAAAGAAAAGCTGATTGCACCTCCCCCCTAGTGTCCACAATCAGACAGGATGGTCTATAATATGGGCCGGTGTTTTGTCTGCCTGTGTAAGTACTGAAACGCTTCCGCGTTGTTTGACCTGAGGCTGGCAGTGAGGATGTTGTGTGGAAACTGGAGAGACTTAGCACGGCCGCTGCAGTCTGGTACCCTAACTTAAGAGAAGCAAGCAACAACAGGTCGGAAGCAAAAGAAAAAAACAGTTGAATTAATGTGTATCGATCACAGAAATTCAATCTTCGTGTGCATAGGATATAGCAGTTTACCTGAAAGAACTGTGTGCGGTGAAGTCGGCGTTCACAGCGTTGTCCCTGCGGTTGGCCATTGGCACTGATTTTACTGGGTGTATAACAGGCCGAGCACCGGTCTGTTAACCTGGGTGTGGAGGAGGACCAGCAGACCATACCCTGCATACTGCATCCGTCTCAGTGTCTCGCACACATACCAGTGGCTACCCTGCAGCTACTTTTCAAGCGGAGAGAAGTTGCCTGTAGAGGGCAAATATCTGGAAACAATTTGTCCTTGATTCCCCGAGCTGGTTAGGTCAAGTAGCCTCGATGTCTGTCGACAGAAAACATTACTGAGGTCAGGGAGGAGGGGGTGGTGAGTGTGAGTGATTGGGCGAACAGACTCACTGCACAAAAACTTATAATCAATTTAGATTGTATAGGCGGTATGCATACGGCTTGTTTTGGAGTTACCAGTGCGCCACAGGAAGAGCGAATTACCTTGAAGTGAGGTACTGATGAGCCAAATCACGCGCCGATTGGATAAAGTTGGAGAAAAGTCGTTTAGAAAACTCACATCTGTCAAAAGACGAGATTAGTGTGCCAGAAACACAACGGCCAATTTAACACGAAGGTTTTCTTGTTTTTTACGCGTAGATGAATATACAATGGAAAAAGACCGCACTGTCTTTATGAAACGGAAGAAAGACCCTTTCTCTAATCAATGTTTTTATGTGTGGAATAATTGTAAATCTAGGAGAAACGTAATTATATAAGCAAAAAATTGTTGTTAAGATGAACGAAGTATTTGTAATTAAGAAAATGCATCTACAGGCATGAATTGCAGTTGCTGAGGAGCGAGAAAGTGTGTGGGTGTGTTTTTGTGAACTTGTACGTGTGCGTGTTTGTAAATTCCGCTTAGGTCCCGGGCACGCCTTTACTTTGGAAATACACATTCTTTACAACAGCCGTCATCGTATTACACGACTTAGTCTCGGACCAGACGCAATCCATCCAGGAAAAAAAATAGAAATGGAAATTCATTACTCAAGACGTTGTCAACGATAACAAATCTCTTCGTGTAACAAATTCAACACAAATTAAGCATATTTGCGCAATCTTGCAGCTCTTCTGAGGTTAAAGTACAATGATCCCACGTCCAAATATTCAGCCACTGTACTACACTTACATCCCTTTGACGTAGAAACCTTTCAGGGCTGGACGCTTCAGCGTCACAGAAACAGTCTGAATCCACTGGGATCTAGCGCACTGACACAACTTTGGGTGGTGTTCTGTGCGCACAGACGAATACGACAAATTACTGAGATTAAAGAAATTTGGTCCTATGTCCTTGTTTTTGCTGTGTGTAATCAACGTCCCTTTCTCCTCGATAACCTGAAAGTGTTGTTGACTATATTTCAATGTAATAAATTTTAATACATACTACACTTTCCGCAATACGAGGCATGTTTTGGACAGTTTATATGTATTAAGATTCTTGAGAGCAATTCTCCTTTGCTCAAAATAGGCTCTGTCACAGAAAAAGCGATATAATTACATGGTCTTTGCTGTACTCCGTCACTTTGCTGTGAAATTCGCTCACTGCACACTTCTACATCATTCAACACACACTCACATTGTGGAAGAGAACACTGCAGAACCTGTCTGACTGTAGATAAAAATCACTTGAATCCAAGACTGATGTGAACAAGCCTCTCTTGGTTTACACCAGTAGTATACTGTACAACAATAACAGTGCACTGTCCAGTAACAATCTATGTGTAGTTTGTGCATAAGTGTAGACATGGTATTCTCATTACTTCCTATGAGCAAATAAGCCACATTGTTCAAATTGTAAAAGTGGTCTGTGGACATACATTGTTTAATGATTGATACCACTTAAAAATCTAGGGGGGGGGTGGAGTCAAACTAATGTTCAGAGCGAATAATGAACATGCTTATGGGACACCCTGGATGGTGATTGATTAAGCTGGTCATATACAGGTTCTCTGTTGTAGCTGCTGACCTCGCCCTTATACAAAAGCCCATTTAATCTGCAAAGGGGGCTGTTTACATTTTCGCCTGTCGCTTAACTCTAAATTACTGGAAACAATTTTGTTTTGGAAACACTGGCAAACTGAGGAAAATTATAGAGATTGAACGTCTGAAATTCAATCCTTCCATTATGATTTACTGCAGATTCAAGTTTGAACACATTTCTGCTGAAAACCATACAACGTGATATGTTTATTTGGTTAAAGGACTCACACTGTGTTCATGAAAGTGGTGCAGGATTTATTTACAGAAAAAAAGCATTTTTAAACCTTCTTCTATGTCGTATATTTTAAGCATTAAATACTGTCAAATACAACACTCTACAAGGAAATCATTTTTCTCCAGCTCTAAGGGGTTAACATCAGCAGTTCAATTAAATATAATGATTAAATTCATAGGTGTCCAATACTGTATCTTGAACCAACAGTGCAGCATTGCATGGTGCCATCTGACCACATCCTTCAGATTGTGCTATATGCTAAATGACTTCACTGTGCTTCACCTGTAACCCTGTACCACTACTAACAAAGCATAAAGCCACAATTAAAATTCATACACGGAGGTATAGTGCTGTTTGCTCACATTCAGGCATTCAGCCATGTAGTAAAATAACAGGTTTGATCCCCCCCCCCCCCCCACATAGCCTGGTAGTACAATTATGAGTTTGAACGCCCCCTCAAAATTAGCTTCAGCCCCCCGGTCAGTGAACTACAAAGGGGGACTCCCCCACCCCCCGTCGGCGATGCCTTCCGAGAGGGGCATATCAATAGGGCTGCCAGACTCCCCCCACAAAGTCCATTTCTGGATACAGACCTGCTCATACTGTTGGCTCACACTGTGTCTGTATGAAGATTGCATGTTCTCACCATCTTTTCTGAGAAAGCCTCAAAAACCTCTTCCTTCTGCACACTGCTTCCCAGGACAGACTCCAGTGCACAGTGACTCTAATTTAATTGCTCTTTTAATGTTCTGGATTGTCTTTACATTGTTACTGAAGCAAGGTTATGGCATTGACAGTTGTGAATGACACATTGGAGGCATTTTGTTTGTACTTATGACACAGAATGAAACTGACCATTTCTGTAGAATGCCCTCCTCTAACTCACACCACGAGCACAAATAGGGTGTAAATCCAATCATTCATGTGACCTTTGCCACCACCTGTCCAGTGAAAGAAATGCATTCCTGTATAGATCACACATGCATATTAGCATACTCCCCGAAAAGTACATGAATATACCCATAAGCATGTATAAGCTATAGAAGATGAACTTCAAGTTCTCTTGGCTTCCACAGTACTCAGGAATTTCCAGCTTATATGACAATAAACATTCATCTGTACTCAAACAAACCATTTGGTAATCAGCTTCTCAAAGTTGTTTTCGGCACTCTGATGAAAAAAGGCTAAGTGTTTATTCCGTGGAAAAACATGCAGTAGAATATAACATAATTGCCATTTAAAGAACAACTGGGCAAGACAAAACACCCTTATACAGTCAGTATAAGGGAAAATTCCCCCGAAAGAATGACTCAGCAGGACTGTCAATGCCTCTCTCAACTTATGTCTGATCACCAAGACATCCTCAGCTGTGCTCCAATGAGGTCAGTTAGCCTATCACCCAGGGCACAATGCCCTGGACTTCAGTAGGCCACACAAAGGCATTAGTGTATATTTCATAATGTTCAGTCAGCTGAGGGCCATCTCAGAGGTGTGCTAGGCAGACCTCATCAATGTGACATATTTAGTCATATTGCCCTTAAGAAAAACAGAATATGTTTCAAAAATATTCTAAGAGTTGCAAGAAAAATCACATAACTGTATATAAGGACAGTCCCTGGGCTATTAAATATGATGATTACAAATACTGGTTGGTTCTTAATCACCGGATCCAGTTTCCTCCTCTTTCGAGTCAGAGTTTACTGCCTTTGACAACAACAACGTAAAGCCTAAATAAAGTGAGTCTGTCGAAATGCCTGCTCCTCCTGGACAAGGAGCATACTGAAACCACTACACAAGGTGTGCTGTGAGTCAGTGTATCTGGACACACAAGTCTCTACATGCAAGGCAAGACATGCCCATATCATTTAGGCCTTAGTCATTGTCTAAGAGGATTATGGGAATCTGTAGTCAATACAGAGATCTTCAAAATAGCAAGTTCGCCCAAGATCGGGTGTCATAAGCAGTGTAAACAGATTACCACGTTGAAACTGAAGCCTGCATCACAAAGGACAGTATCTACATAAACAAAAGCAGACAAAGCATTATATGATAGGCAGTCCTGTATAAAAAATTGCAAAAATAATTTAAAAACATATATAAGGTATTCGGATTTTATTGTTTAAAACTGGTTCAATAATGCACATTTCAAAAATGCTTTAATTGCTGAGAATGCGGTTTACATAATTAAAATGTATTGAACCATAAATTCTGTCCTCAGGTATAACTGAACAAGGATCAGCTTAACCAGTAAGAGTGAGTCGCTTCAGCTCTGTGTAATGTGCTAGAGGCTACAGTAAGATAAGTATCAAGATTTAGATGATTTAAATGTAATTACGCAGCATATAAAGCAGTTCTGCAATCGCATTATGGCAAAAATAAAAATGTCACACAATTATCATTATATTTATTATGTTTATATGTTATCATAATTTCTTCTCATGGACAGCTGCATAAATAACTGAATTCTCACATACTAAGTGTTTTGAAAGTAAATCTCTTCCCAGAGATGTATTTGATAAACATGAGGACTTACTCCACAAACTGTGTATCTTGTTTAGCCTGTACTTTACGAGGATCGGCAGTCCTACAATAATAGCGACGGCCGGCAGCATGGGGCACCATGAAAGCGCGAGGCGTTGCGCACACCGCGTTCCTGACTGAGCTATTCCACGCATGCCGTGTCTTGTGAATACCAAGCTGATAATTACTTATGTCTTGTTTACTAGTTTCAGCAGCGATGTTAAGCTCAGCTCACAAAAGAACAAAACGCGTCGACCCTGCATGTAGGCACGTCGCACGGCGCATGCGCACGCTTATTTTTACGATTCAATAAACCCCTGCAGCAGTTGCGAGGTATTGTAATCCAGTGCCAATCAAAGGTCATTGTTCAGTCATTGCACGGTGTACTTCAAGTTAGATGGGTTATACTTAGTAGGCGGGAGTGAGACACTGTGCCAAGACAATTATAATATTTAGAACTTTGAAATATTGTAAAATTAACAAATAACTTGGAAAAGTTAAACTTTGTGTTTGGGATGTAAATCTGAGTCTGGATCTCTCTTAGGTTAGCACTGGGCAAGCAGCCACGTGTATCATATGCCAAAGAATAAACTGTCATTTTCGCGTGTGAATATGGGTCGTAGATTCTGCGCTACTCCAGAGCCTAGAGAACATGGGTGTCAACGCCAGATAAACGTCCCGGTTTGCATGAATCCGGCCAACTGAGGTATTTCACATTCACCTGAAGTCAAAATACCCCCAGGCTTTGCAGAGGCGTGGCGACGAAAGCAATTTAATGAGAATCATCAGCCCATAACTCATGTAACTTTCTGACCTCTTGCCGTATCGCCTTTTTTGCTCTTTGTTTAAGAGAAAGTACGACACAAAAAGCCAGGCACAAGACAGGTGACGGTTGCTTACGCACCAACTTTTTCCTCATTTTGGTTCATCACTAGGCCTATTGCTACACGTCTTGTGACACGGTGAATATTAGATAAGTGATTACTTTCACGAATATATATAGAGAGTCTGAGATCTTCTGTTTCTGCTGTGTCATCTTTTCAACTGTTTTTGACCTTTTGGATAATCCTCGCTTTACAAGATCCAGGTTTATCGTCGTGTACACCTGCGTACACATGCAGCGTCCTTACATTACCTATTCCGTGAAGCTCATCAAAGTCAACGTATTTCATAAATAATGCGGTCACTCTGGCTTTGTTCCTGGGCGACTTCCTCATACCTTAAAATGTACCGACATCCTTAATAATACTATACGAAAGTTAATTTTATCTGAGCAAAAACGCGTGTCATTCCCGGAGAAGACTAAAGTTCAGCGCAGCAGAGCGTAGCCTTGACCTCGCAAGCCGATAAAAATCTAAAAGTTTCCGAAATTTGATTGTCGATAGGTCAGACGGCAAAGAGAGATCGACGCACTTAATTCAGACCTATGGCTTTACTGAGAAAGTGCAAACATCTATTCTCGCTTTAATCATAAATAACAATCAGCTTCACAACAATGATGGAATTTTGCGGATAAATAAATGACAGGCATACTGTGCGCACAGTGCTCACAGAAATCTTGGGACGCTTGCTTAGTTCAGTAATAATGCATATTTATTGGTTTTATTTTAAAAATCATTACTTTATTCATTTGTTTACAAAAAACGCATATCACATTAGAAACCAGTAAAGTAAAACATTACTTTCAAATATAGTAATATATCCATCCATCTATTTTCTGGAACTTTATCCTATACAGGGTCACAGTGGGGCAGGAGCATATCCCAGAGGCTACAGGCACAAGACAGGGAACAACTCAGGATGGGGTGCCAACCCACTGCAGGGCACATGCACACACCACTCACTCACACACACACACACCTACAGGCAATTGGGCAATTCCAATTAGCCTCAGCATGTGTTTGGACTGTGGAAGGAAACTGGAGTACCCAGAGGAAACCCTACGATGACACGGGGAGAACATGCAGACTCCACACACATGGAACCCCGGTGGAGACCAGGAGACCAGAAACCAGGTCCCAGAGGTGTGAGGTGATAGTGCTAACCACTGCACCGTCCTGCCGCCCCTATAGTAATATATTGAACCCCAAATTGTAGTTCAAAAAGAGATGTTCTGAGTTAAAAAGTTCATTGACAAGCTGTCCCATCTGTGCTTTTTAATTAGTAACACCTTTGCAGTAACATAAAAAACCAATCATTTGTGTTCAGCATCCCTTTGGGAGCCAATTAATAGCTGAATTAGTCATTCAAAAAATAAATAGGACACTTGACAAAATGACAATGTCAGTGTGGAGGATATGTGCATATGTTAAACATTTTTTGTCAATGGACTTTTGTCATGAAGCCAATAAATTAGCATTTTTACAGAATCAAGCAAGTATCGCGAGACTTGCTGTGAGCACTGTATATGTACAACAGGCCTATATATACACATATAGTTGAAGGGTTAGGGTTAGACCATATGCCAATAGCCTACTTCACCTTCAGTAGACACCTTTTACACTTGAGAATAAATCTCTTGGAAATGATGTTGCAGTACAACATCTGTCATTCTGATTTAGTGCACTATAGGGGTTCCAGAACTTAAAGTGGTTAAATTGGTTTGAGGGGAAGTACAAGATACGGCAGAACTTGGACCGATGGGCTCCACAATCACACTAAGCAACAGTTATATAAAAGTTTTGTTTAATGATGGATTCATTAGCAACCCATGTTAAATCATCATAGGTAATGGTGTTTCCCACACAAATGACTATCACACTTAAACGTTAAAAGCCCTCGCGTTTTGTAGAAAACGTTATTCTCTTCAACAAGTATGATGAAAAATAGTATGTCTTTTTAATGAAGCAAGTGTCAATTTCTTGTATGTAAATGATTTATTTGTATACATCTTTAATTGACGTGCGATTTTTTTTATTCAACATTAAAAAGACATGGTACAGTGCTGTCTATAGACAAAAGGAAAATGAAAACATTTATTGCTGAAATAGTAGTAGGATGATGTAAACCGCTTCCAGCTGTAATTGTTTTTAAAGCTTCACATTGCCCACCTCAATCAATGGTACGGCAGGAAGTATATCTTAAGTAATGAAATACAGCCATTTCAACATAATGCACATTTGCATGCATGTACATGTGAATAAATACTTCCTTGTCCTTCTAAGATATGTCCAAAAACGGTACATCTATAGTGATGCATGGAAACAAGCGTCAAGTACTGAAAGGAAAAAAATCAAAGCTATCGCAGTAAACTAAGCCGTGTCTGGGAAACGTACGCCACCTGGTTGTCTCATGCGACAGTCCTGATGCCGGTGCACACCTCTACTGAACTCTGACAGGTATGCCGGAAGAGCGAGAACAACTTAGCCAAGTTCCCATAAAATCGCTCAGTGCACTAAAGAGTAAATGCATTTGATAAAAAAATACCGAGTATATTATGACGTACTCGTCAACATACACGATATTGGTTACTTTGTTTATTTGTAAACGCGCAGTTATTAAGTCGTTCAAATACATATCTGAAGTCCCGCCTCGTGGGCTGGACCTCCGAAGTGATAATATTATAATAGGGCTTCTGCAAGTCTCAAGAGACACTTCGGGATTTAGCTCCTCTCCAGTTATGACTTGGGTGCTTTAAATTAAAGCAAGGAAACAAGTGTACTGTTCTTATTGGCTAGTAGAATTGTTCACAAAGTTGCCTGATAGTTCGTAACTTAATTTTACACACGACTAACGACGAGAGCCTGTCTAGTGGCTCGACTGCAGTTCCTGGAACTCTAATATCTGCCGACAGTAGCAGCGAGAGGTATATAAAACCCAAAGCCATGAAACTCGAAGTCTTTTCCGCGAACCACTTTGTGGAGAAACCGCTGGAGGTGTGCAGCGATGTGGAAGGCAGCGTGCCCTCGCCTCTCTCCGGAGAAGATGAGCTGGGCTCTGATGGGGACTTCGTCGCCAACAGTCCTGCACCTGCTATTCCCAGCGCTGACGGGAAAGCCAAACCTTACACACGGCGACCCAAGCCACCTTACTCCTACATTGCCCTGATCGCTATGGCTATTCGCGACTCTACAACTGGGCGCCTTACACTGGCAGAAATCAACGACTATCTCATGAAGAAATTCCCCTTTTTCAGAGGAAGCTATACTGGCTGGAGAAACTCAGTCCGCCACAATTTGTCGCTCAACGACTGTTTTCTGAAAGTTTTACGGGATCCATCCAGACCATGGGGGAAGGACAATTACTGGATGTTGAACCCCCACAGCGAGTACACGTTTGCCGACGGGGTCTTCCGCCGCCGAAGGAAGCGCATCACCAAAAAATCTGCCAACAACCCAGAGCACCCTGCAACCGAGGATGCCCCAAACCCTGCGGGGACATCGTCATCCACAGAAGAAGGGTCTAACACTAAGTTCTCTAGCTCCTTCGCTATTGACAGCATCCTCAGCAAACCTTTCAAACGAAATGAAGGGAGCTACCTTGAGCCAGACCCCACCGTTGCTGGGACAAGAGCGGTCTGGTCCAGTAGCGCTCAGGTGATGCCTTACGTAATGGGCTATCCGCCGGTGCCGGTGCCGGTGTCCCACTTACAGCCGTTGTTCCCGGTCAATCCCGGTGCCGCCCACTTGCTGCAGGCGTACAGTGGCGGCTACTCTGAGCCGATCCTCGGCGTGGAGCAGAGAAGGGACATTCTTACGGCTTTCCACTTGAGCCCAGAGTGCTTGCCAAGCGCTGAGACTTTTCCCCCTGTTCAAATACCTGCCATGAGACTGGGTAGCTATCACCCATTCAAAATAGAATCCTTGCTTTCCTAAGACATATGGCAACGTAATTTTGTTTTGTGTGTGTTTTTCCCCCAGCACTTTCGTATGCACTGTAAATTGTTAGGTGACAAAATGCATTTTAGTGCATTTAGCATGACAATAAGACTGTTGAAATCTGTTGTTGTTAACATTTAGCTAACCACGATGACTTGTAAAAATATGTGTTCAGGTAAATGCTAAATAAGAAAGTAATAATTAGGAACGATATTGTAACGTATTGCATTCCTATTTTGACGATAAACGGTTCATAGGTCATTTCTGTTGTACACTAGGGTACTCACATGCCAAACATAATTCTGTTCTATTTATGTTATGTATTGCGGTTGTTGCTGTTGTTGTTTTCAAGCAATTTTAAGTATAACTGTAATGCCAGGTATCGACAAAGCTCGAATCGAGCTGTACCAATCATCAACACAGAACTGTTTTTGTAAATCATTCTGCCTGATCTGACCAGTAAAGTATTGTGTGTTTTACTTCTAAATTATGTGTCAGCGTTATTTTTTGTAATAAAATATTTGGTCAAAAAACATGCCATACATCAAACCTTGACATCGAGTGTGAGACGTGTGTCAACGTTCCAGCCAAATGTCTTACGTGCGTGACTAGGCAACAAACCCCTTTACATAAACTTCCACAAACGCCGATAAAAAAGGAAAAAAAAACTTCACGTTTGGGCGGAGAATCCAGCAAGAACATGGAGGTTAATGGCAGTACCTTAACACGTCGTTGTAACTCTGATGGACAGGAACATGATGATTTACTGCAGTATCGAGAATAAACATCATTTCAGTCTCCGGTCTCATATCACTTAATTTCCTAATTAGGCTTTAAAATACATTTTTAACGGAGCAGTTTATAACAACAATTGATTCTCCCTGCGCAAACTTGCAATTTCACCCAGGACATTAAATTTGTGTATCATAAATATTGAATTTGCGTGTCGCAGGTTTACGTTTATTTCAATTTATCCAGATGTGAGTAACACGGAAAGCCAGCATACTGTTTTTTAAAATACCTCCTGTTCTTTGTCTTTGCGTAACTTCATTCTCGTTGTGACGTGTTCGTTAAATGTGCATTAGATGACTTACTGAAACAAAACCATTTCATGGAGGTACAATGGCCTCATTAAAGTGTTACAGGTTTGTTACATAAAAAAGCAACCGACATAAACGTCATACCCTAGCTGAATCATTATTAAGTTACTTTATGAATTATGAATAATTATATTAACCTACGTTGCATAACTGACAAAGGAAACAAAGTAGCAACATTATTTCAGAATTTGTATGAAGTATTTATTTATATGTTATGTAAATTAGAAATATCCTTAAATAAAATAAACATTGTATAAAGAAACGGTATACCCCTACCTATAAGATGTTATGTTTATCTGTAGACATATTTAAAGTAAATTCATATGGAAAGGAGTCTAACATTAACTCTGGATTGCCTCTATAATAGATATTTTCCTTTAAGTGCCGAAGAACGTAAAACTGAACATTATATTCAAAGTGTACCGAGACATTCCTGAAAAACAATGTTTGATGGTATAATGCGCATATTCTACTGAAATTTGAATCCACAACCGAAGTCCAGATCGTTTATATACTACAGTTTATTGTTGACTTGTAGCCCACCTTGGTTTAGACAACCTGACAGTTTATTTATCTTCGAGGGCTTCTTTCCTTCTCAGAATGCGAGACCCACTTGAAACTTCGTTCTTCCCTCTCAAACAGCCCAGCGCGCAAAATGTGTAGATGTTTTGGTTCGTTTTGTTTGGAAGATCAAAATTCGTCCACGAAATCGCATACCCGGAACCCTGAAAATAGTAATTTAAGTTATATCCTTTTGTGTAATTAGACAGGTTTGGGATGACATATATATAATGAATGGAAGAATCCATCAAACATGTATGACATATATTAAACTACGACAACAATTCTTAATGAATTACAATTTAAAATAAATATTACGTGTATTTAACTATTAACTGATATGCATATAGATATGTAGGATGAAACTACATTGTTACCTTAAGGGAAAATAGGTGGCCGCATTTTTTAAAGGTTAATTACAATAAAAGTTAAACAGTTACTATAAGACAATATTCATTTCATCAACATATAGTAACAGTAATGTATGTTGTTGCTTTTTATACAACGTGATCGAAAATGGTGATACATTTTAAAAGCTTGAGAAAAAAACATTTACAGTAAAAACATCGCAACGATTAAACTGCCGCAAATACAATCTGAGTAGAACAGGGGAGTTTCGCGCCATTGAAAAGATTAGCGGCTGAATCCAGTTTACCTGGGGCTTGAATTTTTTTCTTTTGTGAAGGAAAATTGGCATCGGGGCTAAAATAATTGGGGCTATAGCCCACAGTGATCGGCCCATTCTGTAAAACCATTTTTACGCAATGGAGTTATTTGGTGTAATTCGTAAACGTCCAACCTCGATACACGGAGCAAAGAATTTGTTTTTTAAACTGAATGTTAAAGTATTTCATAAGGATGTGTCACGAATTGGTTGTGAGAACCAGAAACAGACTGACGCTCTTCGAGACTTATGCATCTCTCACTTTCACTACACTGAAAAAGTGTAAAGTTATGTTAAGCAAGTTATACTAACTGCTGTATAATATATACTGCAATGCTACAACATATACAGCAATAACAAACAAAAAATTCAGGATGGTCCTCTGTGATTAGTCTCACAATGGACTATCATCCTAATAGAAAAAGAAACATTTACAGTATGTCCAAATATAAATGCATATGGAGAATTGGCAAACAATTCTGTATTGGTACAAACCTTTATAATGTCTTTTGGAATCAGTATAAATGTCTATCGAGTCTATAAACTCTAATAAAGGTTAAATATGAATTGATTACAGAGCTTACTGAAATTCCGGTACCATTAAAGACATGTTTTGAAACAGCACTGTAGCACGTGGAGGCACTGTAACTTGTGAAATATAAGCTACAATAAACCCAAACAATCTGTTTTCATTATTAAAAGTTAATTACAAATTGTGTACGAAAAACATGTATTGATATTACTAGCTTTTACCATTCGGAGACCCCCTGCAAATTATCGTTAAAACATTCGAGCTGTCCACGGTCCTGAAGTGATGACGCGACGTAAAAGGTCCAGCGTATCGTTACTGCTATGGTTCAGAGTCTGGGGAGAAGCAGGGGGGAGGGGGGAATTTACAGAAGGAGATAATATCAATGAACAGTTAACAGGTTGCAACGTAGCTCGTTAGCAATGCTAAAAACCTGTTTATAGTAAGAACAGTGACAAAAGGAAGTGTTTCAGACATCTGTTAATTGTTTGGTGATGATGACGCAAAGGGCATATTACATTCGGAGATGTTAGCACACCCACTACCCACCCAGACTGTACTGCAGATGAATTCCCGGAAACAAAGAAAAACACAGGCCCGGCGTCTGTAGTTAATAAGTCAAACCCAAAAATAGTTTAACCTGAAAAAGGTTAAACCAGACAATTAGGCAATTAGATAATGGCAGCAGGAGAAACATCATAAGTTACAACTTATGACATAGTCCCAAATTAACAACTAATACCTTTTTTATTTTTGTACTGTCATAAACGATAATTATAAACGCCAAATTAGAGTATAGTTATACTGTGTTTATGTGTGTGTCCGCATGTGTGTGTGCGTAAAATGAAAAAGTACCGTCTTATTACGAAACTAAGTTGCTTTAAATTATATGGTACGATAATGTCTTGCAGTTAGTGTCAGTTCACAGCTGAATAATTAGTTCTATGTGATTTAGCAGAATCATATTTCGGTTTCACTACAAGTGGTTAGTTAGCATTCCTCGATGTGGGGGGGGGGTCCTAAAATTACACTTAGATCACAAAATTGATATTGAGATATTAATATAATAATCAATTTATACATTTAATGGAACAATTGAAATGGATGCAGTTGTATCATATGTAATTCAATCGTTTCCTTAAAGGCAAAAGTAACTCGAACCTTTAAAGTTAGTTGGTAATACACACTATTAACATTATCCTCTTGAATTTTTAAAAATATATATAGTCTTTCTGCTGCAGCTTGTCCCAGAACTGATCAAAACAACCGTGAAATAAGTACACCTCAACTGTCATTTAGGGCTTTACCACCTCCCCTCCTTTCCATGTCGTAGGTGACAGGTGAGACAAAAATACTTAATAACCTGGTTCCAAGCACAATGCTGCAACCTGCAGGTGAAAACCAGAATGGCACACCTGTGCGCACAACCACGTGCTCCGCAAAAGTGAAGGGAATTACAAGCCAACCGAGGTGTCTATGGGAGCTGAAGTTGTATAAAAAATTACAATATTATATATAAAATTAATATACACAAACTCTTAATCCGTAGTTTATGTTGTAGGCACTATACACAAATCATACTGAAGCATATAGTTGTTGAAACGCGGAAATGTCGTATTTAATGTTTTTGTACAGTGGTTAGCGCATGAAACATGACGTCAGGAATAATATTGTTTACCCTTCGTACATGCTACTGACCGTTCAAGTGCGGTATATTACAATGGTTTCTCCAACCAGTCCCGGGCAATTACACTTTAGACACGAAGATCATACCTGAAACGAACGAAAGGGGAGGGGGTGTTTCATTACAGTGACCAATAAAGCAAGATAATTTGGCTGAGAAGTACAGAAGGAAAACACGGAAATCGCTTATGCCTTTATTGTGCTAGTATTCATAAGGTGTTGACAACAAATATCAATTTATATTACCAACGTATGATTTAATGTAGTTTTTTATAAAATTTAAATACATTTATAGTGCGTAGACATTAGCCAGTGACAAGCAATCGTTAGCTTTTCTAGACTGAACCAAGGTACTAGTGACAAGCAATTATAAGCCTTCCTGGACCGAACTAAGATGCGTTATGTTACGCTATTTTTTTGCTATTTAAAAATGTATTTTAAAAAGCAGGAAAGTCGAAAGCAACAAAAGATTCACACATTGTTAATGTAATCGGCTTTCTCTTCACACTATAAATACTTGTGTGATAATGAGAAAATTTGCTATCAATAAACAGAAAACACTCTGCATTGTTTCCACGCTATGAAATAATTTGTTTACAGTTCGTGAAATGCAATGTATTTGGATGCCATTTATCCATTCACACTATACTCGAACCTGTATGTCTGTAACAAATTCACATTATTTTCCATCATCATCAATAAAAACAACACCAGCATAATAATAATAATAATAATAATAATAATAATAATAATAATAATAATAATATATTACACTTACTGAAACGATTATCGTGTTTGGTTTAAGCTTCAGGCTCTCCGAGGTCCTCATGAAAGAGAAAGCTTTGGTTGTCCTGAGGTTAGGGAAACGAACTGCAATTTCATTTGCCTAATAAATTAAAATTTCAGTTTATCAGGCTCCACTGACATTCATATTATTCTGCATAAAACAAAAAAAAAAAGTTATTTGACTGCCTGTTATTATTAATGCGACAACTAAGACTCAAACAAACCAGATTCCATAATTTAAGAATGAACCGGCAGGTGTACATGAAGACATATGACTGGTTCAAAACGTTGTTCTGGGGTCCAGAATGCATTGTATTTTCAAGCTGTGTGTTTAGCGTCTTCAAAGTATTTTGGGTGCGCTGCAAGGTTTCCTTTCAGCCTACGACGCATCCTGAACACAGCGGGGGTTCTGCGCCTTGATGTTGCAGGAAATTCTGTTGAGATTCGGCCCCTTTGCGTTTTTCTGTTATGCTGGAAATATGATTTTTATCTGTACATCCTTTGGTGAAGTGCAAAGGTTACTTTTGATAAGCATTGTTGTAATGTATGTTATTTTTCACTCAAAAGAAGCGCCGCAGTGATGACAAAGTCACGGGCCCGTTAACACTTTTGTCTCACGCAAATAAAAATTAATAGTAATTAAGAATAAAGGCCCAATACCTTACTTTCAAAATAATCTCTGACTTGAATTTAATTTAACTAAAACGTTTGCCTACAAAGTAGTGCAAAGCAAAACATTACAAGTAATTGCTCATTTTCGAAAACGAGTGATCAATGGGCTCCTCAGTATATAATAAGAACAGTACTAGATACGGTTAATGAGAATAAATATTTGTTTTTTATCTGACAGCGTTACATTCCCGCTAATCCGTGCAAGGACAAACGAAGTGCCTTGTTTTGTATTGGAAGCACAGTGTCACCGTCCTGGTTCAGTCTATATGCGCTTGCAATATGTATTTTATCTTAATGTTTCAATGATTTAAAATATAAATTTAGATCACTTAAACGTAGAACCTACACGATGTTTGTTCACGATAATCTATAACACATGCTTTCTAAAGAATTACGAGTTACTTTTTCGTCAAAATCTTAGCCTTAGCTTACATTATCAAGTAAACGTGCATGTTTGCCAATTTTAAAATAGTAGCAGTGTAACATGTAAAATAATTCCAAACTCCGCATGTGCGTGGTTGTAAGGTTCCCAGATCAGAACTGATCTCCATGTAAAACAAAGCCCTGCATGCGCGCACATGCTTTAATGAGATTTGTATTGTTGCCACTATTAGATCTCCACCATTAAAATAACAGCAACTAAGGGCAAGCAGAATACGAAAATTCGCTCTCTTCCCAAATTATACAGAAAAGATCAAACTACGCATTACTGTAGTCGTGACTGCGGAATATCTTATACTGTCCTATTATACTTTAGTGCGTAATCTGTACTAATATACATTTATATGATGTGTTTTATAGAATCCACGGTGGATTCCGTTATAAAATAAACCTCTCGAAAGAATCGAAATGGAATTGTCTGGGACTTGAAAAGGCCCATTATAGCTGGTGCTTCAAAAATGACATCATTGTGTATATAGCTATAATTATTGATGTTGCGGTAGTGCGAATAGTATAGGCATTAAACAAAATTTTGACGTTATTTTTAATCATGCATACATTTAAAATATTACATGTTCTACATTACTTCAACATGCATATAGAAGTACAGCAGCACACACGAATTTTTCACTATATAAATAAAATCTTGAAAATATATGTTTCATTTACAGGTATATGCGTTATGTAATGTATAAGCATGCAGAAATACTAATGTAGGCAACTGCGTGAAATTGGACTACTCATTTTTCATGCGCCCTATTTTTTTAGCCCGTATTCACATGGCGCGAGAATATGCCTTATTAAATTTTATGATCAATAATAAATTACATAAAGTAATTGAAAGTAAAGCCAATAACAAATGAATAACGGAGTTCATGTAACTTCAAGTTAGTGCATTACTATGGCATACAATGTATAATAAAAACGAACTTGTAAATTACAGCCTATAATAGTTTGCAACTGCTTTCGAATACAAATGGTATATAAATGCATATAACAAAACATGATTTATTATTATTATTTATCATCATTATTATTGTTGTTATTATTATCATCATCATTAATAATAATAATAGTTAGTTTTACTTTTATAGTACAGAAAATACAAGAATTTTTATGCAGTGCCTGTATTAGGAAGGAAGCTGTCGACGCCCGCTCGCTTAATTTCGTTTTTCTCTCTCTAATTAATGTGGAGCTCAAGGGATAGGATCCAGGCTCGAGCAGTAAGCTGACACTTGCGCTCTGTGTGTGGTATCCGGGCAGTGCTTGATGGAAAAAGCCTGCTTCCACTCATGTCAAAGCCATTTACCCAGAACAACCCCCTACACACATGTATACACTCAGGAAAGACCACCTTTTCACAATTTCAGCGCCGAAAACTGTTTGTTTTCTGTGAGCGTAGGTTACATATGTACTCGCACGCTCTTGATTTTTAAAATTTGTTTTCCATGTTCATTGTTGACTGCTCCGGCTTTCTGTAGAAGAGAAACTTCTTTTTTCAATAACGCATACACGTTCAATAAGTACATTCAACATTGCGAATTTAGTGAATCCCTATGAAATAGCAATAAAGCGCAGTTTCAATCTAGAAAGGGGAAAATTAAAACAGACAAAAAACGTTTTCTTATATGCGTAAGCTTTATTCAGTCCCATCAATCAATAGCATGACATTAGTCTGTGGAATATCACTCTGACTTACAAGCAGCGTGCAAGTATAATAATTCGAAAACTTTACCTTGCGCTTTTGGCGTGTGGCGATGTTGACTGGAATGTCTGAAGGAGGTTTGATAAATGGTGTAATTGCGTGTATTACAAATGTCAGACGGGAAGAGGGTTTCTGGTGCCGCTGTAGCGCCTCCCGCTTGGATGGTGACTGGACAGGGGCCAGAAATAGGAGGGAGGTGGGCCCTGGTCGCCACTGATTTCTTGGAGGGATTTAGAAGGAGGTCTGAAGGTGGAATAGGAGGGGGGCAGATTTACGAATTGATAGGTGGTCGCGTTTTGTTTGGCTGAGCAGCGTACGCAAAAGTCAAGGCGCTCTGTGTTTCCTCCTCTTAAAGGATTAAGGCGAGTGATGGCCACCAGGTGGGGGGCAGAACAGCAGTCCCTGCGACAGAGAAGCGCCGTCTCGGAGGAAACCTCGTCAACCACACAGAGAATCACGGCGTATCTTCGTAATAAGGAATTACATTTGGAGACTAACCTCTCTCCCCCTCTCTCCTTCCGCTCGCGCTCTCTCTCTTTCTGAACAGACCTCTACACACTTCACTTCGTTTACAACGCACTGGAGAGACCATCTGAACGGGAGAGTTTGTTTTTTTCCACGCAGTGCATCGCGGTGAAACACATTTAGCGGTCAAGTGGAGTTCAACAAGGAGTCTTTTCCGTCCATCTAAAACGGTCAAAATTTACAATAGATAATTATAAATTGATACAATTGTTTAGCTTTGTTCTTCAGGTTTTGTTTTAGTAAGCAGAATATGACGACTGAAACTGCGCAGCAGCAACTGGATCCGCCGCCAGCTTTAAGATCAAGTCCGGCGTCTGGAGTTATGCATACGACTTTGATGAATACGCAGTCCGTCGTAGAGAGTGCGACAGCAGCCTCCTCTAAAGGAAAAAAGGCGAACTCTGGGCTGAGGCGTCCCGAAAAACCACCCTATTCATACATCGCTCTCATTGTCATGGCGATCCAAAGCTCCCCAACCAAACGGTTAACGCTGAGCGAAATTTATCAGTTCCTCCAGGCCAGGTTCCCATTCTTCAGAGGATCTTACCAGGGGTGGAAGAACTCCGTCAGACACAATTTGTCACTAAATGAATGTTTCATCAAACTACCAAAGGGTCTAGGGAGACCGGGTAAAGGGCACTACTGGACAATTGACCCCGCCAGTGAGTTTATGTTTGAGGAAGGATCGTTTCGCCGCCGACCCCGGGGATTCCGGAGAAAGTGTCAAGCTTTAAAACCCATGTACCGGATGATGAATGGAATTGGGTTTGGTACCTCCATATTACCTCAAAGCTTTGACTTCCAAGCACCCACAGCGTCACTCGGATGCCACACTAACAGCTACAACTTAGACATGATGACGAATTCCATGGCAGGGGGTTACGACGGGCTTAGCGGTGGACACCACGTCCCCCACATGTCCCCTAGCCCTGGATCAACATACATGGCCAGTTGTCCAGTGACATCCAACGGGGACTACGGTCCAGACAGCAGCAGCAGCCCGGTGCCTTCATCCCCAGCAATGGCAAGCGCCTTGGAGTGCCACTCTCCATACACAAGTGCGTCAGCGCATTGGGCATCCGCAAGCGGTTCTCCGTACATCAAGCAGCAGTCTCTAGCCTCCAGCAGTCCAGCATCCTCCGGCATACATTCAAGCATGTCGTCCTACTCACTGGAGCAGAGCTACCTTCACCAGAACACCAGGGAGACGGCTGACATTTCAGGTGAGGCGTTTTTATTGCACCAGCAAACGTGTTTTATTAAGCTATTGAGACGCTTGCCTGCATAAGCGTTTAGACAATCTACCGAAAAGTCTGTAAAACTCGGGTATGCCGCTGTTTTCGTTGCACTTTACATAAGGGATTGCAACTTACTTAAAGCCAGTATTCGTGCCAAATCATAAAAACGTACGATACGTTGAAACGATGCACAAAAGTCCGTCATTAATATTTCCCCAAGTTTTTTTTTTAAATAATAAGTGAAAAATCCAACAATTGCACATATTTTTGTAAAATTAAATCAATCTAGAGCGAATTCCTACGCATAATGAATTTTGTATCACAGCAAAACTTGAGATTTGTCTTGTTTTGGGTGATGTAGGCCCATTTTTGGTTAAATTTTGTATTACATTAAACGATTCTAGATATTTCTACTAACAAATATTATTCGCGGATTGTGTGTGCATATTTTTAAACAGCGGCCTCTAAGTTGAATATCATGTGTTATGTTAGCAAATGAATTATGAGAATTGTGAGATATACCAAATTAACATTAGGGCAATTAACGAAATATTATACACACACATTATTTGCACACGCACACACACACACAAATTTATAGCTATTGTAATACAGTAAGTCTATATAAATATGCACAAC
Source organism: Mormyrus iriodes (assembly GCA_011763525.2). Classification (NCBI taxonomy): domain Eukaryota; kingdom Metazoa; phylum Chordata; class Actinopteri; order Osteoglossiformes; family Mormyridae; genus Mormyrus; species Mormyrus iriodes. The sequence goes on along the minus strand of JAAGVU020000001.1, from coordinate 20,125,237 downwards.
AAATTATTATGATGTTATCATTATTATGTTGTTCTCTTGTTATTATAAGTTTAGATGTTTGTGTTGTAGGCCTGTATTTCGCAGGACTTAGTAAGAAAATGCACAAACAATCATTGATACGGAATGTATTACCGTAGGACATAGTCATTTCCATAAATGTCTCACGCGTCCTGTAAATCTATTTGATTTAAACGGTACAAAGGATACCGGAGATGTTCCGGCCTAGAGTTCCTACTAAAATTCGGGTCAGAAAAGGTTAGCAAAACAAAGGCGCCCGGTGCGGGACCACACTGAAGAGGATTTCACGCTGCGCGTACCCAAGGGAGACTTCGGCCTTGTTAAAGTTTATGTGGATTTTTAACCATTCAAGATATATGTACTCAATCGCGCAGATGTCCTTTCTAAAATTTAGAGGCTACAGTTTCACAATTAATGCCAATATGAAAACATTGCAGTATGAAAAGATTTCTTAGATCTAACGTTCATGCGTATGTACTTTCAGTTATACCAACTACAGTTATTTTATCCGGCGCGAATTACGTTATAAAATGTTTTTAAATGTTAAATATATTGAATAAGCCTATATAGTCGTATTTGGTAATCAGAAAGTATCACAATAGCAAAATTAATCAATACGTAATAAGGAAGGGCATATTTTATATTACATATTATCAAGATGTATTACATGTTAGTATACATATTATTAACTCCCGACACTTTCTTTAGTATAGGTCTTTGACTATAATGCCTATAACAAAATTGTACAAAATGACTGGAAACGCATAATTTGAACTATGGACGTTTCGTTGAAAAAGCGTGTATGTCATATATGCATCTCGCTATCCACGCAAATAACTTAGAATTGAAGTACATATAGGTGGATATTTCTGTGACCCATTGATCTTGGGGAAGAAGGGGTGTTTTGCGATTAATTATACAAACACGTATGCTAAATACAGAATGCATTCCAATAAGAGAAACTCAGTTCCCGTTTCAAAAAGAGACAGCATTTTTCCAGAATGTTAATCCAGCACAGGAATTAAATGTGTTTATTTTCTATTACAGTGGGGATACCGCGATATCAGGCCCACTCAAGCCCTGTTTGTGACAGAAAAGATTTCGTTTTGAACTTTAATGGAATCTCATCATTTCACCCTTCGGCCAGCGGACCCTATTATCACCATCACCACCATCACCACCATCACCAGAGCGTCTGTCAGGACATCAAGCCGTGCGTGATGTGAGAGCCGAGCAGCATGAGGGCTGAAGCGAGAGTTACATTACAAGTGGCGGTGTATTTTTTTCAGTAGGCCTCGACGCATTCGAAAAGCGCAGCGTCAACCCCCCAAATATTTGCAGCACAGTGTAGTGTAATAAGCAGTACGCACACGCATACAATAATATAAAACTTATTAAAAAATATGCAAAATGTTTCTGCCAACAAACCACTTCGCCTTGTTCCTATTTTGTTTAAAAGACGCAAATGCAAGCTTCTTCTAAAGAAGCTTTTTTGTTAAAAATTATGATTGTTTCCTGTCATGAACTGAAGTGATACGACTATATTAAACATAATCTATATTCAAATGTATAGAAGTAAATATCCACATACACAATTCTTTTAAAAATAATAATTCATTTTCGTTTTGCACTTATTGTATTCCTTTTAGGATTTGCTTAAGTATCTTGTGTTCAATAAAGATGAGATGTTTTAAAACACTTGTGTCTATTACTACGCTGGACATAAATGTCTAAAATTACATTAGACCTAAATTTTATAATTATAGCTACATAATTATTATGGCATAATAATAGCTGTGAGGAATAAGATTCTCAAGCAGAAAAGATACTGTTGAGTTTGCAGCCAAAATATTGGATCAGCAGTTATAATTTTATAAGATGAACTAAACCGTTAAATATTATTTTAGCCAATTCATTTATCGATTTAGCAGACAACTAAAATTTGGTAGGTAGTTCATCAACAGACAGAACACGTATGATTTGTAAGTTTTCCCTGCTTAAAACGGCTAACGTAGACATAGATTTGAATTCTAGATTTTACCGCAACGCTTTATTTAGCCTATATATCACATTTATATCGTATGTTTATATCATATATTTTGAAACACATACAAAAAGTATTACCAGCATTTTACAATTATGCGTGGAGATGAAATGTACAATGTTTTATGAAGGAGACGCCTATAGTAAATCAAAGCGCATAGCAAATTAAGCCTTGAATTACAAATTCACTTTTCAAATAGGTCAACGTGTACGATTAAACATTTAAACTATTTATCAGTTACATTCAGAAACGACTAAGCTTCAAAATGAAATGTTTCGTCCATTTGTAACTTATCAACTTCAACATTTTAGACATATTAGTACAGAAAATGTTAAATAATTCAATCATAAAACAAATCAAATATACTAAATAAATATGTAATTTAAAAGACATTGGACTACCGAAAAGTGTGCAATGCTGCATTATATTAGAGGAAACCATCTCCTTGGAATGGATCACGTAAATATATACTGTGTTTAGGCTGTCAAAAAGAGTAAAAGCGCGAGTCTGCGAAGTGTAACTGCATTACAAGCCAGAAATCACTGTGATTGAATAAATTTGATTTTCAGAGCTACAACCGATACTGTAAACGAAACAGCAATTCCTGAGTTTTTCTTTATGTTTTTAAAAGAAGGGCTGACTTTTTTCTGTAAATTGAAATTCTACCACACTGGTTTATTTATATTACACAAAAGAGACCTTCACGGCCATATGTGCTTCGTGTTTTGGGGAAATGCTATTCAGTCGATCGCCGTCTTGATGCGTAGGGTCATGGTCATTCATTTCACCGTCTTACAGCGCCACCTACTGCCTCTTGCAAAGACTTGGATAGAGGACTGATAATCCTAATTAAGACAGGACATGCGGGTCTAGAGGATAGATGGATGGATGGATGGGACAGTCAACTGCTAAATAAGTGAAAAAGAAAACTAGAGCACAGAGTATTTGTAACAGTGTAACGGACTGCACACCGTTCCTTTTGATGGCGGAGAAAACAGGCATTGTGAATAAGACAAAAATATGAACGTAAAAGCTACATATACCATACTGCTACAGCGCAGTCGGCTCAGCGTACTTTTAAAAAACGAATCAAATATGCTGCATTTTTCAGATTTGTCTACAGAATACAGAGTGTGTGTTTTGACACCCTTCGATGAAACTGGAAAAACTCTTTTTAAATATTACTATGTAGCCTATGAAGTTTATTTAGAATTGTTTTGATACCCACGTTTTGGGAAAAGGCAGGCAATTTAATTACAGCTAAATTAGTAACCGGGTTGAATCAGCAGAGCATAAGAAATCCGTGTTAGACATTCATTAGTAAAACGGAACAACGGTAAGTATAATCTCAGCATATCGAAGCAAGAAGTTCCTCAGATGATAATTTAAAAACAAATAATTCAGTAGAAACGGCGCAGATACTGTATGAAGTGTAAACACACATATTTATACACAGGGCCCGTATAAATGGTGTTACTAAAACTATATTATAAACTACCTTCGTGTGCAGCGTTCTAATAATTATCTAATAGTATTCTTAAGAGCAACTATTGAAACTCTTGTACTGCTGCGCTCAAATCACGTTTTTTAAATGTCAGTAATTCTTAAATCTCTGAGAGACCAGTGGAAACTATTCACGGAATCGCTTTTCTGTACTACTGTATTCAAAAAAGGAATTCTGCCTCAGACGTGCAACAAATCATTCTCACACTTACACTACACGAGGGCAATTTAAATTGACCCCAGTGTGTATTTTGGGATTCAACCGTAAAAGGAATCTCGCTGATGTAGTAGATGCTAGATTTTTCTATATAAAGGCTACCGTCATGCTTCTGCGTTACAGCAATTTCTGAAGCATGCTCTGTACTTTCCACACGCAGCTGTTACTTGTCTTTGGGGCAGTGATGTAATAATCATAGTGTTTTCTTAAGTACACGCATTCAGGGTACGTAGTAATGAGTTGCGTTTACAATCAAGAAATAGAACAAATAAATGATAAACAGAGAAACAGCTTGCTTGTATACGAATAATGAGTCTTACCTGAATAATAATTTAAATAAAGTGAATATCAGGTGTTTCAAATGTGGCATTTTTGAATGCATACGTATTCAGAGTTTTTAATTTACTGTACGTATAAAAAATGCGCAAATTTTAAATCGTACATAAAATTTGGAAAACATCAATAGTTATTTATCATTAAGTCATAAAACAAAGTACCCTATTTATAGTACTTAGAAAGTATTTCTTTTCAAATTGTTGAGTTTCTGGATTCTCACAGACACGCATATTTTATATACATGCATTCATGTTTAATGATAGCCATTTTCAGGTAAAACTAACTGGAATTACACTTTCTGCAGATTTCAATAATTGCACTGCCGCATTTTCGGTCAACCGTGTATTTGAAGGCAAGACATGTGATGTAAAGGGTGTAATACGGCGTCAAAAGATTATTGAAGTGCTTTACACACAAACATTGGAAGACTCAAAGAAAAAAAATAGTTTTAAGTCTTTTTCCATTTTTTTTTAGGTCTAACAGCTGCATAATATATACTGTGCAATTGCCCCATCTAGTGGTCACATTCAAAAACGCCCACAAGGACGTCTATACCCCAGTAAAAAAAAATTTATTGAGAACTTTATTGCGAACACAGAAAAATTAAATTCTGGAGGCATTTAACATGGAAAACATACCGTCTCTCACCTGTCTACCATGTATTTAATACAAGCCCGGGTCTTTTAAACACCACTGTTAAGACATGATTTACTATTACCCATCCATTGATTTTCTGTACATATTTGTCCTATTTAGGGTCAAGGGGGACCAGAGCTGATCCCAGAGGCTACGGGTGCAAGGCAGTGAACATTCTATGATGGGGCACCAACCACACACCATTCACTCACACAGGCACACCTACGGGCAACTTGGTAACTCTAAATAACCTCAGCATGTTTTTGGACTGTGGGGGGAAACTGGAAAATCGCACGACAACATGGGGTGAACATGCAAACTCCACATACATGGAGCCATGGTGGAGACCCCATCTGTTAATATTAACTTCAGCCTGCTTTTGAAATGTGGGGGGAAAGGAGAAAACCCCATGACAAGAACATCCAAACTGCACACACATGGAGCCATGAACCCTGGTCCTAGAGGTGTGAGGCAACAGTGCTAACCACAGCGCCATCACTGATTTAGCATTACGGAAGGCTTATTACATTTTTTATGTAAAAGTGAGAAAATAACACAATGGCCTTAATTAGGCCTGAATCATAGGGCCTCAAGTCTGAACTGAGGAGTAAGGAGATTCTAGCAATTTTCTGCTCAGGGAACACCTTAGAATACAAATGTCCTTTTAGCCCCGCCACCTCCCCCCCAAACAGACACAGACACACACACCCCTACACTTTTAACTGGCCTAGCATCTGTGATTAAAGGCAGCTTTAACTGATTGCCCTGTTTACAGTGTCAATGTAATCTGAATTTTTCAGACCCACCCCTCTCAAAACCCTTCACATCCTTCTGCCATTAGGTGAAGGAAAACTATTTTGCAGCATGATGAACACAGACATCTCTCAGAAAGGTTACTTTTGCTGAGAAGGTTTGCTGCAAGCATCCTATTCTGATTTCAGAACCAGGCCTATACATCACGAATCAACTGTGTTTACATTGCCCACAGAACAGGGGTTATGAATGTCCACACCTAACCATAAAAAAGAGTCAGACTGCCCTCTAGAGGCAACCACAGGTATTGGCCTCACTTAAAGAGAATGTCAAACCACACTTTTATAGCCACAGCTGGTTTTCATGTTACTTCGAAATTACAGTCAATTTACATGTAAGACGAGAGTGAGTGGACATCCTTCACAAATAACAGAGCCTAATGAACAATTACAAAGGAATGCAGAAGTAAGGCTTGGACATCCTGAACAGTTCAAAGGCTTGAATTTCTTACTGTTTTTGAAAGGCAATATGCATAAAAAACAACAGGTAGAGTAATATCTAAGAAATGGGTCACGTGACCAAAATACTTCAAAATTGTGTCGGGAGGTCACTGGCATTGCACACCACAATAAGACATCTCACTTAATTCATCTACCCAAAATACAAACAGTATTCTGAAATGGGACAAATAATACAATTTTACGGTAGATGAACAGATAGTGTAGTATTCTGTTGAAGGTAAGCATCAGCCATTTACAACCAACAAGTATCAAAATCTCAATTCTCCAGCATAATTAATGCTCTTCAAATAATTTACCAGCTTTTACCTCCATTCCATAAATCTCCCTAATTGGTTTTGTGAAACTTGCCAGATAAATATTAGATTTTCCTTTTTCCGGTTTCATTATGTGTTACATCTCCTTTTCCTGTATTTTTCCCAACAGAACCATGTCAGTCTGTCTCCATGGATAACTTTATTTCTGTTTTAGTTTATGGTCGTGTGACATTTTTGCGGTCATCTTTGGGGCCCGGTTAGCAGTCTGACTTGGACTGTGCCTGTGCTTTGCGTGTATCTTTAGCACTCTAGTTTTGTTAACCCTACTGTCTGCAATGAAGAAAATTTCTATTCATAAAACGAACAAAAAATAAATAAATATCAGGAGAACTTGTAGACCCAACTCCAGCCTCTGCGGGCCAGAGTCTCGCCAGCTTTAAATCACATCTTAATCTTAATATACACTAGTTTTACACTTCAAATGTTAACTGGTGTGACTCACCTGTCAAATAATCACTTCATTAGAGCAATTAAGAGTGGCGAGAAGTAAACATCTCTCCCTGGGTATGCAGCTGTACCCGGTACGTGTGTATATAGCTGCCAGGTTAAAAAAATTCCCATCATTCTTGTGGACTGACTGTAAGATAAAATATGATGAACAGATCTTGGAGGGACTGATTGCGATCGCCATTACATTTCCTCTGCCCAGCCATACAAACACACGTAAAAGAAAACTCTCATTTACTCAGGTATTTTCGTGAACAAGGCACGTCTTACATGAGCTAAGCTTTCGACCTTGAGGCTCTGAAATCGTACCTGAAACCTTGATTAGCGACATGGCACTTAAAGGAATTCTCAGAATCTTAAACTCCAGTTGCCCCGGTATATTTCGAGGTTGTGCCACACCCTGATTTCAGAAATCTTTACAAGCAAGTACTGTTCTCTGCACAGAAATGCAGAATAACGGCCGTTGTTTCATCTCAAACCTTGTCATGGGGGAATATGTTGTGCCTGGGACGCGGCCAGGCGCATAATGATAAGCGGTAAGAAAACAGGATAACACGTTATATCAGAAAAAGATGTTCAAAATACGGTATGAAAACGCGTCAATAGTTAGCATGTGGAAAAGTCTTTCGAACCTTATTTTTCCAAATTTAGATTAGATAAATTAGTCATTCATATACTACACTCGCTTTGGCATTGTATTTGAAATATTGCCTAACTCTAACCGGGTTGGATTATGAACAATAAAACGAGAGTAACGTACCAGAGAAACAAAATGAATACAGCTGAGATAATCTGATTACTTATAGTGTAGGCCTAAATAAAAGGTGCTAACCCGTCCATAAAAATTCAGGTGAACTGCAGTCCTGGATATCTACGACGTAGTTTGCATTTCCAATTTCTTAAACCAAGCCACTAAATCACACCTAAAAAGTCTACACTTAACTTCAGATGTTTTTTTGCTGCTAAAGAATTAATACACATTGGGGCGCAAAGGAACATGATTTGATCTTCTTGGCTTGATTTCTGTCACTGATTGCCAGACTTGTTTGCTTACTTTGCTCCTGCTGCTCCGCGTGTTATTCGCTCCTTCTAAAAAAACAGGCCCGCTGACGCTTTAACCGCTCGTCAGTCCGTTTCTCCGGCCACACAAACGGCAGAAATTCACTGCTTTACCCAGGACCATACAATAAAGCTCAAATGTAATGAACCATTAAGGCACAATGCAGCTAACATTCATTTATTTGTAACTTAACATTCATTTATTTGTAACTGAATGGCGTTTGGCATTTAAACAGCATCAGTGAATTAATGAATTCATTTCAAAGGTATTGAGGTATTCCAGAATTAGTAAACCACAGTGAATTCAGTAAGTCATTGGTTTTAAAGTAAGTGGCTAATAATACTGTAAAAGTATTCTTAGCAGTAGTATAAGATGTTTAATGCTTACAGTGTAAGGAGACCAGTGACAGAGGATTATTGCTTGACCTTCACATCCGATTATTCACTACACAGCAAACAGACCCACACAACACACATATACCTCAGCAGCGTCTACCCAGCGTAGACAAGTTACATTTCAACAATCCATCAATCCATTTTCTGTAGCCACGTATCCTATTCAGGGTCCCAAGGCAGGGAACAACCCAGGATGGGGCACCAACCCCTCACAGGGCACACTCACACACCAATCACTCAGATAAGCATACCTGCAGGCAATTTGGCAATTCCAATTAACCTCAGCATGTTTTTGGACTGTTGGGGGGGGAGGGACTGAAGCACGCAGAGATCATGCAAACTCTACACACATGGAGCAAAGGCAGACACTCAAACTGTAGTCCCAGAGGTGTGAGGCAACAGTGCTAACCACTGCACCACTAAACCAAATATGTTTGTGATGTATGTATGTTTGTGAATTGGTAAGACGTCTGTGTAATTATGAATCTGCAGGAGTCACAACCTATTTGCAATCTTCCCGTGATGTTCTTAAAGCTGCCTAATACATGTGACCTCGCACAGACACCTTGCCACTTAGCAAACAACTTGAGTATTACACCATTTAGATGTAACTCGTGTACATCGGGCAGACGTATGTGTGCTATCAGGGGAGACCCCAATTCCCAAATACACTGCTGCAGTATTTGATTTTTATTTACACTTCACACTTTGTAAAGTGGGGTATAATACTTTATAATACTGTTGTGCTTGACAGACCGAAGCATCACAGTGGCAGAGAAGAGATGAGGTAAGACTGTTTCACATGAAGCTGCTCTTTAACATACACTAGTGGCCAAGATTGTGGAAACACTTCCAATTTTTAGAGATTACAGAACTTTATTCCAGTTACTCCAGTTACTTATTTAATAGACCAATGTATGATATTTGTAACATTCTTTGACTGTGTATAAACATTACGTCAACCTGGCGACCACCATACCCAATCTCCACCTCAGCTTTGGAATAAATCCCAAAGATCTGATGGCAGATGCCAGTGGACCATCTACAATGAAGGGGGGGAACTGTTTGATCCTGAGTTTGCAAGCACTGGTGAGGCAGAGGAGGCCAGGAGGCTGACAGATGCTGGGCTGCTGGCGGGCACTGGCATTGCAGGTTCTCCCAGGCACCGACCCTTCACCTTATGTGGCTTAGAGGGAACCTGCTGCCCCTCCTGCTTCTCGATCGGATGGCCTCACGCAACTGCTCCAGGTCCCACTGGTACTGGCCACGCTACTCCTCCAGTTCGTGGCACTCCTCAGCCAGCTGCCCCTCCAGAGTGTGGCATGCCCCCTCACAGTGGAGCAGCACAGCCTCCACGGCTTCAGCCTCTTGCTCCAGGTGGCCACACTCAGCCATCAAATAGGCCAGCTCGTTACACAACCTCTCCATACTGCGCTACTCCTGCTCCATGGATTCGGGAAGCAGCTCTGCATCTTCCTCCAGCTCATAACACCTCTGGGCCAGCTGGGCCTCCAAGCTGCAACACACCACCTTGTGCCGAATAGCTCTGCTTCCACTGACTCAGCCTGCCGCCTCTGGCTGTCGTACTCTTGCTCCCAGCTGGCCAGCTCACCGCGCAGCTGCTACAACTCCTGCGCTCCTGCTCTGTGAACTCATGCAGCTGCTCCCGGTCCTGCTGGTCCTGCTCCCACTGCTCATCCAGCTCATGGTGCTCCTGAGCCAGCCGGGCCTACCAGCTGCTGCCTCTTACAGTCGCACTCTCAGCTGGGGTCACACCACGGCTCCTCGCAACTGGTGGGTTGAGAGCACTTTATGGCCAGTGAGCGGTCAGAGTCCACAGTAGAGCCTAATTTCCTCATTCGCCGACGTCTTCAGCTCCGATGGAGGTCCAGGAACGGCTTGAGGTCTCACTGCACAGGTCCGGGGCACTTTGGGAGGACAGGGCGGCACCTCCTTCACTGCAGCACTCATAGCTTGTCTGCTGGCAGCCCTGGTGTGGGCCTCTGGGCAAAAGCATGCCCAATGGCCCCTCTTCATGCAGCACCAACAGATAAGCTTTCCATCGCGCACCCTGTGGTCATGAGCCATCTTCTCCCTGAAACCAGCGCTGCTCCTGGTTCACCGTTCCACAGCTGTCTGCCGGTCTGCTAGGCTGGAGCGGGCTGTCAGGGCAATGTCCAGTAGATCCCGCTCTAGCAATGCTAATGGGGCCATTTCTGGCATCCTGACACTAATGTAGCGCTTGGCAGACTGTTGGAATTACGGTACAGAGAAAAGATGAGGTGTGACAGTTTCACATGAAGATGCTCTTTAATGTAGCCCTCAAAAGGACTGCACAGCAAGCAACAACCACACTCTGACATCACATGGCAGGGACATGCATGGAGGTCAGACTAGCTTCTCACACACGACAATCGGGAACACAACAAGAACTTATAATAACAATTACATACAGGGCTATGTACATGGCTTGCACGCATGCCGGGATATGCAAATGGATCCTCTACTTGGAGTATTTTAGCGGCACTAAAATATGTTACCCGCACTGGACACAGTAAAGTTTGAAATAAAGTTTGACAGTTTTGAAACAGTTTACTTTTAGTTTTCATGTTGCCTTGTCCTTTGTGTTTAGTGTCTTGCAGCAGAAATCATATAATTTTTTTTGGCTGCTGGAGGAGGCAGCAGTATCTCACAAAGGACTTCACAAATCTAGAGAGCGCCCTATGGTTTATTTAGTGTATGTTTCTTGCACTTCGTAAGGACACGGCCTTTAGTTTTTCTGCCTGCCTCTGTGTTGATTCTAAACCTTGCTTACGGCCCAGTCT
>JAAGVU020000001.1:20090995-20108965 GCA_011763525.2 Mormyrus iriodes | reverse complement strand
AATAATAATAATAATAATAATAATAATAATAGTAGTAATAAAAAATGCTAAATTCTGCTTTCTGCACAGGTTGAATAATAATAATAATAATACGCAACAAAACATTTACTTAGTGACTTCAGTGAATAGTGATAATAAATAACGAACGAATGACAGAAGAAATAACGGTTGAGATACGACTCCTAAATTGCTCAAGTAGCACACAGAACACCAAAGAACGGAATAATTTATGTGCATGGCGTTAAATCACGGCACTTTATCCCGATGAGCAGGAAAGTATTATAAATTCATACTGCATAATTACAATTCCAAATTACCATCGGTTTCTCTGTCCACAATCAAGATCATAGAAAATATTAGTTGCTATGCATTTCATTCTTTTGTCTTATTTTAAACGTCAGAAATGCATAGATTGTGCGTAATTATGAAACATATATAACCGTGGGACGAAATATTATAATTTATAATTTTGAAATACAACAGAAGTTGTAACATTATACGTATGGATTTTTACAGAGCTAAATCTACCTAATATGGGAAATACTATGTGTCAATAACCTGAGAAATATTTTTTCAGAAGTACTCAAATATAGTAATTTTGATTTAAGCCAGTTATTTACAAGGCAGTTAATAAACTAATTAGTATGTATGTTGTAGATGTCAATGTTTTATTTTTAAAAGCATGTAAGATCCCCAAAATCGCATCCATAAATCCATCCATCATTGATCCTTTTATCCAGTACATGGTCGCGGTGTACAATAATAATTTTTGGTATTATACAATTATATTTTTTGAAACGCCATAAGAACCCTAAGCTATAGTTTTATATTTTAGATATTAATTTCTATCAACATACACATTCGGCAAACATTTCAATAGTTATGAAATTATTTCCAAGCGAATGAAACCGTTTGTTTTGAAAAAGAAAAGTGAAATTTTTGGATTATGCTATTCATGCCTTTTGACTGACACCTGCAAGTTTTCTGGAATCCGTTTGGTCCACGTAGAAAAGTCCCTGTGACATCTTCACACGTCGGAACATTCTCACACCTTGTTCTTTTTCTGCCAAATGATTCTAATTTAACAGTAATTAGATTGCGTATTCCGCCCATTCCCACTGCATGCGGTGCACGGGTTCTTCTGCGCGCTTTGATCTCGTGTTAGTGTTGATTGAAACATTTAACTCCATCTTATGTTAATAAACCTTGGAGTAATCTTCTAAACTGCAGGACATAAACAAAGACAGAGTCTGTATACAGGATGCTCTGCGATTAGGAAAAAAAGGAATTTAATAAAGAAAAAAAGGACAAGAATGAAATATTTACTTTGCAGTTAATTTCTTTGCGTGACGTACATCCCCTACAATTAAAGTATTATAACTTGCTAAATAACCTACATTTTAAAAGAGTATTAAAAAGTAAAAGAAGCATAATCATTTAAATGAAATTGTATGCATAACGTTTTACTGAGAGATTTTGTTGTTGAAGAAATTATTAATGAATTATGAAATATTTATATTTTTATTTATCGCACTTAGTGTAAAACCTCATGTAAAACAAACACACGTTTCTCATTGAGCGCACGTTTCTTGTACACTGTACGATTTGTCGTACTGACAAGAGACAATATATAAGAAATATATTCAATTTACAATAGAACCAGTATTTTTCTAGTAAACGAAGTTTGCTAGAATTTCTTAACAACGCACATTCATTTTAATAATTGGTACAAACTAAAGTGGGCCGGTATTTCCTAACACCTCGTTTTTCCGTGAGTGTGTGTGGCCGTCAGGAGAAAAGCGTATCTCCAACTTTTCCAGACTCGCCAATTGGATGCCGTGGTCTATTGGGGAGGAGCCTTCAAGCAGCGAACGGGAAGAAAAAGTAACTGCGTAAAAACTCCCCTCCAGTGACGGATGCTCAAAGTTCACGAGTTCTCCAATGTTGCTTTCAGGAGACAGAGGCGGCGACTGCTGAAATCTTACTGGTGCTTTTCAGCTTTTTTAGGCTTTACGCTAACAGGAGCCTTTTATTTCTATTCAGAGTTACATATATTGGGGGAAAAAACTGGAGACACGCTGCCTTCGACTTTGGAAGCTTCGCTCTGGTTAGGCAATACGGAACTGTGGAGAGAAAAAAATGCAGGCGCGCTACTCCGTCTCCAGCCCGAATTCACTGGGCGTAGTGCCCTACATTAGCGGCGACCAGAGTTACTACAGAGCAGCCGGTGGTGGGTATACTGGAATGCCGGCCCCAATGAGCATGTACTCTCACTCGGCCCACGACCAGTACCCTGCCAGCATGGCTCGAGCTTATGGACCGTACACACCTCAACCTCAGCCGAAGGATATGGTCAAACCGCCGTACAGTTACATCGCGCTCATCACCATGGCTATCCAGAACTCGCCGGACAAGAAGGTAACCCTCAACGGGATATATCAATTCATTATGGAACGCTTTCCATTTTACAGAGACAACAAGCAGGGCTGGCAGAACAGTATTAGACACAACTTGTCGCTAAACGAGTGCTTCGTCAAAGTGCCCCGCGATGACAAGAAGCCTGGGAAGGGCAGCTATTGGACTCTGGATCCCGATTCCTACAATATGTTCGAGAACGGGAGTTTTTTGAGGCGACGGAGGCGCTTCAAAAAGAAGGACGCGCAGAAGGAAAAGGATGACAGGGAAAGGCAGAGTAAGGAGCCGGCAGCCCGGCAGCAGGGTCGGGAATCTGAGCAGCCAGCACAGGGTTCCCAGCCGGTCAGAATCCAGGACATAAAGACTGAGAACGGGACGTCGACACCTCCGCAGGCCGTGTCCCCCACCCTGAGCACAGTGCCAAAAATCGAAAGCCCTGACAGCAGCAGTAGCATGTCCACCGGCAGCCCGCACAGCATCCCGTCCAATCGATCCATCAACCTAGAAAACTCTGAACATCATCATCACAGCCAGGCCCCAGCCCAGGGATTCAGCGTGGACAACATCATGACCTCCCTCCGAGGGTCCCCTCAGGGCTCCACCGAACTGAATTCAGCCACTCTCATTGCCTCTTCCAGGACAGGTATAACCCCTTCTATGTCTCTGAACTATTCTCCAAATCCTACGTCTGTCTATAGCCCGCCCTGTAACCAAAACGCCATATCCACTAGCTCGAACGCAACGTACCATTGTAATATGCAAGCGATGAGTTTATACGCTGGGGATAGGTCGGCGCATCTAGAACCTACAACCACCGTGGACGACACATTGCCCGACTACTCGATCACCACAACCACGTCCTCACTGACCCACGGCAATCTAAGTTCTGGTCAGGACGGCCACCACCCACACCAAGGGCGGCTCGCTTCATGGTACCTGAACCAGGCAGGGGACCTGAGCCACCTCGGTGCCACTTACCCCGCGCAGCAGCAGAATTTCCACTCTGTCCGCGAGATGTTCGAATCCCAACGAATTGGCTTAAACAACTCCCCGGTGAACGGAAATAGTAGTTGTCAAATGTCTTTTCCCTCTACGCAGTCCATCTACCGCACATCGGGAGCTTTTGTCTACGATTGCAGCAAGTTCTGACCAAGATATTTCCATTTTCTCCTCCATTTTCTCGCTGTTTTTCAGTCAGCCCAAAATTCCTTTGCCCGTACCCCTTCATGGACTAAAATGATTCTGAGAGACAAAAAGCGTTATCTTGGTTTGTAAAGGACAGTGTTACTCCAAATAACACGTAAGTTTCTTCTCGCTTTTGAGAGCTATGTTTTTAAAAGATTATGTTAAAAGAATCAAGCTTTCATTGACTGTTTATTAAGTGTAAATGCCATTTAGTAATTTATTTAAAAAAATGTAGCTGGATGTTGTGGACCAAACACCAAAACGTGTCAAGATTGAACTGCCTTAATTGTCCAAAACTTCCGTTATTAAAAGGGAACTTGTATATCGAAATAATCTTTCAATTTTGTCTTTTTTGAAAGTATACTGAAGGCATTGAAATGTTTGTTTAATAAATGGCCATTCTATTTGAGTTAAACCTATGCCTGATTTTTTGGCACTACACTTATATACAGAGTAGTGGAAATTAGGACAAAATCACGCAATCTTATGTGAACATATCTAGTCACATAAATTAAGTATGTAAAAATGATACAAGCAAAAGTAAAATCTTAAATTCGACATTTTGTGCTGTTGCACTATCAAAATCTACATTTGTTCCTATATATTCCGCAGTGGTATTTCCGCGTTATTTTATAAATGTTTCCCACATACTGAAGGCACTTGGTTCCGTGAACTGCAGACGGTTTCGTTTTGCTCTAAACGGTTGTTTCAGAACTACTCTTAGAAAGTATACGTGGCCTAAGCGGTGTATATTTTAACCGTTTATACAATCTTTGCTAACATGTCCTAAACTCCTCCACATTTTTGGTATTAAAACAAATTATTTCCTAGCTGTTAATGTAGGCTGTTATTATTTAGGACAGTAT
The DNA here is from genome assembly GCA_011763525.2 of Mormyrus iriodes. Taxonomy (NCBI): domain Eukaryota; kingdom Metazoa; phylum Chordata; class Actinopteri; order Osteoglossiformes; family Mormyridae; genus Mormyrus; species Mormyrus iriodes. The sequence goes on along the minus strand of JAAGVU020000001.1, from coordinate 20,104,499 downwards.
GGTAACTTGTGTTTCTAAATATTACATCTTAAGCGACTGCTTGAATGTGCAGACCAATAAATATGAATACGCTAACACAGCAACATAATATTTAGTATTCGAATTCTTTCAAATTTCAGAATGTTCGGTTACATAAAATATATAAAAAGTTATTTTTCAGTTTCATACTTTGTGTGTGGTATACTTCGTTTTAGCAGTACCTTGAAAGTCATGTTACGTTAATTGACAATCATTTAAACTTAAGCGTAGGTCTGTTTTAAATAAATTTTACACGATATTTAGAATCCCTCAAGTAGCTGTTTTAATTATTTATTTGAATGGCCAACTCGGTACAAGAGAGGCTAATACGTGTCATAATATAATTATGATCTAATGTCTGAACCAGTAATATGACTTATATGATATCCTTTGTCATTTAAGGCATACACGTGCAATTAAAACACATAACTAATTTGTTTGTAGAATATATTATGACTCTACCTATGACTATCCAGAAATGACCAAATAATCGTGGGGCTGCTTAATCATTTATCTTAAAAATGATCTATCACCGTTGAAGGATTATATATAATTAAGATTGCCTTGCTATTTAAATTAATATTTTTATTGTATTCTAACAATTTCTAATAATTTTACATAAGTTTTTGTCATCGTGGTGACCTAAGGCCTTCTCAGTTTTTATCAGCGGTTCAGCGTTTTGTTTTGATTGACCACGTGTGTTTAGAGTAGGGGCCGGTCGCTCAGTTAATGCCCTACATTGCGTGATGAAAATATTCAAACGGCCAAATCTTATCTATAGCAAGTGAAAGGACTTTAAAGATTACACAAAAATAAAGTTGTCGCATTGGCTCAGAAGAATACGTGAGCTCATACGCTACAATCACAGGCTTTGGCGCGCGTGCGGGCAAGCTTTTATTATATATATTGACTGTACCGTAAATTTACCTTTCCTGATATAATAACCGACAGCATTAAAAAGAATCATTTTAAAGTAATGAAAAATATGACACAGAAAAGTTTTGTAAACAATATATTCCGAAGTAAAGCACAATTGAAAGGGAGAGAAATTTATAAAATTTCTTTAAGCCAGTTATTAAGGATCTTTAACTGAATGACTAGCGGGCGACAGCACTTTGGTCAACTTCAGGTTCGCAAACATGAAATCAATAGAAGAACATCTTAAACCAACAACTCACAATTAATTAAAACAACAGCAGCATGTATAACAATAATGTTAACATTTAATATTAGTTAATAAGAAAACTTCCCAACTAGTATTACCCAAGATGCGTCTCTAAAATAGTCAGCAGAAGAATCTGTGTGTTAAAAAGATATTATCTCCAACACCAACACTTCTCAGTGCTATAACATATATCGTCAGGAATACGATAAAGTCAAAGTGTATTAGTTTATTTGTTCAGTGGCCTATTGGTATTATGCGTATACATTTTTTTAATGTTCGTAAACTTAAAATATATGAAGAGTCAAACTTTTCACATATGGTCGCCCGAAACAAAGAAATAGGATTTTATGTCGTCATGACAAATAAAGTTCAATAAAACTATAAGATTTGCAAAATGTATAAATATTAGCTTACTGTATACAGAAATTGTAAATGAGCAGCCTGCCGCGGCTTTAGCTCGGGATGTTTCTTTGTTTTCATTTGTGTGATTCAAATGTTCGGGCCTAAGCATAACAGCTTCAGGGTCATGGAGCCTTGCTAGTCCGTCTTTAGAAATGAGTAGTCTATATTTGCGTGAGATTTTACGTTCCCATTAAATAGTAATTAAGTATTTTTCTGTGAAAGATTTCAACGATAATCATCATCGGATGGTTTTTGTACGTAACATAACAGATGTTTGAATTATGAATGATATTTGAAGGGTAGGTCTATATTTGCAATGGCTAATAAATCGGCTTACAAGAATTTGAAAATTGTTTTAGAAAAAAAGATGACTGATGGGGAAATTATGAAAACTATTTAATATTTTATTTGATTGCCAATAGAACAAACTGCAGAATTTCCATAACCTGAACGCAAAGAGCACGTCCTTTTATTATATCAACTCAATACAGTTTCATAATCGCTCGTACGCATAAAGGTCCATTTGATAGTAAACAACTAGAATTGGACTAATAAAAGTCGTCAGGTCCTTTCTCGAGTAATAAACAAACGTCGTGTTAGTCTAAGATTGATGACGCTCTTAAGAGTGGGCCAGGTCAGGAAGGAATAAAATTCAATCAGAGCCCGGAATCATTTTTCACGAGACGGGAAAAGGCAAAGGAACAGACGGAGGTCAACAGGGAGGATGCTGGGCTCCACGAGCACTATCAACAATGCAGCGAGAAAAGGCGAGCCAGAGCCTAGATACTTCACTTTATATACTTTTAAAGCCACAGGCGTATTTTTTTCCACGGTCAAGGCTTAACGTCATTTTATTATGTGCAAGGTGGACTGCACTGTAATGGACACATAAATAAAGAGATAATGATGATGAGACTATAACAACAACGACAACAACAACAACAATAATAATATTAATAATAATCTTGGTCGTATATTACCTATACCTATATTATCAGTTTACATAGTGTTGAGTCAAGAAAGAAAATTATATCAATGACTTATTGACAATAAATATAAAATACACTACGCCAGCTCAGGAGTGACAGCTTAGTTGGTCTGAGAAGCAAGATTTTTTTTAATGTTAAATGTAAAGTTTAACAAATGTAAAGTACTTGCATATTATTTATTAAACTCTCGGTCAGTCTTTCACCACGTCCCTTTTTAAACATTTCAGAGAAATAATTCGGGTAAACTCGGTGAAAACACATTTAATTTTTTTTTTATTAATTCATATAAAGATAAGCAATTGCAATTTTTTTAAAATGAGGGAAATAATATAATTTAAATGCTTGATTTAAATTAGTCGTACACACGGTCGGGAGTAAGTAGAATTGCCGTTGTCATGAATATATTACTACAATTTTAATTATTATTCTCTTAGAAGTATATTAATTGGTGCTGCTATTGGCATTATACTAGACAATATACGACCCTATTATCCCTCACAAGGTAGTGATAGGATCAAGACGTCATTGTGTTTAACCAGAGAGGCATTTAAGTAACCACACAAATTAGATCAATTTACATTATCAAAATGCCAATCAAGTTCAAAGCTGCGTTTAAAACGGAGCTGTTTTTTTTCAGAATTGTAGTGTAAACTGTTAAAACGTGACGGGGATGCGTGTAGAAGTGTGCTGTGTATTAGACCTGTTTTCTCGTTACACGCTCACGGAGCTCACTAAATTCTGGCATAAATTTAACGTGTATTATATAACAAAATGTAAATCTTATTTAAATTCCTACAATTCAAAAAATGGTTATTCACATCCAGGCAGAGATAAGCTTTAAGTAGAATCAGTGTACCGTTTCAAGAACACTATCTTGTAGGTCATATAAACCTTTTCGTTTTTCCTCATTGCAATTTGATTTAAAACTGCGAAATAATCATCTGAAACTCCTTTTCGGGAATTTTTAACTACATTCCTGATACACACTGCCGCACTAAGCATGCAGAAAGCGCGCTAGCCTGAAGATCGAGGAACTGGATTGCTGGATACCACCCCCTACCCCCCCAACCCAAAATAAACACCTTCGCTCGTTTCAGCCTGGGTGGGCAGACAGCAGCAATTTCTCATTTTCACCTATAGATCTATAACGCACACAACACCTACGGCTTGCAAGTGATGTTAGAATCTGATTGCACGCATGCTCAGTATATCAGCATAAAAAACGACCTGCAACATTCCGGATTCAGCTTTAATACACCAGTACACACTGAACACATGGGCCTTGACAGGTACAGTCTTCGTGCAACTTACAGACGTGGTGATACGATTCCACCACCAAACAAAGAGACAAACATAATTAAAATGTATTGGCATTTTTTCTAAATCATATTACATTACACTACCATATTTTGCGCGGTGGCAAGGGATGAATCGTGACAAAATGGCATAAGTGCAACTATGAATATTTAAATCTGTATAATTCTGAATATTATTCAATTTCACCGAATATTAAATTGTTAACTTTGAATGGTTGCCTTCTTTCCGCACTCTAAGTACGACTGTGGAGTTAATAGAGTAAAAATATTTGAGTTAAGAAGGACAATGCTGAATGCCATCAAATCAAATCAATTAAATTATTAACAGCAACGGAAAAATCTTGAATTAGTCGCAGTGACACTTTTTAAGTAAGTATTGATTTTTATATTTGTGACACACCGCAGATGCACAACTAGTGTTAAATCCCCCCCCCCCCCCCCGGCCCAGGACAGACAGACAAACACACACACGTACGCACGCACATATACACACACATCCGCACACACACGGCATGTTTCTCTTATTCCCTAGTTTGACCTGGAAAAGGGAAGTGTCATTTCCATCCGCGTGCATAAGGACAATAGATCACAACCCTTTAAGCTTAACTATGCCTCGGCTGGTACGCAAAAATAATCAGTTCTTTGATTGTCATAAAAAAAAAACCCGTGGCCATAGACAGACGTAAACGCGTCTTTGATATGTACTGTTTTTACAGTTTTTGTTTGTTACTTTTTACAACACAGTGGAAAGATTTTATTTTGTATTGTCCATGAGGAGAATAAATAGTGTCTAATCCCTAACCCTGGTACGTATGGGCAAAAGAAGAGGCGTGAGTATAAATATTCCCCCAATAATAACGTAAAATTCTGGGAATTAGGCCACTGTAGAAATTCTGGATACTCAAACGCAAACGACCGGGTAAGCTTTTTTTCGTTTAGATAACGTCATGTTTACACTATGACTTTTCTTTTATTACAATAGTCTGTTATATCGCATAAAAGACATTACAGCTGTTTTATTGACAAGAACACCTGTACCCCAGCCACCCGCGTTACGATGAGGTGTTCAAAATATTTCTTCCAGTTTACATGCACTGGCTTATCCATTACAAAATTTAATTAGGCCGACCGGGCACACACAACTAAAACATCCTTGTGCACATAGACATTTAACTTAAGAAATATTAGGCTATTGATAACAGTCTACCCCTTTGTTGAGATCAGTACAGGCGCGGACATCTCCCTCCAAGATCACAGGCAAAATAGCAAAATATTTCAAATAATTTTATAATATTTTTTTACATCTTTGATAACGAATATTAAATAATTATTCCAGAGAAGCTGTGTCACAATTCCTGACTGCTGTTCATAGAACAATGACAGCGGGCATCGTTTTGAGAAATCAATTAACGCCGGAAATTAACTTTATTTAGCTACTGAAAATATTTAGTTGTAGGCCCATGTGCAAGGCTTTTCCCTACTATTTAAAATATATTTGTATTATTTTATGCAGACAAATTTGACTTAAAAGCAGTTTTCTTCGATAAGCCCTTAAACGATTTACAGGGAAACAGCCGGAATACTGGTACTGGCGAACTGTTGGCGGTCCATATTAATAATTTATAAAGTATTTACAATGTAGTTGAATTATCCCGCTACCTCCATCTATTGGATGCAAAGTGCCAGCTTGCTCAATTGTTTTGAAGTCCAGAACTGAAAAATATTGTCACGGATTTTTTTGCCTTTCTCTTACATTTTAAATGGATTTAGAAATGTTATACATTAAAGTAGCAATTAACCAAATAAACGAATATAATTTGATACAAATATTTAAGGAATCAATATTAAACACTGCAAAATTATTTTATTACGATTAAATAACATTATATATTTATCTTGCTATAAAATGTCTATTTATGAGTATTTGTACGTGGAATTGTTTAGAAACAAATTAGTTATCTTATCAATTTTAAATTACATTATATATTCCTTATGTGATACATTAATAGGTCCCTGTATTTGAAAATATTGTGTATAGTTAAAAACAGTAATTAGTTAAATTTTGAAATGCTTGTACTTTTTCGTTGGTATTTCGGCAAAACACAAACATTTAAAATTATTTGTGAGCTAGCTGTCTTGTATCATGTAAGTTTAAAGCTGTACACTGTCAAAACATGAGGTATTTGATCTTTTACAATATGCTTTAAAATCGAAGACTGATTTCATTTATTACTGTGACAATATTGTGCTTTACATTACTTCCTATGCTGGCAATACGAACGTCAGTCAACTGGTGTTAAACTGATTACTGAGTTGATATAGAGCCTGCTTATTAATTAGAGGAGAAATACCCGAGAATCTGCTAAGGAAACGGTAAAAAGATCACCAGAATGAACAATTATCCAGATAACACCGCTTATGGAAGTATATATTCCGATACTGCTACTTAAAATATACGTTTCACATAAACTCTGCGATATTAATATGCATTCCAGTCTCCGAAGGAAATAAAACACGTTGCCGATTGATTTTGTTAGATAAAAAAAAGAGAGTGGAACCACCGTGAAGCTGCGGCGTCGCAGAGACATAGTTCAAGTTCTCTATCAGCTCAATCCCGGGTGTTTTAAGGTTTCGCCTCCAGGTAGGGGGTGGGGCACACCGTGCAATTGGTGGCAGCGTGGCTCCTGCACCTGTATAGCATGTAGACCGGCAGTGGAAACTGCTATGTTTTCTCTCAGTCAGTTCCAGGGCCAACCTCAAAGCGCCATCTGTTTCCAGTTAAACTCCACATAGACCCAGGTTGTGTCTGACAATCAAACTGCAAGTTTAATGCCCTTGGTGTTGTCTTAAAGTAAAAGGGTAACCTGCCCCGTCGTAAACCTTCTATGAAACCCGCAATTTTCCATTTTAGATAAATGTCAAAAGACCTTTCCCTACAAAATAGATCCCCAGTGTTTCGCATTAAATTTATGGAGTTTGAATGTACAGAAACGAATGTCTTCATTTTCCCTGCTAATATCCAAGCGGATTGTCTCATTCACAACGATCGCGAAATTAACAAGTTGAAAGTTAATTAGCTCCTTCAAATAAATGCTAAAAATGTTCACAATCGCCTAAAATACGACTTAGTAACATGAGCCTTTTTTGTCAACTTGAATAAATACAAGCATTTAATTAGGTTCTTTACAGCCAGTCTTCGAACCATTTGTTTCAGCGAGCAGAAAAAAAGACAAGACCTCCTGTAAGCGGCTTCGAAGGCACCAGTAAAAGGACTCGGTCACGGCTTTCACATTACTGAGAGCAGGGCATTACAAAGGTCGTTAAAACAGATGCTTCATGAGCACAGACTCCTGCTTCTTCGGACCCGACGCGGGTTGGGGCATTTCAAATTAAACATAGACCTACCCAGCCGAACTCTGGCGCATTTGGGCATGAAGAAGAAAAGCCTTGTGTGATCGCCGGGCGGAGTGAACAGGCCGAGGGGAAGCCGCCCGGTTCGCCGACCCCGGGATAACCTGGGACCGCTGGCACGGCTGTCTGAAACAACATTGACTCTCCTTCAAGTTTCCCAGTAAAACTACCTTTAATAAGCGTCAAACGACGGCATAAAGTCTAATTATAGCAACTTCGTACACTGCGGTTCCCTGAATGACTCGATTCTGCTGGGTTGACGGGAAGGGGCGCAGGATCACCTCACATTACCGCTCCGCGTCAAACCTTTCTGGAAACATCAGGACGAGCAAACTTTTTATATGGGGTTTTTCCTTGGGGAATTTATGCATCTTAAGAACAAACAAACAGCCGGCACGAACATTGTCGTATTTAAAACGTGTTATATTTTTTAATTTCCATTACAGTTTTCATACGCTATTCTAATACAATTCGATTTAGCGTAAAATTCATTTTATTATATAAAACAGTTGATATTTTAATAATCTATTACATGTGCAAGTAGAATAAGGGAATTCAAAACTTAGAATACCATACTGAAGTTGGAGACAGGAAATGATCGGAATTCAGTTAACAATGAACAGACAGAAATATGAGAAATTAAAACGAACTAAGTGATTTTCAAATTTACCCGTAGCCTACAGCATGTTGTGAATAAGACAGATTTAATCTGAAAAAGTCTCATACCGACAGTGTCGGCAGGCCATATAAAAAGTAAGCAACAATGGACAACACAAAGGCATAATTCAACCTTTTTCCTGTCCCAGGAAAACACCTTAAAGGACACGAAAAAAAATCAAACACGTCGACTGGACGAAATAGAAACGACGCAAGATGGATTAATCGGAGCATGGAGCAGTTCGGGTCGCACAAAAATTTGGCTGGATCAGGAGGGTCTCAGAAGTCTCAGGCGTTCGGGTTGGATCTCATTAGCTGGATGTCCGCGTCCACCATCTCCTTCACCAGCTCCTGCAAAGCGAAGTGTAAGATGTTTCGCATATAAAACAAGCAGAGGACAGCTGCCGTATACATTCCCCCACAATTCAAAAAACAGAAAAGCCTCAGATCGATTCGGAAGATATCATAACGTCTTATCTATAACAGCAACGGAAGTACATTATTCCGCTAAATAACTACGAATAAGTTAATGGATCGGCGCCCTAAGGCTGGTTAGTTAGGAGTGACGTTGGGGTTATACCATGTTCCCATTTTAAGACGCAAGATCGAAGTAGATTAAAGAGGAATAAATTAGTAAGTACTACTCAGTAATACTAGATTATCATTAGATAAATATTATAAAAATCACAATATAAACAGAAGCTGCCTTTGCCTCACTAGAATGAGCAAACATATTGTGTCCATAGTGTTAAGCATCTTTAATAAATCACTTCCCATTCCTGCTATTTATCTATCTACTGTAGGAAAACAGCAAAACAACAGAACGCGAGAGAATAAAGAACAGCACAGCAGCCCTGATCTGGCTCTTCCTCCTTCTTTTCAGAAAGGACTGCGGCTGTCGCAGATTAAAACCCACCCTAAACCATTGAGAATCCAGCACATCAAAGCAGGGCAGACCTGCATGCTGGGTACCACCTACGCGGAAGCTTTTCGTGTCCCAGCAGTGATGGCTCCTACCTCCTGCCATGCTTGCAGTCAGGCCTGCAGTATAAATGTGGTCATATGACCAGCTGCGCATGACTGAGCAGACCCAAATGTATATTGTGATGGAAAAAGGTTTAGTTTCATCAGAACTGATCAGACGGCAGAGTGACTTTTTGAAACATGACCTGTTTGTGGAGATCACAGTGTGAACTGCGATGTACTGATGACACTTATGGCTCCCGAGGCATGGTCCTCAAACCACCTCAGATCTCCCGTCCAGTGAACACAGTAACTCTTAATTGTTCTTATGTGCATTTATGCAGAAGACCTTTGTATTTAAATGATTAAATTGTGTCCTCCCAATATTGAAATCTCTCCTATGACCCTGATACTACCCTTTTCAACGTGTGCTTCATCTATAACATGTATACCATTGCCTTTAGCTGTCAGCTTCCAAACTACATCACAAAGTACACTGGCACACGTGTGGGCAGCCACAAGGTGTGATTTTGTAGCAACGGTGCTCACCTCAAACGTTACTCGAGGCCCCCAGCCCAGCTTCCTCTGCGCCTTGCTGCTGTCCCCCTGTAGGTAGTCCTGTGTAAAAGCAAACAAGCGTTCAATTGGAACCTTGCTGACATCCCTTGGAAGACATATAAGCCACATAACACGTCAAGAAACTGAAATAAATGTGTGTATTTAACAGCCATTTTATTATGTTACCAAAATGTATTTTTACTGCAGACACATCAGCAAACGTCTGCTGTGTGGTGGCATATTGTAGGAATAATGGTTGGGCCACAGCAGGGAGGTGGGGGCACAAGCCGGTTAATGATACAACCCCCCCCCCCCCAACTGGTGGGCTTGCGAACAGGCCTGGTGTCCTTGGTTATGGGAGGTGATGCTAGGGGGGTTATAAAGGGGTCAGAGAGTCTCGTTAGCCATCAATCCCATGGCCCTTCCCAGCCCTCCCTGCTCGGTGCCAAAATATGATGAATTGTGGGGCTCTCGTTTTCCTGTTGTGTTCAGAGATCCACTGAGAGATGGCTGCAGACCACCAAAAGAGACCTCCAGAGCTTTCTGAGAACCATTAAGAGTCACGAACGCCTCAGCGGTATGTCAAAAACACAATTTGAGAACTCCTCAGCATTTTGAATCAGAAACCGGTCCTTGTTTGTTAATAAATAAGAAATGAGCTTTCCCACCATTTTGAAGTACTGGACCACTGGGAGGTAAGAATAATTCCACACAGAGGCTGATTAGACAAAAGTTTTTACAGAAAGTATTTTAGATGACATGGTCATCATGACAAAAAAGAAATGTGCAAATACTAACATTCTCAGCAGTATGGTCACAATTTTAGAATGTGGATCTGTACAAGAACTGCGTGTCATGGCAATGAGGGTGAAGTGATTTTGTGCTACAAATATGTAAACTGGACAAAAGGAGATAAAGCCACACACACACACACACACACACACACAATTAAGGGTAATAAAAAGATGCTGCCCTCCGGAAAGGTCTTTCTGATTTCCCCATGAGTGGTGCTAGCTTTATGGCTTCTGTCTCAGTAGAAGCCGTTATTCCAGAGTGGGAAGCCTATCCAGGAGCACCAGAGCTCTCTCCCACCTTGTCATGTGACCTGCAGCCCCCGCGTTCTACATGCGAATGCTGAAGTTTTTCAGTCGATGCTGCAATTGTAGAAGGTCACATTAAATTAGCTGGAGACTTTGGTGGTTCCAAGGATATAATGAAGTTATTCTGTTACTAATTACAGAAAATTAAAATAATATATCACAGTAGTGTATATAAGTATTATAATTGTGGCAGTTATTAATGAGGGACCGTGTATTACACATAATTATGTATTTGAAATGGGGGCAAATTCATTTCAGCTGTTTTTGTCACGATTGTGGCTGAAAGCTTGCCATCGTATGTTGAGTCTAAAGCCCACACTTCCCTATTTTTATAACCAAAAGTGTTGGACTGATATGCAAGGACTCACAAGGTTTCTATAGTTACTTATTTAATTACAATATTTGTACATAAATTCAGAAATTCAGTTTATTTCTGAATAGACCAATTCATGCTTGGTTAGACGATCAGTGGATAGATATTCTTTACATTTGAATGTATATGTTTTAAAAAATGTAGAGAGGCACCCAACTGCCTGGAGTACTATTAGTTGCAATGCCAGGTTTCTCCACAGGTGGCACTGCTAAGCACTATTCGATGTCACGAGTCTGAGCATGCAGCGCAATAGGCAGCAGCAGGACTGCCTTGGTCATTATTAATAGTCTGCTTCAGCCTTGATGTAACTTCCTGTGATGGTTCAGTCCCTCTTACCAACAGACAATCATTTAATTAGTGGTATAAACATGCTGAAGCGAAAGACAGTGTCACACTTACAGGCAACGTATTAGAAATAAATACATTTTCATATAACGTATGCTTCAAAAAGCTTATCTGTGCTCCTCAGTGTGGAAGAAATCTATAATCCTGAAAGTCAGGTGGACTACCCGGTTCCTGGCATCAACCCCTGTGACAGGTTTAACAGTGAAGCATGCTCTGTGTTCACACCAACATCCAGTCCTCGGGGACCCACAGACAGTCCACATTTTTGCTCTCTCTGAGCTCCCTGCCCAACAGTGCATATTTTGCTCCCTCCCAGCTCCCTACTGGAGCTGGGAGGGAGCCAAAATGTGGACTATCTGTGGGTCCTTGAGGACTGAATTGGGAAACACTGGTATAAACAGACAAAGTGTTTTCTAACCAACAGCTCGTTGGATCTGCTGGGTCCTGGGGACCTCTGCATGCGGGGTGAAGAGCGGGCGCAGAAACACAAACAGCTGAGAAGATTAACAACCATAAAACCCAAAAAACAGCTCCTCCGAAACACTTAAACAATGCCTGGGTAGAATAATCGCCAGGAATTATGAACAGATGGAGCAAAATATAATCATCATATGGATCCGATTTGGAATATAACTGTACATGTGGAATATCCTGTTTATGAAAGTAATCTACACATTACAACTGGGCCAGGGGGATTCCGACCGAAAAACGCTGAAAATGGACAGATACGTGCCGTGATAGCGATCTCGTGTTACGTCATGGTCCGCGCAGCCTCCCCTAGCGTTTCTGAAGAGTGGATGAACACAGGAGCATATTCACAGGGCTTCACTGCTGGCCTGTTATCATTGGGGAATGAAAACTCAACAGGATAAAAAAAAACAAGACGCCATTACTAGCCACCATGTGGCAGCTGAGCAGGAGAGTGACCATTGTTACGAATACACCTGTCTATCCTATACCTGTCAAAGTTTGCATCTGTCTGTTGGAACAGGTGACACAAAATTTCCTCACCGAAATCTGTCATGTGTGAAAAGACCAACATGATCGTAACACTGTTGTCACTGAGGGGCATGTCAATTTCACCAGGGGAAAAGATGATTTGGAAAAAAGGCATTTTTTTTTAATTGCCAAAAGACTGCCATGTAGCTAATGGACAGCAGTTCAGCAAAACTGAACTGCTATTCATCCCAGCTGATCCATCCCCACACCAGGATCTTGTGATCTCCCTGGACAACTCTCTGATTTGTCCTTCAGTCACTGCTCTTAACCTCAGGGTAACCTGTCCTTTTCCTTTCACATTGCTAATCTTTCTCACTCATGTCGATATCTCCTCTTCAACATCAGAAGGGTTTGTCCATTACTTTCCACACAGGCCAGTCAGGTACTTGTTCAATTCCTTGACATTTTGAGACTTGACTACTGTAACTCATTCCTAGCAGGTCTGCGTCTAAGTGCCATGCGTCCTCTGAACTGACCCAGAGTGCAGCTGCCCTACTTATTTTCCACCTTCCCAGGTTTTCTCACACTACACCATTGCTACGCTCCCTCCACTAGCTTCCTGTAGCTGCCCGCATCAGATTCAAAACATTGATGTTCGCCTACAAAGCCAAAAATGGACCAGCACCCTCTACCTAAAAGAACTTCTCTCACCCCATACTCCACCAAGCTCTCTCTGATCCTCCAGCACTGCTCATCTGGTCCCATCTTCTCTCAAAGTGCAAGGAAGACAAGCACCTGTGTGGTGGAATGAACCCCCCCCTAGATGTCTGAAAAGCTGAGTCATTGGGTGCCTTCAAATGACGTCTAAAAACCTGCCTCTTTCAGAAGTACTTGGATTAGCACTACCAGGATTACACTCTTATTAAAAGAAAAAGCATTACTTGCCAACAGAGTTTTTTAGAGTAATAATATTCTTAGCTGGGTTCTGTTGAACCAGTATCAGAATGTATTCACTAAGACTTCTAAGCACTTATGTAAGTCGCTCTGGCTAAGGGTGTCTGCCAAATGCCATAAATGTGAATGCAATTGGAGATACGAGAAGATTAGTATGCAGCCCCCATAGAGTCACCAACAAAACCACAGAATACAGAGTACATACAAAAGATACGATCCATCATCCATCCATCCATCCATCCATCCATCCATCCATCCAGCTTCACGCTCAACTGTATAAATGTGCGTCTCAAATGTAAGCAAGATGGGATATG
>JAAGVU020000001.1:20070088-20090597 GCA_011763525.2 Mormyrus iriodes | reverse complement strand
CATCCATCCATCCATCCATCCAGCTTCACGCTCAACTGTATAAATGTGCGTCTCAAATGTAAGCAAGATGGGATATGCAAAAAGAAGCCTTCCAATGTACCTTTATCTGTGCAAATGGCAAATAAGGTATCATTTCATTCCATCCATCCATCCGCTAACCACTTATCCTGGTCAGGGTTAATAATAATAATAATAATAATAATAATAAAAATAATAATAATGATAATACAGGAAAATATATAAAAAGCAAAGAGAAATGTGCAATGTAACACAGTACCAAAACAGAGCAGTTCAGTCCGCCCCAGTTTGTGGTGAAGCCCTTGCAGATTTTCACTAAAGCAGAGGTAGACTGGGAAAAGCCCCTGAAAATGCCTGCTGAGAACTTTGCGCAAATGACTCTGCTTCTTGTTAAATCCATTACAGGAGCCGGACGCTATGCTAAGTCCCTCCGAGGACGCCTACATGCAGCCGACTCTGCAGCGCCTTCCCTTGGCCTGTTCTGGACCTCTGGATAAAAATGGTCACAGTAAAGAAAAGAAAGAAAATGTCTCTTACTAAATCTCAGAAGAGGTTTTGCACTCAGAAGAAAAAGCTCTAATGTGGTTTTTTAAGGCCATTAACAGCATTTCTGGAATCCACACAGCTGGCCGATTAAAGACATTAGGAGGTTTTGCAGGAGCAGATCTGGACCTTCCTCTGAGGAGGCCGACAGCCACACCAAGCCCCAGCTGCCTGGTGTTCTGTGTGGGGTGTCAGGTAGGCCAAACTTCCCACTGAGGAGGAGAACTTCAGGTGATTCCCCAAGCCTGGAACAATGAGGTGAGCAGTGGCTGAACTTATATTCCAGGCATTCAGAGGCTTGCGAAGTGCCTTATAGGTGGTCACTGCGGTCTATTTGTGACTATGTGACTTGGCACCAAATGGGGCTTTATGTGGCTGGCTGCCTTGGTGCCTGCACATAAATACACTGACACAGCATGGCGTGATATTGTCTGAAAGGAAACAAGCAAAACAAAAGTAATGCTTATTCGTTTGTAATATAAGGCTGTGAATCATAAAACCAAAAATTATAACTGAAGCTGCACTGCAGGCTGACCTTTTTGACTTGCTGTTGAAGTTTCCTCTTATAGGAAGAAGACAGAAAGACATCAGGGCTTTCTGAAGGGAAATCCTCATCTGCAGTAACCTCACTGACTGCCCCGCCCATTCATACCTCTCTTCCTGATGCCCGTGCATGGCTGTGCCAGGTGTGGTGCCCCCCTCACCCATAAGGGTCACCCTGCCCAGTAGTCAGACCATTCAGGTTAGAGCCGTGTGCTGAGGGCGTTCGGGCTGACTGAGGGAATCAGGTCACAGGCACTCGGAGGCCAGGAGAGCATAAGTCAAAGATGGAAGAATAAAAAGGCGGCCAGTCACTCCCCCCGCACTGACCTCGCAGTGGGCGAGCAGCGTGTGAACTGACCCCTGAGAGAGCGCCTGTATCACCCGGCATAATATTATTACTGCCATGACTGTCTGGCTCTTTATTAACAGATAAAGGGTCCGTTACATAAACGTGTCCGCGGCCCTCGGGGGAGTGAGGCCTGCTGGCACAAAGGCCCTTTTCTGTCCGTAAGGCCACTTGCTGCACAGAGACAAAAATTTGTCTCGGAGAGGCCTGAGAAAAAACGCAGGAGCCTAAGTGTTTAAATATGTCATTTCCTGAGCTCCTTCTTTAGACGTTTTCCTCTCCCCAGAAAGCCACTCTCTCCCTGCCCACATCTCACGGCGCTCTTGGCCAGGACGGCCCATCCACGCTAAAACCAGGAACCCAAGGCTTCTTCCCTCTTTGAACTAGCCGGGGATCCTCTAGTAAACACAGCTCATTTAAGCGCGGCCAGGAGCACCATTAAGCATCCATAATGTCAGCCCTTAAAATCCTCTCTAAACATCTCATAGAATATTTGTATTTGCAAAGTACTTACTGTCAAGATAGGACGATGTATATTTATACAGCGAGTCCGTGTGTGTGTGCGTGTGTGTGAGCACGCGTGCCTGCCCGTGTGTGTATAAACAGAGTAAAGGACGTCACAGAGAAGGTGATTAATCAGTGATGTATATTTATGAGCGTTGTCACATTGAATAGTAAGACACAAAGACTATATGGAGACCCCTGACTAGAAGGCCTTTGTTCATTATTATGGAGCTTCCATTACGGAGCTTTCGGCCTGAAAGACGGCAGAGCCCTTGAGGACACGTGCAGCATGGATCGCTTCTCCCTCGCCGCCATTTTTGGGGCGGCAAGCCATTTCACTGCTGCATCCACTCCGAACGGGGGGAATTTTACACACTGTTACCTTTCCATTCCAAGCAGCCTGTTATTCTTGGTAGATGTAAAACGTGATAATGCAGTGACTCAGCAATAATGTTCGTGATTGAAAACCAAAAGTTGGGTCCAGCACCACACACAAAAAACATAAAGAGGGCAGTCCAATGGTTCGGCAATGAACTTGAGATGTCCTCTTTAAAAGCTCCTCCATAGTGTACATCTTTACATGTAACCCCCCAAACATGAGGTCTTCTGCTGAGCTCTGTTCTTCCATGAGATCAAAGCGAAAATGACGTTGTCCTGTTTTTAAACAGCTTTTCCCCATTCTCCTATATGTCTGAACCGATAACATCAAACAGGTTGTTTGGCCTTATCTTAATTGACATACAATCTCAATAATTATCTTATACTCCGGGACTGCGGGTCTGCCTCGACTCCAAAGCGCTCTGAGCTCAGATGCAGCCAAATGTCCTCATAATCTGTGGTGGCTCAAAATATGCCTGGCTCTGATAATTAACGCTGACATAATTTTCTGTTTATTTACACATATGGGAGAGAACAAAGGCACTATACTAGCAGAGAGGTTCTTTACACACAGTCCTAATCTGGGGTATTAAACAATGCTGCATTTCAGTCAACAAAAAGCTTTTCACATACAAGGCATGATAGTAATTGATGAGAACTGCAGAAAAAAATTCCAAGTAATACCAAGTGTCTCACTCTGATTGCAGCGTGGACATACTGTTAATATCACAATTACCACCAATACACCTGCTGTTACAGCTACCACTACGATGTTTAATAAAACCACCATTAAACACCATTTACTCAAAGCACATCAAACTGTATGGACATGAGTCTCATGGCTCCTGTGTCACTGGCCATGTTGGTGACTGGCAGGGGTGAATTCAGCCTCCATTTGTCACTGTTTTGTAATATCTGCTGTTACCCTTCAAGGAAAGTTCTGTTAATTCAGAGAATCCCAACTCCTCCCACTCCTGACATATTAACACTCCCCACTATTGTTTGTTATACAAAATGACAAACATTCAGGCATGCTAGTCAGTACAAGAGAACCAGGTGGGAGCTTCACAGACCAGGGTGGGGATGGTGCCCTCACGGCTCCTTTGAGAGGTGTGAAGGGCCACCTGCTTCAAGACCTTCTGGCTACTCAGGTGTATCTTTTTCAGGCAGACACACACCACCTCACTGCTGTTTGGGGGTATATGCAATGGGAGGAGCCCGCTGACTGTACTCTATACTCTGAGTGTGGCTAGTGCTGTCTGTATTTGGAGCCCCTCATTGCAGAGCTGCAGGCCAGCATGTGTGTGTGAGAATTTTATCTCCACCGGCTGTCCTTCATGCTTCTCAAGTGCCACGACTCCATGTAATCACTCCAATTCCCCCCCCCCCCCCAGGCTGCACACGCCTTGCGACTGTCTCTGAAATTTCCTACGAAACTGCAACAGCCCTTTTCTTTGGCCACGTTCATACGTAGAACTGGGATTGAAGGCCAGTCTGCACTACATGACTGGAGGCCCTGCACATTATTATGTTAAAGTGACAGGGTCGGTCAGTATCCAAAATTAAACCCCACTCCCAGCAACAGCCAAGGTATTTCAGTTTTCATTTTTCTTTTTCTGGGTCAGTTATTCTTGCTCAAATTTCATTCTTTCTCTCGGTTCCAGTCCAGCTTCAGTTTGCTTTCAGCACCGCATAGCATTTACTCCAGTCAATATTTTAGCCTGACTTATGTAGTTCTACTTTTGTGCTACTCTTTGTTTCAGTACTATACGAAATTATCTGTTAGCCATACGCTGTAGCAGAAACCTAAAGTCAACCTTTCAAGTGAAACAGGCAGAAGCTTAATCACATTTGGACAATGAGTAATAAACAATGAAAGAGTTTAAAAGCAACAAGAAGTAGAGCGACCGTGGTTTGGGCTGTGCTAATGAGAGCATCGGCGGCGCTGTGAGATGAGGAAATGTGCCGTCCTGCTAGCCTCTTCCTTTTAATAATACTTTTTCAGCACCCCGTGAACCCGGCTATAATGATGTTTTTATTTTGCGTCTGGCAGCCCTGCAACCCTGGCTATGGGAGGGGAGGGGAGGGGCGGGGCGGGTGGAAACACCTCACGGGCTGTGTGGCAGAGCTGCTAGCATCTCTCCAGGTACTAGCCTGGATTCGGCTTCAGCCCCCACGCCACACTGTCGTCAGAGGTTCCCAAAAAAAGGGGACAAATCCCCCCAAAAAATGACCCCTGCGTGACGGTGAGCTTGAGGCCACCACCTCCACCAGCGTTGGTTAGGACGCGCTTGTGGGAGGCGAGGGGTTAAAGACAGCAGGAGCAGTGAGAATGGGAATAAAAGAGAAAGGAAAGGAGGAAAGAGGAAGCCATGACTGGCAGATCTCGTAAGATCCCCCCCCCCTACCAGCCCTGCCTTCTTCTTAGAAAAGCATGTAGTGGAACAGTTCGGGTACCCAGGGACTGAAGGAATGCTGGCAAATTTCGCACACGATTCACATCTGCTCTTTTTGAGTGGCATGAGCGGGCCTGCCCCCCCGTCCAGGGTCAAGGTGCACTTGCATAGAGGCCTGCCCTGTTTACAAGTCAACCGCCGCAATCCTGCCCCTGAATACAGCAGCCGCAGAAATACCTTCACCGTGTTTTGTTTTTGCTTGTTTTTTTTCGTTTTAAACTCAGAGAAAAAGCTTCCATTGAAAGCCGACGTGAAAACCCAATCAGATAGACATTTCCTCATCCACCACCAACCTGCTGCAGAAGTGACTGCTACATTCTTATCTTATCCTGGCCGCAATCTCGAATTCCGTCATGCCCAAACACGGAGAGGGAGCTCTTGATTTAAAACGAGAGAAAAAAAGGGCCAGTCCCCTTTTGTTGGGGCTGCGTACCAGCATGGGGCTGTGAGGGAGAGAGAGCGAGAGAGCCGGGCCCTCTTGCTAATGATGGAGGGATAAGCCATGAGAGGAAAACAGCGAGCTGCCTGGTCTGCGCGGGAAACACCGAATTAGGGGCATTGTCCACCAGTGGTTGGGGGGGGGGGGGGGGGTACAGGAGCCACCAGGGGCTGTTAGGGCAAAAAAAAAAAAAGAAAACAATAACGTGAAAGTCCCACATCAGGAAAACTGAGTCAATCAGCAGCGCCGGCATGCCACATAAAAACAGGATCCAAACGGCGCATTTTAAGGAGAGAGGTGATTTAGCTGCTGGCAGCCAGAGCGAACCAATCAGGCATGTGGAGTCCTCGCTCAGCCACACCCTCTCCCAGCAGCCCCAGGAAGGAGCCAAGGGGAGGGCTGAGTGTATTTAGTCGGAGGGGAGCGCCGACGTACCTCTGAGCGGCCAGGGCCCCAGAGGAATGTCGGGGCGCTGGAGTTCAGGCGCAACTGACAGGGTGTATGCGCAGCAGGCACGGGGGAGGGCAGCCAAGGAATTAATTACTCAATCAAGATAACTGGCGAAGGGAAAGCCATTAAGGAGGTCAAGTCACAATTAACCCCACGCCTTTTCACCGTCGAGAAACCGCCCTCTGGCCCCCTCCCAACCCCGCTGTTTCCACTCCCATCCTCCAAACTCCACCACCCCTATGCAGGCCAGGCAGCAGGCAAGAAAACAAGCCCTACCCTCAATGTCTCGGTGCGAGAGAGAGACGGACACACACACA
Source organism: Mormyrus iriodes (assembly GCA_011763525.2). NCBI lineage: Eukaryota > Metazoa > Chordata > Actinopteri > Osteoglossiformes > Mormyridae > Mormyrus > Mormyrus iriodes. The sequence goes on along the minus strand of JAAGVU020000001.1, from coordinate 20,084,603 downwards.
CCGCTCATACTGCAAAGGTTACAGGAGGTGTCAGAACCTCTGTGCTCAAACTAACAGTCACACAGTTCCCTGCTGAGTCGCATGCAGACCAGCGGGGACGCCCCCGGTGCACTGGGTCCTGCCTATTCTGAGGGTTGTGCCTTCAGACATGATGAGACTTTGCACACGTTCCCCTTGCTGACATTTTGAGGCCAAGCTTGGATTATGGCGGCATCTTAAAGCAAAGATTCCTGCTGACTCAGCACTTCATGTGTCGCTGTATCGGCAGTCCTGATTGGCTGAAGCACAATGAAACTAAACCCATCAAACTAACTGAATATGCCCTAACAGGAGAAGGGTATTTGTGAGTATTTAAAAGTAGGTTTGGATGACAGTACCTTCAATCAGGGGCTGTGGAACTAAGTGGGATGTGCACCCCATATTTAATTTGCCTTCATTTCATCTTCCTTATAAACAGACTTTCGCCTTTATATTATTAACTTGTGCTCCCCCCAACACACATCTCAAACTCCCTCCTATGCCATCATTGCCTTCAATGCTAAATAAGTAACCGTTTAATCAGCGAAACATTATATGCTTACAGTAAGTGGTCAATTTTAGACTTTCAAATGAAGCAATCAATGAACTGGCGTGAGTCCAGTCTCCATGGAAACGACCCTGCAGCGTGATGCACAGACCCCGCTAATACCCTGTCCATTAAGATCCTGCCCGCTAAGACCCCGCCCCCTCTGGTGTTCTCGCTGAACCTTCACACATTCCTGGATGGCATCACAAAGCAGGAGGGCAAGACACAGCAGAAAGAAAAACAATGTAGGCCGGGTTATTGAGGCAATGCCATCACTACACAGCAGCGCAGGAGGATATTGGATTTTTACTAAAAAATACATAAAAGATCTTCCATATAAATATACAGAAGTACAAAAATGAAACAGCCATTTAGTAAGTTGCGTAAGGCAGGAATAATACAGTAGTCTTTGGGATAAATGTGGAGCCTGCATGTCTATATTGTAAACTAGCACCCTGACTTAGCTGCCTCTGCAGGGATCAGTAACAGCAGCAGTGCCTCTAGGGGCGCCTGCTCCACACACAGTAAATAATTAGAAGTGTGACAGTAATGAAGGCCCGGGCCTGACTGGCTCCTGTTGTGCTGCTCTCCCCCCGGCCCCCCCATGCGTCACTCTGGTCTGTGTTTCTCCCTCCGCTGGGTCAAACAGGGTACCGCTACCATGGTTGATGATGGCTGGCCTGTCTCTCAGGAGACCTCTTGCCGAGCCATTCTGGCGTAAGCCAGGCACATGGGCTGACCTCGAAGTCACATGCCACAGAAATGGCCACCATTCCAGGAAACTAAGCCCTCAAAACCGCGAAAAACAGCAACCCCGTCCTGCCCTGGCAGCCCCCTCATCACCCGTAATCTAGCAATGGAAACTAAACAAAGACTGAGAGTAGGGGGCTGCAGTGACCCCCGTGGGACGGGGAGGTGCGGGATGCATCCTTCAGGCTCCGTGGACAGGAAGTCCCGGCAGCGGCTGCTCACACATGACATCACTAGAGGCCCTCAATTTATCACCATCGAGAAAAAACGTGCAGCATCCTGTCAGGAAAGCCATGTGGAAAATCAGCACTAGGCCGGCCCGTGGCTGGGGGCAGGTCGGCGGCACTGAGGCCAGGCCCACCCTCCCCTCTGCCCCCTGCAGACCCAGCCCCCGCCCCATCATGGAACCATCACACTCCCTCTTCTACTTAATCCTTAGCCCCTTACCATCACACTTCCTGTCTGCTCCATCTTTGCTTCCTCCTTGTGTCCCGTTCCTTTTCCATTCAGTCCTTTTTCCTTCCTCCTCCCCGTTGGTCCCCACCTCCACTCCATTCAAGATCACTCTTCACTCCTCCTTTCTGCTCCCTGAAGCCCCCCCCCTGCCATGCCCGTTTGCACCCGTTGCTCTCACAACAGGACCTGTGCACCATAGTGCTGATCCCCGTCAGCGCTGGAATGAGCTCTGAATACAGTGCCAAGCCGGAGGGTTTTGGTGTAACTTTTTGTTTTGAGGAAAGCACTCACCTGTCAGGAGTAACATTTTGCCTTTTATTCGAGTCACAGCGCAGATTTCTTTGGCAACTCTCATGATGAGCTGACAAGGAGATGGGAAAAAACAACAAAAAAGGGATTTTCGGCTTTCTTCTCTGCCTGTGATTTTCACACCACCAGCCACCTGCTCTGGGTGAGCATGTTGAAAAAGGTTAAAAGAAGAACAACGGAGGGCACTGTACTCGCACTGTACTCGCGCCGTCATGACACACCTCCGGCCCCCAGACATGCTTCCCCTGAACTGGCTGCTGGCCCGTGGAGCCTCGTCAGAGCTCTGGGTCCTGCTTTGGAAGGAACTAAACCCTTTCAGAAAGATCCACACCCAGAAGTGGAAAAAACACTCTAGCCCAGTTACTTATATGCGTGGGGAGTAGGTGCTGATAGAGACAGACGAAAACCTCAAGAAAAACAGAGGTCTGGGGCTGGACCCCAAAGGGTTATGGCGAAAAACAGCAAAAAGATGAGAAAAGCGTGGGATCTTCATTTCCTTGGTCACTTTCAGTTTGTCACAAAACCAACTGCCAGCAGAAACAAAGGATCCGTGAAACGTTTAGGTCACTCTGGGTCTGGGACACGGAGGCAGTGTCATTAGGCAAACAGTTCCATGGTGTAGAGACTGAATCCCGCCGCCACATGAAATAATCGTGGAAGACTGACAATTGTTTTTATATTAAAGGAATTCTGGGAAAACCCAGAGCATTACACAACTGGAAAAATGAGAATCTTTATAGCCACATTTACAGTAAAAAAGTTTTACAATGCTTTGCAATTATACTGGCAATCATTAGGATGACTAGGATTACTTTTTTTTCCTTTATAAATGTATGCATGTTCAAAATAGTGATGTGTCACTCGTAAATGGTATCCCAGGCACGGTCTGACCCTAGGACATTGCACAAGCGGATCACTGGAAAACAGGAAATACATCAAAATGGACTGAGTCTACTGAGAATGACTGAGATGGTAAGACATTTTAAGGGGGATTACTCGTCTTACGACAGATTAAATTCTCTTCCCCGCAGCTATGATGGCCTTGACTGCTTCTGGTTCACCTTTGGACCAGTAAAACATGCAGATCCTTGGAGCATCAGTCCATCTTCACATATGCTGTGTTGGGCCCGCCGGGTCTGGCATGAAATTCAAACGACTCCTATTATCAATGACGCAAGACAGTTCCCGCGCATTTGTATCTCTTTTGAACGTGGATCCTTTTGACGTTAACCCAACCTCGCCCCCTGCTTCGAAAGGAGATAAGAGCGCCGTCATTTTCATATTCACTTGAAGCTTAACTTGGCGTCAGTGCAATGTGACAACGACCATGCCCCAGGCAATGTTGTGATAGATCCAATGTCAGGCCTACGAAGATGAAGAGACTCATTCTGAAACTGGCACGTTTCAGGGATATTAAACAATCAAGGAAAGAAAAAAATAAGTCAAAACCCAAACAGCTTCCTGCTTTGATAAGTCGCTCGCGTCTGCTGTCAGGGCACGTATTTGTATGTTATGGATGCAGCTTCAGGGGCTGCAGTGGAGCAGGTCACTGAGGCACAGAAGTCCTTATCACAGACACGCCATCCTAGTCACTCGTTGCCTTCCGGATCGCTCCTGTTGGTCAGACCCAGGCTCCAGTCCTGCCAATACCAGCCAAGACAAACCCAAGAACCCCACTCTCTCCCACGGTTATGCAGTCACCCAGCCAAACACACGGCTCCCATGGTGCTCCATGCTGCGTCATGTCTGTGTAGCAAGTTCAGTTTATCAATAAATCACTCCTACTCACTCCAGACACTTTCCACCAATAAGCAAGAATCAGAGCCCCTCTGTCCTCTCCCAATAGTGTATGAAGAATCAGAGCCCCTCTGTCCTCTCCCAAAACTATATGGAGAATCAGAAGCCCTCTGTCCTCTCCCAATAGTGTATGAAGAATCAGAGCCCCTCTGTCCTCTCCCAGTACTGAATGGAGAATCATAGACCCCAAAATAACTGACAGGCAGAGAGCAGAAATTCATTCGTTCCATAGGAAGCAGCAGTAGGGGTCTTCAGAGACGACCTGATGCACCGATTGCTTTCTCCGCTGCGAGCTACGTCGAGGTCGTGGGCGTAAAAACGGCGAAAACAGTCTGGGCTCTGTCTACTGTACCTATATAATTAGCAGCAACACCCAGCATTATGGGTGCTCAAACACACGATGCTCTAGATCTTCGTGAAAAACAAAAACAACCTAGGGGCATCTCCAGGCAGCATCACAGCTCAGGGCTGGCAAGCACCTTCATAAAACCTCCATAATGTTATCATTCCAGCCCAGAGATTTATTCATTCCTCCAACCTTTAATCGAAACACTTTTCTCTTGTATAAACAAATCCTTCTGCAGGGATTTCTCACTAAACTTAACTTCCAACACAACACTTCTGTCACCTTAGTGTGTTTCAGGTGCACTTAGCATGTTTTGAGTCATGGTCAAAATAACAGATTTCCAAACAAGTTATGACCGCCATGAATATTTAGGCATGATATCGCAGTGATCTTGCACAAACCTCCATCGGCCTTGCCAGTGCAGCATAGCCATGCATATCATGCCTGCTGATTACGATCACGTTATTGTTATTGTAGCTGCTGTTGGCGTGGTTGGTGCCCATGTTTTTGGTATGACGCAGATGGCAGCAAATACACGTGCTGTGTCTATATGATGCGCAAGCGCAGATCGTCCAGCGTTACAGAACACACGAGGGGAGATGGGCTATAGGTAGACCCTCTTCCTGTTGTAGTTATGGTGCCCGTAGCACCACTGGATGAATGAGCCACATTTCCTCCATCAAGGAGATACCGGAAGGTATGTGGAGTGAACTCATAGACCTGTACACTGAAGACTGCTGGTCTGAGTTCCAGGAGGGACTCTGCTATTGTAGCTTTGAGCAAAATAGCTATGATGTTAGAAGCTAGAGAGACATCCTCAAAAATGGCAAAACGCTCTGTTGTAATTTCAGTAAGATCCAGACGAGCCAATAAGCTGAAGGGTCTTTCTCAAACAATGGCAAATACTAGCATTGTGTAACAATTGCCAGAGGGCCTGTGTGGCACTTAGCTGACAGCCTAGTGCACCCTCCTGAAGCAGAGCACCCGAAAACGTGCCAAATAGGTGTCTCCTGTGCTCAATATAAAGCTACGCTTCTTACCGTGTAAATTACAGGGTGCCTGGCTGGCAGCCGCCTGCCTTGAGGTGTTACTCATTCTATAAAATATGGATGCTGCGCTCTGTTACTAATGGGGGCCATCGGCAGCCTCTAACAGCAGGAATGATCCTTACTAAAGACTCCGACTGGGGTGACAACATTCAGACAAATGGCCCTGTACAACCATTGGTGATCGTCACTTATGCCCACTACAGTATACCATTAGCTTACAGAAAGCGAGGCCCTCTCCAACATCATTATTTTTTATTTAACCAAAGCGACGTACATTTTTGAGAAGCAGGGCAAGCGAGCAACTGTGTTTAATATGCTTTGGGCAGGGACCTAACAGCTAAACCACTCTGTCAATCCTGGGATTTTAACCGGTAACCTTCAGTTGAATATCCTCAGCCACTAAGCCAGACACTGATGTACTGTTACCTAATTCCCACAGACTGGAAGTACTTACCCATTTGCTCAAGGGTACTATGGTGGTGGTGGTGTACAGGGGAAGCCTTCTGCTGAGGTATGTTCATAAAAATGACACTGGCAGCTGTCACAGAGACCGGAGTCCAAAGGGACTGAATGTCCCTCAGTGGGCACCAGGGAGGTTCAGGAACCATTTCCAGACAGGTGAACACACAACCAGGCTAATTATCAACCAAGCACAGCAAAGCAGGAGGGGATTTAAATGGCAAACTTTCATATGAATATAAGGAAGGTCATTCTGGCACTCCACTTCCAGTGGAAAAGCCCCCCTCCCCCTCTTATGGCTCCAGAGTTCAGGCCCAGCGGATGGCCTACACATATTACAGCCCCGCACACACTTCAACATCCCTGCTACCGTACAGTAAATAAAAGGGGGGAGAAAAAGAGATTTAATGACCATCCACAGATAAACACAGGCTGCATGAAAGTATGAAACCGCGGAGGGGGGGGGGGCAGGGAAGACGAGGGACGCTAAAACCTGCCATCTATCTTCACTCACGTGACAAGTGATGATTCCTGGGGTCGTGGGACACGCCCCCATCCCAGCGGCAAAGGAGAAATACCTGAGAACTGAGCTGTAACGTTTAAAGTATGTATCTGCTTGTTTCCCAGTGATGGAGGACCGATTAAAATAAAGGGCAATAAAATACAAATTAATATTAGGTAATATAAATGGAAAAAAAAGTACTACTTCATCTGCCTTTCCAAAGAATAATCACTAATGGATGCTCTCACAGCGTCCTGGAAACGTACCCGGAATACTGGAAAGATCCGGAGTTCTTACTTTATGTGTCCCAAAGGTGAAGCGGGCCGTGTTACAGAATTTTCTATGCGTAACTCAAACAGACGTCATGGCAGCCAGTATTGCTGGCAGATCAGCACCTGCGAGCCCCTTGCTGCCCAACCCAAACTGGCCCTCCGGGAAGATCCCACACGATGCCATTTCCATTAAAGCTGTACTTCTGGATCACGAGTGTTCCGGCTCCACGGGTCCTCCAGGCTGATACTGGTGGTGCTGGTGGAACAATTTCAGGAATCCGACTGAGACTCCTTACACCTGCTCATCCCTGATGAGAAAATGAGAGCTCCGAGCTATACGGTCTCGTCATAAATACTCCATAATGGCTGATCGAGTGCCCTGAAGGGAAGAGTGACCAGATTTTCCAGGTCCCAAACTGGGACATTTGTATGTGTCTGTCGACTGGCCTGCGTTTGGGTCACATTAAAACTTCCTTTAGATGGGTTAGATGTGTTAAAACCAGGACATGTTGTTATATTTCAGTTATTTCTCCGAACCCCAGAATGCACAGTGACATCTGCTCACCCTAACACGTACCGGAAGCCCGACCGGAGTGACGCAAAGCAGTCACCGGAGAGTCACCCTCTAGGGACTGCGGCCATTTTAACTATGAACCTGTGCGGATCCACTGAGGCATATTTAATCTGTTAAACTTCCAGAGCTGCTTGACTGTTGAGCTTCCAGGCAGGGAGATCTGGAACTCACAGCGAGTTTCAGCAGCTGTGGGCTGAATCGTCACAAATGTCCTCTGCCAAAGAAGCATGGAGTCTATCTCTCTGGCTGACTGGAGATTACACTCCAGTCAAAATAGCGGCTGCGACACCTGAATCTAGAAACACAGGGAGGCTGCTCTTAATGGATCAAGCTGTGCAGTTTACATCTGGCCCACAGCTACTCACTTAAACGGCTGAGGTTAATGAACATAACAAAAGTATTTATGAACACTAAAATGTTAAAGTAGCCTTTAAAGCACTTGAGATTCAAATTCAGATTGTTCCAAAATCATTCAGCAGGCCAGAGAGGAAGTCTGGCTCATGACAGCCTGCTTGACGCACGGCAGAAGCACACAGGTACAGGAAAGCCTACACAGATGCAGCGAGTGTAAAATAATCAAGCTGGGCTTGGTTTGGTAGCTCTTCCTTACATGTCAGACGGCCATTGGGAGCGCAGGGCATGTCGTCAGCGTTGTCCGCGGCTGACAAAGGGGTTTTGTGATTTGGGGACGACCGGCATCAGCCGCGTGACGGCAGGTCAGGCCTGCTTATATAAACTGCTGTGCATGGTGATGACAGAACTGTAAATCTGGAAAAACCTATGCACGGGAAGGGGTCTGTGATGTTCTGTGACAGCTGGCCTGATGGCGCGTGTTTAATCACGCCTGCACGCCTCGTGAAATGCCCTCTGAGGATGAAAAGCGGTACGTACGAGGCATATCTGTGGTGTGGCTGCTGACGGGTATGCATGAGGATAGCTGTTGGTCAGGAAGCCCATGTACACTGCGGCTAACCTGCTCTGCAGTCCCATTCGAGCCAGTGTTCACGCTTCTGTTTCCGGCTCCTGACTGCCAACATGATTTTCCGTATAATTTATTTTTTTTTTCCCCTAGATTCGAGGCCCCTGCCTCTCCCCACGCTTGGCATTAAAACTTAGACACAAACACACATATGCGCACATTTGCACACAGACAGCACACGTGGACACGCCGCCGTGCACCTGCACATACATGGCCTCACGCACAGGAAGGGACGCACTTACTCACACGCAAGCTCATGCTCGCATGCAGCCACGCCGCCAGATGCTATCATGGTGGGCTTTTTTAAAAATAAATCGCTGGTGAAACCAGAGAGCTGGATGGAGGCCGGCTAAGCGGGCCTACCTCTGACCTCCCCACGTCGGACGCGCCCAATCGATTCGCTCCTAGTGTCAGCGCGGTTTCCCATGCTCCCTCGTGGCTGCGGCCAGCGGGAGCCGACTAAGCGCAAAAACCCGGCTGACTGCGATCTTTTCTTATGACACTGGGGGGATTTGGAATGGGGGGGGCAGAGGGGGAACATGCTGGACGAATTACAGGCCCGAGGGAGGCAGAAAGTTGACACCGACGGCCAAATTAGAAAAGAAGTATTTGCAGATTTTAAGTGGATAAAAATAAATATCGGGAGTAACCCCAGGATCAGGGGGGAAACAAGAAAAAAAACACAGCAGGTCTGGTCGATGAGGGAGCAGCAATGAGTGTCAAACTACTAGTGTCACATGAGGAGTCCCAGCACCAATCAGAGGCTGACACACGCGCACATGCCCAGTCGGGCTTCCAACAATGGCTGCCCTAACTGCCGCCAACTACATTCCAGGCCAGGTGCATTTTTTGAATCCCCTGCCCCTCCAGAGACCCTGTTTGTTCAAAAAATCAGGTACCGAACTTGGGTAATCTTGCCAGATGGGTCCCGCACCTTACGGGAACCCAAAGGATGCCTTTATTCTGACTGCTCTATGAAAGCACTCGGGTATGGAACACCTGACCTTCCAAAATGACAACTATGCCTGCCGCCACCCCCCCTCTCCCCCCATGTGAGGAAACTGTCACACGAATGGCTAAATGAAGAAGAATTCTGAACCTGAACCCTCACAGGCCTAAAAGATGCAGCTGCGCTTTGTAGTCAGGGTGGGAAGGTGGTGGGGGGGCTGGAGGTGTGGTGATGTGGGCAGAACTATGTTCACGTTACTCACGATGCTCACACTTTACAGTCAGCTCTTACAGAGTAACGCTCAAGTAGCTGAGCTTCATTAGCACAGTTAGAGCTATGGAAAAACTCCAGCTGAAGCTTCACTTCACAGGACATGCTAGAAGAAGGTGGGCTCCACATCACACCGGCACTTGGAGCTGATTTAAAGTGATTAAACCCCCAAAAGTGCTCTAAATACTACAGGCGTTCAGACATGTTGGATATGTGTAAGAATACTTTTCTTCCGAGCTTTTGAACCACACTAAGATGCATCATCTCCAAACAGCTGATGTGCCATGGCCACCTTAATCCCTAACCAGGACACCTATAGGTTACTACTTCGCTGGGAGTGCATGTCTTTTCTGTTTTTTTCTCAATAAAACTACACGTTGAAGGCTTGGGGAGCAGCAGAGTGAAAGGGAAAGAGAAAGAGAAGAAGCCCCACGGCTCAGAAGAGACAAAGTCTACCAGACTGTCAATCACTGGCATTCACGCAGCAGGGGTTGTCTGGACAGGTCATGCCAGTGATATACAAGAGCAGAATAAATGTGGCACTTCAGGGAGGCCTGCGGGGAACACCTCCAGCCATCGTCAGTGTTCAAAGCGAGGCTCACACATGCTAATTAGCTCATCGGGAGGGTCTATCTGCCAGAGAGGCAGGGCTTATCGGTAGGGAAGGCGGGGCTTTATGAGAGGACCATCCGTGGCAAGTCCACGGCTCTATGCAAACCTGTATATGGCCAGCAACCATAGCACACGTACAAAAAGAGCAGCCCCAACAAAAAACAAACATACATCAGCTAAGATACCAGCTTTTGAAAGAAAAACAGAGGCCTTCACTCCAATCAAGTCACAGTCAGGATAGTGCCTCTTGTCAATGGCGAAGGTTACATCATAACAAATACTGCTGAAAGGGCTAACCTGAAGACGATTCCTATATACATATGGAAACATTTTTTCAAGGCATATCTAAAATTCCTTCAGCTCACAACAACCATTATTAATGCTTTGCTCAGGCCATTGCTCAGGCCATGAATGTATTATTTGACATTCAATGGAATACAAATCAAAACTATTAGAAGCTGCTAATGGAAGGCTGAGGTGAAGCATATAAATGCCACAGGTGTTTGTTTTTGCCAGAATCGAAACACTGGAGGACTCAGACTAGATGAAGCTTGCATGGTTTAGGCTAACTGCCTATGAAGGAAGTAGGTCTTTATGTTCACTTGAAGAATTACGCCTTTATTAGACAAATGAAAAGTAAACAAGAGAAATCAATGTGACACATGGACTTGCTTGTGCAATGAGCGGGTTCATTGTTCCTGGGTAATTTACAGAACTCCCTAGAGTGAACCCTGGCACTGCTGTGACAGGCACTAACTGACAGGTGAATCACGACTCCAAAAATGCGACCGTTTAGGCACAATATGCCCCCCCACGCACAACCCTAGTGATCATCTTAGGGAGACTACTTGTTGCCTTGACCAAATTCACCACATCTTCGGTGTAAGAACTAAAACAAGACATGTCTTACTGTGATGATCAGAGGCCATGGCGGGGGGGGGGGGACAGGGAAACACCTACAGCCTCTCTGCCTGGAATGGACAGTCAGAGGGCTGCCCTGTGCCTAGGATACCGCTGCCCAGCCCTTACCATGCAGCCCCGCGCATCTGTCCTGCATTACACACACATACGACGCTGCTTTATTTTTTTGTCCTAATACGGTTTGGGGTTCTTGGGAGTGGGGGGGGGTGTCTTCATTTTTATCTGCAGACAGTTCAGAGTGCTGTACATTCCCACCAAGATGAGGAAAACAGGAAAAAAAGAAATAGTGATTATTTGGCACCCACTGCGCCGCCAGAGTTGCAGCTGTACTGACCACCACCCCCCTCCACCATTCCTCTGGTCCCCCACCCTGTGTTCTCCATGGGGGATGCCGATAAATCTGCACATGTCAGACACGCACATGATGGCGGTAATAAGAAGTGACATCAGCATCAGCGCGCAGAGGCCACCGGTCAAGTGCTAGACGTGGCAGTCCGTACCAGTGGACCCCATGGGGGGGGGAACCTCCACGGGTGAGCCTTTCCATCAGTCTCATGTATCCCATGATGAGTGCCCAGGTGAGTATGTCTTCCTGCAGGTGTCTCTGCGTGTTTAGTTAGCATCTGCCCATCCTCACCTACTCCGACAAGGCCCAAACACACCCCCTCCCGCCCACTCGGCTCATCACAGAGGTGATTAAGGAATTCACGGACAACGCCTTCGCTCCGTGTCGACATGTTCAAAGCTCACAGGAACATCTTGTTTTTCAAAGCCCGTGGACTGAGACCTTTTCAGACGAGCTGGCAGAGTTGCCCGGCCTGTAAAGCCACACAACGTAGACAATTCTTCTTCTGTTCATATAAAAAAAAAAAATCCTGACAAAACACACGTTTAAAAAAATCTTCACTGCTGGCAATATACAAAGCCGTATAATAACGGCAGAATAACAGAAATAGCAGCTCAAATATTTTAAACTGATGGTAAATCCAAAATGCATAACAGTAAAGAGGAAAAACCCTGGAAGAGGGAAAGCCTGGAAGCATCCCGACAGCATGGGCCAGGAGGCCCCGCTGCGGGGGGGCGGCGCAGCGCGTGGAGCGTTCGGAGTCTGTGTTCACATTGCAGGCACGGCGTCTAAATGGCATGGTGGCTGGGGGGGGTATGTTGACACGGGCCTCTCTCAGGGGGGAGCAGAAAGACGGATCTGTGTTGTCACTCACACAGGTACTTCCATGAGAACAGGCCGAGGGTGAATGAAGAGAGAAACTTTATGCAGTTCAGATTGAAATAATAAAATACGAATGAGTTACCAGAAACTTTGTACTAGAGAACACACAGACACGCACACACATACACAAACTCATATGCTGACACACACACGCGCAGATACACACATACACAAACTCACACGCTGACACACACACATTGACACACATACACACAGACACAGGCACAGACACACACACACACACAAACACAAAAACAAAGACAGGCTCACGGGTGTCATGTCATCACCATCCTGGCACTAGGGCCTCAGCAGTGTAAAATTCCTTGTGGGATTTACACACACGCGGACGCATCACTCACCTGGGATCTCCCATAATCCCCCAGTTGCCCACTGTGTTTACTGTGATCCTAATCCCCCACAACACTGGGAACCCCGATCTGTCATCGGGCTGAAATTGGGCCAGATGCAAGTGGCATTGCTTGCCTTCTGACACCACAGTGAGGAGTGAGAAAGCTTGCTCATTCCTGCCATGCAAGGTTTGGGAGGCACGTGCTTTGTGGGTATGGAGCCCATGCTGAATACTGACCATCACCAAGGCTTGGACTTTGATGGAGTTTGTACAAATTGAAAAACTAAATAATAATAATAATAATAATAATAATAATAATAATCTTTGACCCCCAGGGCAGCTGAGAGAAATGGCAGAGAGCCCAAATGTGACCAGACTGTGGAAGTGAAGTGTTGGGGCCATTTGCCCCGCACAGGGGCAGACGGGGGTCACTTGGGGTGTCACTGTCGGGGAGGAAATGGGAGGGAGTCACTGTTGAGGACTTGAGAACATAAATAAACAAATGTTAATGGCCACTGAGCACCCAAAAGGGCTCCCATCAGAGGTCTGGCTAGGGAGGCCGAGCACCAGGAGGCCCTGGCTCTGCCCTTCGGCATCACTGTGCGGAACAAAGCAGAGCATCAAGCGGATGAAAAGCTCCAAGGCTCTATCATTCCTGTCCTTTATTAGGGCTCCTCACTGAGGCTGCGGGACAAGCTAAAAGGTGACAGAACGCAGGCTTCCGCTAACGGCTGGAAATAAAAAGCAATTACTGGCGAGGTTATCTGCCTGGGCTTCCTTATCAGGTCAGTTTAGGGTTGCGTGATCTGCTGTTTGGAGTAAGATAAGGAAATGAGAGTGCAGGATCCACATGGCGCTATCAGCGGAGGTGTCTTCCAGGCCCTCGGCCAGGTGCGGCTCTCAGCAGGGCCCTGGAGCTGTTACCCTCTCAGCTTATGTTAATGATGCTCTCTCTTTCCCGGGGAGGACGTTCTACGCGTGTCTCACTTTACTGGGCCACCCCATTACCCATTAACTCAATGGCGCTCTGGATTTGCATCCCCTCATGAAGTTACATTCTCAGAAGGTTAAAGGGAATCTTCTCACAATAGCGGTGAATTCATTCCATCCTGAATGGCCCCCCTCCCCCAACCCTGTCAAAACCCAAGGCCTAAAACTCATTTCCTGGTATCACGTCTTTGGAGAGCAATGAAATGTTAAACTGAACACGCCACCTTCGGAGCAAATCATCCCAACTTACCACTCAGAAGGTCTCCATAGTGACCCAGTCGGGCAACCTCCCCTGCCTGGTCAAGCATGCAGTATGTGAGAGTTTTCTGTGTGTCAGTGACTGGGTGTGGGGGGTGGCCAGGATCATTTAGTGGAAGCTATTCACACGCAACGGGACCAAATGTACTAATTAGCCGGGAGAGTGGGCAGATAATTCCCCCATTAATTTCACTGGAAGTGCTGGACTTACCACTTCAGTGGGCCGGTAGTATTTCAGATCCACTCTCACGTACATTTCCCTGGTCTCCAGGCAACGGCCCACCTCGTTCTCATCTTTGCCCTCCCACCTGTGATGGGAGTCACAAGGCACGTCCGTCACACAGTGCTGAGTAATATCACATGCAGGACATTTGAGAGTGACATTCAGTGCTGTCCAATCCCAGGCCTCCTGCCAGTGTGCAGGTACAGCTGGCTGCATGTAAGGGACAGAGCAGGGTTACGGTAACTGGGAACTGTGGGTGTCCAGTTTGTATTTTGTCAGCTCACACTGGGACCAGTATAACAAGCTGATTACACAGCACTCCAGCCTACCACAAAGTGCTCTGAACGAGCACTTTAACTTTTAATAATATATTTAGAAAGAATTACATAAAATACGTTAATTTGAATAAAACTAAACCGTTACACTGATTAAAATGATTAAAAATCGTTTAAAAATAAATGCATTGAAGGTAATTAATAAATTCTAAAACTGAATAGTTCCAGGCAAAAAAAAAACAATTGTGAGGATGATTCACTCAGAAAACTGAAAATAAACAGGATTTTCTAAGCCACACTTGTCTTGTAGTGGCATCACCTGCCATTAAGCTACAGTACTGCAAAAGAATATAAGGAAAACCATTTAATTTTTAATGGGCAA
>JAAGVU020000001.1:20038088-20067338 GCA_011763525.2 Mormyrus iriodes | reverse complement strand
GCGCCCCCGTGTCCCCAGGGGCCCCCCAGAACCCCAGCACACCAACACGGCACCCCCCCCCCCTTTTAAACCCCGGAAAAGGCGGGGTTGGGCCCCCCCCCCCCCCCCCACACACACACACACACACACAAACACTTACACAATGGTTTTCCCCACGTGCTTGAAGGCCTTCTCCACAAACTCGCGCACGCTGTGCACCTCACCGGTGGCAATCACGTAGTCCTCTGGCTCCTCCTCCTGAAGCATCAGCCACATAGCCTGGGAGAACAAGCCGGGGGTGGGGGAGCGAGACATTAGCAGAGTTAGCCCTCTGCTGAAACGGAGACATGTGTGCTTCTGTGTCACCAAGGCCATCCAGCATAGCCGGGGCAGTGCTGAGCCATGGGATAAATAAGACCTGAGTGTTCTCTGAAGGAGACCTTGGAGTCAGAGCCTGTTTCTGCTCAGGGATAATCCTGACGCTAACAAGGCCTCTGCACCCCCCGCCCCAAAAAAAGATGTGTCATCAGGGCATTTGCATTGGATTAGAATGTAGGAAGTCTACAAACTACCAGTTGCGAAGGGGGGGCATCTAGTGATCAAGCTTTGTTTCTGTGACGGGTCTGTCATCCAGCACATTTAGTTTCCATAGGGAGTTGGGATGGAGAAGCATGACTTACAGTCTGTTTTGACTGACCAGACAGCTTTATTGGTACATGAGGAAACAAACAATTAAAATATAATGACAGAAAAGGATATGAGCAACCTTATATTAAGTTTATAGGAGGGAAGCTTGGATTCCTGCTTGCTGTATGGTGATCCTGCTGAAAGACTCAGATGCACCCTGCGGGGGGCCCTGTCGATTTCCTGCACCCAAACCTCAGGAGTGCATCGTGACCTGGACAGCAAACAAACATGGCGCGGCCCCGGCAGAGAACGGGGGCTGCAGAGTCTGCGGAAAGGCCCATCCCCTATCGCAGGCCTGACCTCTGCGCCGCTGGGCCACTGCCGTCATCGGCATCCTCAGGGGAAGCCCAACATGGGAACTCAGAGGAATGTTCCCAGAGCCCCTTACTGCCGCTCTCAATCACTTATTGACACGTGACACTACTGTCTGTAGAGGGACCACCAACTCTCCCCCCAAAAACACCACAAGCAGCCCATTAAAGAACGATTAGCAAGACGCGCTAACAACATCCAGACCTAGCTAAACGATCTCTGATCCTTACTGAAGGATACCAGAAATTGGATGGAATGCAAATGCCACAAGTTACAATTTCAAAGGAGATACATACATGATTTTGTACAAATTAAGAATGATTGAACAATAATTAGGAATCCTAGTGCGATATTAGTTCTAAAAAACATAAGGTCACAGATAACTGATCATTCCTAAGAATACTTTAAGTATTAATGAAAGCATAAATATTTAACTGAAAACACAAGTTAGGCACAAACTCAAGACAAGACTGAGACCACAATTCAAGACAATTATAATTTCATAATAAATAATCAGACTAGTAGATCACAATTTTACTCACACAACTGAAGACTGACCCAACTTATTTCATTGCACCAATGGCTTGGGTACTCAAGTTAAAAGAGGAGAGAAAGAAAAAAAACATGCTGACATGTGGACAAGGTGTCAGAAGAGCCTTCTGTGTCCTTCTAGAACACAGCGATCATGTGACACGCTCTGCTTAAAGATACTGTTAAGGGCTGCGTAACAAAAAGATTGCAGGTTTGTGCCCTTAATCAGTACTAAAGCAGAACTGGTCCAGTAAAAAAAAAAAATCCAGTGATGGGGAAGGGAAAAGGATCAACTAATAATAATCTAGTAATAAAGAAATTTCTAGTCATACAAAGCCTGAGTCACTTTAGATCCAAGCGCCTGCAAGTGAAATAAAAACTAATAATACAGAAAATATGTGTGTGGGTGTGTCTGGAGTCAGTCTGAGATTTGCTAATACTACTTATAGAGCTGCGGTGGATATTTGTATCAGAGATTTTATTTAGCCTCATTGTGTTTCTCTTTGAAATAAGTGGGGCTGAGATGACATATTTATGTCCGTGGACCAGATTAGTGTTTCCATTGCTAAAAAGTCCGGAGCTCATTTTTGTAGACTCATTAAAACAAATCGCAGCCATAGATAATATAAAAACATTTATTTTGAACAAGTGCCAACCGGCGGATGTTTCTGACTTTATTATGCAGAGCTTGATTGACGTTGCACTCACGGGAGTGACATCCAGTAAACAGACGTGAGCCTCGGATACACGGTTATGCATATTTCAAATCACAGCAGGATTATTTTTAAGATAAGTGGCTCTGCCTGTGGCCCGTGCAGGCGTGATGGGGCGGGGCAGGGAGCTGGCAGTCAGATTCGGCATTGGGCAGCATGCAACTTTCCGCAAGTCGAATCGAGTAAAGACCGTGTGACCTTTGAAAGATGGAAGATCTGACAGACATAAAACTCTGTCATGCATCCATCCATTTTCTATAGTGGCTTGCCCGATACAGAACCATGGGGATTCAGAGCCCATCCCAGAAGCTACGGGCGCAAGTCAGGGATTATCCAGAATGGGGCTGCATCCCATAGAAGGGAACACACACACCATTCACACCGACGGAGAATTTGGTAACTCCAATTCACCTCACTCCTAATTTTGACTAAGGGGGGAAACTAAGGAACCTGAAGAGAACACCACAATGTCACGGGGAGAACACACACAGTCAACACACGTTGAGCAATGTTAGACTCGGCAGCTGCAAGGTCTTCAGGAGCCTGACAAATAAAGTTTGAAAATAAATGTTTTAATCTTTCTTTATAAAGTACCATCACCAAGCTGCAACATCAGTCATATGAAGTTATCTGTCACAAATCCAGCACAGCAACATCAAGAATATCAGAACATCCTAAGAGCCCAACTTTGTAAAAGGCAGTAAGCTGAAGGCATGAAGGACATGTTGCTGCATCACTCAGGGAACTGGCAGCTCCTGCTTCATTTCGTGCCTCGCTGGTGGCCCCTGGGGGCCCCTGATTGGTAGAGGTCTGGGGTCCCGAGGCTCGCCACACCACATATTCACACTGCCATGGTGTACGTCAGCTGTAAGGTATCCTGTCTCATGCCTCTCAGGTTTAGGCAGAGTACCTACGGTTTCTTCTCCTGTATGTGACTGAAATGTCTGGTTCCTTGGCTGACAACAGGATGACCCTGGATATTATGCGGCTCCAGGGAACCGGCATACTGGGTGAGACAGAGCAGCCAGCTGCCAAGGGACTCATTGGCGCCCTCTATGTAAAGTGCTACGCAGAACCTTGCATTAGACTACGGAGCGGGTAGAGACTCATTAAGCTCTCACAGGGCAGAACATTACCAAAAGTGGCCAGGCGGCATACAGTATTGTACACACATGCAGTTTTACTGAGCTGGGAGTTAAGGCTTATCCATGGAGCTGATGGAATGTTCATTACCCAGCATCCTACCTGTGCCGGACATAAAGGGGCCCTGCCTGAGCCGACTGCAGGTCACCTGACACTGGTGGTAACGGTCCTTCAGCAGCCCTTCATGGGGAGCCAACCCCGATGGCGATAGCAGACTCCCTCGGCTGCTGGGTGGGAGCACAGCTGCTGGTGTGATCAGGCCCCACAGCTGGACCGGGGGCCCCTCGCTGTGCTGACGCAGAGGGGCTCCCGAAACATGCCGGGGTCAGCATCTGGGGCAAGGGGCCCGACCACCTACATGCCCTGCTGTCTGGCAGCCTCCACAGGGCCGGTTACCATGGTTACTTCACATGAGTACAATTATTCATTAACAACAAATAAAAAAAAAAACTGACTAACTAAAATTTTTAGTGGCATTACATGTGGCCTCATGAAAGGATGTTGAACTTGTAAGAATGGGATTCTGAATACTGGGTGTACTTACACTGGCGCTATGAGGTGCTTTATAACTTCTGTATCAAAAAAGGCATTTACAGGAAAGAATAATCCCAGATCACTCTGAAACACATCACAGCCGCCTCATCGGAAAGCAGCTGATGGTCTCAGGAGATGTATTTTCTGCTTCGTCAATTGACATTCATGGCAGGTATCAGAAGAGCACAGCAACAGAAATCTCCTCTCACTTCAGCTAACCGCTAGATACCTGCTGTTGTTTTACCTACGGAAGCATTTATTGACCTCAGGGAAGGAATGAGTGCCCGCAGACACGGGTCCAGGACCATGCACTATGCAACAAGCCTTGCTGTATGTGTAGCGACCTGTCAGCTCAGCCAAGGCTGACCTCAGGCCCGATTCCTATTCCTCGATGCGGTACACATATTAATTCAGCAAACACAAATGCATTGCAGCAAATACAAAGAGACATCACTGAACACAGGAAACAGTTACTCTGGGACAGGAAATGTTGCAAAGATTATATGAGATGAGGTGAGTTCACAGTTCGGGGTGTGTAGGTAACACACCAGTGCTGACCCTGGTGTGCAGTGACTTAACACACTCTCATCCGGCATCCAGAATGTCACGCACAGAACAGCCTCTTATCAGTCTTCCCATTCCCTGGCCAACATTATGAATGTTTATGAGGCATGTCGTTGTGTTTCTGAAATGTTGCTGGCAGGTCTGTAACTAGACCCAAAGACTCAGAGCCACTTGAAACTGCAAGGAGCGAAAGAACAAGTAATACAACTCCGTCAGAACTCCAGAAGTCCCCTACTCACCTACGCCTTAATTATATGTTCACACTTTTACACTTAACACTCATTCGTAGCTGCATATTAAGGAACACGTGGAGGGAAGGACAGACCTGACTGTGCTGAGCAGTTCTAGAGTAAGTCTGTGCAAAACGCAAAGACAGGCCAGGCTAATAAGAGCTTTATCAGCTGGGGCCTGAAGGATGGGGGGGAAGGAGCTGAAAGGACTGACAGAGTGAAGCCTGACCGCCCACCCATACAGGCTTAACCCCGAGGGCAGTCGGACAAACGCAGCACGCTCTGTAAAGGTTATTTATGAAGGCAGAAACAAAGGTGATGTCGAAATAAAATCTAAACGTTTGGTCCATGATTATCCAAGCCGGCTTGTACTATGAACAGCCGTATGGTGCAATGAGAGACAGGCAACCTCATCTGTGCTGTGATCTCGCTGCTCGGGGAGCACCCTCTATCTCCCGGGCGACAGCGAACACCTCTGGTTTTATACCAATTTCTTTTCTACCTGCTACGGTTTCCGATGTCAGATCTGACAAATAGGCATTCTACAGAAATTTTTGTGAAGAATGAGAAAGACGCATGTTGATAGAGTGATCTAAGATGTCTGTTAATGAGGCTGGACAAAGAACTTTATTCAGCTAAACTATTTGCATGAAAACTGCTTTCAGTATCCAGTATTCTGTTTGTCTGGCTTTCACAGTCAGGTTTACTCTGTTAGAAACCACTGGTTCAGCTTAGCTGAAATTTTGGCCAGAGGACATAGCTACACTGAACACACTTACTGGCTGCTCTGATATGGAACAGGTAAAACGGAGCCCCTTGTCTTTGACACACAGCATTGTGGCTGTGGGCTGGATCACCCCCCTGCCGGCAGCAGCTCAGGACCGGCATCCCCAGGCACTTGACCCCTGCAGTGCCCCGGCATTTCCTTTCTCCCAGTCCAGCCAATGGCTGGGAATGTGGGGGGGGCATGCACACACACCACACACACACACACACACACACAAACGGTGTGGGGACTGTCCATTCACTTCAATGCGTATAACCCTAATATCAACAATGGCAAGCTTAACCCATACCCAGCCATAACCTTAACCATAAGTAACCAAACAAAATATGAGGTTTTTGATTGCAGTCAAGGATTTCTTTTTAATTGAATTTCCCCTTGTGGGGACCAAAAAATGGTCCCGACAACGTCAAAAGCTTTTTATCACAATGTTAGGTATGCCTGGACCCCCTACACACACGCACACACACACATGCACGCACGCCCGTACGCAGGCAGCCAAACACAGATGCACCAATACACACATAATTTACCTATCATTCTGGCAACAATTGGTTCTAAATTTATATTAGCAGCAAAAACCTAATACTAATGTCATGCCTGCCTGAGAATTAGCTGCCCATTAACAGAGTAGACAAACTACTGAAATGCACATATTCAGGTAGCCAGAGGTGTAAAGTAAAGAAGCACAAATACTTCGTTACTGTACTGGAATAGTTTTTTTTCTGGATTTGTATTTTACTTGAGTATTTTACGTTGTTGCAACTCTCACTCTCACTTTGCTACATTTCCGAGCAAAATAACAACTTTCTACTCAGATATATTCTGCACAAGACCACCAGTACACACAATAACAAAAAGAACTATTGCACACGGCATGGCGGGGGCTACCCAATTCTGGTTAAAATAAGAATCACATTTTTTTTTTCATTCAGAACTGAGGTCGCAATTTTCCATCATGATTGTTGGGCAATATTTCTCTCCATTATTATTATTATTTTGCTTTACATATTGTATTTAGGAATATGGAACAAACAATATGTAGAGATGCGCGATACAGGCTAATGGTTAACATACAGAAATTGCCATCTGATATTAAAAACTTTATCAATATTGAAAGTCAGAAGCACTAGAATTACTGTTGAAATAACGGTGATGATTTCATTGGTCAATCAGCCGTTTTCCATAGTGGAGGAGGATTTTGTCGACTTATAAGATCAACCACTTATAAGAGGTCTAAAAGTACAGGCTTAGGAATTGTATTTAATTAATTATTAAATTCAGGCCGTAGATCGAATTTTCATTTTCCACAGAAAAACACATCATTCCGCTAATCTACAGCCTTGAAAAATCAGTGTGTGTCATCAATGATTTCAAATAAGCCACAAAATCCATCCATCCATCCATTTTCTGTAACTGCTGATCCTGTTTAGGGTCACGGGGGGTCTGGAGTCTATCCCAATAAGGACATTAATCATGAATTTCATTCTGTTGTGCCATAGCGCTTTCATTCTAATGTAATCTTCAACACAAGAAGTCGCACCATGATGATGAAAGCGTGCTCAAGGCAGTGGGGGAATGGGGAGGGGGGGCAACCGTGCTCGGGCACAGTACAAGGCGACCGGGCCAAATGTGAGTACGCCCTGAGAGAGTGCGGCCAGCTTCACTTCAGCATAATGAATGACCACTGATTGGCAAATGAACAACAGGTGGCACCTAGACTTGCAAAATGAATGGAAGCCAGTTGTGGCGTGATAGTGGCCTGGGTAATTGCTTATGAGACCCCCCCCCCCCGCCAGTGTTGATCCCAGGGCCCGTGGCCATACGGAGCCTCGCCCCCAACACAAAGGGGTCTGTGTCAGAACATGATCTGGCTGCTTAGGCCCCTGTTCCCCAGCCACTGGATGGATCCGACCCATTAGTCGGCTGATGGACCATCTTCCAACACACAGAAGTGCTGTCACACCCCTGGCCCCGACAGAAGGTGGCCATCTACCCCAGGTACCTGACCAGGCAGTATCTGAGGTTTAGCAGCCAGCCAAGGACACAGGCAGCACCTAAGGCATTAAGGCCTGCTCTGTCTCCCCCCCATTTCCCTCCAGAGAAACTAGCAATCCACTAAAAGCCACAAGGTGCAGTCAGTTGCCTAACATTTATTTACGGATATTCACATTAGTGGCTTTTCAATACAATAATGCTCAATGACCATCAATCTGACAAAGCGCTCACTGGTTGCTGCAAGGATGTCAACCTAAACTGAGAGATCCTGCTCGGCTAGCCTACGGTATCATTTCTCAGCATGAGCCATGTGAATCGACACGTCAGTCTCATATTAGGATAGGTACAGGCTGTCATTGCTTATGAAACCTTTTAAGATGATGGGTACAGTAGCAGAGATTAGCCTGACTGCTGATGAAGGAGGACACCCTCTGTTTTAGGAGATCTTGGCAGGGACTCTGTCAGAGGAATTCTTGTGCAATTCACCTTATCTGAACAAACAACGCACACATTTTAACAATGTTGACATCTGTAATGTCTTAAAGCAAATACTTAATCGGGCAACGATTACCAGCAAATAGAGGCACCATTACAGCCAATCAACCTTTCCTCTTTATATTACGGGGAACGTTTCACAAAACGGACACAGGCATACAGAGTCCAAACGAATATTGTCCAAAACCTAAAGGGTGCGGCCAATTTTTCCACCCATATGGAGGGCTAAAAGTTCACCTGAGGCGCTCCGCAGGTTCAACAGCCCAGACATTATTATTTGGCCATTAGGGGTTTTCTTAAACATGTTTCCACACATGCGTGCCTAAGAAATCTCCTAAATCTGTTTAATGTTAAGTGGAGAAAACTCTGGTGTTCTGGAATCAAACGTCACAGCGCAGCAATGACCAGGTCTAGGTGCATGACGTGAAATATTAAGGAAGAAGAAGAGGAGACCATCCTGCTGAATGCCACCAGGGAAAGGGATGACAAACCAGCCCACATAACACCATCTAAGGTTTGGTATACGACTTGTATGCGAGGTTTGGTATGCTATACAACTAATTAATGCCTTAAATGATTAATAGGGCGTCTCTGAGACTATCCTGAGAAAGGGAGGGAGCAGGTTTGATGCTGATTTTGGGAACTCACTCTTTTCTGCGAGTGCATATCTAGAGTGCAATTCAGGCAGGTGATGGGTATTAAACTACAGTCATTCATCATATGCAAACTGTCGGCAATGGCTTCAAGAATGCTTACGACCTGCCAGACAACTGACGATAAACGATAAGAGCGAAGATTAATTGTCCCGTCCTCCTCGGTCGTCCTGGGGCCAAAATTTCAAATGAGTAAGCAACTTAACCTGTGCAAACAAAAAATGTAACAAGCATTAACAAATAAACATTAATTATTAAGAATCAGGAAAATCGATAAAAAACAGACTGTACCCTTGTAGTGAAAAATGAGGGAGAATCTCTGCAGATTTTTACATATGGCTAAGAACTCAGACAACTGGAACGCTTAGAAAAGGTGCAAATGTCCCCAGCTGAACAAGCCACACCATGACCCTTCACCACACCAGCTTTCCTGGACACACTGA
The DNA here is from genome assembly GCA_011763525.2 of Mormyrus iriodes. Classification (NCBI taxonomy): domain Eukaryota; kingdom Metazoa; phylum Chordata; class Actinopteri; order Osteoglossiformes; family Mormyridae; genus Mormyrus; species Mormyrus iriodes. The sequence goes on along the minus strand of JAAGVU020000001.1, from coordinate 20,058,272 downwards.
AAATGTTTTCAGCCACAATGTTCCCAAATGAATCTTATATTATAAATGTAACCCAAGCAGACTGATCAGAACACTTCACATTTCTGCACACACATCTGCAAACAGGTTCTTAGAATGATTGGCAAAAATACTGAACACACCATTAATAGTGAACATACATGCACTCAAAATCAGAGCACATGTTTTTAGCTTAACCTGACAGCCCATCAAAGCAGTTCTTCCGATTAGCCAATAAACAGTGCAGGAATCCTTCAGAAGCCAGCAGGGCATTTAAACTAAAGTATGTGGTACAGTGCATGACCAGGGGCCTGTTTCATGAAGCAGGATTTCTTGTTTAGCCGGATAACGTGTTGAATTTAAGGTGCTCTTGGCTAGATGGACAATATCTTTGTTCATTTACATTTAGCTGAGACTACCTTAAATCTGACAAGTTATCCGGCTAAGCAAGAAATCCTGGTTGGTGAAGCAGGCCCCAGAAGGTTCTGATCTGGCCCCAGAAGGCTATGATCCATGCAAGATAAGTTCACTTCAGGCCAGCAGCGACACCAATGGGTCTCTGAACAACCCCTCTGGCTCTGCTCACGCTGCCACTCATGTAGGAGGACCTTAACAACCACCGAGAGGCATGTGCATCTGTCGAGGCTCCTGAAACCTCCCTTATGCCGACAGGGCAGCCTCAGGTTTCAGCCAGTCAGGAATAACAACTCATTTTAATGAAGATTCTCTTACTATGTGTGTTTGCCTGCACACACAGCAATAAAAGGGTTAATGCCAATTTGTCATTCATCATCAGTGGGTGTCAAAATATTGTCATCTGGTAGAAAGCGGGTTTTACAATGCGATCGGATTGCCATTAATCTTCCATATTGGCTGCAAGGTGATCTTGCCAGTAATACCCAGGAACCAAGTCCCACATTCCCCTCACAACGGTATGCAGCAGCCATAGACAGTCCTACAGACCAACAGGGTGTGTTGGACCCCTTTCTTTACATTTTGTATCACATCCTACTAAATTTGTACTCTGCCATCATTAAGAGTATTGTGACGTCCTCCATCACCAGCTGGTTTCCTGCTGCCTCCACCCTCTCCAAGACCAGGTTATGGCGTGTTGTCTGCTCGGCAAAGAAAAGCACTGGCTGTCGGCTGCCTACACTAGAAAACCAGTTCACTGCCAGGGCAAAGAGGAGAGCTGGGAAGATTGCAGCTGATTCCACCCACCCAGGCAGTCATCTCTACGACAAACTGCCATCACAGAGGCAGTTCAAGTGCATTGTGACCCAGACCTCAGACCATCTCCACAGCTTCTTCCCCATCCCATAGCCGTCCAGCTCCTAAAGAAACTCACATAGTTCTTCAGTAATACATCATCCAGGTGTAATCTCCCTTCATAGTATATATGAAATACCTTTTCAACTTGCACAGAAATAATTCTTGCACTAGTTTTAATGATTAGTTTCTTAAGACATCTGGCACTGTATCTTCTGTAAATTTTTATACTCCTAATTGTATTCCTACTTATTTGCACACATTGTTCTGTGGACTGTTCCCCCTGTATGTCTTGTAATTTTTGTCCCGTACTAATGTTTGACACTGGACCACAAACAATTCGGGTATGTTCGCACATATTAACAATAAAGTAAGTTCTGATTATAATTCTGATCAGGAGTCACACAGGTAACCCTGCTACCCTGACAAACTGAGGATATGAGGACTGCGGCAATCTAGAGCGAGGCAGGCTAACCCCGCTAACCACATAGACTGAGGATATACACGGCTTTCAGGAGCGAGGCAGGCTAACCCCGCTAACCACATAGACTGAGGATATACACGGCTTTCAGGAGCGAGGCAGGTTAACCCCGCTAACCACCTAGACTGAGGATATGCACGGCTTTTAGAAGCGAGGCAGGCTAACCCTGCAAAGCACATACACTGAGTATATGTGCGGCTATCAGGAACCAGGCAGGCTAACCCTGCTAACCATATACACTGAGTATATGTGCAGCTATCAGAAACGAGGCTGGCCAAACCTGCTGACCCCACATACGCTGAGTATATGTGCAGCTATCAGGAACGAGGCAGGAACCCTGCTAACCACATATAAATAGTTACTAGGAGTGTGGCAGCCTAACCCTGTTAGTCCCACACACTGAGGAGACAGACTTCCTATTGGGTAATTCAAGAATCAGAGTATTATTTAAATCAAATTCAAATTGATATGCTTGAAAGGCAATATCTTATTGTGATCAGAGAGTTTTGATTGTTCTTCCCCTGTGGTCACAAAGGTAACACCAACTGGACCCTGTTGCTTGCGTCCTCCATTATGTCCCTCGAACGTCACCATCCCAAACTTTGTGGACGGCGCACCGCAATTCCCTATTCCCACCCGCCGTTTCCACCCCTCCCCATATGGGCCCAAGCTCCCGTCATGTACGCGTTGGCGCGGAAAATAAGGCCACGGGAGACGGGCCGCGGCACTGAGGGACCCGAGTCGGCGGCCGGCGCCGCTTTGGCCTCTTGCTGTTCACATGCGTCCGCTCTGGGCAGCCAAGCCCGAGGATAGAGTTTCCCAGGCTCCGCCTAATGAAACATTCTCAAACCAGATGGCCGACATGGAGCTGTGATTTTTAGCAGGACAGATTTTTTTAAAAGCTATTTTTAGCATCTGTTGAAAATTTAAACGCTCACCACTGCCTCTGCCTCCTGACCCAACCCCCCTCCCCCCCACCCCACACACACCCACTTGCCCCGCATCTTGCCCAAAAAAGCCAGAAAGTACTCACTCCCCCCCCGTCAGTGAAACAGACTGTCTGGATGTTAAGCTAAATTTCAGAGCAGTGAGACCAACTACATGGAACGACGGGCTAAATTTATACCCTTACTTCACATTGCTCCACATCCCTGAAGGCCACGCCTCGCCCCTCGTCATACGGGTCTCTAATGCGCTTTCATCTGTTTTGCTTGGCGATAGAGACTTCAGCATTCCTGCTCCATCTCGCTGTAATTCCCATACATTCCTACACAGGGTGCCGCTCTGCCAGAGGCCCGCTTGGCAGCGAGTGCCGTCGCTTCCGACTCCAAGGTGGCGACCCAGCATGACGCGAGTCACCATCGGCAGTGTGTTTACAGCTCGCTTTCGCTCTTCTGTATTATTATGCTTGGATGGTGACCTCCTCTCCCTAGGCTCACCCACTTTTCCTGTCCGGCTGAGGCGGAGTGCTTGACTCCATTAATCGGCCAATCGGCCGACACTTCCTGTCACTGAAAAATAAGCACGAATAGTGTGCCTCTCGCACAAACGCACGTACACACTCATTCACCAATCAATTGGTGTGGAGATTTCACACCAACTCCACCCCAGCAACACATAAAAATAAAAAAAAGCTGATAAAAAGCAAAAATTGTAGGATTAACTTATTTTACAGCTGGCTACTTAACGAGACATTTACAATTGTTTTAGGGAGATTTACCCCAAAAAGAGGAGAATACGTGCACATACATATCCGGCATTTTGAGGGATACTAGTTAATGGCTGCTTCAAAGCCGGCAGCTGCCCGAAGCAGATTGGGCCGGGCCTGGCACGGCACGGCCTGGCTTGAAATCCCTGCCATGCCTTCTGGGTCATCGAGGGCCCAGGGCTGTTTCCAGAACTCCTCTGGTGTTCCCAAGTGTTATTTTTGCAGGGGCCTCTCGTGGGCGAGTGCCTACTTTTTTTGATGACAATGTCCTTTTTCCTACCCAAGAAAACACAAATGCACCAAGTTGGGTTTATCTCTTCTTTGCCCGCTGTGAATAAGAGCAGATGCAGCTCAGAGCGGGGGACATGCGGTTTTTCAGTGACCGCTTCCGATGAAGTGACTATCCTTGCTGCATGCCCTTCCCGTCATGCCTCACACCCCCCCTCCTGCAGCTCTGCACGTAGGTTGCCCCTGCTCCAGTCATATGGTTACACGACAGACAGGAAATGTATCTGTGTGTCAGTCTGATTATTCATGCATCACCATTCCAGTTAGCTGCAAACCATTATTGATAATAAAAACACATATAATCAGATGCTCAAGCAAGCACTCTATCCAATAAAGGCCTCCTCAGGCCCAGTTCCAATATGACCCAGAAGAGACGCCGATGGGGTGACTACCACCCCTACCTCACAACCGTGAGTCGGCAGTACCGCGATGACACGGGAAAACACCTCATCAATCACACCACAGACGACAGGCCTGAGGGCTTCCACCCTGGAATTAAAATTATAAATACCCCCGGATGGGTAGTGACATGTCGACAGAGGCTGTGCATCGCTATGGCAACCGCAACCTAAAACAGTCAGGGTCACAACCTCTCTTCTGGACCGTGCGACCTTCTCCAGGCATGTCTTTCATTGACAGGGACTCACACACCCTGCCATCACACACTCATTATGTTGGGTACTTAGCGAGGCCCTTCAGGTTAAGTGCCTGACAACAGCAGCGGCATCAGATGAGCACCGTGCCCCGTCTGCGTGGAGAACAGGGCGTGATCGCCTTTACATGCATGGACTCTCTATTATGGAGTCATGCTTGGGAGCCTCTGCTTTTACAGGAGTGGTGTTGGTATGTGGAAATATCTGCTGATTACTGTTACCTTGGCAAAACCACACTATAGATCATGCTGATCATCCTGAAGCTCGTGGCTATTCTGGTGCCAGTGTGGTCTTACAGCAGTCTGTCAGTAACGGAGAGGTTCTGAAACAGCGCCCCCATCCACATTCCGCTGGCTCCACAGTCTCCCAGAGGAACGTGACTGCATTCCGTTCTTGGCCCCGTCTAAAACCCATATAAACAGCACTGCTAATAAAAAGATGGCCAAAATTGACCATGAAGACAATCTGCGGCGTATATTGCTATACCAGCAAAGTGCTACAGGGTCCCCTTCCCCTATCCACCCACCAGGTCCTGTCATTCTCTTGGAGGGGGGGGGGTGGTCTCACAAGTTTCTCTTAGGATTGCTTCATTCCACACATGAATATCCCTTATGGATGAGGGCAGACTTAAAACCCAAATCCCCAGACTGCTAGTTAATTGAGTTTGCACGAGATAACTAACCCACCGCCCCTCAAACACCACCCACACTCACAGAAATCCCCCTCCCCTTTTCAAACCAAAGTTACCCTCTCACCCAGCTCAAGGAAAGAGGACAGAGCTTCACTAACAGCAGAGTATGCTGAAAAGGCCCAGTTAATCCAGGCCCGAGGTAGAATCAGGCATCCTGCCCCCTTCTGGCACAGGACTGGGCCTCTTCTGCTCACCAGACATCCTAAGAATCTAAAGAACCCAGAGTCAGATCTACACGATTCTCCAACTTTAAGCTTGGCACAGGGACACAGCACTCACTTGTGCTTTCCTGACATGCTGAGAGAAGATCACTCTCATCTGGGTTCAGATAACACTCCCTCCATGCTGCCCTAACACAGTCTAACGCAATCAGCGCTTTCCAAATGAGATACCACCTGCTCCCATCCGCTGGGCCAAAAAGGATAAAATAAAAAATCTGGCTGAAGCAAATCAGCCAGAGCCGCACAGGACATACCACGCGGAAAGTCTCACCACCTTCCTGACATCATCACTAATTCCCAGAAGTGCCTGGGAATGAAAACGAAATGCAGTGAGGTGGGGGTATGGGCTGGTTATACAACGTAGCACAGCCGGAGCAACACACTTAGACACCTCTATCAGGCCCATGATTCAGACAGAAGTCCTCATCAACACAAACCCTGCCAGGTGTAACATTTAACCCCAAAGAAATAATTTTGGATGGCACATAAGGAAGTAGAACTATGAAGAATGTTCGTTTTAACTTTTTTAATTACTAAAATGAAATTACTAATGTGTCTTCAAAATACACTTCAGAAAATCTGCCCTCTGAGAACAGCTGCATGCTAGGACGGCTTCACCAGACCACACAGAGCAGACGATAGTGCGGCAGCCTTTCCCAGGACGTACAGGTGGAGCACTCCAGATCGGCGTCAGGATCGTCACCAACACACTTCAACATATACGAAGCAGAGACATCAAGCTAACACGCCTGACCAAAACCCTGAAGACAAATATCTCCATCAAAAAAAAAAAGGAAGACCCCCCACCCTGAATGACACCCCCCACCAGACGTGCGCGTCATCAACCTGGATGGGTCCTGTAATTTCAGCTGCCTCAGGCAGTTTCCCAGCCTGTCCCTGTTCCCCGTGAGCCCTTCTGTTATTTATTATTTGCTGCATCCGCTCTGGCTTGGCAGCATCTCTTTCTTTTATAAAACCCCATTAAAACCCCGGTTGCAAAACGGACAGCTACCACCCACTGTCCTTGTTGCCGTCAAAACTGCCCACTGAGGGCTCTTGCTCATTCCAGTGTCCTGTGACCCACGACCACAGGCAAATTCAACGACGATGACAGAAGACAGGCGTTTTTACATTAAGAAACAAAATAAATGAAGCTGTGCATTTCACCTTTACAAAGGTTCAAAAGCCATACGTCGTATCACATTTTATTCATTTTTTCTGAAATCACTGATTCCCATTCCCAGGAGCATTTGTAAGGAGTTACTTTTTCTGTGCCGGCTTTTTAGCCAAGCTTGTTTACATATACCCACACACGGCTACTGGCAATGAAATAGCTGATGTTTTCTCAGGGTAAGGGACGCTAATGTGTTGGGAAGGGGGGGGGGGACTGAGCAATGAAGAGAGGTTGACTTAAAAAAAAAAGAAAAAAAGAAAGAAAGTTCTGGTAAAGGTCCTGAAATTACTTCAGACTCACTTCCACTTCGCCTGAAGGTCTGAATCACTGTATTGCGTGACCAAAATTGACAAGAATGTGCTACTGAACGGTGCTCAGAGAATCAGAGAGATATGTTTTTGCAGAGCTGGGTGTTATATTCATAGGAAACATTCATTTATCAGAGTAATGCCAAGCCGGAACGATAAGAGGTGTTCCTGAAAATACACTAGTAAAACCTTTCTGCAACATGTATTTGATCATTTGAAGTCATTTCCTAGATTAAACAGAATACCCACATGGTTCTGATAATGGGATTTTCTCTGTTTTTGCACGTTTATGTAAACAGGCTTTAAACAGCAGGAAGTGTCACCTTCCGTAATCTGTCCAAAGCACCTGGGGTTTGAACCAGATCAGTCCTGTAACTCTCAGACTGATTTTATTTTATATGGCACATTTCACAAGAATGAGCAGAAAAACATAAAATGGGGCTAATGGAGGTGAAACAAAAAAAAAGGATTATTGTGTAATGTCTTGTAGCATAAATACACATGCATCTAAAACACAATCAAGGTGAGGAGGTGTGTCAGTGCCCCTCGCTGGGGTGGCCATGCACATCACAGCAAACACACCTGGAAACAGCAGACAAAGGGTCGATTTAAAGCTGCCCTCTTTTTTGGTCGTTTTGGTTATGACATGACATTTAGGATGAGACTTAAGATATGCTTGTTCATCTGAGCACTGCTTTGAAATGTCAAGTGAAAAAAGGATGGGATTTATGTGAGGTCGCCCCTGTCAGCATATGGATTACAGGGGCCCATCTAGGCTTGCCCCACAGGTCCAATCTGTTGCGATCAGCACTGGCTCCTTTTGTAAACAGGTGATTTATGTGCGGATTACACCAGATTAGCGATAGCGATGTAAAGCGAATTCTAATGAAACAAGCCAATGCCCCCAGGGGTTGGAGGCTGATGGGTTGGTGCGGCAGACGGGCACACTGTCACGTGATACAGGCGTGGCCGGGACTGGCTGGCACTCAACACCTGAGCAGCCCAGTGGGGCGTCACGCTCTTACACCCAAAGCAATCCCCGACCACTGAAGCTGTTTGCTGGCTGCTTGAGTGCGTCATGCCGAATACCTGAATGCATGCTGCAGCCTCTCGCAAAAACAGGTTTGCCAGCGACGTCTCTGCCTTCGGTGTTGTGCCCATGATTTATTATCTATTTTGTAACACTATACAAAAAATAATAGCAGACTGAAGCCTTGATTGTAAACATCAACGTTCACGAAGAGGAGAGATAAGAAAAAAGCTTTATTACCTGCATTAAAACGAACATGCTCTCTGCCCAAAGGTGTTTGGGGGGCATGACCCAGGTCACCTGACTTTCCCATGATGCCGCTGTGGGGCACTGCTGCTCGGCTCCCTGCCGTGGCGTCTTTTCTGTTCCTCCATGACCACTCGCCTCTTTTACAGTGCCACTTGAACCTTGATCTAGTGTGAGGTTTAGATACATTTCAGCAGGCAAAACTAAAAAAAATACACCAGTGAAGACACTTCAGTGGTTGAAGGGCTAATAAATCAAATCAGAGCGATCAATGACACTTGGAGGACATTGTTGGGGCTACAGAACCACTCGCCAAGCCACTTCAAGCACCACGAGTAAACGAGCCAGACTCTATGATCCGGAAGAAATGGGTGCAGGTAGTGATGCCTGTCAAACAAGTAAGAAGTTCCTTTGGGCGGCTCCACCCGGATGGATCTGCAGCCATAGCAGCTATCACTGCGTTTCCTCCTCAGACTTACATATTCAAATGACAAAGGTGCCATAGCGTCAATATTATCAAACAATAAGCCTTTATTATAAGCAAGGGCTTCAACTGTTTTTAGGCAAAAGGGTCCTTATGGACATATTTTTAGAGGAAAAGCTGAGGTCACAATAAGGGTGCTTAAAATACTACATAAAAAAAATAATCTGTTACCATATGTGGCATATATCTTTACAGATTACTGGGGCATTACGTGGGGCCAGGCAATCGTTAGCATGATTATGGATAACGATATTTTCTTCTGCTCCGCTCACTGCATCTGTGAACTTGTAGTCATTGTGATTATTCAGTTTGTGTAGATTATCTGCTGGGCAGTCTCACCGATTCAGGTTACAATGCCAAAGCCTCAGTTATAATGGCGTTTCGTGGAATTTTCTGAAAGCATAAAGAGACCAGCCGCTCTCACCAGAGGGGGGAACATATAACAGGCAACACTCACATTAAGATATTTTCCACAAATAAGACAGCAAGGAGAAAGCTGGACGATTTGAACGGTTTACAGCTTTAAAGGCTGGCATCACAATAAAAACACAATAAGGACATGACAACAACAGAAGCATGACGCTATATATCAGTTAACTGCAGTATAAACCTTGAGGCATAATCTCACGTTTCCCGTATCACTTGGTGTAGTACTCATGTTTCATAAAATGAAGCCAAATGCTTTGGTGGCCCCAGTGTGTTAAAATAAGAGAGACGCGACACTGCAGTCACTCGCACCCCAGCCAGACTAACTGTCGCCCCCACTCCACCCCCCTCAGAGGGTAGATTCACAGATCACAGCCCTGAGGATATTCACCCCTAACTACCTCCACTGTGGATGAGAAGTCAGGGACAGTCAGCTGGACCAAAACATTTCATGCATATGTATATTAAAAAATGCATTAATTGGGATGTCTGATTGCGAGTGATAGGGACTGGGCAGGGTGGGGCGGGAGGGAGGCCTAGCAGTAAACAAGATGGATATCTGGGATACACATGGTTTCAGGCGGGGCCCAACTGTAAAATGACTGGCTACAAACTGAAAAAATAGGAGCAGGTGGATGGCTCTGGGGAGACCATGCAGAACAGGCCGCCCCCACCCTTGATAAGGGAGGGGAAGAAAAATCCCCATCTTAGACAAGCTCACTTCAGGTGGATCATTTGAATGCATCTGCCTTCCCCTAGGAGAAAAATGGCCCTGTCAGCTTGTTGTTTAAGAAGGCTGTTATTGTTTTTATAGAGAGAGAGATTTCAATATCTACCTTGCAGCAGCTACATTTTTGTCTCATTAAGAATCTGGGGGCAGCTTGCTATCAATCATACGCTTTGTAAACCGGAATGACGGGGGGGCACCGACATGCAGCTCGGGGAGCCAGGTGAAGAGAGACCCGAGGGCCAGCCAAACGTCTACCCAATAGCCAGCTTCCATCAGACCATGGAGACGGGGTATGATACCAGGAGTAAACAGCAAGAGGGGGTAGAAACAGAGCCAGCCAGATCAGCTGGTGCTGGATAAGGTCCATACATCCTTGGGAAGACTGTTACACAGACAGAATAGCACTTCTAGGACTCACACGATATCAATATATCTATTATTACAAAGACCTGCGACCCTGGACAGGGCAGGCAGATAGAAATACATTATCATACAAGGGAAAACATTAAATCATCAGAAGCACAGCATATGTGCCCCTTTTGGGTTATCTGTCTTTGCCTCTGAATCACATATAAAGACTCGCATTGCATATTTCGTTAGTGACTTATAATTAGTAAGAAACAAAACATACAGAGACTTGACCATTTTAGCTAAAGTTTTACATCAGTTGAGGCCTGAAAGGCATGTTAAATTCAGATTGTAAGTCTTTAGTGCAACAGGAATTAGGATGTGTGGGTGAACTATCCACACAGGCAGGCCTGCATCTGCACCCACTCTCCAGGAAAAGGGGGATAAAAAAACATTTACTGAACAAGGTCCAATTCTGAGAGGCCCCAGGCCCATTCGGGGCACTTTATCTCATTTCAATCAGCAGCAGCGCCTGCGAGTCGAGACTTCGGCAGCGGGGGCGCATTCTGCTGCACCTCGTTCCCAAAGCGTCGTCTGAGAGAGGATGTGAGGGCCAAGGGAGGTGAACAACGGCACTGTTGTTCCAAGGAACAGGCCTTCAGCAGGCCTGTTGCTGGGACCGGGCACTTTCTTAGGGGCCAATCACCATGGGGCCCAATGATACTGATACCAATACTAATTACTGAGACTGATACTGAAGCTTACAGTGATTACAACACTGATACTGACTAACTGCTGATAGCAGCACTAATTGATAAACAACAAAAAAAAGAAAAAGCTTCAATCACAGTAAAACCCTACATCTCTCTGTTTATTTGTGGCATCACTACGTCACACAGTGGCCAGAAGGTTCCCAAGGTTATCTATGGCAAAGCAGGGCAGTCAGTGGGTAGCGATGCTACTTCACACCCTGAGGATTGTGGGTTCAAGGCCCAGCTAGGCTGTGTGTGTGTAGTTTGCATGTTCTCCTTGTATTGTTGGACTTTCTCCCGCAATCCAAAGACATAAAATCAGGCCCGCTGTGTGATGGACTGCAGTCCCATTCAGGCTGAGCCCCTACATGGTTCCCTATGACCCTGTGCAAGATAAGTGGCTGGAGCATGGAAGCAACTTTAGTCTGCTGCTACTAACTTGAGGAGAAAATAATTCTCATTCTTTGCAAGTTCCATAGCAGACATTAAATGCCGGCGACCGACTTAACGGCATAAAGTGCACAAAGCTTGCGATCGCTTATATACTCTCCTGAAATAAGTAAAATATGATTTTTAGCACAATTTGGCTTTCAGGTGGTTTAGTCCCTGTTGCCAGCAACCCTGAAGCTGGACCCTGTTTTCCGCCTGATGTTAAAACAACATAGATAAAAGTTAGACAGTCAAGCCGGGCGTGAGAGTGACAGGTAATAAAGATGGTTACGATAACACAATCACCACCCATCCAGGCCACATGCACTGTTTGTCCAAACAGCAAAACATTTCCCAGCTTATTATTCTCTCCCATCTCTGTATTTTTTTTACATTCCCGTTATCTGTCTATACAGCAGGGTGATGGCAGGTCAGGCCCTGCAGTACAGATGTCCTTCCTGAAAATGTTTGTTTTCTGAATGTCATTGTATTACACCTGTCGCGCTTGACACTGTGGTGCAAACTGTGCTCATGTGAAGAATAAAAGCAGACCGGACAAATCCGTGGACAATTCCCAGCCAAAGTGCGGGACTGCCGAGTGTGGGAGAGCTCGCCTCAAGGGCTCAGGGGATGACCTTTTAAAAACAAATGGCGTCGTAAATTTTTACTGTCATTTAATTACAGGTGATAAGGGTGACGGGACTAACGGGCAAATAATAGAAAAAAGAAAAAGTGAGTGGATCAGCCATTTTCAGAGCGACATCTAGCAGGCTCCAGAAGGTGGAGAAGCCGAGGTCGAGGCCTGTGGGTTTCTCTGTACGTCAAATGAATGTAGGCTACAGGGAAAAGTTGTAGACACCAGTTGACGGCAGCCTGTTAGCCTGTGATTCAGGCTAATCAAACATAAATGTCCCGGTCTTACAGTGTGACTAATCATGGCCAGATGTAAATCATCCTCCACAACCATGATTCCTGGGCTTTCCCCCACCTCCAGTACCCCCGGTTCCAGAAGCCACTACCAACAATGCCACCGCATCGCCATTGCATGCAGATTACACGCAGCGATGGAACATGAAGGACAACAACGGTGTGCGATCTGGGCCAGAAGCTGCCGCTAGAGAGCCATGCGTGACGGCCTGCGGCTCATTCTGGTCACGGAGGAGCAGCGTGGCTTGTTATGGCTCAGCCCAAACTGTAAATCTGCAGCAAATCGAATTAGCATGAGCACTCCCAGGATGCAATGCTTCCAGCACTGTTAACGTTTATGCAGCAACTAGTACATGTGGTTGTACAACATGATGCAGCTGCTCATTTTGCTTTCATACTTTTTCATTGGGGGCGGGGGGGGGGGGGGTTTGCATATAAACAGGCCTTGCAGAAAATGATCAGAGCTGGATTTTGTATGTTCCAAAAGGCTCCTCTCCTTTTAGCACAGAACAGAAAATAGTGGTGTTTGTAGGAGCGATGTCCTGGAAAGGCAGGAAAGCCATCTTGGCATCTGACATGCCTTCATGGAAGGGACTGACCTGGGATTGGAGGGCACCGATGTCACAGTACGGAGTGGGAGGAGAGTCTTTGTATGTCTGCTGGGCCACTGTGGGCAAGTTCCTAAAAATGGGTCAAACTTCCCATTGGTTCCCATCAAATAATATATGACCCATTTCAATGCACCTCCACCACCCCCAGCCTAATGCAGTTTAGCCTAATCCACCGTCCCCATTGTCAGTCTCGTCAGTGACAGGAGGGACATGACGGGTGGTATTTGTTACATTCCCGGCCACTGCCGGGACACTGGAGTGTTCAGCCCCCAAACAGAACAATGATCCAGTCTGACATGACTTGTTACGCCATTGAAGACTGGGGTGGGCCGCTGTCCTTTTATTTACCAGCTAAAAGACAGAGACGTGGCTGAAACAGCATGACAGGATTTCTGCTGGACTTGAACGACAAAGTGCATCAGTGGGTCGCCAGCACAGGAAAAACAAAAGGCCCCTGGCAATGTACTAATCCCTTCTGACAGAATCAAGTTGTCATTTCACAGGCCTGACTGACACCTGTTTATAATATGCGGGACCCGACAGTCACTTGAGTGTGTTACTGCAGCTCGCTGGGAAGGAGGAGAGGCATCGCTGTCATATTGCCAGCAATAGTTCAACTTCTAAAAGTGCTTAAAAAGTCATAGGAAATCTATTTCATACAAAACCTATTTCTATTATGAGAATCAAAAAACAATGTAGAAATTCAAAACATGAAATTTATAATTATATATCTATAATCACACAGCTAAAGTAGAAATCTCAGTCCAGGAAATAATTTCCCTTGGAATCCAGCATCATATTTTCACTGAAGTGTGACACTGTTTTACTACGAACCAGTCAAACTGCAAAACAATTTCTTTTCATTCTAGCAGAATCACAAAAGCTGAAAGGCAGTTAAATGCCAAAGACACTGCAATCGCAGATAATTTAGATGACTTTCACCACGCACACCTTTTTCTTCAGAACATTTGAATCGTATGGTTTAACGGCACTGCACACACAATGGCAACTCTATACAAAAGACCAACAAGTGTTAATATAAAGGCATACTTGGGTGAGTACGAGAAAACAAGTCAACAATTTACTGTAATTACATGAGGTTAACTACAAGATAACTTTATGATGTATGAGTCATCGGTTGCCAGACAGCACATATAAAAAAGTCACTCCAACTTGAAAGAATCATTCATCATTTCATGACAGGTGAATAAATCGACAACAAATAGGTATAGCCCGCATAGGCGACTCCAGAAGGCTAATAACTGAAGTATGATGATGCAGACCTGAGAGGATGAGAAACAAAATAGATTCACATACTAGCAAACAGCTTACTCTTAGCTCTTTTCCACCAGTGCGGTGTCGGTGCCAAACCAGTGTCTAATTTGGAACTGGTTCCATGCTTTTCCACTGCTGATTAAACGGCGCTGTACCCGAAAAACTGGCTCCGGCCCGGCACCACAGAATTGCTGGTCTGAAACTGTAAACCTGAGACATTCATGTGTGGGGAGGGTTCACAATGCGCTGTAAACCTGAGCAGAGCCACATTTGCTGAAAACAATGACTGCGGACATCGGTGCTAGCAGGGAAGAATTACAATAGACTGACGAGACACATACTTGAATGGCAATCTGGTCATCATAAGAACATATATAATATATACAATATAAGTTAGAAAATAAAGAAAAGTGAGTTTATGCAGAAATTATAGTAGAGATGGAGAAGGCACATTACATTTGTAGTGCAGAGCAAATTATTAACAAATTTTAACTACTACTGACTACTGAGACTACAAAAAAGAACTTTCACAAAGTGGAGAAGGATGGGAAGGGCTTAAAAGTGCCCCACTGTTCAGTATTCAGTGTTGGTAGCCAGCCTCCAAAGTGCAATCACTACGCATTTCCTTACGGGTACACACAATCAAAAGTTGGTGCTTGTTCTCCAGACTATGTATCTGAGATATATGTAGTCACATGACTCCAACTGAATCCAGAGACTGGTGAAGCCCATCTTCTATAAAACGGCAGAAATCTTCAAGGCAAAAGTGCAGCAAATAATTATATATAAATATTAATTAGTTATGCTTTGTAATGTAGCTAGCTAAAAACAGAATGCTTTCACTAATGCTGACTTAAGAACCAGCACTTAAGTTAGCATTTACTTAACCATTCTTTGCCAACAAGCATTATTTAACAAACTGAATAATGCTACATGCCAGTCGTCGTGTGTGTGTATTCATCGTCTGTTAAAAATGCTGTTTTTAATCAGTGGGAATGCAGGTTAGTTCTCACATCCTGCCACCTGAGCGCCACCTGAGAACCAGCTCCCTGTCAGTGCCAGCCTGGCACTAGAGCAAAAGCGCTATGTGTGTGTACTGGCACCACAAACCAGGGCCTCAGTGAATTTGCCTACAATCCTTTTACAAAGTACTGCACATTTACATTTTTTTTTTTCAATTTAGCAGCAACATATATGTTTTAAGAAAGCATGGTCAGCCAGTCCTTGGAGCAATTGGGGATAAGGGCCTTGTTCAGGAACCCAATGGTCAAATCACTCTGTCGACCCTGAGATTTGAACTGGCAACCTTCCGATCACAGGAACATATCCTAACCTGTTGAGTCACACGCAGCCTGCACTGCCAAGTGACATGGCAGACTAAACTGTGAGAGAGCATAGGCCTCGCCCCAATGTGCGAGTCATTGTTTTCCCTGGAAAGATTGACAGAGTTGAAGGCCAGGGGCTTGGAGGGGGGTCTGGGCGTGCGGGGTTCTGGGGGCCATGAATGCGGAGGTCAGAGGTCACCGAGTGAGCTGGCACATCACGGTGCTTTCCCAAATTCGCAAGCTTTTTTGGTCAAACTGGTTACACACCCTGATTTCGCCCTGCTGCGTTTAAAGGTGTGGTGGGGTGGAATTTAATTTGCTCTCAGTCGGGGATACTGGAGCAGCTCCCAGACAGCTGAGTACACGCATACATTCAGGCCGCGGACTGACACTGGTGCCCAAAGCAAATACGACCTGCATCACCTGCTACATGCCGTGGGGCTCTCAGGCTTTCTGAAGGAAATCAAACACATGTGGGTACAGGTTACAGCAGACGCACGCGATCATGTACATACGCCACTCAGCTCTAGTTAAGGATCCGTCACTGCCCTTCATGGGTCTTACTGCATGGGATAGTCTGCTCATTGGCAAAGTAAGTAAGAACTGCGATGAATACTAGGGCATCTCAAGATCTACTCCACACCAGCCGATTAGAGTTCAGGTCTGTGAAGACACAGAAACATGCCACACATGCAGAAACCATCTCTCCGAGCGGGTGAGGGAGCCATTTTGGCCTCGGCAGTGTTTCTCCTCGAACCTGGCCAGCTGAGCCGATTAGGAAGGAAAATACAGGAGAGACTGGGGCAAACATATGATCTGGGTGGAATTCTGTGCTCAATGACCTTACTGTTACTCCACAAAACACACTTCTCCTTTTCCTGATACTGTCTTCCTTTGAAACATCATCTAATTTAAATCGGTCCCAGGAACCAGCCTTACGTTTATTTCCTGTTGGCACTGCGGCAGTCGCCTGTTTCAATTACACCACCCCATCCAGAATACCCACCCCACCCTGCCAGGCCTGGTGCATGCTTCCTTGATAATGGAAGCACCAGGCCCTGCATGAAACACGTTCTTCTTCTTCTACACATATTATACATGCTGTGTGTCTGTGTAGGAAAGGAAATCCATGATTGAATCTCAGGAAAAGAAAAAAGTCAAAGGATGAATTATGCATATTCACAGAGAGCTTGTGGAACTGACTTCTGGGAGGCCAAAGCTCACTTCCTGCCTTTTTTCCCCTTCCCCTCTTTTCATTTGATGGCCAAGCCGATTTGGGGCCAAGACATAATACACTTATTCTGATGCACGGCATTGTGGAACCTCCTTGTGAATTCCTGTTAAGGCCAGGAGAGAGGACGGGGGTGAAGTAGCAGTTAAGCGACACATAAACACTAGTCAGTGTGGTTTCCACGCTTCATGAACACCAGATATCCAGTGTCACGCCGAACAGGGTTTCCCGCACGGAGATCCCCTACAATAAAGCGCTTTTATGGCTTTAAGGTTAATGCTATTGACATCACTGACTTAGGAGCCTTCTGCCGTTTCGTGTTTTTTTTTCACGCAAAGGCCAGAACAGGAGGCTCCATTACTCTAATGAGACATAAGCCAGCTTCAGTGAAATGAAGCTTACTTTGGTTTGAGATTCACGCAATTCCCATGGATGGAGTTAAAAATTAATTTATTCAGCCTGTTTTCTTCTCAGTGCGTGTGTATCAGGGAAGCTGGAGAATTATAAAATGCTGTTCAGTTTTCTTTTCTCTCAAAGTGCATAAATAGCTCACAAAATGTACAAGCAGCTTCACTCCCCCCTCAGCACGAAGAGTTATCCTAAGTGACATGTCCCATGTGAGTACAGCATGGATGAGGCCAGCCGGGCACTCCTTGTGTGACCATTACCAGGGCACAGCGTTCCAGAACATAGTTCTGCCCCCTAATTCTGCCTGGAATGCTCACTACTGCCAGAGTTTCAAAAGGTGTGTGTATTCCATAGGGCACAATCCCATCGCGGGTGACGAGTGAGCAGTGACTTGGAGAGGCGTGGCCGTCCCCAGCAGGCTGGGTGCGCGCTGGAAGTTCTCTGCTCAGCGTCTGCTCACTCATCGGCTCTGCTGCTTGTATCAGTCCATATTTAGCTAAAAGCACGATTCACAGCAAGGCCTCCAAGAGGCAGCGGGGGCGCCCTCCAGCTGGGAAGAGTGCCGGACAGGGTGGAGAACGTGAGAGTACCACTCGCTGCTCCTCAATCTTGGTGCGGGGCGTTTCAAAAGGAGGGTGTACTTCCTGGAAGCTGAAGATTCTCCCGCTACTGCTAAATAAGAAAAGCAGTGACCCTGTTTGTCAGCGGGCAGATTTGTGGTTTTCTGCACAGCATTCACGGCATTCTCGGCCGGTCAGACCAAGTTCGTCCTGCAGTCAAACGGCCAGCTCTTTTCCAGACCCCCCCTCATCCTAGATCCACACCACCATTCTTCATTTTGCAAGCTGCTCTCCCGGCAGTCGATGACTAGCCTGACAGAGCTGCAGGCAGCTTGACAAGCTTCTGGATCAGGGTCAGCATGTGAATGAAGACGTCCCCTCAGCAACAGACACATTAGCGTTAGCCGCACCTTTTCATCTAGTCCCTTAGTCAGCCTACGCAACTTTAGCAACATTACACGATACTATTCCAACGCTTTTCCAAATCACAGTGGAATACTCTAGAAGTTATTTTGCCCCAACACTTTTAAGCCACTGAGATTAACTACTTATGTAGAGTTTATATGAATATACATTAACTAAGTTGGGTAAGGCTGAATGTGCCGCTAAATGCTACAACAGCGGTGCCTATCACATATTTAACACTGGAGCCTGCAGTAACAATCACAGCCAAAGGACACTTCTGGTTAATTGCTTAACTGATGCTCATTTCCAAACAGGCTTACATAAATACCCATATTATACTTGAGGATTTCAGGATCCTCAGGTCCTGGGTACGACATTAAACTGCATCCGGCCCTGCAAGTGGTTCTCCAACATGCAGGGAAAAAAGTTTTCGGGGTTGCCTTCTCTGCTGTAGAGTTCAGAGCTAATAGGGTCAGGCTGGTTGGGGATCGGAGCTGGTGTGGTGCTGAGACATCGCCCACTGCATGGTGACACTTGGGTCTCAGCTTGAGGTGGCCCATCCTGGTAGGCATGTGGAACGTCCCATCTCACCGGCAAGATGACCATCTTCCTCTGCTGTCGAGGGAGCTTTGTAAACTCCGCGTTTCAGTGGTGGCACTCTCTAAGGTATGCAAATCAGGGAGTGGCCAGATCTCTGTAGGTGGGTACACCAACTTTTGGTCCTGTCGCTCTGATGGTTGTCATACTCGGGGAGTAGCTGTTGCTGTGGCGGATCGGCTCCTCCCAATGGTGGCTGATGTCACCCCTTTCGACGAATGCATTATGAGACTCAGGCTAAGGCACTCCATGAGTGTCTTCACTGTTGTCTAAGTGTATGCTCCAACCACGGAGGGAGACATTTTATTCGCAACTTCACTTGCTGGTTGATGGGAGCTCACAAGGTGACACTCCTCGTTATGGATGACTTTAATGCGACCACTGGCACTGACAGGGCTGGCTATGAGGATTGTGTCGGTCCCCACAGGTGTGGTGACCAGGGTGAAAGTGGCTCCATGTTCCTCGACTTTGTGAAAGGTCAGGGTCTGTGTGTCGCTGGATCCTTGTTTCAATGCCCTGAGCAGCATCTTTGGACTTGGTATTCCAACACTGGTGGTGCGGTGAAGATCGATCGATCACATCCTCGTGGGCAGACGCTAGAGGCTCCTGCAGAACTGCAGGGTCTACAGAAGTGCTCAGTTTGTGAATTCTGACCTTAGACTTGTTGTTGCTACTCTGAAGATTCAGCTTAGATGCAGTAGGCTACCACCTACTAAGAGGAGGAGGCTGGACTTGACCAGACTCCAAGATCAAGCTGTTTCTGTTGAGTTTGCAAGCAGTTGCGTATTGTGTAAAAAGTATATGAAGAACTTGCAGACTTTGGTGCGACTGCCCATGTGTAATGTAATGTGGGAGACCTTCTGTGATAAGACCCTGAAGGTTGTTGAGGGTTGAGTTGGTGTTGCCGGTGTTCCCAGAAGGAGGTCTTTAATCTCACAGGGCACCCCGGATATTATCGAGAGGAGTCTCGCAGTGCACGACTTGGTGGCAACTCCAGCCTTTACCGGGTTACTGAGGATGATGGCTGTGAGGGCTCTGAAGGCAGATAAGGAGGCATTTGTCAGATGAATCTGTGAGCAGGCAACACACCATCTATGGTCCAGTGACTCACGTCCTGCTTACAGAGGAATCGAAGCATTATGTACATCTGAATCTGTTCCTCGGAGACTTGCAGCCAGCGTGGGTGATGAAACAGTTTTTATGGAAGACACTGCAGTTGTGACCCGCTAAGCTGGCTAATTTGAGCAGTTGTTTAAAACTGACCTCCGGCTAGGATGCTGCATATCTTTGGGTCCACGGTTCTTGAGGCTGATCCTCCAATCAGCTGTGAACCACCCAGTCTCACTGAGATTGCACAGGTGGTAAATCAGCTGGGGGTAAGGAAGGCTGCATGGATCTGTGGTATCTGGGGTGAACTTCCCCAGACTGGTGGTAAAGCTGTCCTTCTGGCATTGCAGATAACACTATGTAACAAATTTTTATTTCTATTTTGTTCCTGGGTACAAAGTGTGTTTTCCTAACCCATTATGCCTTAAACAAACAGAAAATAGCTATTGTTCCACAAAAACTTTGCTTCTGTGATCAGGATAATGATATTTTGAAATTCGTCT
>JAAGVU020000001.1:20016395-20037988 GCA_011763525.2 Mormyrus iriodes | reverse complement strand
TTGTGGCAATTACAGGGGAATAACACTGCTCTCGGTGCCGGGTAAGGTCCTTGCAAGGGTCATCCTTAACAGGATCCATAATCACTTGCTTGATTGCCAGTGACAGGAGCAGTCTAGTTTTACGCATAAGAAGTCTACCATTGACTGCATCCTGACACTGAGGGTTCTCATTGAGTGCAAGCGCGAATATCGGCAGAGGTTCTTTGCAACCTTTGTCGATTTTTGTAAAGCGTTTGACTCAGTTGATCGAATTACCCTGTGGGACATCCTGAGACTTTGCAGGATCCCCCTGAAGCTGCTGGACATCATAGTTGGCTTGTACACTGGTACTGTGAGTGCTGTGCAGAGTGGAGGAAGAACCTCTGTGTTCTTCCCAGTTTATTCTGGGGTTTGCCAAGGGTGGGTTCTTGATCTTACGCTGTTCAATGCTTGCATGAACTGGGTGTTAGGCAGGGTCGTTGAGTCCAGTTGTGGGGCATCTGTTAGTGAAGAAAGATTCACTGATCTTGACTTTGCTGACGATCTGATCTTTACTGTGATCTTCGCAGAGTCAATGGAGGCTCTGATTGGGGCTCTTGAGAGACTGAACGAGGAATCTGAGTGTATGGGATTGCGAGTGTCCTGGATAAAAACCAAGATCCAGGCCTTTAATGACTTCTTAAGCACAGTCATCAGTAGTGTACCTGTCTGTGGGGAGAATTTTTACCTCGTCAAGAGGTTCACCTACCTCAGCAGTGACATTCATGTCTCTGGTGACTCTTTCTATGAGGTCAGTAGAGAGATTGGGAGAGCATGGGGGGTCATGAGGTCGCTGGAAAGGGGTGTGTGGGGCTCCCAATATCTTTGCAAGAGGACGAAGGTCCAAGTCTTTAGACTCCTGGTGCTCCCTGTCTTGTTGAATGGCTGTGAGGCATTGATACTATCCAGTGAACTGAGATGAAGACTAGACTCCTTCGGTACTGTGTCTCTTCGGAAAATCCTTGGGTACCGCTGGTTTGACTTTGTGTCGCATCAGTTACGGCACTACGGCCATGTGGTGTGTTTCCCTGAGGGTGATCCAGCTCACAGAATCCTCATTGCTGAGGACCCGAGTGACTAGACCAAGCCAAGGGGACATCCATGTAACACCTGGCTGCGGCAAATAGATGGCCATTTCTGGAGGGTGGGCCTGGACCGTGCGTCTGCCTGGGGGGTCGCCAGCTGGGATCCCAAGGTGTTTCATCATGTGGTGGATGCGGTAACGAGCTGCATCAGCGCATGCTCCCCGACCTGACCTGATTTCAGGATAAGTAGCAGTCCATGTACTACAACACCAAAGTCGGGCAGGGGGTGACTTTAGCCGCTGGGTTTTGCACCCTTCTTACAAAGCTGTCCCGTGCCAGCTGAAATATGCAGATTCCCCTTCTATGAGCAGAGCAACAACCAGACTAGTTGAATTGTGTCCAAGGAGAACAAGCCAGGCAGGTGTCTCAGTTGCCATTTAAAATATAATAATGAAGGTAAGTAATCAACCACTACAATAAAGCATTCAGTATGTAACAATAACAAAATGGCCTGAATGACACCCACATTGTCTTAATAGATATGACAGCATATGACCAGCCTTCAGAAAGCATGTTCTGTCCACAGTCACTCAGAGCATGAAAATGTAAGAAAAAGAACACTGCCTTAGATTCAATGTATTTGTTTAATAACTGGCAGGTGGTGGACTGCCAGCGGTTACCGCTGCGGTTCATGGTCTGTTTCCCAGGCGCAGACATCAGGTGCTTTTATGCTTCTATCCCCTGTTCAGTGATGATGTTGAGTAGGAAGAACAGAGCCTGGGGGAGTGGGGGGGGGGTCAGGAGATCTCACACGACGGCCCGATGACATGCTTGCCACTCGGGGTTCTATAAATAACAAGTCGACATGGTTCTAATTACCAGGAGTTCTGGCCTGCTTGTTGTAATTGTAGCAGATGCCATGAGTGGCCAATAAATCGGTCCAGTGGAGGCTTCGGAGACAGGAGCAGGATTTCTGAGACGGCAGCAGCGGCCCAACAAGCGTCAACAGAACTGCGACCAGGAGGATGTTCAGTGTGCTGCTGCCTGATGGCGATGCCAGCGGCGGTGACCAAGTGGGGCCTCTGAGGGCAAGCTGGCCAAGTCGCAATAAATCTGGGAGTCCATGATAGATTGGGAGAAACAGGCAACTATTAATAACTATATGACATACAAGTCAATAAAGGGAGCAGCCATACCAGTGAAGGCCCACAACTAGCATGAAGCACAACAATACGAAATTCAAAGGCTAGAATGAAAGTTGTGAAAAGCCCACTGCATCTTGCAGCTGCTCAGGGAGTGACAGGAACCCACAGGCTACCTGAGGCCACAATACATCACCAGCCGATACTGACACTCTTTCTGTTTTTCTTTACCACGTGCACTTTTTACACAATACGCATTTGGAAGCAATTTCAGTCCGTTAATACATGTATTATGTTAATTGTAATAATTACGGGTTAAACTGGGAGACCATTTGCAAGGTGCTCATTGTACAGGGGAGGGTGTACTTCAGTTTGACAGCACCCCCTGCCCCCCACCCCATCCAATACAGAGTTAGTGCATATATATATATATATATACACAGACGCAAGCATGTATTCATATCATTGTGGGGACCACCCATTCATTTCTATGGGCAAAACCCTAATCGCAACCATGACAACCTTAACTCCTAACCAGCCCTAACCTTAACCATAAGGAGCCAAATAAAATACAAGACTTTTGGCTGTTTTAGTTTTTTGACTACAGTCACAGAGTTTTTCCTTGTGAGGACCAGAAAAGGTTTTTCCTTGTGAGGACCTTGGTCCCCACAATATAATATATACATGGGTTGGACAATGAAACTGAAACACCTGGCCAATAATGTTTGAGGTTTCACGCCTATATATGTGCGGCCTGCTGGCCAGTCTTCACTGATTACTCATTCCATCAGTAAGAGCAGAGTGTGAAGGCTGAATTAGCAGAGCAATAGCACAGCTGTACATAAAATATTTCAATCCACACAACATAATGGGAGACACATCAGAGTTCAAAAGAGAACAAATTGTCAGTGCTTCTCCCGCTGGTGCATCTGTGACCAGGACAGCAAGTCTTTATGGTGTATCAAGAGCCACGGTATCCAGGGTAATGTCAGCATACCACCACGAAGGATGGAACACATCCAACAGAAGTAACTGTGGACGCAAGAGGAAGCTGTCTGAAAGGGATGTCCAGGTACTAACTGGATAACAGGATTGTATACAATAAAAACATAGAACCACAGCTGCCAAACTCACTGCAGAATTAAATGAATACTTCAACTCTCCTGTTTCCACCAAATCCGTTTGTCGGGAGGTCAATATTCATGATTGGGCTGCTATGGCCAAACCTTTGGTCACTCGTGCCAGTCCCAAATGTTGGTTTCACTGGTGCCAGCAGCTCAAATTTTGGACTGTGGACAGTGTGAAACATGTACCGTAATCTGTTGAGTCCACCATCACCGTCTTTCCCACATCCAGGAGAGTTACGGTGTGGGAAAGCCCCAAAGAGACCATCAACCAGGACTGGAGTACAGCACAGGGGTGAATCAGTGATGGTTTGGGCTGCTATATCATGGCCTTTCCTAGGCCCACTACTTGTTCTAGATGGGCGAGTCACTGCCAAGGACTACCAAACCATTCTGGAGATTATGTTCACCCAGTGATTCAAATATTGTACCCTGAAGGTGGTGCCATGTATCAGGAAGATAATGAACCAATACACACAGCAATACTGGTGACAGAGTGGTTTGATGAACAGGAAAGTGAAGTTTGAACATCCCCCATGGCCTGCACAGTCACCAGATCTGAATATTATCGAGCCTCTTTGGAGTGTTTTGGATGAGTAAGGAAACATTTTCCTCCATCAGCATCACAAAGTGACCTTCCCACTGTTCCGTAAGGGGAATGGCTCAAAACCCCCCTGGTCACTGTGCAGGACTTGTATCTGTCACTCCAAAGACAAACTGATGCTGTATTGGCTGCTAAAGGAGGCCCTACACCATACAAATAAATTATCGTGGTCTGAAACCAGGTGTTTCAATTTCATTGTCCAACCTCTGTACAGGCCCACACACACGCTCACATTTCTTTCTTTGTGGGGATTTCCCACAGATTATTACTTCGATGCAATTTCACCATGCATTGTGATAAAATCTGACAAAAGATGTTTACAAAACAGCGGTTTGTCATCTTAAGAAGATTCGGCATTGTTAAATTATTTTAAACAGCGGGAGAATGACAATAAAAATCTCATTTGGTTTGCTTGATCAGTAAACTCCTCAAGGTGAACACAATGCTTCTACCCACCACATACTGCCAAAACAACAGCAGAGGTTGAAGCATTGAGGAGGTACAGGCACCCGAGCACTGGATGGACTGTACTTGTCCACCTCGCTTTGACGCTATTTGACCTGCGCTGAACTTGGTGAATGGCAGCAGCGGAGGCCGGCTCCCAATCTGGTTTGGTTTAGCTTCCATGAGACCTTGAGCGTGGGTGGTTGAGGCGGCTACGTTTTACACACCTGTGTTAAACCCTTGCTAAGATCTAATTAGGTAACATAATAACCCCTTCCAAACGAAACAATACCAAATTCAGAGCAGAGCGCCTTACCAAACCAAATGAGATTAAGTCATCTTTAAAAGGCCCCTTTTTCCAGAGTCCACATTATGAGTACTTGCAGGCTGAGTTCATGATGAAAGTTAAAGACCACCACCACATTATCTGTTCAGCTTGACCTGGGAGATTGTAAATAATGTACCCCAGTGAGCCGTTAAAAAAAAAATAATAATGCAACCTTTAAAACAAGGATTTTTCCCATTTTTAAAAGGAGAATGATTTATAAAAACTATATTGGGGCTGGTGAGAAAACGAAAGAGATAATTGTGCACATTCCAGCTGTCCTGATGCATAAACCGTGTGACCGTCAGCCGTGAACGGCCCAGCTGCAAGCAATTTCTGTGGGAGATAATAATCGAGAAAAACATTAGACAGTGTTTCTCCAGCGGGACCCCGGCTGCAGCTCAGCGCTGTGTGTGATTTCAGATCGGGAGACATAAGGGGGACCTAACAGCCTTCGATAAACTGCTGTAGCCAGACTCAGCAGATTAAATTAAATTTAAAAAGATCAGACACATACACTACCTTTAAAAAAGAACATTCTAAAATATGTTACAGGTGTATAATATTAATTCATTCAATTCTATTAATTAAACTTTGAACTGTACTTATATGTTAATGTTAATGTAAAGGGCAGCTCTGTTTCCTTGGATCAGTTTGGAAGGCTGGATGTGGCCTCTCCTCCTAATTGCATTAGTACACAGTCCTCAGTGATAGATTCTTTTATTTACAGCTCATCTATTGAATGGAATCATCTGGAGCCAATAAGCTGAAGGAACACCTCAGTGCAATTTAACTAGTAAAAATAGACAAGAGTGATTTTTTACCACAACAGCAGTGCTTCTCCTGGGATTTGAACCTCTAACCTACTGGTTGCCCCCCCCAATCATCATCTACTTGCACCAACTGGTCAAGCTGAAGGCTGCAGTGCCAGTGATTAAGTTGTCAATCACTGGCCCCCTGCCCTCCCACTAGCCCTGAGCCCCGTACTGTCTGGGCTGCAGGCTTGTTGTAATTTATGGTATGACTTAATGTGGTAATTATGGTGCGGTGCAGCACAGTAATTAACTGTTATGCAACTGCACATGATGAGCTTATGACTCTGTAGTGCCGGCTGATTGTCCTTGACTGTCTACACAACATCTCTGCTGCTTTCCATGGACAATGCATAGCCGTCAATTACGGCAATCAAAGGAAGGAAAAAAAGCACGGAAGAAAGGAAATAAAACAAAACAGAGACACTACCCCCACCTCCTTGTCGCGATTCACGTGACCATACTGGCTGACCTAAAACATGTGTCTCTGGAACCATACTAGCATGTACAATGTCATGTTCTGGAAGTGAACTGTGGGAAAGTCTGTCAGGGCTTATGACAGGGAGGCAAATTTAGGCTCTTATGCACTACCTGAAGAACAGGTTACCAGAAAAAAAAGAGAGTTAGAGGAAGGCACTGAGCACACTGTACATGAGCCTAAAATGTATCACTACCCTTGTCTGTGCCATAGCCCCTAAAATAGATTGAAAAGCTGACAGCAATTCTATTGGCTGAAAATGTCAATGATATTACAGACAGTGGACACAGGTATGTCAAGGCCTTTGGAGACATACAGTTCAATGGAAGCAAACTCAACCCTGAAAGAAAGGGACCCCCAAACCAGTGACGGGAGGCTATGGTCCAGAGTTAATTACAGTGTCTGTCCTGTAACATTATTAGGGTTTATTTATAAGGGTAGCATGTATTACAGAGCAAACTGATAAACTGAGAGTGAAGCCGCGCCCCTATGACGCTATGATGGAGAGTGGATGGGTCAACATGTGGCCTGGTGCAAGGTGACATTTACGCATACAAGTATACACGTAGAGCTGTGGCATTCACTTCCTGTCCTATGTGCATATACATATACACACGACCGCAGGTTCCACTTCCTGTCTGACGCACACATCCTCACAATCCACTTTCTGTCCACACTGGGATGAACTGACTTGGACTTAAAGTGACATCTGACAATCAGCAGCCCTGTGTTAGTAATTACCAGTGACCACAGCCTGATCTGATCATCTGGAGGTAACAGCCAGAGCAGATTACAGGGATCAAAAAGCCTAAATGCCCCCTACGTATATGCAATGCAATAGGGAGTACAGACAAAAGCACCGTAGGGGAACAGTGCCACCAATAGGTCAAGCAGGGCTCCTGGCTCTTAGTGTTGTTGTAAGCGATCCGTTCTGCTTAAGTGAATATTGAGAATAGGAAAAGGCCATTACATCGCACATCACACCAGCAGGAGTTATGGTCCTCATGTTCATGCATCATAAACAGCTGGTCAGCATCCTTACATGAGAATGAGGAGGTCACAGTCATGTAACCCCCCGCCCCGGCACGTACTGGCTGGTTGAGAGGAAAAGCTGACTGCAGCTTGACTGACCACAGTGATGGGGACAGAGTTAGGGAAGACCTACTTGCCCATGATTGCGAGGGCCAGTCCAACTCAGTCTCTGACCTGGGGGAAATGTGGGGGGGCATGACTAAGTACTAGAAACTGCTGCCATACTCATGAGGTACCAGCACCATACCTCTGCACCTCAGCACCTGTCGCCACCCGGTAGCCCCTCTCCCGTGAGTCAGACTGACATTGGCAAGGCGGGTGTGTGTACTGGAGAGGGGCCACAGAGAGGTGACAGGCCAGGCATGAGGTGGGGGGGGGTGGGGATGCTGGCGCCGACAGGACCACAGGACTGGGTCACCCCCACAGCTGAACATACGAATTGAGGCAGCCACAATGGGGGGGTGGGCCCATCAATCACGCCAGGTGACTTTGTCATGGGTGGGGGCACCATAAAGGCAAATGCTGTCCCCTCTCTGTGGGACGGGGGCACGGAGAGGCTGTCCGGGAGGCACAGTGTGTAACCTAAGAGTGACAGATGGAGGAGAGACACAAGGAGGAGGAGAGAGGGGGAGCGGGGGAAAAAAGAGGGAGAGAGGAAGATAGAAAGCCTGCCCTGCAGTGCCTGCTTCGTTCCATATTTCTGTCCTTTCCTAAAGAGCATATCATGCTCTAGTGCAGTGTTTCTCAATCTGACCCCAGACAGGCTGTATTTTTGCTCCCTCCCAGCATACCTGAACAACGCATTTGGTGTTCTTAATTGGCTGGGAGCTGGGAGGAAGCAAAATTGGAGCCTGTCTAGTGGTCTCAGAGGACTGAACTGAGAAACAGTACTCTAGCCGAGTCGAGGGATGGAGAGTGCCGGTGCCAACCTGGGACACGGCCAGAATGGGGGGGGGGGGCACGCCCACAGGTGCTAATCACCGCACGTTTATGCTAAGCGTGTCCCACCCTTATTTCTAAGCGCAACAGTGACGTCCCAGCGAAGGAATGCGCCCTCTCAGGCACAGCGTCCTGCTCCGGGTTTATATATAGACGCCTGTCATGGTAACTGGCATTTTGGTTCTGAGGAACGCATTGTTCCTGTACTGACTTATTTCTGCCGTTTGATGGGCCAAGCACTGCGCCTCTCTGCAAACTGAAAGAATGTGGTGAGGTGTCAGTCAGGCATTGCCAAGGCTGCTGTGATGAGAAGGGCGAATTTCTCAGGCTCTCCTCCAAATCACAATGACACGCGACACCTTATACCCTGCCTGGGAAACTAGCGTTTCCCTACCCCAGAATTTCCATGTAACCTGTGAAACTAACATGAATAGGCCATGGAACAAACCCTTCATTCAGTGACACCTCAGGTGTTGCTCATGTATGATTTGTGTCACTAACAAACAAATTTAATAAAAATAATGTACAAGAATGGATGCCAGACGAAAACCTCGAGTGCAGAATAATCCAAGGATCAACTCGAGCATTCAGTATGAAAACATCTGACCCTAGGGGAGAGAGATGTATAGAGAGACAGAACAATAGGGGAGGCTTTCCCACCCCCTTTTTAGGCCACACCCACTTGGTGGAGACTCTGACAGAGCTCCGTCCCACCCTCATCCACACTGCGGTCAAAGCCTGGAAGTGCCAGTTGTGACCATTTCAAACCTCACATTCCAGACTGTGGTACTATATAGTATGTCTGATCACTGTTTCCATGGCATCCGCAGGGGCCGCACAATTTTGACACAAGCCCATGAGGGGTGCTGATAAGGTGGGATTAGGGGGGCCACCAGGCATCGTAGGCGCTTGGCTGGGCCAGTCAGCGACCGGATACCCAATGTCCTCGGGCCAATCAGAAGACCCAGAGCTGGCAAGCAAATTTAGACCCAGTCAGGCTGTCACAACCAATCATTTCCAATTCAGTGTCGTAGTGCTCCTACATATTCAGACTAGAAACCTGCTTTTCAGAGTTCTCAGAAAACTACCCAAAGAATGAGTGCACAAAAAACCCCAACAAATCCACAAGCAAAATGCACATTAGTTTTTACCGTCTAAAAGATCAGTTGCCGGTGACAAAGTCATGACCTGTCCATGTTAAAATTCCTCACTAAGTTGTCACGTACAGGTCTAGGAGCTCCTTTACTAATTCACTGTACCAGCGACCATCCTACACTCTGCACTGTAATGCGTTGATGTACTGTGTATGGCATAAAGCAGGGCTGGGTGCCAGCAGATGCCTGGCGCTGTTCCTGCTCCCACTCACGCGTCCAGCGATACGCGGCCCTTGGGACGGGTGGACGCCATGGGGAAATATGGCTTTGAATGCAGGCCAGGCCCCGGGCCTGGACCCCAGGCACTCGTCCCCCCTCCGTGGACCACGTGAAAGGAACTGCCTGGGGGCCTCGCAGGAGCCAGAACATGCCGGAGCTCCAGCAAACCCAACAGAGCATTTCCAAAAGTCTGCTGTGTTTCGTGATGCATGCAGGCAGAGATACTGTGGCCACCCTCTAACCAAACCGAGGACTCGAGAGCAGAAACGCTCGGCACATTTAGATGTGGCAAAACTGACTGGCAAACGCGTGGACCGAAAAATGCAGTAAGAACTGACCCCTACTTTAGATGTTAAGAAATGTGTTCCTCATTATTACCATCATTACTTCACTGCTTATGTGACCCAAAGCGGTCGACAGTTTCGCTGAATATTTAATTGGAGAAATGTCGATGCAGGCTGCATCAGCGCACCCCGGCCAGCTGGCTGGGGAGGAGCTGCGAGGTTCTCATGATGGCGACACTCAGAAGCAGGAAGAACATAAACTTGATATAAAAAATGGAGAAAAACAAATACAAAAACTAAACATTGTATGCATAAAAAAATTAAAGATTAAGTATAAAAAGGAGGGCCAGATGGGATATGTGAAAAGAAGCATTCCAATATACCTGTAGTCATACTTTGCAAATGGCAAATAAAGGAGCACTTCATTTTCATTTCAATTCATTTCATTTCATTTCATTTCAGAAACGCAATTAAACAGAGCTGGGGCCTGAGTGGGTTGCACATGCTGCCTTGCGGTTTGTTTACGCCTCTGTTTCAGCCCCCACGATGTTCCCAGCCCCTGGGGTCGTACATTCCTGTAACTCCCCGGAGACACGGGGAGGTTAAAGTCTTTTGGGGTGTGGGGGTCGATTTCTGAGAGCTCCTTCCCCAGCTTCCCGTTCCACTCCAGTTCCTTCTCTTTTATTGCAGTCATTGAGACGTCTGGAAGACCAGCGTGGCTATAACTCACTGCTTGGCCGGGCTCACAGAGTCCTTTATTCCTCTCACTTTTCCACTATACAGGGTTAGACCCCCCAACCAAAACCACCACCCCCCCCTCCCCCCCCCACCCCACAGTGTGACACTGCAGCCGGCACAACTCTTATTAAGGCACACTCTGTATTTTTCAGAGGAAACTTAAAATTTACTGCAGTACATTTAAATTCAGGTATTACAGTCAGGCTCTATTAGTGAAAACATACATCTCGATATTTAAGGAAGATATATTGGCTGCCGGCAACCGTAAACATAATGTGGGTAAGTACAGCTAGCCGGGAAATGTTACAATGATGATTACTTTTATGATACTCGACCATTCAAGTGAAAAAAAAATATATTTCTATCATCAGATATCATAAGACTGATTTCATGATAAATAAGTGATCTCAGTGGCAGGGACTGTCTATGAAAAGAGTGACTGTTAGCACCGGAATGTGAACACAAATTAGCCCATGAGCTGACGTACCGTTACAGGACGATACAGAACGAACCAACAACCAAACACCGATTTCTTTACAAGACTGAAAAAATATCACACTCATAAAAAAAAATTTTTTGGATGGAGTGAAATCTTATTTGTCAAATCTGAAACGACGTCATAACAGAACTCCACGATACATCTTGTTCTATAGCACATGTTCTCCAACTTGTACTCATGTAAGTTCACAGGAAGAGCGTGACGCTGGTCATCTGGCTTTTTAGACCTGGCTTAAGATGAGACACCTGCCTTTGCCCAGGTCCTCAATGATCTCCTGAGTCAGTGTGCTACACTGCCAGGAACCTTCACAAAAGTGGGATGTGTGTGTGTGCGTGTGCGTGTGTGTGTGTGTGTGTGTGCGTGTGTGCGTGTGTGTGTGTGTGTGTGTGTAAAGGGGGGATAAATGAAAAGGAATGGCTACTGTACTGAGCTGTAATAGAAGCCAGCTGTGGGAGGGATGTAGCTGATGTTCGACGAGCACGTTACTGGAAGACTTTCCCTGGAAGCGGGCAGGCGCGGAGCTCGTAAATTCAGTTCGCCGAAGCCTGATTGAGTTCAGGAGGGGCCAGAAACAAAGCAAATGGCTTTTTGATTAGTGAAAAATCCTTTTCCCGGCACAGAGTGCACATTCTGCCTGCTCCCTGCCCCAAATGCTCGGTTACACTCGCAGACACGGAACGGGTCTCCAAGACAACGCTGCTTATTTCCTCAGTGGATTTGTTTGGATCCAAGTCCTTCCAAATCCTCGAGAAAAAAAAATGAGCAGCTACCACTTACTATTAAACATAGTCCCCATTTTGCCTACAACAAAACAGTCCGATTTTTATAAATCCTGAACACGGTTTTCATCAGTTTTCACAACCAGGCCTATTAAACCAGATAAGTTCATGGACCCTGTAGGATTCAGATTACATTCAAAGTCTCAGTCCATCTAATTAAATTAAATAATGAAATATGAGGGCATGTAAAGGGTAGGTCTGATCTACAGTACAACCTCTGACCGACGTGACCAATCACATGGTCAAACAGCATAGAATGACCAACCTACTTAAAACATGATTTCAAAACGCTCTTTTGGCCTTATTTGCTATGCTCCCAAGTGCAATCAGTAGAATTACATCCAGCATCTATTTCTGCCGATTGACTGGAGAATGGTGCCGGTTCAAAGAGCCCGCCTGCGGACCACCAAGGAATGCAGAGGCGGCAGTTTTGTAGGCGTGGAGGTGCGTGCTGGGCTGCCTGTGGTGCTGAGGAATAGGACAGCACGTGTGAGAAAGCCACAGAGGAGGCCTCCAGCTGGGAAATACCCAGGCCCAGAATGTTCTAGCATGAACAATTATGATGCAGTTTCAGCTGGAATATTGAATCCAGAGATCTCCAGCCTCCTTCAGAGTAAAATCAAGTTTAATTGACCGTCTTGTTGTGGATCGTTCTCCACAACTACATTGGGCCATTGAGACAAAACCGAACAGCCGTCGATTTTGTTACCTTTGAATAAGCACTGTATCGGATGGTTTATCAACCTGTGTGGACATGCCACAGCCCATCCACAGGAATGATGGTAGAAGAGTCCCCTGCACACCCCCTAGAGAAAGCCCCTGGTCACAGGAGTTCCACTGGGACATGACCAGAAATAATAGATGCAGGGTTCCCGCCATTAGGCTCACTTTCCCACAGGTCTGGGCAGGAGCTCCAGAATCTGATCTGGAAGAGGAGGGCCACCAGGATCCACAAATATACGCGTATAAAAGATGGTGATGGTGGGCCTCACACCAGGAGGAAACCAGAAAGGGCCGGTACCAGAGTGAAACTGTAGCCCACTCCCCAGTCCTCTACCCCCAGCTGCAAGCACGATCATTCCAGCCAGCCTCCCTGACCCAAAGCCACAAAGCCCTTGGCTCTCTGTGTGGCCCAGTGATGTGCGCAGGGCCGTAAATACACATCTGCCTTCAGGTTCGGGTCGAGGTCCAGGTGCTGAGCCACAGCGCAGCACGCCGTGCCATGCTTGCCCTTCCCAAAGCCAGGCCTAACCGTTGTATATTTACTTTGCACGGTTAAATTATGCTGATAAACTATATTTTTCCCTGTACTTCACATCTCACTTCTTCAGAAATTCAATATCTCCCTTTTAATGTTATTATTATGTAAAACTAGGTTTGGCAGGAGCTGTGAATTTTGGCAAATAGTATTTGATACCACTGCACAGTTGCTTCTCATTAAATGCCTTATAAAAAGCTGCTTTTTACTGCAGGATAGTAGTTTAATTGGGAAGCTAGTCTAGTGTGACGCAAGTGACCAGCTTTAAGGTTCCTTCTTAGATTTGGCACCACACTTTCCTGGGTGACTGGGACACTCAGCTGTCATTCTCAGGGTCCTCCTTCCTGTTAAAACAGGAAGTCGTCATTCACTACTGACTTCCTGAAGCCAGAATCCATGAAGCTTTCAGTAGCTTCAGACAGAGCAGCCAATCAGGGAAATGAGACACATCCAGATTGCTAAAACAAAGGCAATATTCAAAGGTATAATACCCTCTCAGTAGCAACCAAACTGACTTGCATGCTGATGAGGACGGACACCATATGAGAAGCTGGCACTGTCACAACCACTGGGCCACGGCTGTGATGTTCTGGGAAGCCCAATTCTCAGATTACTATGACAGTGAGATCAGAGAGCCTTGATGGCAAACAATCCCCACTCGTCACGGAGCACCGCAGCACAAAGGTGTCCCTCTGATGTACGCCCAGCTCCACTCAAATTGTCAGGCCGCTCCACCCTCCCCAGGTTAAACTGCGTCCCGCGATCAATTACGTACCATTTACTGTGGTACGGAGGCCGACCCAGGGCCGAGGCACATTTGACCTTTGACCCTCTAACCCTTAAGCTGCTGCCACTTTATTAGCCAATCAGATGCGTGACTTGAAAGGGTCCAGTAACATGAGAATGTGCTGGCCGTCGTACTTGCGGAATACACCGGGCTGCGACGTGTCAGGCAATCAAGGGGGCTGCTTGCAGCAAAGCAAGGCGATGTGGTTAAGCTTCACCCCACGCCATTTTTGCGGCAGTGTGCTCGGGAAGAGAAACACCTGGTTTTGCCATTCCCCTGGTGAAACGGCCCATTGTGCGCTGAGACGCACGCGGAACAGAATCCAATCCATGTGGCCGACAGTGGCGTCGGGGCAGGAAACCCGAAGAGATTTCCCAACACTTTTCCAGTCCTATCTGTCAGCGTTACTTATGCCTGACGCACCCCTCTGCAGTGACAGCGCAGGGAAGTTACCACAGCTGCGCTGCCCAGAGGGTCCTTATTTAGGAGGTTTACGATTAAGCATTGTGGCCTTGTTATCTTTGGTATATTAGAAAGACGAACTAATACAAAACAATACTGAAAATATCTAAATACAACAACATGTAAAGAAGATCTGATGTCAAAAATAAGGAGTAACTCTTCTAATACAAATAATATGTATGGATAATATATGAGAATCAGCTTATTGGCATTTATGTATAATTATCATCATTAATTAATAACAACAAAAGTCCATGGAGGCACAAATGCATGCACCTGTCAATGCCATCTCTGGGGCACAGGTAGGGGTGAACTATCTGGCTAGGTCCTCTATGTTTTGGGTGGCATTGGAGGGAGAACCAGATGAGTGTGATGGGCTGTGTAATTCAGCTGCTGGGTTTAGCTGCTCATGATATCGCCAGGGTCAGGGCAGGGGGCGCTGTGGTGCCCTGAGTCAGAGGTCCGGGGCGTTAACCCCCATCCATCTGGCCCAATCTGTTCCAGACATGCCAAATGACACATTATTGGATCCAGACCCAACGCGAGCACCGTGTGTATTACATTACCGCCACTGGTCTCACCCAGCAATCATTACCTGCTCCTTATTACCCCCCACCCCCCCCCACACAGAGACACATGCTTGTGCAAGTACACACCCCAGGCCCCTCACAGGTCCGCACAGGGGTAGGGTGGGTGTTTAGTTCAACAGGCAACTGGCCTGATGCAGAACACCCAAGTCGCTCTCTCGCCAAGCCGACCAGGGGGGGCAGGGTCATATTAAAAGCTGGACAGGCGATCCCCACAGATAAAAAACAAGCGGCCGCGTGGGAACAGATGGAGTAAACACAGCGTGAGGGTCACATTAATCACAGGCCCGGCAGGGTGGGGGAGCTTCAAAAGAGAGAAGCGGAGACCTACAGTGGGCTCCGGGTGGCCGGGGGGGAGCGGGTTCTGTATTTGTCAGGGGTCAGACAGTCGTTCAGTGTGTAACTTTGCGCGAAATATCGTTAGCTCATTCAGCACCTACTCACTCAAAGGGCCAGCTTTCCCACAGCAGCCCAAGGGTCCAGGCTGCAATGAAGTGACTTTCACACTCGCAACACACAAGAGTGTCGTGTGGAAAGAGTGCCTGAGGTATAGCGTCCCCTGCTGGAGAGCTTTTGTTAAAGGATAAACCCAGGCCTAAGGTGTCTATCTGCGAGAAGTGATCGCCGTAACGGGACATGGCAGTGAACTCGGGGCTGTCAGATAGAGGCTAAAGACAGTAACTCATAAGTAAGGAGACACTGAGGAAGCCCCACCCTCCCCCACAGCTGGGTGACGGTCTGTCTGTTGGGGACAGTTATATGACTGCAGGCAGGGGCCCGGTGTCCCTGGTTCCACGACAACACAGAGGCATCAGGATACAATCCAAACACAGGCCCCCTCCTCGGCGACCGATGTGGCTGCAGAGTTATCTTACGGCGTGACGCCACTTGTGCCCTGGGTACCCGGCCATAGTGGGGAAGATTACTGCTGGGTAATTTATGGCCCGGTTGGGGTGTATATTATCTGCATGCTGTTTGGGAGAGGAATGGCGCGATCTGCCCCTGACCGTGCCATGTAGTCATGTTACAGACACAGTTTTCCAAACTGCGACAAATGCATGTGCCGACTTTGCGTGTCCGTCCCGGGTCACCTGACCCCTTGGAGGTCATGGGCTGGCCCAGCCGCCAGCGACGACAGGAATGCACCGATATGGGAGCCCTTGCGGCACACCCCCACCCCAGGTCACTGGGGCATGGTTATGGCACAATTAGCCAGAAGCGGCAGACCGGCAGCATATGGGCTGCATAACAGCTGCATCCAGTGTGTCAGATAAACGGCCAATGATGAAGCCGAAGCTGGTGCAGCCCAGGTGGTACATGCGCGCCTCTGTGGGAGGCTGGCGGCGCTGTGGTCATGGCCCCAGGGGGACAGGTGGTGGCTAGGTGGTGTCACTGGATCCGCACAAATGGATGTGGCCCTGGGTGCAATGGCAGCAATGGCAGCAATGACAGCATGATGCGTATCGGAGGTTTGACTCTGCCTGGCTGGAAAAACTGCTGCACAGGCCAGGAGGAGGCACCGTGGGGGTCACATGACCAGGCTACTGCTGGGCCATCATTAGCCCTACATGGTTAATGTTTCTTCTGCTGCATTTGTTTTATATTTGCACACTATTTATTAGTACAATGCCGTACATTACCATTTCCTCTATACTACCCATTACATTTTTGTCGTGTCGTCTTTGTTTTGTCGTTTTATTTGCACTAACGTAAAGTTTTTCGCTCACTCGCATTTACCGAACGTCAAGTAATTTGATTGGATCTCGACAAACAGGATAAACCATTGATCATAATTCTGCTTCTCCGTAAATACCTTTAAATCCCCACAAAACCATATGCTTGTATGCTTTAGATTTGCATAGGCTTGCTGAATTATATTAAAGGCAGTGAGAGCACACACAAACTGAAACCGAGACCATCAGCATCGGCAGGCAAGCCTCTCCACTCACGGCGCACTGCTCAGAGCCCTTTGCATTCGCCTCCAATGCAGGGTCCGATGCTAGTGGTTTAAACCCCTTGAGCACGTAGGTGCAGATGTGGGCGGTGGGTGCAGGTGATGTAAGACAGAGCACAGGCCCCCTTGCTCCTGATGAGGACAGCGACACAGCCGAGCCAGCAAAAGAGAGAAAGCACTGACATGTATAAACAGAGAGGGAGCGCTCACTTTTGAGATAGAGGATGAAGGCAAGAACAGAGGAGAAGAAAAAAAAAAACAGGAAGGGAGACCCAGACGTCATTTTCTTAATAGTTGTTTTGTTCATGTGTGTCTCTCTAGCTTCTGCAGCCTTTGTCAGAAAGGGGGCACACACAGTCAACAGAGACTCCACAGTCTGACTCAATAAAGGTAACGTCAAACCTGAGGGGAAAAATCTAAGCAGAAACAGTTTTCTGGTCACTTGCCCTTTTTTCAGCACGCTGACGCGATGGCATGCAAGACTCTCATCAGGGCCGAAAGCAAGCATGAGTGATGGCCATGAACTCCGGTGGGATGAGGCGACCGATCCGAGGGGCTCCTCGAGACGCTGTCTCGGCTCTCAGTGCCAGAATAGAGCTGCCATTGCTGTGCGTGTGATTTACGAATAATCTTCTTCTAACAGATGACTGTTCACGCACACACACGCACGCACACATGCACACACACACACACACACACACACAGACACCTCCCATTTTAGTCACTACAAAAGGTTTTTGTATACTATCTACACGTGACAGTAAAATTGCTCAGAAACCCATTAGCTATACTGCTGTTCTGCTGCCTGGCTGTCTGTGATGTACCACAATCACTATATCACTATAGGAAATTAAGCCATAAGTTCGCTTACAGTGAAGCGCACAGCAGCACCAACGTGTGGAGCACGGGCCACAATGCAGGGTTACCCCCGCCGGTGGCCGTGTGTAATATATGCCAGTGGAGCTGGGGTGGGGGGCTCCGTCCTGACCGTCGTGCCTCATTGGCAGTGATTAATTGGCCCACCCCCTTTCACATGATCCCGCTTGACTCCCAGGCATTGAGCTCACGCCGCAGGGTCTGGGCGCCAAGCGGGACCGTGTTGAGCAGGGGGGTGGTGGCACACATAATTAGAGGGGATACCGCTGACGTCAACTAACTGGCTACAATTACAGTGAAATAATGGCACTATATGCATTACTAATGATGGTAATAATGCGTTAATTATGAAATGTTAATTTCAAAAAATCTTTTTAAACTTGTTTAGAATTGCAGGGTTGTTTGACCAAATACACCCTCACAGGGAATAACAGCCCCTCGGAAACTCACTGATGCTTGTTCATGCGAATGGGTGACTGAAGAAATGTCCATTATAAAAGTATCATTTTCTTACTAAATAACCCTTGTGTATTTTACTTCTTCCGTTCTGAATTGTACAATCTATAGAATTTAATCTAATTTTGAAAATGGACTGGGGTAACTTCGACCCCAAAAATAACACAGGGGTTAAGCCATCTGTTTTTGAACTAGAAAAAT
Organism: Mormyrus iriodes; assembly: GCA_011763525.2. Classification (NCBI taxonomy): domain Eukaryota; kingdom Metazoa; phylum Chordata; class Actinopteri; order Osteoglossiformes; family Mormyridae; genus Mormyrus; species Mormyrus iriodes. The sequence continues at coordinate 20,019,791 of JAAGVU020000001.1, read as the reverse complement.
CTTTTGAGGCAAACATCATGTGTTTTACAAAACAGGCTTAATTGTACCGGGCTAAATCATTTCAGAATACATTCACGCTAAATGAAACTAAGTGTGTACATGTGTAAATATACAGTGGCATGGAGCTTGTCAATTAAAATAATAAGCGTTACATTGTCTCTGTTTTTTGCTGCGTTTGAGAAATATGCATTCTAAGCTCCAGATACGAGAACCATCTGTGAGCGTTGGACAGTACTTGGCCGAGACTATACTGGAGGGTCTTCAAACATCTCCTTTAATCTCAGGCCGGTGGGCTCTTCCCCACTTTCTGAAGGGGGTAAGAGAGAGTGAAGGAGCGCAATTTTGCTCACAAGGATTTGATCCCCCCTCAACAAAGAAAGCACCCCAGCCTGTAGCCCTGGAGGATTATGCTCTCCAAACAAACGGCAGCGGCATGGGATGAAAAAAGAGCTAATCTAATTATTATTCTCACCTGCTGGAAGAGAGAGAAGAAAGCGACATAAAAGTATCGAGTGTGAGACTCTGTGGGCTTTAGGATCTTAAGGCAAAACGTTCTTTTTAATGAACTGGTAGTTTAATACTCAGAATGGGTTTTTAATTTAATGTATCACTGATACAGTTATCATCCTCTCTACGTGCACAAGGTCAATGTGGGCATCACAGGGCAAGACAGAAATTCCTAGGCCCCACCTCCAGGTCTTTTTGCTGACGAGTCACGTTCATTTAAACAGAACATTTAGAGCTGATGCGTACAAATATTCGTGAAAGTGGCCCGAGGTTCGTTCATTTCCTGCCTGGGCCACACACAGCTACAAAAATCTGCTGGCTACTGCACCGGCACGCTGCAACTGAGAAACTCTATCGGCAATAATTACGTTTCCCAGCGAAAATGCCTTTCAAAAAAGAGCTTTGTTTTCACTGAATGTGAGTCACTAAATGTACATGAAATAGCTCAAGCCTAAACATAATAAATAAGCCTTTTTTTAACAGTAACAGCAAATTGGGAGAATCCACTGCTCCAACAGTGTGGCTTTGTCCATACGTTACAGACATATGCCGAAGGTGAGTATCTGTTATTTCCGAAGGATTTATTTTCTAAGAGATGCGAGAAAGATGCTCACCTGACTGAACCTATGTAACATCTGTTAAGCTTCAGACAAAACAGAGGCGCCAAACACAGACCACCACACAATGGGTCTCAGCTGACGCATAAAAGCAGGTCTTTATTTGCATTGTTCTTAAGGACCGATTCTGTTTATAACGTCAGAAAAGCACAATAATTCCACATAATTAATTCCTGAATAATTTATTTCAAATAAAACCATTACGCAGAGACTGGTGGTAAATAAAAGGTTCATGGCGAGGATGTTGGAGAGACGTACCATGCTACGTTAAACACACAAGACCTTTCCAGCAAAGGTAGAATTGTACCGTATCCAAATAAAATTTCAAAGCAGACTTAAGAGCACAGAAGGGGTTTGATTATGAAACACCCTTCTGCGTCTCATGCCGGGGAGGTGGCTGTAATAGTAAATAACGAGTAATGCTACTGTAATGAAGCACACAAAACTAACTATTAAACAAGGCATGTAACGCATGGCTGCCACAGTAATTGAACCATCCTGGTTAGTTGCATCTGTTAATGCCGGAGAAGCTGAAGACAAATTAGTGACAGATGTACCGCAGAATTCGGACCAGGAGTCACGAGAGGCCTCAATACTAGCTAACAACCCAACATGGCAGGAGACGTATAAAGGTCAAATCCTACGAAAGTATATATATATAAAAAAAAAAGTAACGGTGTTTTTTTATATGTGATACGGGCTCCTTTTACAGGGCTGAGAAGAACGCCCTCATTCTGCCTTTCACAGTCTGGCCAAGTATGGAATGAAAGGTGATACCCCAAGTGCCAGTTTGCACCTTAAACGGCAGGTTTTTACCCGAGCGTCGTTTCCGTCCCGCTCCGGTCTCCCCTGGGGAAGGGAAACACACTTTCAGCTTTTCTCAGACTTGATGCTGGGTTTGCCGTTTTTGCTGTGGTTAAGAGGCCTATGACGAGATTCCCGGGCAGGCGGAGAACAAAATGGGCAAAAGGTCATGCTAGCTTGGGTGGGTGGGGGTGGGGAGATGGTGCCAAAGCCGCATCAGGGCTCACTGGTGCATCGTGGGGCATCACTGGGGCACCTCCCAGCTCGCTCACCAGCCTCTCCATGCACACATTGCACACTTGATGGTGGGGAAATTCATGGAACTCACAGAGGGCAGAAAAGCAGTTGGAATGTGTGTGTGTGTGTGTGTGTGTGCGTGTGTGTATGTGGGGTGGGATTAAATAAAAAAAAAACACAAAAAAAACATGGATTTGAACTCGGGTATTAGGGGTCCATATGACAGAGCTGCTATTGTTTATGGCAGCTGGGCTTCCTCGCTCCCATCACCCAGCGGGACAGCCAGCACCAAAAGCCAAGGTACCCCTGGACCCGAAATCCACCCCCCTGACCAAGTTTTCACTCCACCTTCTCATCTGAATTCCATTTTTCCACCCGAAAACCAGGCTTTTCCACACTTCCCGAAAGGGGAGACAGAAAGGGTAGCCTGTTGAATAATTTATAGCTGGAAATGAATGATTGATGTGGGATATTTTATTTCCATAGCGCAAAGATGTATTTTTTTTCAGTAATGGTGTGCCCGACCAAACAGGCCAAAAGACGGACTTCAAAAAGTGGCCTGGACTTCCTCGGCTTCTCCAGGGGACAAACAGTGCCTTCTCTGGGTGAGGGAGTGACACCTCCACACCTGCAGTAATCAGGACTGGGGCCCTATTTTAAGCTCCTGCTAACAGTGCCTCTCTCACACACTCCTGGCTCCCGCAAAGAAAATGTGTTTTTTTGCTTTTTTTTTGTCAATTTGGTTAGAAAATGAATGCTTTTGAATTGGGTTTAATGGTCTGTAAATATACAACACAGCATTCAGAAAGTCATATAAAGTTACTCATCAGAAAAGCAGAACAGGATATTTGCTGGACAGTGAGTAATAGTGCAAACCACGTTGTCTCTCTGCCAGATCCAACCATGGTAATGGCATCTTTTATTCACCCCAAACACCATGATCTGACTGAGCTTCTGCATGGGTCTAAGACATACAATATCGGCAGTCTACATGCATCCACCAATCAGTCTCCATGTACAGGCTTTAATGGATGCTGTGTTGGGTTAGGAACTTGAACCTCTCTCTGGAAGGTCCCATGACTGTCAGAGAAACCATATCAATGCTGGGCCCCCTGGCGAAGGGTTGAAAACTGCTCCAGGGGTGCCAGACAATGGGCTTACCCTGCGCACTCTGACCCATATATATATATATATATATATATATATATATATATATATACACACACACACA
>JAAGVU020000001.1:19982905-20002856 GCA_011763525.2 Mormyrus iriodes | reverse complement strand
GCAAGAGCTTTCACGTGCATGCACACAGACTCAAACAGACACAGACTCAGACAGACAGACAGACAGACAGACAGACACACACACACACACACACACACACACACACAGAGCAATTAAAATGACCAGTTCACTTGAACTGCATGCCTTTGGAGTGTTGGAGTAAACAGAATAAACTATTTTTTTTTTCTATATTTCATTGTGAGGGTAGGCCTTCTCTGACAAAACATTCAGTGAATAGATATAAGCAAAGATATTTTTCTTACATGGAAAAATTCAGGAGAGACAAAGCCAAGGGATTAAGGTAGGTAAGAACTGCTTGGAGTGTCAAAGCAGAGCTGTGCCTTTCAACTCACATACAAGGAAAAAAAAACTACTTTAAAATGTACTTTCTTCCTGTAATGTTAAAATTTTCAGCAAAATGACAAAACAAAGTGTTGGAGAGGAGTGAGATGCCAAGAGAGCTCAGGTTTCAGAGCTAATGTTCAAATAAGGTCGTCTTCATTAGAGGGGTTTAGCTCTCTGAGCAATGTGTTGGGTGTCAAAGTCATCGCCCGATTAGCATTTATTACCAAGCAGCCTGGGACTGTGTGGCTTCTCAGTTTCACGAGAGGGGACTGCCTGGCTGCCCTTCAGGGACACCCCAACTACTTGGCTGTGGAGCCTTTGCTAGTGTCCTGCGATTAACAGCTGTGTTGTAGCAGATTTTCATGATGCCTCACCGCTGCTGCAGTTCATAAAACTACGGGGGTGTTACATCGTATATAATAACATTCCAGTAGGTAATTCTCTTAGTAAAGTTAAAAAGCAAATAACTAAACAAACAACAAAATAGACAGACAGGTGGACAGACTGAAACAGCACAATGTAGAGTAATGCAAAATTATAAAATAGCCATAAATCACTGAATATTTCAATTGTAAAATGTTTTTTTTCCCCTTTTTAATAGTTTCACCAAAATACTCCATAGCAATATAACACACCACATGCCTTTCATACATACAGCCTCGGCTAAATTTCCCGTTTCATAGACGTCAGCAGTGCAGCATGGCGCTACCTAGCGGGATGACAAAGCAGCTGATTGAGGGGCTAAGTGGCGATGCTGATGGGGATGGAAATGCATTGCGGGGGCCCACTGTGGACAGGAGGCCACAATGGCTGCATGGTGCAGGGCACTAAGGGCCGTTGAGGGCTTCACCAAAATTTACTGCTAACTGCTGCTGAATGACAAACATGGGCCAAGCCCAGGGCTAAGGAGCGAATATGAAACAAGAACACAGAAAAGAAACTGAATGCTGTTCACAAGCACAACTTTACACCCACACTTGATACTAAGGATGAAGAAACTGTATTGCTGGGTTACACAGCAGCAGCTTGAGTTTAGGTCAGGAGAGCTTTTCCAAAGAACCTCACCAAGTGGTTATTCCCCAAATATTATCTGGGTCACTGAACAGAGTGGTTAAAATACGCCTGTCTATCTCCCTGACAAACAGCTGAAAACACTACAATGTCATTACATAACTCTCTCTCTATCCTTGGGTGACAGACTATGAATATATGATACTTCAAGCTTAGCGAGCAAATTAAGCAAAACTCACCTGGTGTCCTGCAGTAGCCTATTCCAATTTTCCAAAACTCAGCGAATATTTTGACAAAAGTCTAAATAAGATACAATATTTCTTTATTCACTTGTAACACATTTTTAAATCTACATGGGCAACTAAACACAACATTCAATACTGTGTATAAGGGCTTTTAATTTGAAGGAATCAAAATGGCAAACAAAAAATGACATTCTTAAAAAAATTTCAGAACTAATTGCACAAACTACTATTTAGGTTTACACATCAAAGATGAGTTAAATCACTGATGAGATATTCATAATGAGTAAAATCACCCGATGCTCATAGTGGGGTACCCAAGCCTCACCCGGGTGCAGCTGAGGCCAGGCACCCCTGCCCTGTGGATCCCAGCCCCGGCACTCCTCCCCCACCATGGCGGCGGGGATTTGAGAGCCCGTGTGTCTTTATTCCTGCCTGTTTACAGCTCAGGCTTTATTACTCTGCTGCTTCTGCCTGTCTAACGTTTCACTTGCAATTAATTCAGATCGCCCCCCCGACTGGAAGCAACTGGTCCCGGGGCCCGCAGCTGCTTGCTGTTTATTTACTCTCCTGCTGTGAGATGCCAGAAAAACAGGGCCGCCCAGGACGTGGTGTGGGACACGGCCCATCCACCGAGCGGGCCTCTGGGGAGCAGGGAGGAGCTCACAGCTCCCACACCTGATGCACATACTGTATGCATACACACAGGTATAAACAAATCCAAGATGACTATGTGGAGTACGATGTAGTGTTAATCAGTTCCATTTGAAGCATTTCAAATGAGTAATTAATTCCATCCTTGGCGCAGCGCTGCTGTCATTAATCCCAGCTGAAACACTCTGTAGTAATTCCCTCTCAGCAGGAACCTGGGCAGGGAGGTTCGGTAACAGGTACACCGGGTTTTGTGAAGAGGCAGCTGAGCACAGTATTGCGAGCACGGGGACAGTTTGCTTCACTAGTTCCCTGCTGTCAGCTAAGAATCTGCTGAGATTGTACTCACTCACTCTGTAATAACTTCTCAAACTAGGTCTGCTTGCATCGTTTTAATATCTGACCTCAAATGTTTAGTGAGCATCAACTCTAAAAATGAATCAAACCGAGAAATCATATGATAGTTCACTAGCAGACATTATATATTATGTTGTAATGGTGAGTACTGTACCGCACAGTATTTAAGGGCAATGACTTATATGACCAAATAGCTCTACTTTCAATCATCAATATATTAGAGTACAAAGGACAATGAGACTAAAATAGTAAACAGCAATGAAACACTTACCACTAATTTATAGCAAAGGCAAAAATCAAAAAAAAAAAAATCTATATATATACACACACACATATGTACACATATGACTTTAGAAAAAGAAATACAGTTTATTTGTACACAACTTATATTTTTTCCTAGCTGCTTTTATAAAAGAATTCTTGATGAATATAAAAAACAAAGAGGATAAAATGAGTATATTGGCAGAATCAAACAGCGTTGTCCCTTGGGCTACTGTGCATGGTTTGCCATTTTGTCCCGTGACCTTGTTAATTTTATTCAACCTTTAATAAACTCGACCACAAGAAAAGCAATCCCCCCACCCCCCAGCAGTTGGGCTCCCCACGTCCCACTCGGCCTTCACCCCGGCTGCAGCCTCTAAACTAGCTGCGCGCACATCCTGCAGTGATGCTGGGAAAGATATGCAGCGAAACACCAAAGAATTGTGAGAAGAAGTACCACAATAATATTATTTCGCACACCCCCCCCTTGGCGAAACGGGATGGCGTCAGGCAGTGGTGGAAACACTGCTGCCCTGGGGGAGCCATCCACGGCGTGCCGACGGCTGCTTTCCACAGGAACGGGAACCAAAGACAAAAACGCTACCGTGACACTCGTGTGGATTCTTCAATATTCAGTTTTTCAAATTATGATGCACTCAAAACAATGAAAAAGAAAAAAAGAAAACAAATTTGTTTCTAATTAATTTATATTTCCTCAGTTTAACATTTGTAATTTCAAATTTTAAATTATTTATTTAAAAACATTTTTTCTTATTTATTCAATTCCTCAGTTAATTCACTTTTCCATTGTGTCTTTAAAACTATTACCTGAGACACAAAATGTTTATCCCACTTCTCCACAGTTTAACAAAATGTTACAGAAAATAATGGGGAACTTGCATTAATCTGATTATTTTAAGTAGCTGAGAAATATTACTGTAACAATGTATGATATATTAAGTTATTTTATTCGTGCACTGTAATCAGTTTAACAATAGAACAGCCCACCGTGTTCCTCGTGTGGAGTTTGGAAGAGGCAGTACCTGAAGAGAGACAGGGAGAAATTAAATGAAATGGTGCCTGCACTCAGTGAGGAGCAAGGGAGCATCCTCCACAGCACCTGCCAGGCCTCTGCGTTCCCATTTATTATTATTTTTATTTTTTATTTACCATGAAGCCTTGGAGAGCTGAACCGCAGACGGGAGCTGAGGCTGTACGCGTCCCCGGCGCTGGGCCGGCCGGCGGGCCGCCGTGAGGGAGCCAAGGCAGACGAGCGCCGCGAAGCCACGGCAAACAAAGCCAAACAAATACACAGCCCCCCTCCCCCTCTCCGATTTCGCATTTCCCCAGCGAAGTGATACTACAGATGTCAACATAAAAAACAGAAATAAATACTAACAAAGTGGGCTGTACAGAAAGGCAATCTTATTTTTTCTTTTATTAAAACCTGTTTCCATCTCTGAATATTAGAAAGATACATTACAAAAATTATTACAAAAAATATAGCAAAGGCCTGCGGCACATCGCTTTTCTCTGAGGCCAGGCTGAGCACTCGTACGGTTCTATCTGCAGACAGACACGTCGCAAAGAGCTCCACTGGGACAGTCCTGCATTTCTGCTCTGAATGCCACGCTGCCCACCCAAGCGATGAAATACCAGAGGGTACGTGGTCTGAGGGGGTGTCTTCCTCGTGACCCCACGGACAGACGGGGCTACTCGTGCATGTACGGTGCTATTAGGGGACACTACTTCAACCCCGCCGCTTATATGTGTGTAATGTCAGTCTCTCACACCATCAAAACCTCAGTGGTGTACCTAGGCACCATTCTGTGCTCAACAGGTGAAAGGTCAGCTATCGTAGGAGCCATGCTGTCCTTAAACCTTTGCTTAACTGCAACAATGTTCTAGTTCAATGACCAAAGCTTGTTAACAAAAAAATGAGCAATGGTGCAAACAGTAAAATTAATATGCAGCACAATGTTTGCCTGATATCATTTTTTATCGACACCTTATTACAAGTAGGCAAATAATAGAGCCCAATTTTTTTCAGTGTACCTATGTCTTTTTTTAAGCAGAAACGTTTTCGTATGCACACACAATATGCGCTTATATAAAATATTACCAAATGGGTTTTATTTCATTTTTATATTAACAAAATCCAGTTTAAATTTCAGCCATTGCTGTGGGTCATTTGAACAGTGTATTTTTCTTTAAATTGACACCCTATATTTCTTATGCAGCATATGGTATTAATATGTTAGCATACTGTATTTTTACCACATATGAGGCAATGTGGCCCTTGCGCTGGTTTAATTTTATCTGTGGTTACAAGTACATACAGCAACACATCTGCTAAAAAAATAAATGCAATAGTACTAATGTAGCCGAGTCTGTGACATACAAGGCTTTCTTTCTACTGTACGCTACAGAAATGTTCCCCTGGCGCTCTCCATTCCTGTCGCAAGTCACAAAACTACTTCAGCATTTTGGCATATTTGTTCTGAGCCTGTTGTTTCTGCCTCTCAGCAAGATGTGTTTTCAGTACTGGACTGAGAATACTTAGGTATTTAGGGGCTGCTAAGAAAAAAAAAATCTAATTAAAATACCTTTGTATGAATTTGTATCCCTTCCGGGAATAAGAGTGGTGCGGTTAATGCATTCGCTCAATGTTCTCAGTGACTGAATTTTAACTTCTGCTGCGACCCGCACACTACCATGCCAGAGACCAGAAAAAATGCCATCGTGGCTCAGGTTCATTCATCAGCTCCTAGGTCTATCCAGGAGTGTGACACATGTATGCTGGTTTTAATGCTGGAGCTGGCTGCCCCTCTGTGGTGATGTGGGCCATCCTGCACCTCCCAGGCCCTCATCCTACACCATGAAGGACCCATCGGAGTTGGCCCTGCTCCTTCGTCACGGCCAGGTCTACACCCTAGAAGCTCAATGCACAGAAATCGAGGAAGCCAAGCTGGGGATAAAGTACCACATTTCCGTTCTTTTCATATTGACATCTGGGCAGGATTAAGCGTCAGCCAATCAACAACCGCAAAAAAGAAACGGCAAAGGGGCGAAAGCACAAAGCCCTGCTAACCTGAGGTGTTACCTTTCAAATTTCAGAAATGTGTAAGTAAACAAAAATAATAATTGAAACACACAAGAAGTGTGCTGAACAATACTATACACACAGAACATTCCCCCTGTGCTGGAGAAGGCAGGCCCCAAGGCCCCTTTTAGAAAACCATTTTGTGGAACGCGACGTTGATGGGAGGCATCCATAAAAGGACGTCGTGGGCAGCGCCCCAGGATGTGGACCTATGAGGCTCGGAAGACAGCCCAGCGCAGCAGAACATTCTGAGAAGGCAATGGTGCAGAGACGACCGAGGGTGCAGCCAAAATGTTTGACGTGCAGCAAACGATTTCCTGCAGCGGGGGAGGGGAGGGCAAAAAGGGACCATTTCTGAGATGTCTCCTGATTTCCAAACAACACAGGAAAATGCGTGTAGGACTGAGCTCTACGCTACCAGAGAGATAGCTCTGCACACATGGGACCAACTGGGAGGAGGGAAGCCCGTACCCTTCTCAGAGAACAGTCGTTTTCTGGTAATGATACAAAGTGGAGCCTTTACAAGTCATTACGAAACCCAACCAAAAACTGCAAAGGCACATTTTTCAAATATAGCTCTCATTTAATCATTAGAGTACAGAGACAGCAGACAACCTTTTTGACCTACGTAAATTAACTTCAAAAACACTTTACAAACTTAGAAAGGGAAAAAAAAAGTTATAAACTAAAGCGAATAAAAATAACTACACTAATGTCAATATAATTCAAACCATGCGGACTGCCAAACTAGCCCTCGATTGACAGATTCAGCCCTACAGCTCCCCAGATTTGGGAAGGTATGCGCTTTAGAGACGCCCCTAATAAAACTGCCCATTTTTAAGTGTGCTTCACACCCTTTCGAAAGATGGATCCGCCTGAACAAAATTCCACAGTAATCCCACATTCCAGATAGCCGGGGCTCCTGCTCATGTGAGAAAATTTTGAGAATCCACAATACTGAATAAAGAGCAAGGGAACCGGGCAGCCTGTAGGACATGTTATCAGCAGAGCAGCCACACGGCCGGCGTATGACTAGCAGAGAACTGAGGAGTAGAGAAGCTGTCAGATGTTTCTCTGTGCTCAGGAAAATGCTTGGTGTGGTGAATAGGTCAGAATGTCTCACCGCACGGCGCCAGGACATGACAAATATCGCACGTCGAACACATGAGAAGAAAGCAGCAGGAGTCTGACACACCAGGACCCAAGGAGCCAAGCCAGAGCTCAGCTCGCGTACCACACGCAGCATGCGTATATTCCGGGAGACCTGCGTCAACCACAAAAGTGAGAAGGTCCCATTGACAACAACGCACTGAGTAACAGTGCTAACGGAACATCATGAGTGGTGTGCCGAAAAGGCAGTGGGAGAGGTGAAGGGAGTCAGGACATGCTGTCTGAGTCCAAAAAAAAATAAAAAATTGCTTCCCTGGTCCAAAGCAAACATCCCTCAAAACAAGAGCAGCAGAAAGGTACCGAGACTTACAGCCAAGGCCCAGCCCAGCACCTGGCACTGACGGGAAGACGGCGCGTAGAAGAGCAGCCTCAAATGTATCCAAATAAACAATGGCCCTCAGTATGGAAGCCAAAGCAACACAGGACTCCGCTTGTCAAAACACACACACAACGGATCACAGGCGACTTCCCGTTTTGACGCTGAATTTTAAGTTTTCACGAGCAATTTCTCACAAGGCCCTGACCCGTTCCAATCGCTGCACCGAACCTTATCCTTTAATGGCAGGATTCTGAGAGGAACGAAAAAGTCTCTTAGAGGAGAGGTAAAAAGCATTCAGGGGTCAGCTGAGCCCAACCACACATTTACAGTGGCAGTAAGAGGAGACCAGGAACACAGGGAGCCTCTCAAGCCATGCAAAATATATTTAACAGCAATTAGGGGCAATTTCCACGCTGGAATTCCAGAAGATGGCAGTGAGACACATGGTCCTGCTTTGGTGTTCAATATTTCGATTATATGATGGTTATTTGCATGCATTAGTACAGCGAAAAACAAAGTCTGAGCTTCCACAGGTCTAGTCACTGAACTATAAACACATGCACGGTCACATCAGTGTACAACTGAAGTGCCTTTCGCTAAGCTAAAAAACACGAGATTTTGTTAGCTTAAAAAAATGACACAACTCTTCCAGTGTTTTATAAAGCTTTAAAGTAATACATTTTAAATCTTAAAGAATTTAGATCACATACCTCTTGTTTTATGTATACCAAGAACGTCAAAAACTGGATGCACTTGTTTTCATTTAAAAATTATATCTGATATTATTTGTGTAATTAAAAGAGATTAATAATAACATGCATATAAACAAGAAACATTAAAACATTTTAAAGCATACTTTCTGAATTGGATGAAAGTGTCATTTGGACCTCAGTACAGCTTTGTAAAGTAGTTAAACAAAATTTGTAACAAGAATAGCAAATTATGATTGCAGTTCAAAGTACTTTCGATCCTCTGTACCCAGGGTTTCAATATGAAGCAAATGGATCAATTATCAGCTTCTGACCATGTTAACATCCAGGATGAACATCACCTACAAATAGCTCCAAGATTCTTGAAACCAAAAATAAATTTAAGTATTACTGTAATTCTGATGCAATATTTAAACAAACAGTTGGTTCCAAATATTTAGAATTCAAAAGAGCTGCGCATGAAACCTGATACATCTTTGACTATGTAGGAATCAAGTGCGATAAAATCTGAAGGGCTCGTTAATGTCCAGCAGTTCTCAGTATTTTATTTAAAGTCTTTTGTCCCATTTATCCCTCCCATGTTAGAACAAAACCCTGAAGAGCTACAGGTAGTATCAGCCCATAGTAACATTAAGAATCAGAGGGGGGTCAAGCTGTGCGAGTTTGTGTCTGTGTAGGCATGGTTGTGTGTGTATGTTTAAGTCCGACAGTGTGTATTTGTGAGTCTCATCAAACAAACATACACATGGATAGTTTTCTAAACCTGGGTTCCAATTCCATGCAAGACTTCCCTTAGACAGCAGTGCCGTGTGTCACTGAAGAGACTGATTGGTACTACTATGTCTCTCTGAAGAGACACATCCAGGAAAGCCGGACAATCTCAAAGTGGGCAAAGTCTGCAATATCTCCCAGCAAAGGACCTCCCCTCCGAAACATATGATATCCAAAAACCATACAGTTCTGCATGGCATAGATCACAAATACCATGATAGTTTTTACCTCTTTATAAGCTGCTGTTTTCTTACCCAAGTCATCAATTTAATGTATTTTGATAATGAAAAATAACACAAAGGGAATCAGGCAGAAACCCAGCTGATTGTTAGCCCCACTTGAAGAGCAAATGCGGTCTGCGCGCAGTCTGTGGAGCTGCTTTGAGAATATTTTTTCCATCACAGGATCTGAAATGCATTACATGAATCGATAGCTACTGTATGTGAGAGGTTTCTGAGGGCGAAGAAAGCGGTGAATAAAACAAGTTTTGACGTTAGGGGATTGTCAAGTAATGCTGAGATACTGAGGGGCCCCTACTGAGCTTTGTGAAGGAGCAGGCCAGCCTAGTATTCTGACAACACATGGCTACGATATGGTGATTTGATTTGAGACACATACAGCGGCAATGCCATCGATGCTGATTGCCAATTCTGCTGATTACATTCCAAAGTCCAACCTGAACCTCAACAGCATCTGCCATTTTTGACCTGATATGGCCTGCTGAGACCCTGCTTTTCCTTCTATACCTGAGTACTCTGAGGTCACCTCCACCATGGTGTTCAGCAGTCGTGTATCTGTCACGATTCTGCAGATCAATCACCTTATATTATCTATCTTTTCTTCTCCATCTTTAAAAGAAAAGCAGGAACATAAGTCGACTCAAGCGCTACTAAATTCTGGGAATTCAAATGCTGCCTGTAGGATCCCAGCAGTGCCCCGACTCCTTTTTGGCAACAGTTCACAGGAGACCTCATGCAGATCAAATATTTCTGCTTCAAATAATCTGGGAAAACATACTCGGCTTAGCTAAACAGGGTGTGTGTGTCCGTATGCGTGCATGCTCATGTGCCCTTGCCTTTAAGCCCACGGACACTACCCGTACCCTACCTGAACATAGTCCTTAGCATGACCCCAGTCCCTCTTGGAATCCAAGTTGCCCAGGCTGAAACAGTCCAGCTGCCCAAGATGAATCTTGGCCACCGAGCGGCTGATTTTCCGAGTCACGAAATTGGCCCCTGTGATGGAGATAGAGAAGTAAAGGGGAGAGCAAACTCTTGGCTTGGCCATAGCTTGTTTGTATGCATCTCACTTAAAACCATGTTACAGCAAGGTCAACATCCCTTTCGAAAGATCGACCGTGGGAGGAAGCCCAGAAGCTTAGGACACCAGGAGTCAAAGCTATCTGTTTTCACCTCAAGTTTCAAACACTACACAAATTCATGAGCCTTTTTCCTCCCATTTCTTATTAATTTACCGTTTCAGTATAACATCTAGGCTGAGGGCCAAAGAAAATCTATTGGAATGTCATTTTATCAACAGAAAATTCAAGAAGTTACACAGAGGGTGAAGATGAGGGCAGGGCTAAGCTCAGCTGAAGACCACCTCAGCTTTTGACCTGGGCTGGTTCAGAGCTCAACGAGCCCATCACATACTGCCATAGCGCTGCCCCATTGGCACTGATCTGGATAGGACAGGGCAAATTACATCCACAGAAAAACATAGGCTCGCATAATCATCCTCCTGTATCGTCACTAATATGTTTCTGCACATTTCATGCTGTTGACATGTACAGTAACGAGAGTGCTGTTCTGTCAGTTACTACCCACCATTTAAAAATGGTTAAACAATAATGTTGACATATACACATGATAATGGAAACAATCTACATAACATCAGGTATTTCTAATATCTTAATATATGGCATATAGTCCAGTTTTCACAGTTCCCTACTAAATTAACCTGTTAAACCTTTTAATCTCTAACTTCTGAAAACTAGAGGATTCACTGTCATTTTAAAAAAATTATTTACTGATTGATTCATATTTTTGTATAAATTTTATTGGACCTCCTCCATAAAACCAGATAACATCAGCATCCCGTAGGAGCTACAGAGGCCTACAATTAAATAAATCCCTGCAACATACATCTGCAACTTACAAATCAAATTTCCTTTGGAATTTTATAGACTGAAAGCCCACTGGAAATTTTCCACCCACACAAACTTGCCTTGCATTTCCTGTATCACAAATCAGTGATATGCAGAACTATTAGTGTAAATTATTTGGTTATATATGTGAACGTGATTCTCCATTAAAATGTATGATTCATTATACCAAATAAATGGTATCACAGTGACCCATTTTTCAAATTTCCAGCAGTGGCATTTTAGTGACTTTCATACTAAAAAGCATTCTCACAGAATTTACTAAACCAGAACATGCTTTTTTTAAATGCTTAAAAATACTCGCAGATGTGAAGGAAAATATACATAAATAAATAATGGAAAAATATAAAAGATATATATATATACACAGCATAAGATTCATTTAATTCTTAAATTTTCAGAAGTTTCTTGTTTTAAATGAAATACAGCAAATCTATTTTTATATATTTTACAGCCAAGCTGAAATACTAATTCAAATCAATAAAACATCATATTTTGTGTGGTTTAAAGATAAAAAACGTATACATACATAAATACATATATTTAAAAAAAAAATCACTGAATACCTAATGTCTATGTTGTGTTACTTAATATTAAATGTAATGTTACATTAATATGCTTTTAAGCACAATTTACACCAGGTTGAAATTGAAAATTTGAAATAATTTAAAATATGAAACATTTTAAGACAATTACGTTTTAACAGAGCACCACTGTGTGACACTTTTAGTGTTTCGACAATGAAGATGGATAAGTATGTAAAGAACATTTCAGTCTGTCAAAAAATAAATTTAACAATCAGGGCCGTGGGTCAACCAAGGGACGACACAAAGTAAAACTGCATTAGGTTTATAAGATACACAATTGAGTGATTAGCTTCTGAAAATGAAGGGCTTGTATTTCCTGGAAAGTGCTATCGAAACAACAGCCATCATCGGGTCAGCTCTGGGTTTGAACATGACAGCGTATACTGAGCGAGTTAAGTAATCCAGTCTGGGGGGTGGGGGTTATATGTATGAGCTGAACACAGGCATAAGCAGCAGTACAGAACTGCTCAACTGAGGCATAGGGACATATTCTTTCACTCAGCAGTGAGTGCACAGCTCCAGAGAGCAATGGGTTTAGGGTCAGCCAAGGTGGGGATAAACTCATAGGAGCCAACTTGTTCTTGCCCCCGTGACTGGGACGCCAGTCTAACCTGTTAGCAGCCACACCTGGATCCTGGCAAAGAGCTGCAGCACGCTGGAAACACAACAAACCAACTGTGCCAAAGAAGGGGCGGGAGCAACAGGCACTCAAGAGATGAGAGACAGACAGAACACCCAATGGCACGAGGTCTTAAGGCTTTGCAGGGTTTACAAAGAGCTCTTTATGGTGGCTTTTTGAGCCTGCTGGAGGAACAGGGTTGAGGTCCAGCCCAGGGGTCAGGCATTTTCTGCTTAGGGACTGATGTTAGTATTTTATATTTGAACAAAATGCATAGATTGTTGGTTTTTGTTGGCAAAAATTACAAAAAAAAAATACACACAGATGATATACATATATGTGTGTGTCATCTGTGTGTGTGTGTATAATAAAACGACATGGGCCGCTGAGTAAGAGAAGTAAGAGAAAGTAATATTCCTCTGCGTAAAAAACCATAGGGGATATTTCAGTAACTAGATGTTCTTTATTATATCACATGAATTGCATGCATTTGCCAGCTACAAGTACCTCAGGCTAAGACTATAATTACAGCCCCTGCCGGGTTTCCCTGTGTTGTGTGGTGACGAGAAACAGGTTCTCTGGACTTTACCACAGGAGTCTCTCATTTTAATCATGCACAAATACACTCGACTCTCATAATCGTTAAATGCGAATGTGAAAGACAAGAAAACTACAAAACAAAAACTGGGGAAATGTACAAAAAGTCTCAAGAGGAATAAGGCACAGTGTATTTTACATAGGGAAGAGACAGACGCATGTTTTAGAGAGCAAGCCCCTTTCACTCCAAGGCACAGCCAGTTACTGCAACCAGAGCAATCACGGCCCATTTGCCCCCCAAGGCCCTGCCAACAGAAACACTATTCAGGACGGCAGGTACCCAAAGCCCTGCAGTCCTCCACCAACCCCCCACTCCTTCTCGCGTTCCCCTTCTAAAATCTGGGCCCTAAAATAGGGCCATTTGTGGCGTAAATCCGCTCACTTTATGAGGGCCTTTTGGCACCTCAAACTCAGTTCCCTAACATAGAAAGGTGAGACTCAAGAAATGGGCTCTGTGGTATGTGGTACTGAGGGACAAAGAGGGAGGGTGAACAGCGCAAGCACGAACATATACCAAACTGTGTACGTATACAACTGGTGACTCACTTTTCTGAACTTTACAGTGAGGTTCAGATCGGATGTTTTTCTGAAGGAAAAACAAAAAAAAAAACAGGATTTTCCTGGAGCAGAAAAAAAGAGGTGATCTATTGGACTGCCAGTCCACAAGCCGTAAATGTGAAGCCACCTGAGGATCTATCTTCCTTTTGACCTTTCACCTGCAGTCACACAAGGAAGGAGGCTGCGACGACAGTGTGCAGTGCAGCACCTCCTGCAGTTTACTGTGGACAGCAGATGGAACAAAGGCATGAAACCACCGCAGCAGTGCGCAGGAGACAACACGATGCGATAAAAACAGCCCTGTAAAGCTGGTAATGGCACTTTTTTGGTAGGAACTGGAAGGGAACTGAGGGCAGAGGAGGAGAAGTAAAAAGAGCTACTAAAGCCAGTCTGTTTGACGTTGATTTAGCGGTACCTGTATAGGCATTCAGCAGCTCCAGATGCAGTTACACCTGGCACGGTCATAATGTCACAGTGTGGAGCTCTGCGAGAGTGCATGTGTTCATGTTGGTTGCCAAATGGAGAGCGCGGCATGTGCCGTGTTCTTAATGATAGAAGTGGGACGGCCGAGACTGATGACCCAACCCTGGGATGAGAGATGGGGGGGGGAGGGGATTTGCACTGAAACTGAAGCACACTCAGACGATCAAAGCTTAGATGCTTGTAATTATGACTGAGTTTTATTGTGCCCTTTTCCTTCCTGTGGCCTAATTACATATGGGGGCAAGAACTTTTCTGTTAAATGGCCAGGTTATTTACACCCTTGCCATAATGTTGTTGGGTGGGGGGGGGCAGTGTAATTTACAGGTGATCTGAACTGAGTAGCTGAGGAGATGCTGGGGCAGTTAACACGGCACACCTTTCTGTTGGGGACTGGGACCCACAATTTTTCCAGTCCTAGTGCCACATTTGTGCAAAGGATGGTGTGTTCCAGTTAACCCCACTGATGCTGCCAGCAGATAAAGCGCCCAGGGCCAGACCCCCCCCCCCACCACCACCCTCAGCTCCCAAACCTAACATGGACACAGTCCATGGGTCATGGCTAATTCATTTAACATAAAGCCCATTTGTTAGTGCGCCAGCACTGATGGATTCCGGGTCCTCTGGCTGGCGGCAAAGCCAGTGCAGAACCTTCCATGGCACTACCAAAGTTTAAAAACCGAAACAACCACAGACATTTAACCTCCCGTCCCCTGCAGGAAAGTCCAATAACACTCTATCACATGAAAGCAGAGCAGACAGAGGGAGGAGAAGCAGCTCCTCTGTTTTCCTCATGGGGTGGGGGTGTCTGGAACAAGCGGGTTGACTGGCACCCTGTGCTTCTATGACTGGAAATATGGGCTGGTTCTTGGTTCCGGGCAGAAGTGAAGGAGGTTTCTTGGCTATTTTTGGTTGTTTCAGTGCATCCCGTATTGTGCAAAATGACTGCAAATAAACTAGGAAGTCATGCTTCATTAAGTTTGAGATTTCACAAATGACCTGTTTTACTTCTGATGATTAAAGAATTTTTTCCCTCCCACATCACTCTATAGGTTGTGGTTCAGTTTGACGATGATGTTCTTCAGGTTTCAGTTACCCTCTTATATTTCTTTCAGCAGAAAACGGTTTAACTGTTTGGCCGACTGTTTTAGACATGCAGGTTTTCAAGTAATAAGAAAAAAAACATTCCCAGACTAGGAATTAAGAAGGAAGTCTGTACATTCCAGACATGTTAAAATCCCACTGCTTATTCTCAGCCCATCCTGTTGAAACAAGTCAGATACGAGTATCAATTCTGGGCCCTGATACTGACCTGATAAGGCTGAGAAACCCGCCGAGTGGATGCTGAAGGGTTGTTACCCTGGAAACGTGTGGGCCCCATGAATAGAGGTTACACATCCACTCTGGAACTTGGATTACTGAAGCACTGTAGTTCCCTAATCCAGTCTGCAATTCTTATACTGGCAATGGAGCTGCAGGCTTTGGGTTGTCGCAACAAAGGCTGCTGCATTACAGGGATTTTACCTCATCACAGGTTTGGCAGTTGGAGTAGAACAAACCTCACAAATTTGTTGGATATGACTGTCACTCTCCAAAATGAAATTCCTACACATTTTAAAAACATGCACAAACTAATAAAACAATATTACACACTTGAGCCGGTGATCAAAAAAGAATTCTATAGCTTTCTTTGACACGCAAACGAGTTCCACACCCAAAAGAAAAATGCTTATGTCATAGGTCTGCATGCACAGGCCTTGTAGGGTTAGGTGAAGTGTCGGTTGTCAGATGCAGCCCCCAAGAAACCCCACCTGGATTCATGACATCAGACAAAGCAAAGGAGACTGTTAAACTTGATGAGCAAAACATAAACATGGATACAGGCAACGGCAATGGACACCAACAGGCACCTTCTACCTATTTGGCATTTAACTCTCACTATGAAGGTTTCATGTACTGTGTTTCTGAATTTAGGGCCTCTGATTGGAGATCTGGCTTTCAACCAAAGTTAAGGGTGGGGGAGTGAAAACCTCCCTCACCACTGGACACCATTACCACTGCTAATAAAAGTCACTTCATTCATGGCGCCTCTTCATTTCCATGCCAATCAGGAAACAGAAATAGAGAGGCGGGCTGCAGGAATGGCAGGCCGGCTGCTCTCCAGCTGTGAGAACGCACTGCAGCCCACCAAGACCAGGGCTGAAAGTAAATGGGAGATATAACGACACTTGGGGAAAGGAAACAAAAAGAAATTCACTCATGTGCAATCAAATGAGGCTCCTCACAGATTTAAAGGGACAGTACTATAAAAGTTGCGGCAATGCAGTGCCTTTGCCATCCTGGCACAGGCCCCGGCTTCTGGAGTCAGACGGCCTTCACAGACAGTCAGGTACTTTTGGCATCCAGATTATCCTGATTATCTAAATGCCTACACACTACAGCTACCGGGGGGAGGTGCTAACCCAATGTTCCACCACATATCAGATTTAATGCATCAACTTGCCCCCACATCTTAGATGTTTAAGGATGTTCAATTGAAGAGAAGACAGGGAGTTTTTCATGACACGTAGTGTTGGGAATGGCTAATATAATATAACGAGCCCTATAGTCCACACTGTGGCCCAGAGTGCTCCGAATGAAATCGTATACTGGAACATAACCCCAACATGACCCCAGAATCAACCAACAAGGACCGCTGCCTCATGCGCTAAATACTCAGCCACTTGATGGCACTATAAATCACATGGCAAATGTACACTTAGGGTCCTGACCTTCCATGGGGACCGACAGCACCTGTCAGCACCAATCAGGGTCTCCAAGATGGTGGCATTACCTGCTATCAAGTGGTGGAAACAGCCTGAAAGTCTTACTAGGAATCCTGGCTCTTTATCAGTCACAAACAAATTATTACTGTTCTCACCATTATAATTCAAGTAATAACTGATGAAAATCTTGGCCAATACAAGATATTCAGATTAGAAACTAATGGGAAACAGTTAAATATTTCTGTTATGCCGGCTCATAAAGCCACATTACATGTTACACAGGACAGCAACCAAGGAGGTGAAAAGCAATTTGACAGCAATGTAAAATGGACTATGTTTGTTTACAGTGGAACGCCAAAGATATTATTCCTTCTTAAGTGATTCCAACTTTTCAAAAAAAATTGGAATGTGGTGTTTATTGGTAGAAACTACAGTGTATTTGCAAAAAGTAAGAAAATCCCTGGATTCCAAGCAGGATTAACTCATCCATATATAGAGTGACAAAGCTCTTTATCCTGCTGCTCCAAAGCCACGCACACACAGCTGTAGTGACTTGTTCCAAAAGACTATGGACGTTCCCGGCCCCTCTGAAAGACCCCTACTGTTCGTGTCTCTGGCTCACCCGCCGGCCCACACCGGGAATGCCGAACCCATGACATCATGGCATTTCCTGCCAGGGGCACTGTCGTGTCCAGCAACTGGCACCGCCCTGTTATTAAGACGATGATGTCATCACTGCGTCGGCTGCACCCCAAGGTGGAGCCCTCTGAGCCCCCAACCCCAAACAAGCCACGTACACACACACATCCACACACAAAAACTCACAAGGTGTGTGAAGACAGGCGTTACCCCCACCAGGTACCCCCTCCCCCACAAGTGAACGGAGAGACATGGGCCTTTCATGAAGCTAAACTAACATTTGTGCCTGGACATGTGTACCTCTAGCAAAGCACAACAACTAACCATCAAGCACTCAGATTCCCCTGGCTCCATCTTCACACTCTACTCTGCGTTTATCTCAAATTGTGACATGCTTTGTTCCTGAGTGGCCATGATAGGAGGGAGGGCACAAAAACGTCCCTCAGCAGGTTACTAGCAGACTTAGAATTGGCAGGGGGGGGGTCAAATACCATTTAAATGTCTGTTCCCAGTCAAAAAAAGTTTGAATAGTTTTAAAAAGTTTTTTTTTTAATTATCCTGTGATAGGGTAGTAACACACAAAACTTGAACTACTCCTCAATCAGCCAGAACACAGATGGAAAGTGTAAAAACTGAGACACAAACTCATGTTTAGGTTCTGCTTCTCCATATGAGACATTTCTCCCACTCCCCATCCCAGCACTGGCGACTTCAGAAGTTTTCTGAATAAATATATAACTTTGTATGAGCATGGGGCATATTTTCATTTCCTGACCACAAACGTTCGCCCCCTGACTGAGGCGGCCTTCAGAAGGGCCCCCTCGGCGCTATGGCGGTCTTTTAATGGGGTTCGGGCACAGGACAAGTGGGACGCACTGTGGCCAAGGAAAACCTCCACCTCTGTTGTGCAATGGCTGCTCCCTCCTGTCCCCTGCCCAATCGACCTAAATGCACAGTAAAGGAGGGTAGCAACACCTCCAATGCACAAGGGCGTCCTGAGAGCAGTGAACCAAGAGCAGGCCACTGTGAACTGCAGTTGGAGTTCAGAAGCAGTAGGTTGTGGGTTTGAGTCCCCCTTAGCAGTGGCAGCAGCTCAGCCTGTCTAATGGGCCGGGGATAAGGGCTCACCCAGCAATGTGAATCTTAACCTGTCAGGAATGTGAATAACTTATCAAGTAGACAATTTGAGCCAAGCATTTTTAATACCATCAAAAGCAACAATACTGTCTATT
Organism: Mormyrus iriodes; assembly: GCA_011763525.2. NCBI lineage: Eukaryota > Metazoa > Chordata > Actinopteri > Osteoglossiformes > Mormyridae > Mormyrus > Mormyrus iriodes. Next base: position 19,984,275 of record JAAGVU020000001.1, on the reverse strand, counting down.
TCCATAATTTAAATTAAGATTTGCTTAATGGACTTCGGACTCTAATCCTTCTGTGTACTAATGGCTTGAGAAAGATCAGTTTGCTCATTACTCAGGATGAGTAATGAGGAATTCTCTCGTCATCGTTACTACTTTCTCCAGAAGCACCACCCTAATATTGAATTTTTTTTCTCTCTCTGGATATGTCTGTTCCTGTTGTCCCTTGTACAGATCCCTGGAAATCTGCAGTTTCTTGTAAAACATTCAAATTTACTGCTTGACCTGTGGCCTGCTGGGTAGGGTCGAGTCCAGTCTTTATGATGAAATAAATCATAAACACATGAGCCTGTGACCTCAGTAAGCTGACCGGTTAAAATCATGTGTTACTAATTAAGGTCACAGTATGACCCAAATTGGGTTAAACCAGCATTCTCAACCTTTCGTTCCTGTGGGCGCAGCATGGTTATTGAATCCAGCCATACAATCCCCGGTATAAATGAGACATTTAAGAATGGGGCTTACACACAAGGATACAATAGGCCTGGAGTCTAGATGATGCCAAAATGTCACAGGATTCTATATATACGGAGGCGCTTTTAAAAGACAACAGAGCTTATGATATTACCAATCACGACAGCGGCTACTCCTTCTCAAGCTATCCAGAGTGTGACGCTAGCTCAACGGTAAAAAAGATATGACCGACCAGGGACTAGAACCTGCTACTTTAAACTCACACACATCACCTGCCAAAGAATTATGTTCTAAACAGCAAAATTTAACAGAAAAAATTAATTCTAACAAAATACTACAAGACATTTCACAACCACAAGAAATAACTGTACAATAGCAATAATTTAGTAACCGGAAAGAAGGGCGCGTATCATTCAGACCTGACCTGGCCCCAGTGTCACTGCTATTCTGCTGTTGCAGGCTAAGCATGTGCCCAGGCCTTGCCAGCGATTAGGGATAGACAGCCACTGCTCCACATGTCACACTGTGACGAGACACGGCCCGTAAAGAGACGGCCACTGCTCCACGTCACACTGTGATGAGACACGGCCCGTAAAGAGACAGCCACTGCTCCACATGTCACTCTGTGACGAGACACGGCCCGTAAAGAGACAGCCACTGCTCCACATGTCACACTGTGATGAGACGTAGGCCGTAAAGAGACAACCACTCCACCACGTCACACTATGACAAGACGCGGCCCGTAAAGAAACAGCCACTGCTCTACATGTCACACTGCGATGAGACGTGGCTCGTAAAGAGACAGCCACTGCTCCACATGTCACACTGTGATGAGACGCGGCTCGTAAAGAGACAGCCACTGCTCCACATGTCACACTGTGATGAGACGTAGGCCGTAAAGAGACAACCACTCCACCACG
>JAAGVU020000001.1:19926904-19951258 GCA_011763525.2 Mormyrus iriodes | reverse complement strand
AACATTACAAGGAAAGGGAAAGAGTGAGTTTGAGAGAGAGAGAGAGTGTGTGTGTGTGTGTGTGTGTGTGTGTGTGTGTGTGTGTGTGTGTGTGTGTATGTGTGTATGTATGGGGGGGGGGGGACTCCTGGGGGCATCCTGAATCTATATTGGAGGCGCAGCTGTGCGCCCTGGAGGTCTGGACTCTGGCAGGGACCAGGGATCTAATGAAGCCCAGATCGAGAGAGGAGTATTGCAGAGAAACTGGAGTTGACCCTAAAGTGCTGAGCCATCGAGCCAGGAGGTCTCACAGAGCCCCTTTCCTCCAGGTGACAACCGACAGACACCCTGTGAAACAGAGGGACCGTCACACAGCCTTTTCACCAGCCACTGATGACGCCAGGCTAAAGCTGACAGCATAACCAGATGATTATTAAAAATGCTTTTTAATATCCTGGAGTTGCCCCATGCTACAACTTTACATAGAGGAAGCAACATTTTACACAGTTAATATATCCCTTACGGTACAGAAGTACAGAGCCTAGTAAATGGAGATCCTTTCTCAATTATCGGATTATGTTGTGTATGCATTGTGGATTCGTCTGAGGGTTTTGTTTCCATTTCACGATGCAGGCTGATATCTCACTGCGACTTCCACCCAAAACAAATCCGCCATGCTATCCTTACTTATGCTCTGCTGTTAGTTAACATTGTGCTGACAACCGTTAACCGCTTCCATATGTGAGACACCGACCAGGCAGCGCTCCCCTCTATCTGGGGCGCAATAAAGAGGCTCTCCACACTCCGCGGAGCAGCCTGGGGTCACCGTATGAGGCCGAAGATGACTAAAATGATTTACACTCATTTCTAGTCTGTCACTCTCCATCCATGTCTCAGAAGACGAGGAAAACCCACCATAAAGAATGCACAACTACTGTGCACTAGCACTGTACTTAGGGAAAAACTCCTAGGGTGCATTCCCCTTCTCCATTCATCACTTATAGAATACCCCCTGCCCCCCTTTTTTTAACAACAGATTTATTCCTGCATTACGTTTCAAAGTTGCAAATGGCAGCGGTCCTGCCCCCGTTTGGATCTGACAGGTTTAAGAATATTGCAAAATAAACTTATAAGACAAGGCATAAAGGGTATATCTAAATACCACCAAAAGGTCCTGAAATACAAGATTATTTCTAACACCAAGATGACATCAATGACTGAGCAGAATGGTATAAAATCTAGACCACCACCACTACCCTAAGCCATCTTATACACATGATATTTTCAAAATTAGTTACTATGACATGCATAAAATATCAAAATACCTGCAACAACTGAATTCCGGTTCTATTTTTAAAATGTATACATTTCTAATACCAGCAGTTTCAGTTTTATGTAAAACTTCATACAGCAGAAATATTACATTGCAAGAACATTAAAATATGAGCCATCTAAAATGCCATCTGTAGCGTAAAGCATTTATTAATAATAAGTACCTGGACGTAAGAAGTGCAAAGAACAGCTCAGTAAATGATGCGTTTCTGTGTTTGCGTTTTTTTTTTTAACTTAAGTTAAAATGAGAAAAAATGTTACTAAGGGACAGAATGAGGTGACCAAGCGGCTCTCCAACATCAGCCGCATGAGAAAAGGTGTAAATCAGTGAGAGAAAAATAAACAAACAGCTATCTATCAGAGACAGGGCTGCTTTGTCAACTTTAAGCCCTTAGCTGGAGATGATAGCACCACACTGTCAGTTTGAGATATTCAAGTCTAAACACAATCCAGACAAAACAAAGTGCTCATACAGCGCACATCTCCATCAGCTTCACAAATATCTCACTTGTCATTGTGTCAAACGCATTGGCATTTTTCCACACATACACAAATCACCGTTGTTCTCATACAAACTGGCTTAAACTCAAAGAACCATTCTATTGCTCAGATAGTAACAAATGGTCAATTATTAATTATACAGAATAAGTTGTTTGCGCAACATTAGATATTTTACATCTTAATGACACATAAAAATACACAAAGACATAATTAAAAAAACTGAAAAAATAAACCATACAAACACAAAAATATATGATTGCAACAATGGCTAGTTACGGGTCAATTCTTACTTTTCTATATTATTATTATTATTATTATCATCATCATTAACGTGACCGTTATTATTATTATGATTATCATTGTTGTTGTTGTTATTATTATTATTATCAATAATAATAACTATAACGATATTAATGATATTGATGATAATAATAATAATAATCAACTTTTTCTTACCAAGCACATTGCCTTATAATTTATGATTTAGATCCTAAAATAGGGCTCTTAAAAACCAAGGCTAAAGCACATAAAACACCTTCTTTCATGGCCATACACATGTGCCAGTAAGCACTTTATACTCTTCCTAACGCTGCAGAAAATGCTGTGCATGAAATATCTGAGCAACACTGAACCCTTGATAGCACCGCTAAATCAGAATACAAGGCACTGCAGCCAACTGCCCCACCAGTTACTCCATCTTTTCAGCTGCAAGGTGGGGAGGAAGCAAAGTGCTGACTCAGCATGGCCTGCTCGGTCTCAGACTGCCTACTTTACTTGCCTGGAAATGTTCTCACCTACCTGTCAGTGTCACCAGACCAATCATTCGAAGTGTTACTGGGTCTTTCACCAAAACCAGACTAATCAGAGAACATTTCACAGGTGTGCGTCATCCCTGGATGTGTAAGCAAATGCACATTATAAAGTGTGTGTCCCCCCACAAGGGGAAACTCAATTTTATAAAATTGTGTGACTACAATCAAAAAACTAAAAATATCAAAAGTCTTGTATTTTGTTTGGTTGGTTATGGTTAAATTTGCTGTTGTTGGGATTAGAGTTTTTACCATAGAAATGAGAGTCCCCACATAGAAATGAATACAAATGTGTGTGCGTGTGTGTAGGTACCCTGTGTCAATCACCACGCTCATACTTTCACTGGCACAAGCGATCTGCACAGGCAACAGAATATGGCTTTTGGTTTCTACTAAAATATTTCCATTTACAATAAAAAAATACACTGACTCATGTAACCCCGTTTTCATTTCAGGAAGGGGTCAGACAGGTGGTACTGTATAGACATTCAGCTTCACCATTACATCTCTGCCTAAGAGACATCTGCTGATAACCAGGTAAATATCACTGGTGAAACAAAAACATGTCATCAGTTTGTATGCAAGTTATTTATTCTTTACTATGTACTTCTACATCTGTCATTATGTCTGTCTGGGGCTGATTTCATTGATTGGCACCAATTAGTCTGTGCCCTCGAGCATGGTAGCATGGTGCTCCCTCCCTGCCTGCCAGTGGCCCCACGCATTCCTCCGCGTCTGTGCCCACGGAGGCCCAGCCTCCTGGATCCAAGACAGAAGAAGCATGAAACTAGAGAGCGAAGAGGACAAGGAAGAGTGAGTGAGTGAGTGAAGAAAGATAGTGTAAAGAGAGAGAGGGTAATGGGGGAAAGAGAGCATATCCAAGCTCAACAGGTATAATGGGAGGACATGAGGTCAGCACAGCATTTACTGTGCCTTATTATTCAGCTTTTTTATTTTTTCAGGTGATTTTTAGTAATTATTTTTTCATTAATCCATTTGTCAGACTTAAAAGAATTAATTTAACGGATAATTTAAAACGGCAATATACTGACATCCACTATGAATTGTGCTGCAAACACAGCCAAAGCATTTCTATAGCTGAGGAATGTATCGTTTCTGTTTCTAGGTAGTCAATTTAAAAATAAAATACTAAAATAAATCAATGCGAAATGGCAGACATTTAAAATGCATTATGATTACATAAAATGATTACAATTATATTCTACAATATTCAACTGTTTAGAAAGACAATTATTACTAACATTACAAAAAAGAATACATTTCGTCCCTAAGATTCTCCCCAAAAGAAACTTAAGCAGAGTAGTAAAATCTGTTGCATCTGTTCAATGGTTTCAATTATGCTTGAATTCAGACAGGGTATCGAGTTTTATTAAACAAGGAAAGCCTTCTATCTGCCGTAATCTGCCAACACATGTCTCTGACCGGTCTCCATTTACCAAGCAATTCTGATTTATGATTAGATTATATTACTAAGATGTTCAGCTATTCTGATTTATGATTAGATTAGATTAGATTGTCCTGTTTCACCAGGACTTCCCTAGCATATACCCATAATCCAAGTCCATTTCTGGCTACTACTATACAACATAGATCCAACTAGTACCCAGCAACCCTAACCCAAGCACTATAGCTTTACTAAGGTAAACAGCAGGCTAAACGATAACTTTTACCTGTGTCATACAATATCAGTTATGAAAAGGAAATAAAGCATTTTACCATTTACAGATCAGCTAAAAAAGGCATACTCATGTTTTTATACATACCTAATCTCCCCCCTTTTTTTATAATTTATAATAATAATTGATACTTTTATTGATCCACCCGGGGAAATTCTCTTTACGCCCCCCCCAGTTTGTTCTCTGTGGGTGAGAGCAAGCTGGCCGCGAAGGGCAGGCACCGATAGCAGTGCTATGGGAGCTGGGGGTTAAGGGCCTTGCTCAAGCACCCACAGATGTGCTGGGGCCGGGGCTCAAACTGGCGACGTTCTGATCACAGGCACAGAGGTTTAGCCCACTGAACCACACGCTGCCCCATTTACAGAGAGGCACATCCTCAGGACTACTGGAGGGCCAGAAGTGAACCCTGGATGCTTACCAGAGATGCTTTTCACAGGTATAGAAAAGATGTCTGAATGCCAGGTCTGTCACCGCTGAATCCGGCACAGTGACAGCAGAGAAGTCTGTGACTGTCACAGGTCAACGATAATCAGATGTGGCAGTGATTGAGTGCTCTATGAACCACAGCTAAACCTAACCTTTCTGAACATGCCAGGCACTCCACAGCACAGAGTAACACATTTAAAGCAAACACTAATTAGTGTGCTGCAAAATCACCATATACACTCTCTCTCTTACACACACACACACGTTTGTATCCCTGTCTTTGTGGGGACCGTCCATTGATTTGTATGGGCAAAACATTAATCTCAGAGTGTGCTGTTGTCTATTTTGTATTTCTCAGATGGAAGGGGAGAGGCACCATCTGTGAGAGCACCGATGCAGCAGGACCAAGCATTAGAACTCATTCTGTTTATATTAAGTTGCAAGGGCATGCCAATAAATGGGTTCTTTCTCTTAGAGAGAGAGAGAGAGAGAGGGGGGGGGGGGAGAGTGTGTGAGTGTGTGACCAAATGTTCCCACAACGTGACAAAAACCTGTTATTTTGACAAGGAGAAACTCAGTGTTATAAAAATCTGTGACTACAATCAAACAAGCTGAAATAGCCAAAAGTCTTGTATTTTGTTTTGTTACTTATGGTTAAGGTTAGGTAGGGATTAGGGTTTGCCCATAGCAATGAAAGGATGGTCCCCACAAGGATAGAAATGTGTGTGTGTGTGTGTGTGTGTGTGTGTGTGTGTGTGTGAAAATGTGCATGATCAAAAAAAAAGAAGTAAAACCGAGCAAGCCAAACTGTTGACAGGTTGCTCGTGAGCCGGGATGCCAGGTTTCCTCAGGCCATGCTCAACCTCAGCGCTAGTACCTCAGATAGCCACTGCAGCGGGTGTTTCAGGTATCAGTCTGTTTGTAACTGATGTGCAGAATCTAAAACTTGGTGCTTATAGCAACAGACAAAACACAAGCACAAGCTAGCAATGTTTAATAAAGAGGCAATCGCCACCAGAAAACTTCATGACTCGGTTTTGAATGACAGGTTTTTAATCATCCTTCAGCAAAAAAAAATAATAATAATCAAGCCAGTAGAATGATCATCACACTGAAGCAATGAGTCCCCACAATTGAAAGGGCCTTCATTTAATGGCTTGTTTCTGTGTTTTCTGGGTTGTTGTTAACATAAAATGTGATTTTCACATTTTCACATTACATTTCACATTTAATTTTCTTTGTCATTTCTAAAGCCTAAAACATTTTTGCGGTTTTCTTACCTTTTGGTGTCTGAGAACGTGAAAAATTTGAATGCCGTTACATGTGAACTATATAAACAATTATTTCAATATCTGCAGACGGTGCTGTCCTCCAGTTTCATGAAGAGAAAAATCAAAACCAGTTGTTTATTTTGCAGTTACCTCTGTCCTGTTATGTCTGATGCTGATGCTGCGCTGTGACAAACTGAAAGAGGATTACCTTACGGCCAAATCCATTTTAAGGCTTTAAATAAATTTAAAAAGCTAAACTGCACTCCACTGCAAAAATGACATACAAAAAGTGTGCAATTTCCCATAAAGAATAACGTAAAAAAATAATAATTAGCACACAAAGTTAGAACAATTAATCTTCATTTTACGTCATCAATTTTATGTGCACCAATTTGACTGTCAGTCACGCTTGTTTTTTCTTTGCAAGAAGCACACAGATTTAAGTTCAGTGGGCAGGATAAAACACATGCTGTTCTCACTAGTCGCTAAGTACAATAAAACTCAAAGCACAAACCCTAACTGCTCAACCTACATTCTATGCTCACGCCAGACACTTCAGCCTAAGTGACCTGGAGGCCTGTTATCAGCCAGGCCAGTGGAAATATGGATCTCTTTACTAGTTCTAAGAGCCCATTTCAGATTCATGTCTTCTTTGTATATTTAAAATTCAACCCTCAGATAATGTCTTGTGCTGAGGTGAAGATTGTCTCCACCAGACTACTAGAAAACTTCTTCGAAATCCTCATTTCTCTTTGTGTAAGAAATTATTTTCATTGTCGTCATTTAAACTAGCATTTTTCTAGAGTGCAGTAGATTCACATGGAGCAATTCTGATATAACTGTGCCACAGACTATTCATGTTTAGTCCAACAGGTGGTGTAGCAATATAGGTCATCAGCGTGTGAATTCCCAGGGGAGATATTTTATGGTAATTCTGAAGACATACAAGGTGAAGCTCATTCAGCCCAGAGAAATATGTCACTGCAGTACACTTAATTATATGTCAACAAAATAATTGATGAACCAGCTATGAATCAATATAGCAATGCCACTAAATCATATTTATCCCTCATCTTGAAATTGAAAACATTAAGACGATGTCAGACACATAACAGAAGATACATTCCTTTATAACCAATTTTAACACCAACAGGAAACTAGTATCTGGCACCAAGAAACTTGGCATAAATACCAGTTTCTTCACAACAGAGATAATACATCAAATGCTTCTACCTCTAACTACATATTTTCAAAAGGAAGACTGATTGCAAAAGTAGTAACCCAGTCACATTAATCAACTTAAAAGACTGGGAAATATGCTACAAAACATTGCCTTAACGACAAAGTATACAATCAAGCACAGGTCCTTTTTATCTGTGCTGAAAATGCACTCATTTCTAGGGGTGACAAAGACCAAAACCTTTGCCACTGTTCTTCATTAACAACAAAAAGTAGCCTAAACATAATCAGAATTTCAAAACAAATTACTTTCACACACAAGTCACCTGCAGTGCCCAAACTACAAAGGAAGAGAAGAGGCAAAAGCTTCTTCCATCAGTGGGGGAGATAATCAGTCTTGTTTACACAACCTCACTATAATTAATGGTTCCTCAGAAGTTGAAAGATTAGAGACAGAAGAAGCAATCCAGCATGAGGCAGAGTGGCTTCCTAAAGGCTGACTAGCCACTAGCACCTCAGAGTAGTTGTTTCACTTCCATTTATGTACTGTACTAAAGTTTGGGGTCAAATTAAGTGATTATTACGAGCCTCTGCTCTCTGGTAAACATAAAAACTTTAAAGGATACTGGTTTTAAAATTACAATTAATTTCATTAGAGAAGAACCTGCCCGACCTCTCTGTTTAACTTCATACCAGCAGCTACAGAATGAAACTTGGCATAAATAGCACAAATGCAAGAAAAATAAAAACCAGTGTGTGATTTGTACAGGGGTCAATTTGGATAAGCAACGAAAGAGACATAAGTCAGAATTTTAAAATCTCACTTATTAGAGTTTTTGTCTGAAAAATAAAAATACCACACACTTTTGTATAAAGAGAGAGAGACAAACACATCCAGATACCATTCCATTAAATTTCAACTAATTATGTTTAAATGCAGCAACCTCGGGGTTGACGATATGACCGGCAGAGACAAATTTCAAACAAATCACTTTCCTTAATAACTTCTTAAAGAACACCACAGTGGATTTTTGGAGATATTCTCTCCGGCATACTATTTCTAGTTCAGCCATTCTTTCAGTGAACCTTTGCCAACATGGGCATAAACATCAACCAGAATAACACCCACCCCCCACCCGCACACAATACCACGGGATTATATTAAATTGAAAAACAATTAGGCCAGTTTTACACCAAATATCAACACCTTCCATGTATTGTATATCTGAATGTGATCTTTATTAAAGTCATTGCATTGGATGGCTTCCCGACAACTGTCGACAGGAGTTACACTACCATGGAAACAGACAAAAACAAATCAACAAAACAGGCAAACAAACTTATTGGATTGTCATATTTCTGTGTGCCGGTTTAAAGATTTTGGTTTATTATTACTGCTGACATGGAGGATTTGACTTTGGCAAATAAGCAATACCACATCTCAGGGGTCTAAAATGATTTTATTTTCATGTGCATATTTTCTGTGGCTGAGAAAAAAATCTCTCATATGACAAGCACTGTAAAAATGAACACATCTGAATGAGAGCAGAGAGCAAAGATCTGGCAAAGGAACGCAATAAAAATTTAAGACTTAACATAGCACATGTAAGTAGTTAATATTCAGAGGGAACAAGTGCAATGTGGCTCATTCAAACGTTAAACTTAACGACTGAACTGACCTGGCGATGAGCCAAATCCACAGTTTTGACATAAGGGGCAGTGATATGCCTTGCACGAAAATTTTCTGGGCAAACTGCAACTGAGCTGTCATCCTGGAGACATTACGGATGGGGGAGGGGCTTTGCAAAAGGAGGGAAAAAATGTTATGGGTTAATTCCTTTGTTTGTCATACAGTAATAAAAGCACAAGCCAAATGCCCTGTTATGAGACCATAAATGTGTGTATGTGCAATTGCATAGACTTATTTTCAGTTAAGTTGATAGAACTTCAGGTCAGGTTCTCTCATGAGCAGGTAGACCAGAATGGTCAGAAAAGCCCAGCAAGTGGAATTTCTCATTCATTAGTCAGTGATGAATAATATTAAAAATAAAAAACTTAGACAGGCACATAACTCAAATTTAAGAGTCCGTGCCCAGAATGTTCACGAATGCTTTTTTGCAACATTGTGACAAATAAATTATTGACAGGTTTAAAGTCACCAGGAATGTACAGCCAGTATCAGATACTCGTTACGCATGTAAAACATTTAGTGTAACGGCCTGCTCCTGGTCTTCCACACCGACCTGCATGGGCTAAGCGGCATGCCGCTTTTAGTGCCGAGAGACAGCCACAGGCGCCATGCCGCCTTAAATCACTCTTCAGGCCCAGAAACCTACCAGGAGCACTAGGGCCAAGCCAACACCTCTACATATTAGGCGCCATAAAGAAAAGAGGAGGAGAAAAATGCTGACACTGGAGCATTCTTCTGACAAAAATTCCCAGGGCACCTTTGCCTGGCTTGCACATTGACGTTTCCTCCCCTCTCCAACCAACAAGACACAGGGGCAGGCCTCTCCACCTCCTTCCTAAACACCTTGCTGGACGTACCACAGATACACTTAGTGGCCTCAAGGAGGCTCCACTTGCATGGGTGCTTCATCAGCCCAGAGAAGCACTAATGCTGCCCCAAAATGTCCTAACGGTATCCCATACTATGTTGTTTCTTCACCTTACCCCTCACCTGAACTCCCCACCCCATTTCAAGCAGGATGCAATACCAACTGGCCTAAAACCTCCCCATCACTCTCACCTGTATCTTCTCAGCCAATGTCACGGAAAAGAGCATGACAATACAGATCCATTGCAGCAGTCTACAAATCCCATGTGCTTCTCACAGTGCTCCAAGCTTTTAATTGAGCTTATTTAAACACTCCAGGCAGGGGAGTCAGCTGAGATATTTCCTGGGTCGAGGGGGGGAAGACAGTCTCACTCGCCACGGCCGAGATCGAAGCACAACTGCATTGTGAATGTCGGCTCACTGTCACCATCTGTTGAACACAAAGAGTACTACAGCCACTAAGGCAGGGAAGGGAGGGGGAGGGTTTCCATGCCTAGTTTAAAATTTATGCTACATCTAAAAGTTTATGGAACACCTTTCAATTAAGATATCTTCTCTATTATACATGATTTAAAATCATTGTACATATTCACATATTTCTACACTGCCAGCAGTGTTTTAGTTGTTTTAAAGCATTTATAATTTAAAATTCAATGTCATTAATCCCAAGAGATAAGAAAATTAAGTTTACAAAAATCAATCAAAATTGTCGTCTTATTTTTACTTTAAGTTGACCATAGTACTGATAATACCTACATAGTTTTCAACATTCTCCCTGGTTCATTGGCTGTATTTTGGGTCAGCCCACTGTGCCACGTAGCACATATGTTCTGTGGGCAACCACATTGTGGACCTCAGTGAAGGACAGAAGTCTATCTCCATGCTGTCCAAGTTCACAGGCAATGAATCACAAACAGCAGCCATCTGAAGCATAGAGGGCTTTGTCTTCGAAAGCTCTTTAGCTTTTTTGAGCAAGACCATATCCTCCCCAGAATTGGTCTTGCTTAAAACAAATGTCTCAACATGAGCCATAAGCAACCACTGTTTGACTGCAAAAAAATACCAAGTCAAGCAACAACCCAAACAGCAGAACTCCCTAAAAGAGTGTCATCTAAAATCCTAACAACCACAGCAACAAATTACTATCCTAAGACTGTCAATTACATCATAATTATGACTAATATTCTTCAGCTTTAGCTTAGAAAAGATTACCTGGAAGTATTTCCAGGTCTTTGCCCACTATGGGACCTGCTGATGATAGGCTTCAGAGCCCTCTTCTCCCAAGAAATGCATCTCGCTAAATGCTGCACAGTATAAATTATAGGACAGAAAGCAAAGAAATATGATATGAATGAGGCTTCTATCACTGGTCTACTTAGGCAAATTCTGAGCACATTTCACTCCACTGCTACTAATCAACCACTCTAGCTGATCAGACCATTGCAACACACGAAAATAAGCGGTCACAACATAGTCTGAAATTACCCAGGAAACACCACTGCTCCCTCCGTCAGAGAAATAACTCTACTGCAGCTTTAACATATCTGCTTTCTTGAGTTTGTCATGAGCAGACACATTTTAGAGCAGATCACAGCTGCAGGTTTGCTCAGCTGCTGCTATAATATGATCTCTATTTTTATCTAAGGATTTTTATCGTACGGCGTCTGTGCAGGGGCGAGCTAATGGGGCTATTCCCACCCCCAATAAGACAGAGACACCAACGGATTTGTGGCCAGAAGAAATGGGAGAGCATCTTTTATGTGCAGGAATAATTTAGGCTTTTTTATGAAATCATCTGCTTTGATATAATATACAAAGACAGGAATGGGTGGCAGGTATGTAGAAAGTCTAACTGTGGATATATGCTTTCAGATGCAGGCAATGAGGTTGCAAAAAGTCACCATGAAAAATTCAGTGCTGGGGAATCAGTAGCGATAATCACATCTCCCAACAATGACACCGGAGACTGATCTCCAAAAATCTCCCTTTTAAATAGTTATACAAGTGAGAGAAGCACTGCATCCAGTGGATATAGTTTCCCACTTGTAGAACCTGACTTGCTGTTTTACAATATTTTGACATGTTAGCTGGGTGACTACACTTCAAGTGTATTGTGTGTCACAATAGCCATAAGGCAGAACAGAATGTGGTGATCACAATAACTTTAAATGACACTTCAGTACAGAAAATGGAAAGGTATTCCCTGGTGACAGTGGCCTCTTTCAGCAGGATAATGCAAAAATTGTTCAGGAATGGTCTGAGAAACATGAAAAAAACTTAAAAGTTATTGACAGCCTCCAAATTCCCCAAATCTCAATCCAATTGAGCATCTGTGGGATGTGCTAGACAAACAAGTCCAATCTGTGTAGGTCCCACTTCGAAACGTACAGGACTTAGAGGATCTGCTGCTTGATGCAAGATACCACAGGACAGTAGAGGTCTTGTGGAGTTCATGCTTCAATCGGAACGGGTCACAGCTGTTTTGGCGGCACGAGGGGGGCCCCACATAATATTAGGCAGGTGGCTTTAATATTATGGCTACTCAGTGTATGTCATTCTATAGCCATTGCTTAAAAAAATGTACAGTACTGAAAAAGCTCAGCATATCCATGTATATGATCTGCAATCCTGAGGAACATTCATGTATGCTACAAGTACCAGCTGAAGAAGGTAAGTACTTATATGACTCTCTTTAAAAAAAAAAAAAAGGGGGGGGGGGCAAATAACCCACAAGCGATGACATTAAATAAGACCAAATGTTGGATCCAGAAATCCAGAGATACTGGGAAGGAGGAACATTTGAAAATAAATGGGGGAATTAACAGAACGATAATTTTAGAATGAAATGATCAAATACAGCACCAAAGATTAAACGGCTTCTGGATTGCCGATCGTCTAACAGGCCCATATTTTAGGGTTAATAGTTTTGCGTATTACTGTACAGTAAATACCTCACTCAAATGCTGTACAAGCAGACTAAATATGGGATAAGAATTACAGTAACTGGGACAAAACCTATAGCAAATACAATCTTAATTTACTTAGAAATATGAGAAGGTAAGGCTGGTAACGTTAAGGCTTATTAACAACTCACAAAATAAAGACTTCAACACAGAGGCATTGCAAAAGTCATATCAAATACAGTACGCTGAGAGCAGCACAATGATGGAAGATGTATCATGTCTCCAAACAACACAAGAGTGTAAAGAAAAGAGCAGGTAGACAATCATGTCAAAGAAACAGACCACAAGTTCATTAATCGATAATTACTTTCTGTATAGATGATCACCTAAACTAATGCACCAAGTAGCCAAGGCAGGCGTTCTACAGGCAGGTTCTAAAGGATTTTTGCCATTAATGCCGTGTCATAGCTGCACATGTGCAGAAGACACTACAGTCTGCAAAGCGCTGGGGCCTGGGGTGGGTGGGTAATACACCGTCTCACCGTGTCTTGATATCTTGTCATCCCATGGTGTTCAAAACCAACTACACAGCTGCTTCCAGGCAACAGCTCCATCAGCATGTGCAAGCCCAAATCAGAAACAGACCCAGAGTTCCTATCAGACTGGTAAGCCACTGTCAGATTGAGGGCTGGAAAAAGGGGGCACAAGCAGTAACAGGAAAAGGGCAGTCAAGGTTTTCATGTTGGAGGTAAGGACACCCTTATCCCTTTTTCATGGCTAAAATACCCCGTTATCTTCTAGAAATAATGACAACTATCAGACCATTCTAGGGGTCTCAAACTGGCTATAATACAGTCCTCTGTACGCTCTGCTCTCAATCATGCTTTAAGAAAATGAAAGAAAACAAGATGTGAACCGCTAATGTCGGCAACAAGTCCCTCCCTGAAAACAGCCCAGTAACATCTCAGACAAAACAGAAGAGAAATGGAAGAGGAACCAGCAAGTCTAACAGCTGCCACATACGCCTATTTTCATCATTAAACCATGGCTTAGGAGAAAAATCCTCTTGAATATGTTGCTGGAAGATGGATAGCCACCCAGGGGAGGTACATGAAGAATAATAAGCAATAAAATCATTCACTTGATTCAGTCAAATTAGGGCCTCTCCTTGACTTCAGCCTATAGATTACCAACATCTTGTTCCTTAGGGACTGTGACTCAGTAAATCTACAGCTGAAGGTACACACTACATTCTCAGTTCGCTGCACACAAGACACATTCACTTCAAATTTTGTGCATCTATTTGGAAAATTGACAGACACTTTTTCACCCTATTAAGAGAAAACAAAACCAAAATGTAAAACTGTCACATGACAGCATACAGACATTCAGGTCCACAGAATCAGAAGAACAAGACGCACAGTGAGCGGGAAGTCTCCATTTTGAACGGGGGGGGGGGAATGTTGTGTTACACTGGCACAAAAAGCTGTCTGTACTGTGCTGTCACAACCCATTACCTCACATGCGTGCAGCACAGTGCTGGAAATGCCTTCCCCAACAGCTATTATACGAGGAGCTGTGAGGAACAGCTCAAGTAACGGGCTTGGCTGCACACTATGGCCCGATCCAGGTCTGAGTGAGGCCAAACAAGTGAGACCTCGCTGAACCCACAAAATGTCCCATCTCTCCCTGTAGTTGTAGGCTGTGTGTGACATTTCTGAGCAGAGAACCAGAACAGAAACAGTGATTTTCAACTAAAGGGTCTTTTTGCATCTTAACTACTAGAACTAACTAATACAAGAAGACAAAAAAGTGAGTCCTAAATGACCTTGGTAACGCCTCAGTGAGAGTAATCTTAATCTTCCCCAGTACTGGGAGAGATGAGTAAAAGTGAACCAATTCACATAATGGTTCAATTGTAAGTCCAAGCCTTCTGGTGAACTGAAAAGCACGCGAGCTGACTGCATAATAAATGGTCTTGCAAAAGACAGTCTCATAAGAGACGTGTTTGGCGAAAAGCATAATCCGCAACGTGGCATCCAAAGAGCCACAAGCAAAGCAGTGATTTACATGCTCTGTGTTCGGCATACGCAACAGGATCAGGTGACTCAGACACAGATGAAATTGTGTGGGAGGTGGCTGGAAATGGACAGTCATTTTCCCCATCGCCCTGGGCTGCCGGCCATGGCATTTAACACGGACCAAACCAGAGCTTACAGGGCTTTAATCATACTGGGAGGTGGCAATATAACATGTCAATCAGTTGCTAAGTCGACAGGCAGTCTTACTTAAAAACTTTGAATTGTAAACTTTTACCTGGTTAAGGAGATGAATACACTCAGTGGTCACTTTATTAGGTAAAATTACTTGTTCATTAGGTAAAGCCTGCTCCAACTGAATACATACAGGAGCCAGACAGGGATAAGAGGCCCAATTAATGTCTGGCTAACCATTAAAATGGCTAAAAGGGGCAATCTAAGCAGTTCTGAATGTAGTTGTTGTTGGTGCGAGATGTGGTTCCAGCATCTCAGAAACCGCCACCTTTCTGGGATTCTCACACAATACAGTGTTTACAGAGAATTGTGTGAGAAACAGAACACATCCCATATGCAGTAGTTCTGTGGGCAAACACACTGATGAATGGTGAAGTCAGAAGAGAAGCTAACAGAAGGCTTTACACACAGAATGGCTTCTCCTAAAATACAACTTACCGAATAAAGCGGCCACTGAGTTTATTTGAATCACTGAATGAAACATTTCGTAGGATTTTTTTGTGTAATGTGTCTGGATTCCTTGCTCAAACACAGAATACACAGCATTTTATGAGAGCTAATGGGAATGCCCCCCAGTTCTGTTGCCCTGTGTGGCATATGGTCCTGTTACTCTGGTGTAAAGCCTGGCTGCATGTCAATGTGCAGCACTGAACTGCTGCAGCCAAAGGGAACAGCTGAGAGCCTTCCAAATTTCCATCACAGAAATAGGGGACCTTTGGGGGTGGGTCCCGTCTCCCCTCAGAGCAATCTGGCACTACACATCTGTTGTCCGTAACACAGGTAACTGTTAATAATTCAACTGAATATGTATCCTCCATGTTGTGTTACATGCACTTTTATCTTCTCACAATGCAGACTGTAGAAGCGTTCTTAGTTTTTTGACATTTCGAAAGACTGTTAGCCCGCTTGACCTTCAGAACACAACTGTAAGTTTGCTTTCTGTCAACACATCACTTGTCACTGGCATCTTCATGCATATTTTATACTTACACCGCAGCATCATGTTACAATTCATTAATTACAATGCATGTCAAAAGAGAACATCAACACTTCACACTTTTAAAACCTGTGAGAGAGAACATGTGGCATTTTGGGAGGAGCTTAGTGAGTGCTCGGGTGATGCTGTCACATGCGAGATGATTGACAGGAACCTGAGCAGGCTTTCCTTCTCGCTGATTGGCTGGGGTGGTATGATTTACAGGCACCTGTGCGGGACTTCCTACACGCTAATTGGCTGGGGCGGAACGATTCACACATCCCTCCAATTTGCTCGGTACCATTAATTTAATTGAACATCACAGCACAGACATGTTTCGGCGTAATGCCTTCCTCAGTGTGCTACTAGCACTGTGCACTTCCATTTTAAAACTATACTTCCCTGTAGGACAACCAATGATAATACAATAGGTGTCATGGGCATCATCAGGGCATCATCAGACCACACCCCAAACGAATGGTATCACATTCGATTACTGACATAATATAAAACATTAATGTATATCACGTGTCATCACAAAGGAATATATCACACCAGAACATAGCACAAAAGTATACCACAAATGAGTATACAGTCAAGCCCAAAATTATTCATACCCCTACCAAATATTGATTTATAGTGAATTTTTATTTGACCAATAGGCCTCTTCTGGCTGGAAATGGCATAAGCATCTGACAAAAAATGGTCAGACACTGTGCTAGAGATATAAATGAACAAAAATGAACTATTTTGATTTTTATTTTACATTTTTAGGAAAAATGCCATGTCCAAAAATTATTCATACCCTTTCTCTATAATCAGTGGCAAAGCCTTTATTTGCCATCACAGCAACAAATGGTTCTTATAATTGCTAACAAGCTTTTTGCATGTTTCCACTGGGATTTTGGACCACTTCTCTCTTGCTTTACCAGTTTTTAATTTGGACTTAATCTCATCACTAAATGAAAAATAATTATCTAAATTTAGTGACTAGATTTAGATTAAATAAATTTGGAGAAATTGCTTACCTTTTCTGTCACGGCACGCAGACGTCAATGCAACCCACCTCTGACAGTAACAGCCAATGAAACAAGAGGATTGTGTCACACCATGTTCAACACGTATTAAGACCCACCAGTCTGTGAATCAGCAGTCAAGCAGCCATACCTCACCTCTTAGTGAGCAATGCTAAACGGACAGCCGGGTTCTTCAACCCTGACTCAACTGTGATACGCACAGAGCTCACCCAGACTTTCATGGCAGCAACCATCTCCTAAAGCGGGCACCCTGCGGAACCCCTCAAGGTCTCCACCAGTAGCTGCTGCACCCTTATGTCTGCGATTGGACACCTCATGCCCACCACCACCGAGTCGTACATGGTCTCAGAGGCCTGCATCTCCTGAGGACCCTGCCCTGAAAATGACCTCATCATTTGGTGTGCTGCTACGGACGTTTTGCTGGGCTGAGCTTAATGGAGGATGCTGTGAATGGCTGTATCTCAACATTGGTTATAAAGTTTATTAAAAGATGCTCTGGCCTGTATTCTGGATCGGATGATCGAGGAGGACATACAGGAGGACTGCCTGGGGTGTGCGGTAAACCATCCAGGCAAGCGGCAACATGCATGTCTTAGTGAATGCATTTTTCTTTAACAATTTTGAAAAGTTGTTGAAAAAACTGTGCATACCGTAGCTGAAAAATGTCGTAGCGAAAGCAGTTGCAATGTTCCACCCAACATCACTGCCGGTAGAAGGTCCAATGTTTGAGGCCATAATTTGAGTGCACATCAGCGAGGACCTGTCATGGACTACCAACACATCAGCAATAACCAAGAAGGGTCTTCAGAGACTTCACTTCCAGACGAATCTGAGGAAAGCACAACTTCCACCGCAGCTGCTGGTGAACTTCTACAGATGCACCATAGAGTCTGTTATCATGTACTGCATTACAGCGTGGTTCTCTGGGCGCACCTCGGAGAACAGAAAGTCCCTCCAACGCGTCATAAAGACCGCCAAACGGATCACCGGCACCAAACTTCCTTCACTGGAAGAAATTCACAGAACCCGATGCAGTCGCAGGGCAGAGAACATCATGAAGGACCCAACACACCGAGGACACAGATTTTTTACACCTCTGCCATCCAGGAACTGCTACAGAGTGCTGCGCACCCGCACAACCCGGCTGAAGAACAGCTTCTACCCCACAGCCATTACACTGCTGAACACACAGTCTCACACCTCACCTGAATCGAACTGGATTGGAGACACACACGCACATCACGGCCATGCTGCTATATTTATTATATTTACAATATTCACAATGTGAATACCTGCACCAGTGCAATAACTTGGCAATAATTGCAACAATTCCTCTTCAATCCTATTCATATTCAGCACTCACGCACTTTATTCCATGTATATACTTACCTCAGAGCTCAATTATAAGTCTTACAGTTGTACAAACTATAGCACCTCACTGCTGCAAAGAAGATTCCTGTGTGTGTGTGTTTATGTGTGTGTACATGAATGTTGTCTTGATGTTGTCTAATCAATTCAGTTTTACACTGTCCTTCTGTCGTCTTAGCACTCCCGTCGCTTGATTGTTGTATTGCATGTCGACCAAACATGTCTACACGTCATGATGTGTCTGACTGCGTCCTTATGCACGTGGTCCTGATGTGTCGTATGACTGCGTTGTTATGCATGTGGTCCTGATGTGTCGTACGACTGCGTTGTTATGCATGTGGTCCTGATGTGTCGTAAGACTGCGTTGTTATGCATGTGGTCCTGATGTGCCATCTGACTGTTATGAATGCTGTCTCGATGTGATGTTTGTCTGTGTTCTTCTGCTTTATTATACTTCCTTTCCCTTATATTCCAAGTAGACTAATTCAAGTCAAAGTTTATTTGTATAGCACGCTTTCATATGGTAGATCACCGTGGTAAAGACAGTTTGCAGTTAGTGATTCAGGATTCCACTGAATTTCTCTCTACTGTGATGTAATGCCCATATATTGCCATGGAATGTGGATATAGAGAAATATAAAGTGATAATACACATGCAAATATATTTGTGAATTTTTTAACAAATCATGTTTCGTCAAAAACAACATGTATATTGTGATTTAGGAGGATATTTTCATTGTTAGTAAGCTTTACATGTAAGTGTAAAAACAGCCCATTTTCCTTCTACCTGCCTGATACACTGACCACATTCACAAATCAGACTGGTCAGTATAAGCCTGGTTAGACCTGTTTATATGATCTATTTTTATTATTCACTTTTGAAAACAAAAAGGCAAAGAATAACAATCGGCAGATTTCGAGGGTGGGGAGGGACGGCATCTGAATTCACAAATCACGCATAACAAAACGCCACTGTTTACCAATGTACACGTCACTGCACTGTAGAGATACATTCAATGGAATCCCGAATCGCTAACTTTCTTTTCTGCGGTCACAAGACCATTCAAAATAATAATTATAATAATAAATAATTTTTTAAAAAACAAAGAAATAAGGCATGCACAGGTAATGCAGGTAAATTACGTGTCTTGGACCATAAAACTTGATTTTCATAGAAGTAACCTTTGCGGATGGTTGAATACCTATGAAATAACTAAAGAGTATTTGAGAATGATTGGTGTATTTGAGAGTGTTACAACAAGACGATATGCAAAACAACACAACAGGGAGAATGATACAGCAGGACTACAAGAAAAACAACACAAACGACACATCAAGACAACATTCATGACACAGTCAGATCAAGACGACTTGTTCATATCTGCATTTCTTGCACATTTCTACTGCTGCTATAACCTTGCATTTTTTGCACATTTTTTATCTTGCACATCCAATAAGTATTGTTTACATTCTCTTGTTGATGCCGGCTGCACTGTGTACTTGCATTTATTATGCTGTGTTGTAGTGTATCTTATTGTATTGTTTGCTCTTGTTCGTTGCACTTGTCACTTTGTCTTGTTTGCACTTGTGCTGTCTTGTGTGTTTTGTTTCTTGTATGGCACTATGGTCCTGGAGGAACATTGTTTCGTTTCACTGTGTACTGTGTATATGGCTGAAATGACAATAAACCTACTTGACTTGACTTGATGCATAACACAGTCAGACGATACATCAAGACGACATACATAATGCAAACAACACAAGAGGACGACATGCATAACGACACAGTCACAGACAAATGTTTTGTTACATGTTCAGTCAACATGGACAGTGCGCATATCGACATTTTTGGCACAAACGGAACCTCATAAAAGTCTGATCCGAACAAGGCAATACCCTTCCGATATGGAAAAGCAATTGTAAAGTTGGATTTCAGACCAGCTGAGCAATACTACCCACAATAATGCAGAACCTCGAAAATTTTTCAGACCTGCATAGATATTTGGAAATCCAGCCAAAGACGTGGTACACGGAGTCATAACGGGGCAATTAACAGTACAACCTCAGGAGGGCTGTGGTCTGATTGTGTTGTCACATGGTAAAACGGCAAAGACCCCCTGGGGATCGAATAACAAACAATAAAAAAAACACAGAGTATCAATAAAGAGTGTCACAGTTGCCAAAAAGAAGCAAGAGAAGATGGCTAAAAAAAAAGTACAGAGCAGAAGATACGTTTTCTAAAACCATAGCCCTCATACACAGCATGTCAGAAGAGTGAATGAAACCCGAACTGGATATTTTTGCCGTGCCTTTCACTCAAGCAAGCATTGTCAAAAGTATTTACGTGGAAGTGCCACCACTCTCTGTCTTAACAGATAATGGACCCCTGGAGTTTTTTTTTTTTTTTTAATCACCGGTAATGGATTATCTAAAAGATTATCTAGATCTCAACAATACGCTATTGCATCTTCAGTGTTGAATCACAAAAGCAAATGGCGTCGTTTTGGATGGTGCTTCAGAAGTGGGCGGCATAAGCTACCCAATAGCAACAATTTTCTCACAAGTGGATGTCTTGCTGGGTGATCGCCTTGTTAGTCAGTCTAGCAACACTTACCCTTAGAAGGCTATGACAGAATGTCCGCTTAATTATAGCAGTAATATGCTCGCCAGAGAGTTCACATGCCATCTGTTTTACAAGGATACGGTGGGGGCTATGGATGAAACAGACCCTGAAGCAGATAAAGGACTTGAGAAAAGAGCAGCAAGAAGAGCTGTTTTTGATTTGCTGGGTCATATACACTTCGACATTTTTCCAGAAGAGGTTAACCCTAAATGCTGTTGATGTTAAAATAAAAATGGTTCGAAACAAAGATGAGTTTTGCCTCATGAGGGAAGATGCTGAACAATACACTCAAAATAACATCGGCCTCTCTCTGTTAAAAAAGTGGCAGTGACAACAGTCGTCAAACTGGGTCATGCAAACACTCTACTGTCAGTTAACACAAAATACCCAATCGAAAGTGTGTATGAAAACATTTAGCCTGCCACCTGAGAGTCATGTCTGCACCCAAGAAAAATTATTTTTAAGGCAGCTGCGTAAAATGTGGTCATAGGACTTATAAGGTTGGTTTTATTTGCTGGCAAAAGTTCGTCGTCACAAGGAGACTCTGGTATTCCTTCTGCAAATTTAATGTTCTTTATTTTGCACAACATTTCATCATACAAAGGTTGTCAGAAAAAAATAGCACCGCACGACATTTTCAGGCACTCTGGACAATGAATAAGCAGCACTTTTTAACAGTCTTTTAATGAAATATGACTTGCCAGAGTTGATCGGCCCAGAAACAATACACGAGAAGGGACGGTGAAGTCTATTGTCGAATCCCTGGCTAGAATCCATAAGGTAAGGTCGTGCAGTCTGATTGACGCTGACGCTTAGTGTACACAACCTTGAAGCATTTGCTGACTGTCTTATTTTCAAGATGGAACCCCCATTAATCACAGATAATCTGCTGTGTCAGTGTCTCTATAACGGGTCCTTGTCTGTTACTTGCAAAGTCATGCACCAAGTCAGTGAGGAATGCGAGGTTGATTACTTTTGAATTTGTGTTATGCAGTATGATTCCTTTCACTTTCTTGCATGTTTTATCCTTCATTGTTCTGTAGCCGTATGTTTTGGGCCCCCCGAAACATTTCACAATGTGGTCACCTAGGTCCAATTCGCTTGTCAGTTCCCCAAGAGTCTCCCAATGGTGGCATCAAGTCCCCCGGCTTGCTGACAAAAGATGACAGAGTGTGTCGTGATTCAGTGTGTGTGTCCTTAAGTGATCCATGAGGTTGTAAAGCTCAAGCCTAGCATACGCTGTAGCGAAAGCCGCAATAAACACATTGACATGTCACGCTACAACAGGGTACCCCTTTATGCACCGCCACTGACCCAATGCCACATCATCAGTCAGAAACAAACAGTGCCACTTCAAACTGCTTTGAAAACATGTACTGGAGAAACGCTTCTGGATATTTGATAAGCGCAGTGTTTGCCTGATTTGTTCTCTGATCAAACTTTCCCCAAAGGTTCTTCAAGAATAATTCGGATATTTGGCATTTGACTGTGTTCACTGATGTTTTCTGGGTTCAAACAGATGCCCTCCTTCTCAAAGTAAGTCTGGATATATCCTCACCACTCTTTACCCAGGAGGGGTAACCCGAAGCCTCTTGTTTACCCTTTAAATGGGTGTTAATGTAGTCAGCAAAGTGTGTGGCTGTTCTGTCAGTGAAATGTCAGACCTCATAAATCGTGGCAATTTTGTAGCCCTTTTCAACAGCCTTGTTATTTTGAACACCACACCATGTGCCAGTCAGCGCCCTCTGCTCATCTGAATGATCGGCAGTGTGTCTGGCTCTTAGCTTCACAGCAGGTTGTGCAAAGTGTAAACATGAGTTTGCTACCTATTCAGTAAGGAAGTAACAGCCGAAAAAGACCCCTTGGAGGGCAAACCTTGGCACTGATCAGACTAAAATAGGTTTCCACATTATTAAAATCGCGGTTGATGATTTTGGGGTGTCCTATGGGACACTCCTTAAACTTGTTGACAGAGGGGTAAAGGCTCGTAAAGCTAAAGTAATCTATTCACTCATTGTCTCATACTTTAAGGTATAATCGCAAGGCGTTAGTTCTGCCACCAAACAGAGCCTGACTAGGAGCAATGCATTCCGGAAAGTCAAATTCCCTCAAGAAAGCAAGGTCATCAGCATGTCCTGCTTTAAGCTAACCCCAATCATGTTTCCAAATAATCCTGACATTAAGACTGTATGTGTGTTGTAGGGTTAGGACCTTATCCTCAAACTGGTGGTGCATCAAACCAAAGCTCAGGTTTGTTGAGTTGAATTGAACTTAATTGATTCGAATCAATCCGAATTGAATTGACTTTGTCATTCAAAGCACACATCAAGGAGATGTACCTTTATAGCATATACCGTGACATACTGTTATGCATTATAAAGGTATATCCCTCCAATCTGCAGGTGTGATACTCTCCAAAAAAAATTCTACCACGGAACCATCACCCTCAGCTGTCCAACAATCACCGTTGAGTTCAACACAGCAGATGTAATTAGCCACACTCCCTCATCTAGACAGTATTCAAAGTCATAAAACACATTGCAAGTGATTTCCTCAAGCGTTGCCTGTTTGATGAAAGACTGGAGTTTCAATCAAGTCCTCATCTCAAAAAGCTCATCTTTTAGTAGGACATTTATAACCCTTTGATTATTTATGTTAATAATGTACCTTCGGTCACACTTATCATAGTATTTGACCATGGCGCATAAACTACACACCCCCACTGCCAGGCTGCGCCTTTCTAACTTTTTGTTACTCAAAGTAATACTGTGAGCCAAAAAAACCCCACAGTCCTCATACTGAAAATATCCTGAGCGATATTTATGACACTCTGGACTGACACAGACATTGCAGTAATACTTGCACTTGTGGTGCGTTATAACGCTTAACGCTGTGTAACAATAATTGCAGACATATAATGCAATTGACCCCAAGCAGTTGCACAAAGACGACAACCAAGGGCAATTTTCCACTGCACCAGGTATCGTACTTTTGGTACTTCAAAAATGTACCAAAAGTACAGTACTTCAAGGTGCTGGTTTTCCACTGGCATAAAATCTGGTACCAGTGCTGAATGACATCACAGCGTGAAGTGGGTATTTTATACTGAATTCAAAAAATGGTTGTAGTATATTATACAGTTGGATGATGTGAGATATTAATACCAACATCGCATGTTAGGCACATGCAGCAATTCTTGCATCGCTAGTCAGCTAGATTGAGATCAGGCTTTTTCTTACTTTCAGTTCTGTACAGATATTACAGCGCAGGGAGTTTAAGTTTCTCTAAAACATTTTTTACTCTGTTATAGAAAAAAAAACTTTAGCTAGCTTTGCAATTTTAATTATTACTAGCAGATTACCCAGTGGCTTCGCTCACTGAGTGCAAGGGAAAAAAATAAAATGCAGTATTTATAAAATAAGT